>JASDDO010000022.1:477948935-479148935 GCA_030015575.1 Agapanthus africanus | reverse complement strand
CTAAGGGCTTTACCAACATGTAATAGAGAGACAATCTGTGTACACGTTAAGGTAAAGAGCAACCAGATAGCATACTATCATGTCGAGCAAGAAAGTCCTCCCTTTATATGTCCAAGCATCCACTACAATATACATCTTATGTATAGTAATGGCCTCTAGGGCATACATATAACTAACAATCTCCCACTTGCACAAGGGCCATCTGATAGCAGTGGTTGTAGTATCTCATACTCAACCATCCCATAAAAGTCTCTCTCTGGGAATAGGCCTTCGTGAGTGGATCCGCCGTATTGTCCTCTGAGTCTGCTCTCCTTGCCTCGATCATCCTGGAGATCAACCATCTCCATGATCAAGTGATACTGCCTTAGAATATGTCTGGATCACTGATGGGACCTATGTTCCTTGGCATAAGCCACAACTCCATTGTCACACAATGGGAGGAACAAAGTTCATCTCATGAACCAATATACACCCAAACAGCCTCTTTGGTAGCATCTTAAGTAGCGATGTATCGTGCCTTTATCGTCTAGTATGCCACGGTATTTAGCTTGGAACTCTTCCAACATACCGTCCCTTTACTGAGGGTAAAGACAATTCCTGCGACTGACATTCAGTCGTCTTTATCACTCTGGAACCCTTCCAGTAATTCTCCCCAGAATCCTTTGATATCATCTCACTACAACTAGTGAGAATCCTAACATCCAATTAAATCTATCTCATAGATCAAAAACTCAGGATTTAGGAGGTATCATTTTGGTCCTACACGGAGAATCTTTGTGATAAACGGAGATTGATCGAGCGTAGCATAAGAAACTCCTTTGTTATCAAGAGTATGTCATCCACGTACTCTACGAGGATCACCACCATACTCCCTACTACCTTTTTGTTTATACAAGGTTCATCTACCATTTTGATGATGTCAAACTGTTTGACTAACTCATCAAAATAGATGTTCCAACTCCGCGATGCCTGCTTTATCGTATAAAGCATCTTGCACACGTTTCCGCTGCTCCCACTGTCTACGAGGCCCTCTGGCTGTGTACTTATAGACGCTCTTTTCCAAAACATCATTTAGAAAAGCAGTCATGACACCCAACCACCAGATATCGTAGTCATGGTATGTAGCCGTGGCAAGTAGGATCTGGATGGACTTAAGCTTGGTTACTTGAAAAAGGTTTCATCATTATCCGCACCTGGTCAATGATGCAAACTTTTAACAAGTCTAGCTTTGAAAGTCTCAACTTTTCCATGTACACCAAGTAATCTTCTCAAGATATACTTGCTCCTGATGGGGATTTAACCCTTCAGATATAGCAACCAAAGTCCATACTTTGTTGGTGTATTAGGATTCCATCTCAGATCCCTAAGCATCCAGCCATTCGTACAGAGTCCCACTCCTGATGGCCAGTTCGAAACTCGTTGGGTCATCATCTCATGATGCAATCCTCGCTCCCACTGTCATAGAGAAACCGAAGTATCTCTCAGGTGGGTGAGGAACCCTACTAGATCGGCGGAGAGGCTGAGGTTCGTTGGTATCTACTGAATCCTTTGGTTGTACCAAATCATCTGCTGTATTTTGTATAGATGGAACCTTTCCAGTTCTACATAACAGACTTTTCCTCGAGCTTGTCCAGATTTTGCTTTTAGACATAGGCTGGACAACCCCAAATCTTAAGGAACTTAAGATATGGGCTCTTCCCTTTCTATATCACATATGAAGTGGTAGGCAACTGATTTGATTTGAACCCTATTCAATAGGTATGCAGCTACTCAAGCGCATAACTCCCAAATGAAAAAGGTAACTCAGTAGTACTCATCATAGAGCACACCATATCAAATAGGGTGTATCTGCTCCGCCCCGACATACCATCGTGCTATGGTGTATAAGGAGGAGTAATGCTGAGAGAGAATCTCATTCTCCTTTAGAATAGTCTAGAAATTCCGTGCTCAAGTATTCTCCTCCTTGATCACATCAAAGGACATAATACTTATACCCGTATTCTGGTTCTCTACTTCTCGCTTATATTCTGTGAATATCTCAAAAGGTTCGGACTCAAGTTCCAACAGGAACATATGACTGAATCTTGAGAGATTATCAGAGAATATAATGAAGCATAAAGAACCAGTCCTGGCATGTGTAGACAGGAAACCTTACATACATCATCATGTATCAGTCCCAAGAGTTCATTAACTCTTTCTCTGTTTCCAATAAACAGGGCTATGGTCATCTTATCTCTGTGACACGACTGGCAAGTTTCACAAGATGTAAATTCAAACTGATTTAAATATGCATCTACATGTAACTTCAGCTAGTCGGGTCGCATTGATATGACCTAGTCTACAATGCCTCAAGAAGGATTCGTTCATTTCTGAACTATTCCTCTTGTGTGTGTTCTGTATACTAAGAACTGTAGTTTGATTTAGAACATCAACGCTTTTAGATAACGTGCCTGAACCGATCAACTTTTGATATAGGAAATGTTCAAAACATTATCCATCAATACAAAATTTTATCATTTCTTTACTAATAAAGAGACTGATATGATTTTGTATATCAGGTTCGGTATCTAATAACATTCGTTCAGAATCAATGTATTGGTAATACAGGGTGACAGTGACCAACAGACTTGGGTGCAACTCTTGCCCCGTTTTCTGTCTCATGAAACTTATCACCCGTTCTCAGTTATTCTACCCTTTTGTAGCCCTATGTAACAGATTACATATCTGGGATCCTGATCCGGTATCAAATACCCAGGATGAAGAGGATACTGAGAAACAGTTCTTTATAATGAACACACCCGAAGATGATGCATCAACATGCACTCTCTTCGTTTGGGCGGCACGGGAAATCTGGTATTCCCCAATTTCCTGCTCTGTCTTATAACAATTATAAGGTGGAGCGGGACCAACGTTCTCCAGCTCAGTATAACAAGCGGGTTCGGTCAATAATCCGTATTATTATCTTGATTAAGGCGTGATATGGTCTCTACCTGGAGAGAGAGAGAAGAAAACACTCAGCGTGCGCTCTTGCAAGAATAGATTGGTTATTATTTTATCTAATCAGGATGGCTCCCACTGCTTTTTATCAAATCTTCCTTCAAACCCTAAAAGGAAAGACTAGCCGGGATTAATTACACACTACAAGTTCGCCAATCTTTCAGCCAGGCCAGTGTCGGTACTTTGAGGGAGGTCCCCCGTGCTTTCGCACGAACCTAATTAATATAAACCTCGTTTTCCCAGAGGTGTAACCTCGTTAACACCTTTCTAGACACCTACTTGATCGGCTAATTGTAATGTATAAAACTCTCCCAGGAGTAACAATTACTCGCAGCGGGTATCGGGATCCAACTATCTCATAGAAGGTATGCAATCTCATTGCAAATTTCAACACTTGAAATTCCCGATAATTTTGCCCCTAGCGTCCTATGACCTTGATGCAGGCCAACAAACCATAGTCCGCTAGTCAAGTTCAACCCGTCATTTCCTGATTGAATTAAACCCACCCGCACGACCCTTGACGCAGGCCAACAAAGTCGCACGACTATCCTAATCCAATCTGCATCATATGCATAAGCAGATAAATACTAGTTAGCTACCGCACACTACGCCTTGACGCAGGCCAACAAACGTAGCACGAATACTAAATAGGACTTATCTGAATTGACGGAGGGCTACGACAGGTTTTTCTGAAAACCTATTACGTAATGAACTTGATATCGTTGTAGAATTGAATAATTTTGAAATTGAGTGTTTTTGAGGCTTTTCTAGTTTTGCTAAAGGAGTCACTCCCGGTGAAGGGATCGTCGGTCCTTTCCTCGTCGAATGAGGTGCGGGATATATCATATATATCACTGTGCAAAGCAAAAACACTTAAAAGCAATCAAAAGACAAACCGAGAGGTGTAGCATCTGCCAGTTATTGCTAAAGGAGTCACTCCCGGTGAAGGGATCTCGGTCATTTCCTTATCGAATAAGGTGCAGGATATATCACATATACCGCTGTGCAAAGCAAGAACTGTAGCTACCTGTTTTATTTTGAAATTCGATTCTACAACATCTTAGGTTTCTTTTATTTCATTAATCTCATTAATGAAGTCCCATCATTTAAGTACCTAAACATCACAGATAAATACGACGTACACTTATGCCATCCGCATTCGTCTCGATGTCCCCTCGTGCACCGTTAGGTTAGGTAACTAACGACAGAGCGGGGCAGGACTAGCGCGGGTGTAAAACATAAGTAACGTCTATATAATATATCATATATACTATATACAGTATCTATCACAGAACATCACAGCAGAAGAAACATATGAAATATTGGATATACTAGGACGTCCGTGTTTTCAATATGAGCCAGTATAAAACACGGATTCCACGGTCGCGACGAATAGCCAAACCCACACCCCTAGACCCCTATGAGAGCGGCAAGTAACCCTACCAATTCTAGAGTTAGGAGACCCGGACTCGACTCCTCGAGTTGTTCTCCCACTGGATTCCAGAACCCGGTTACTTGTGCCCTCCTCCTTGGGTCTATCCTAGTGCGGAAAAGTAAATAATATACAAACGGTGACAACTTCCGCAACCTGGAAGTGCCCAAATAAAAGAATATTACATACAAGTTTTTACATGAATGAAAATGAAAAACACTCATCTCACATAAAAACCCCCGGCTATTCATACACGACGATCCAATATAACATATCCAGCAACACATAACATCACATGTCATCAACGTAAGTAAATATGCGCATCCCAATTGTCGTTGACATATAGCAACGAAACCGGCGATATCACATATTACACTTACGGTCACAGAAAAGAAAGTGTAAAACTACAACAGTTGGAATCCGCAACCATCTCAGACATCGCATGCCTGACCAAATGAATTCCTTAGACATCACATGCCTAACAATTATAAACCCCGCATTTTAGTCTCAAAATCGAAAACTCTTTTCAATATCAAGTCGGGCAATTCAACAAGATTCCCGACATCCTGATCGAATGCTCGTCGCAAACTTTAGTAGACGGCCGCACCCCCGACGCCGTCGACGAAGTGCACTAAGGCGGAACACCGCCACCGCGAGCACCCAAACGGATGCTTTCGGCGACGGGGTTCTCCTACAGTCACTTGGTCGGGGCTATGGAGTGAGGCTGTCTATTAAGTTTACCCGGCGAGTATCCGCGTACACTACGTGATTGCAACGGACTTTTGATCACATCAAAATTCCGTAGCAACCAATCAAGTGAGACTAAAGTGCTATGTTTATAATATTCATTCAGTTATCTCATAACTTCTTGTGAATTCCAATTATTGTATCCCATTCCGGACAAATAGAAAATGTTAAACTTTCCGATCGAACAATCGAACACCCAAGTTTTCCCGATATAGATCAACACATGAAACAAGTCTAAAAACATTCAGTTCGTGCCTCAGTACCAACGGTCCAGCCGTAGAAGGGTCAAGCCAACGCCTCACATGTGGCACGCCGTACTGCCCCAAACCTGAAGGTTCAAAGGGCAGTTCAAGACGGTCACATAATCGAGTTAAGGTTTTTTGTCTTCTAGAGGGTCCATCGAGTTACTTGCACTACTTAGAACGTCTTTAAACTACGGAAAAATCCAACACTTGGAAATTTCCCGACAGGGGAAAAATTGGGTATTTATATCCGGTCGAACTTTTTAACATATTCTAAAAATTATCCGGAAAGCCACACAGACAAAATTTGATAATCCGATCGAACTTCGAATCCCCAAAACAACCCAGAAAATTCAACTCTTGAATAAATATTAAAAATTCCCAGAAAATCCAACACCAGAAAAGAGGAATTACTGTGCAAACAGGAATGGATGATGTCACCATATGGCCGCGGAACCGCTGCAGAAGTCAGGCTTCTGCCGCGGTTCCACCGCACTTTGGTGGATTCATGGGTACGGGCTTCACAGTAATTCTTACAATTCTCTGCTGATATTTCTGCATATTTTTAATGTGGAAAAATCCCAGATTTTAGAAAAAGTTCAGAGAGCATGTTTGGTTTAGGGTTTCGGGTTCGTTCGGGCTTCAAATTGCGTCTACACATCGCCTAAGGCTCTAGCTAGGCTCTGATACCAGTGAAAGGTTCCTAGGCATCCTAATGAGGTCACACAAGGCATCAACCATGCCAATTTCAAAAATACGGTGCCGAGAAACCCTAGACTACGGATCGTTTGCTAGAATTCTAGGCGACAAAGCAAACTAGTTAACACTTAACTACAAGAATACGGAAATACAACCTTTGTAGATTCGTTTCTCTACCTCCATAGCTCCGCAATGAAGTCTCCTCGCTGTCCATATCAAGTCCCGGGCTCTAGCGTCGGCTTCATCGGAGAAAGAGCGGGCTAGGTCATCGACGACGTGCCGAAGATGATCTACGTCGAGGCATCACTAGATCAAGCTCCACCTTCACCAAGCCTTGAAAACTTGTGAAGAAAACACACTCTACTACTTGTCAAGAGGTAGAGGATGAAGAAATAGGAAGTGGGTAGACTTTAGAATTGGATTTCTCACTCTATTTCATCAATCACCATTGATGAAGTGAAGCTTTCTTCTTTGAAGATGAAGAAGAAGAAGATGAATATTATCTTATGATAAGTATTATCCTCAAAGAAAATAGTATGAATACTTATCATAATATAACCATGGTCAAGTGTAGAGAATGAATCATGGTTGAGTGGAATGGTTAGGGTTAAGCATGAGACAAAATGGTCACTTGGTCAAAATCTTCATGAAGCTTCAAGAAAGAACAAAGAAAGCCACCATTTTTCTCTTTTGCTATTATTTTCCAAAACTAATAAATAAATAAATAAATAAATGAATAAATAATCATAACCCTAACCATTCATATAACCATGGTTCAATCTTCACACAAACACAAGTAAACATGTATCATCAAACATGATACAATCAAGTGCACAAAACTATATCGAATATACAATGTGCACATCCGAGCGAGAAAATCCATCATAAGTGAACCGATACTAGTTAATGCAAAGTAATATATCAAATATATAATTATGCATTAAATCATTAAATCAACACTTGATTTAATGATCCGGTCATATCGCATATAACCGACTAATATCAACAGTAACAACTGATCGAATCAACACTTGATCCGATAACCCGGCTATATCGCATATAACCGATCAATGTCATAAATCACGAGAATCGAATACAGTATCACATACTGGTATCATTCTCGGTCCCGCACATATCTCATATGTGCTCCTATTTCGTTTCGCTTGAGCCAGGAAACCTCTGTGTAGGACTCTAAAGACTCGTCAATACGCCGGCAGCAGGTGATGATCATATCAAACACCCACAAGCCGCAAGCGGTCTGCTAAACGTAACGGCCACCCGGGTATTGAGCGATCAGAAGATCGATGACCAAGCCCGCTCACACTCCAGTGAATCCAACCAGTAACACTACCGTACAGTCCGGTCTCGTCGTCTGATATGTCGCAAATCTCGCCTAGGGGTGGTAAACGTCAGACCCCAATAGCTCGATAAGTCGTGTCGATATGAGGTCTATAACAGTTCGAGAAACTACTGGTATCACTTACCAGTAAATCTCAGCAACCCTGGCCAGGGATTTCCGGTTATAGCCAATCGAACACAGCGCAACATCAACTCCCTATACCGGGAGAGACGAATCCCCTCCTATCGCTCATTGCCTCCATGTGATTCGGGAATGTACTCAAAAACCACCGTTTTGCACGCCCTCTTGGACGTGGTAAGATGGAAATCAAAGCATAGTGGGAACTACACAAGACTCTATGACGATCTCGGGTCAACAGACTACTCTGTACCAGTGTCAACAGAGAACTGCCATCTGACGTAAGGTATAATACCATCTGGGAGTTCTCGGGGAGTCCGTCCAGTGTACCCAGTCTCTACTGAGCACCCATACATCATCTCTGATGTCAAACACCAATGGATATGGGATCATCCATCGCCCATCTGTATGGGTCGAGAAGGTACACGCTAGTCTACTCTGGTATATCGATGCCCCATCTCGATACACCCACGACTAGGGATTTTGAAGGATGTACTTATGGACTACCATGTCCCCACTAGTATGATCTGCATCATTGTCCAGGTAGTTAAGTACACATCCTAAGGGCTTTACCAACATGTAATAGAGAGACAATCTGTGTACACGTTAAGGTAAAGAGCCACCAGATAGCATACTATCATGTCGAGCAAGAAAGTCATCCCTATATATGTCCAAGCATCCACTATGATATACATCCTATGTATAGTAATGGCCTCTAGGGCATACATATAACTAACAGTATGTACATGACAGTCTTGCTTGATATGATAGTACGCTATTTGGTTTGTCTTGTTAGTTATATGTATGCCCTAGAGGCCATTACTGTACATAGGATGTATGTTGTAGTGGATGTTGGGACATATATAGGATGGACTTTCTTGCTCGACATGATAGTATGCTATCTGGTTACACTTTACCTTAACGTGTATACTGATTGCCTCTCTATTACATGTTGGTAAATCCCTTAGGATGTGTACTTGACTACCAGGACTATGATGTGGATCATACTAGTGGGGACATGGTAGTCCATAAGTACATCCTTCAAAGTCCCTAGTCGTGGGTGTATCGAGACGGGGCATCGATATACCAGAGTAGACTAGCGTATACCTTCTCGACCCATACAGATGGGCGATGGATGATCCCATATCCATTGGTGTTTGACATCAGAGATGATATACGGGTGCTCAGTAGAGACTGGGTACACCGGACGGACTCGCCGAGAACTCCCAGATGGTATTATACCTCACGTCAGATGGCAGTTCTCTGGTGACACTGGTACAGAGTAGTCTGTTGACCCGAGATCGTCATAGAGTCTTGTGTGGTTCCCACTGTGCTTTGATTTCCATCTTACCACGTCCAAGAGGGCGTGCAAAATGGTGGTTTTTGGGTACAGTCCCGAGTCACATGGAGGCAATGAGCGATAGGAGGGGATTCGTCTCTCCCGCTATAGGGAGTAGATGTTGCGCTGTGTTCGATTGGCTATAACCGGAAATCCCTGGCCAGGGTTGCTGAGATTTACTGGTAAGTGTTACCAGTAGTTTCTCGAATTGTTATAGACCTCATATCGACATGACTTATCGAGCTATTGGGGTCTGACGTTTACCACCCCTAGGCAAGATATGCGACATATCAGACGATCAGACCGGACTGTACGGTAGTGTTACTGGTTGGATTCACTGGAGTGTGAGCGGGCTTGCTCGTCGATCTTCAGATCGCTCAATACCCGGGTGGCCGTTACGTTTAGCAGACCGCTTGCGGCTTGTGGGTGTTTGATATGATCATCATCTGCTGCCGGCGTATTGACGAGTCTTTAGAGTCCTACACAGAGGTTTTCTGGCTCAAGCGAAACGAAATAGGAGCGCATATGAGATATGTGCGGGACCGAGAATAATGCGTGTATGTGATACCGTATTTCATTCTCGCGATCTATGTGTCGAATGGTTGTATGCGATATAACCTAGTTATCGATTCAAGCGTTGATTCGATAAGCCGATACATTGTATACTAGTCGGTTGTGTGCGACATGACCGGATCATTGAATCAAGTGTTGATTTAATGATTTAATTCATATTTATATATTTGATATATTACTTTGCATTAACTAGTATCGGTTCACTTTAAATGGATTTTCTCACTCGGTTGTGCGCATTGCATATGCGATATGATTTTGTGCACTTGCTTGTATCATGTTTGATGATACATGCATTTTGGTTAAGTGTGAAGAATTACACCTTGGTTAATGAAATGGTCAGGGTTTACTATTTCCTTATTCATTTATTCATTTATTTATTCTTTTGGAAATAGAAAAGCAAATGAGAAAATGATGGCTTGTTTTCTTTTGTTCATGAAGCTTCATGAAGACTTTGACCAAGTGACCATTTTGTCTCATGCTTAACCCTAACCATCCCACTAACCATGATTTATTCTCTACACTTGACCATGGTTTGGTCATGATAAGTATTCTTTTAATTTTCTTTTTGGAAATAACTTATCATAACTTTCTTCTTCTTCTTAATTTCTTCAAGTGAAGAAAGCTTGCCTCCATCGATGGCAAGTGATAAATTAGAGTGAGAAATCCAATTCTAAAGTCTACCCACTTCCTATTTCTTCATCCTCTACCTCTTGCCAAGTAGTAGAGTGTGTTTCCTTCACAAGTTTTCATGGCTTGGTGAAGGTGGAGCTTGATCTAGTGATGCTTCGACGTAGATCATCTTCGGCATGGACATCGACGACCTAGCTCGCCATTTCTCCGACGAAGCCGACGCTAGAGCCCGGGAACTCATTTGGACAGCGAGGAGACTTCGTTGCGGAGCTATGAAGGTGGAGAACCGGATCTACAAAGGTTGTATTTCCGTATTCTTTTAGTTAAGTGTTAACTAGTTAGCTTTTTCGCCTAGAAATCTAGCCAACGATCCGTAGTCGGGTCTCTCGGCACCTAGAATTTTTGAAATTGGCATGGTTGATGTCTTGTGAGACCTCACTAGA
Organism: Agapanthus africanus; assembly: GCA_030015575.1. Classification (NCBI taxonomy): domain Eukaryota; kingdom Viridiplantae; phylum Streptophyta; class Magnoliopsida; order Asparagales; family Amaryllidaceae; genus Agapanthus; species Agapanthus africanus. Next base: position 479,138,356 of record JASDDO010000022.1, on the reverse strand, counting down.
GTGCCTAGGAACCCTACAGTGGTATCAGAGCCTAGATAGAGCCTTAGGCGAAGTCCAGACGGAATTTGAAGTCCGAACGACCCGAAAACCCAACCCTAAATATGCTCTCTGTACATTTTTTAATTTCTAGGATTTTTCCAGATTAAAAATTGCCAAAAAATTCAGCAGGGAATTTCATGAGTTACTGTGAAGCACGTGATGGTAACTCGACTACAGAGGCGCGGAACCACTGCCTCTACCATGGGATTCGCGGCGGTTCCGCGGCCACTGTGTTGAGTTACACCACGTGGCTTGCACAGTAATTCATGTCTTGTAGTGCTGAGTCTTCTGGAAATTTTTAGTTTTTACTCAACAGTTGAGTTTTCTGGGGTAGTGTTGGGACTTCGTATATTCGATCGGATTATCAAATTTTGTCTGTGTGGCTTTCCGGGTAAATTTTAGAATATGTTAAAAAGTTCGACCGAATATAAATACCCAATTTTTCCCCTGTCGGGAAATTTCCAAGTGTTGGATTTTTCCGTAGTTTAACGACGTTCTAAGTAGTGCAAGTAACGCGATGGACCCTCTAGAAGACAACAAACCTTAACTCGATTATGTGACCGTCTTGAACTGCCCTTTGAACCTTCGGGTTTGGGGCAGTACGGCGTGCCACATGTGAGGCGTTGGCTTGACCCTTCTACGGCTGGACCGTTGGTACTGAGGCACGAACTGAATGTTTTTAGACTTGTTTCATGTGTTGATCTGTATCGGGAAAACTTGGGTGTTCGATTGTTCGATCGAAAAGTTTAGCATTTTCTATTTATCCGGAATGTGATACAATAATTGGAATTCACAATAAGTTATGAGATAACTGAATGAATGTTATAAACATAGCAGTTTAGTCTCACTTGATCGGTTGCCACGGAATTTTGATGTGATCAAAAGTCCGTCGGAATCACGTAGCGTACGCGGATACTCGCCGGATAAACTTAATAGACAGCTTCACTCCATAGCCCCGACCAAGTGACTGTAGGAGAACCCCGTCGCCGAAAGCATCCGTTCGGGTGCTCCCGGTAATGGTGTTCCGCCTTGGTGCACTTCGTCGACGGTATCGGGGGTGCGACTGTCTACTGAAGTTTGCGACGAGCATTCGATCAAAATGTCGGGAATCTTGTTGAATTTCCCGACTTGATATTGAAAAGTGTTTTCGATAATGAGACTAAAATGCGGGGTTTATAATTGTTAGGCATGTGATGTCTAAGTAATTCATTTGGTCAGGCATGCGATGTCTGAGGTGGTTGCGGATTCCAACTGTTGTAGTTTTACACTTTCTTTTTTGTGACCGTAAGTGTAATATGTGATATCGCCGGTTTCGTTGCTATATTTCAACGACAATTGGGATGGACATATTTACTTACGTTGATGACATGTGATGTTATGTGTTGCTGGATATGTTATATTGGATCGTCGTGTATGAATAGCCGGGGGTTTTTATGTGAGATGAGTGTTTTTCATTTTCATTCATGTAAAAACTTGTATGTAATATTCTTTTTATTGGGGCACTTCCAGGTTGCGGAAGTAGTCACCGTTTGTATATTATTTACTTTTCCGCACTAGGATAGACCCAAGGATGAGGGCACAAGTAACCGGGTTCTGGGGTCCAGTGGGAGACCAACTCGAGGAGTCGAGTCCGGGTCTCCTAACTCCAGAGTTGGTAAGGTTGCTTGCCGCTCTCGTAGGGGTCTTGGGGTGTGGGTTTGGCTATTGAAAACACGGACGTCCTAGTATATCCAATATTTCATATGATTCTTCTGCTGCGATATCTGTGATGTGATCATGTGATGTTCTGTGATAGATACTGTATATAGTATATATGATATATTATATAGGCGTTACTTATGTTTTACACCCGCGCTAGCCCTGCCCCGCTCTGCCGTTAGTTACCTAACTTAACGGTGCATGAGGGGACATCGAGGCGAATGCGGATGGCATAAGCGTACGTCGTATTTATCTGTGATGTTTAGGTACTTAAATGATGGGACTTCATTAATGTGATTAATGAAAGAAAAGAAACCTAAGATGTTGTAGAATCGAATTTCAAAATAAAACAGGTAGCTACAGTTCTTGCTTTGCACAGCGGTATATGTGATATATCCTGCACCTTATTCGATGAGGAAAGGACCGAGATCCCTTCACCGGGAGTGACTCCTTTAGCAATAACTGGCAGATGCTACACATTCGGTTTGTCTTTTGATTGCTTTTAAGAGTTTTTGCTTTGCACAGTGATATATATGATATATCCCGCACCTCATTCGACGAGGAAAGGACCGACGATCCCTTCACCGGGAGTGACTCCTTTAGCAAAACTAGAAAAGCCTCAAAAACACTCCATTTTAAAAAATCATTCGATCCTACAACGATATCAAGTTCATTACGCAATAGGTTTTCAGAAAAACCTGTCGTAGCCCTCCGTCATTTCAGATAAGTGATGTTTAGTATTCGTGCTGCGTTTGTTGGCCTCCGTCAAGGCGCAGTGTGCGGTAGCTAACCAGTATTTATCTGCTTATGCATATGATGCAGATTGAGTTAGGGTAGTCGTACGACCTTGTTGGCCTCCGTCAAGGGTCGTGCGGGTGGGTTTGATTCGATCAAGAAATGACGGGTTGAACTTGACTAGTAGCCTATGGTTTGTTGGCCTCCGTCAAGGTCATAGGGTGCTAGGGGCAAAATATTATAGGGAATTTCAAGTGTTGAAATTTGCAATGAGATTGCATACCTTCTATGAGATAGTTGGATCCCGATACCCGCTGCGAGTAATTGTTACTCCTGGGAGAGTTTTACACATTACAATTAGCCGATCAAGTAGGTGTCTAGAAAGGTGTCAACGGGGTTACGCCTCTGGGAAAACGAGGTTTACATTAATTAGGTTCGTGCGAAAGCACGGGGGATCTCCCTCAAAGTACCGATACTGGCCTGGCTGAAAGATTGGCGAACTTGTAGTGTGTAATTAATCCCGGCTAGTCTTTCCTTTTAGGGTTTGAAGGAAGATTTGATAAAAAGCAGTGGGAGCCATCCTGATTAGATAAAATAATAACCAATCTATTCTTGCAAGAGCGCACGCTGAGTGTTTTCTTCTCTCTCTCTCTTGGTAGCGACCATGTCACGCCTTAATCAAGATAATAATACGGAATATTGACCGAACCCGCTTGTTATACTGAGCTGAGGAACGTTGGTCCCGCTCCAACTTATAATTGTTATAAGACAGAGCAGGAATTTGGGGAATACCAGATTTCTCGTGCCGCCCAAACGAAGAGTGTGTATGCTGATGCATCATCTTCGGGTGTGTTCATTACAAAGAACTGTTTCTCAGTATCCTCCGTATCCTTGGTATATGAACCGGATCAGGATCCCAGATATGTAAGATGTTACATAGGGCTACAAAAGGGTAGAAAAACTGAGAACGGGTGATAAGTTTCATGAGGCAGAAAACGGGGCAAGTGTTGCAGCCAAGTCTGTCGGTCACTGTCACCCTGTATTACCAATACATTGATTCTGAATGAATGTTATTAGATACCGAACCTGATATACAAAATCATATCTGTTTCTTTATTAGTAAAGAAACGATAAAATTTTGTGTTGTTGGATAATGTTTTGAACATTTCCTATATCAAAAGTTGATCGGTTCAGGCACGTTATCTAAAAGCATTAATGTTCTAAATCAAACTACAGTTCTTCGTATACAGAACACACACAAGAGGAAGAGTTCAGAAATGAACGAATTCTTCTTGAGGTATTGTAGACTAGGTCAGATCAATGTGACCCGACTAGCTAGATTTACATATAGATGCATATTTAAATCAGTTTGAATTTATATCTTGTGAAACTCGCCAGTCATGTCACAAAGATAAGATGACCATAGCTCTGTTTATTGGAAACAGAGAAAGAGTTAATGAACTCTTGGGACTGATACATGATAATGTATGTAGGTCCCCTGTCTACACATACCAAGACCGGTTCTTTGTACTTCATTACATTCTCTGATAATCTCTCAAGATTCAGACATATGTTCCTGTTGAAACACAAGTCCGAACCTTTTGAGATATTCACAGAATATAAGTTAGAAGTAGAGAACCAAAATACGGGTATAAGTATTATGTCCTATGATGAGATCAGGGAGGAGAATACTTGTGCTTGGAATTCCTGGACTATTCTAAACGAGAATGAGATTCTCTCTCAGAATTACTCCTCCGTATACACCATAGCACGATGGTATATCGGGGCGGAGCAGATACACCCTATTTGATATGGTGTGCTCTATGATGAGTACTACTGAGTTACCTATTTCGTTTTGGGAGTTATGCACTTATGAAGCTGCATACCTATTGAATTAGGGTTCGAATCAAATCAAAGCCTACCATTTCATATATGATATGGAAAGGGAAGAGCCCATATCTTAAATTAGTTAAGATTTGGGGTTGTCCGGCCTATGTCTAAAAGCAAAATCCGGACAATCTCGAGGAAAGGTCTGTAATGTAGAACTGGAAAGGTTCCAGCTATACAAATTACAGCAGATGATTTGGTAGAACTAAAGGATTCAGTAGATACCAACGAACCTCAGCCTCTCCGCCGATCTAGTAGGGTTCCTCACCCACCTGAGAGTTACTTCGGTTTCTCTATAACAGTGGGAGCGAGGATTGCATCATGAGATGATGACCCAACTAGTTTCGAGCTGGCCATCAGGAGTAAGACTCTGTAAGAATGGCTGGATGCTTATCGATCTGAGATGGAATCCTTATACACCAACAAAGTATGGACTTTGGTTGCTATATCTGAAGGGTTAAATCCCCATCAGGAGCAAGTATATCTTGAGAAGATTACTTGGTGTACAAGGAAAAGTTGAGACTTTCAAAGCTAGACTTGTTAAAGGTTTGCATCATTGACCAGGTATGGATTATGTTGAAACCTTTTCTAAGGATCTATGCTTAAGTCCATCCAGATCCTACTTGCCACGGCTACATACCATGACTACGATATCTGGTGGTTGGGTGCCATGACATCTTTTCTAAATGATGTTTTAGAAGAGAACGTCTGTAAGTACACAGCCAGAGGGCTTCGTAATCAGTGGGAGCAGCGGAAACGTGTGCAAGATGCTTTATAGGATAAAGCATGCATCGCAGAGTTGGAACATCTGTTTTGATGGATTAGTCAAAGAAGTTGACATCATCAAAATGGTAGATGAACCTTGTATATACAAAAAGATAGTAGGGAGTATGGTGGTGATTCACGTAGAGTACGTGAATGACATACTCTTGATAGGGAAGGAGCTTCCTATGCTACGCTCGATCAATCTCCGCTTATCACAATGATTCTCCATATAGGATCAAAGTGATACCTCCTAAATCCTGGATTTTGGATCTATGAGATAGATCTAATTGGATGTTAGGAATCTCACTAGGTATAGTGAGATGGTATCAGTTGATCCTGGGAAGAATCACTAGAAGTGTTCCAGGGTGATAAAGACGACTGAATGTCAGTCGCAGGCATTGTCTTTACCCTCAGTAAAGGGACGTTATGTTGGAAGAGTTCCAAGCTAGATACCGTGACATACTAGACGATAAAGGCTAGATACATCGCTACTTAAGATGCTACCAAAGAAGCTGTTTGGGTGTATATTGGTTCATGAGATGAACTATGTTCCTCCCATTGTGTGACAATGGAGTTGTGGCTTATGCCAAGGAACGCAGGTCCCATCAGTGATCCAGACTTATTCTAAGGCAGTATCACCTGATCATGGAGATGCTTGATCTCCAAGCTGATCGAGGCAAGGAGAGCATACTTAGAGGATAACGCAGCGGATCCACTCACGAAGGCCTATTCCCAGAGAGAGACTTTTATGGGATGGTTGAGTATGAGATACTTCGACCACTGCTACAGATGGCCCTAGTGCAAGTGGGAGATTGTTAGTTATATGTATGCCCTAGAGGCCATTACTGTACATAGGATGTATATTGTAGTGGATGCTGGGACATATATAGGGAGGACTTTCTTGCTCGACATGATAGTATGCTATCTGGTTACACTTTACCTTAACGTGTATACTGATTGCCTCTCTATTACATGTTGGTAAAGCCCTTAGGATGTGTACTTGACTACCTGGACTATGATGCGGATCATACTAGTGGGGACATGGTAGTCCATAAGTACATCCTTCAAAGTCCCTGGTCGTGGGTGTATCGAGACGGGGCATCGATATACCAGAGTAGACTAGAGTATACCTTCTCGACCCATACAGATGGGCGATGGATGATCCCATATCCATTGGTGTTTGACATCAGAGATGATATACGGGTGCTCAGTAGAGACTGGGTACACTGGACGGACTTGCTGAGAACTCCCAGATGGTATTATACCTCACGTCAGATGGCAGTTCTCTGGTGACACTGGTACAGAATAGTTTGTTGACCCGAGATCGTCATAGAGTCCTGTGTGGTTCCCACTGTGCTTTGATTTCCATCTTACCACGTCCAAGAAGGCGTGCAAAACGGTGGTTTTTGGGTACAGTCCCGAGTCATATGGAGGCAATGAGCGATAGGAGGGGATTCGTCTCTCCCGGTATAGGGAGTAGATGTTGCGCTGTGTTCGATTGGCTATAACCGGAAATCCCTGGCCAGGGTTGCTGAGATTTACTGGTAAGTGTTACTAGTAGTTTCTCGAATTGTTATAGACCTCATATCGACACGACTTATCGAGCTATTGGGGTCTGACGTTTACCACCCCTAGGCAAGATATGCGACATATCAGACGATCAGACCGGACTGTACGGTAGTGTTACTGGTTGGATTCACTGGAGTGTGAGCGGGCTTGCTCGTCGATCTTCAGATCGCTCAATACCCGGGTGGCCGTTACGTTTAGCAGACCGCTTGCGGCTTGTGGGTGTTTGATATGATCATCATCTGCTGCCGGCGTATTGACGAGTCTTTAGAGTCCTACACAGAGGTTTCCTGGCTCAAGCGAAACGAAATAGGAGCGCATATGAGATATGTGCGGGACCGAGAATAATGCGTGTATGTGATACCGTATTTCATTCTCACGATCTATGTGTCGAATGGTTGTATGCGATATAACCTAGTTATCGATTCAAGCGTTGATTCGATAAGCCGATACATTGTATATGTAAGTCGATGTAGTACACCCCAGTACTTATGGGGAGGCGGAATTTACAAAAACTTATCAAGTTTAAACAACGAACATCGACTAACCGCTTGAATCGAAGCTAAACTCTAAATAACCGTATTCTAAAGTTTCATCTCACAAGTGATTAGGGATTATACCTAATGAAACCGGTCCTTCTTCTTTACGTCCTCCTTTGTTCTCCTCGACCTTCTCTAGGTAGTAGACGATCCACCCGAGAGCGAAACTCCAAGCTAAACCTCTAACTTGAGGTAACTAATCAACTTTGATTGCTAATCAAAGATGAAAGGATGATAAAGAGTGAAGGTTATGGATTGTTTAGTCTAACTAATCCTTTGATCTCAACACATGAGGATTAAGGATTAGGGTTTGAAGATGAGAGCTTGAGGAGAGAGAATGTGTGATATGATAATGAGAGAAGAGAGAGAGTGTATCATAATATTATGAAGCATTCTTATTATCAAATAATCAATAAAGGAAATGAATAAGCATGCTTCACAAAATATCTTGTGATGATTCATTAACATGAGTCATTAAGCAATAAATGTGCATTAATGAAGTGAATGAATCACCACTATGACTCACTCTCTTATCCAAAAGAAACCTCCTTAGTCACATCTTCTAGAAGCTTCTCGAGTAATTACGAGAACGCCCCTCCGATCCGTAAAAATACGGAAAAACTTTAGACTGTAAAAATCCAATAACCGGATACCAGTAACTGGCTTAAACCAAAGCCGACTGGTAAAAACTGTCCGAAAGTCGTACGCGCGTAAACGCACGTATGCGTCCGAACCCTTTGTCGCAAAACCATGCAACCTCTATATCGTTTCGCCTGGAGTAGGAAACTCTCTGTGTGGGACTCTAGAGACTCGACTACTACGCTGGCAGTGGGTTTAACCACAGACCGCAAGTGGCACTAGCTGTACGTAACGGTCCCCAGGTAGTTGTCGATAAGAAGGCCGATGAGTAAACCCATCCGAACTCCTACTGAGTCTGATGTGACAATCTCCATACAGTCCGGTCCGTTCGTCCATGACTATCGCATATCGGGCCTAGGGGGGCGGCAAGCGTCAGTCCCCTAATAGCGGTATAAGTCGTGTCGGAGTGAAGCCCATTACACCCTGAGAAACTGCTGGAACCTACCAGCAAATCTCGCTTGCCCTGGCCAGGGACTTTGCGTAATGGCTCTCTGACACAGCACGATATCTACTCCCAATACCGGGAGGGACGAATCCTGTCTAACCGCCACTGCCTCCAAGTGCTCGGGACTGCACCCAACTGCTACCTGTTTGCACGACTCCTTTGAGCCGTGGTAGGGTAGCAATCTAAGAACAGTGGGACACACTCGAGGCGAAGTAGCAGTGTCAAGTCTGCGGACTACGCTGTACTCATGTCACCTGGGAACTGTTTACTGACGACTGGTATCAAACCAACCAACAGTTCCCTGTGAGTCCTGTCCGGTGTACCCGTAACCTAACGAGCACCTGTATACTATCTCCAGTACGACGTACTGACGGCTGTGGGACAGACCATCTCCCCAACTGGGATGAGAAGCGTACACACTAGTCTACTCCGGAGTATCGATGCTCTGTCTCGATAATCCAACGACCAGGGACCTGAATAAGGATGTGCTTGTAGACTACCCAGCCCCCACTAGTGTGACTGCCATCACAACGCTGGTAGACAAGCAAGATCCTAAGAGCTCTATCAATACGTATACTGACATATTAAGATAGAAAAACCAAGTAGCATACTACCATGTTTAGCAAGACTGTTATATACATGTGAATATCCCAAGCTTCCATTAAGTAATATACAAGCTAGTATGATACAGTAATGGCCTTCTAGGGCATAAACACTAACAATCTCCCACTTGCACTAGGGCCATGTACTGGCATATCGTAGACCAATGATCTCGAGTAGCCTCTCGAACTGAATCTGAGGAAGGGCCTTCGTGAATGGATCAGCAATGTTCTCTTCTGAAGCAACTCTCCGAACCTCGATCTCCTGACGATCAATGATCTCCCTGATCAGGTGATACCGCCTCAAGATGTGTCTGGACTTCTGATGGGACCTTGGTTCCTTTGCTAAAGCTATAGCTCCGTTGTTGTCGCAATACAGAGGTATTGGATCAACTATGGTAGGAACCACCTGAAGTTCTGTTAGGAACTTCTTCATCCAGACTGCTTCTTTTGCGGCATCGCAAGCAGCTATATACTCCGCTTCCATCGTCGAGTCAGCAACGGTGTCCTGCTTGGAGCTCTTCCAGCACACCGCCCCTCCATTGAGGGTAAAGACATAACCCGACATGGACTTGGAATCGTCCTTATCACTCTGGAAGCCGGAATCAGCAAAGGCCTCCAACCTGAGGTCTTTTCCGCCGTAAACCAAGAACATCTCCTTAGTCCTCCTCAGGTACTTGAGAATGTTCTTTACTGCTCTCCAGTGTTTCTCCCCTGGGTCTGACTGATACCGGCTTACCACGCTCAGTGCGTAAGCTACATCTGGTCTGGTACACAACATCGCATACATTATAGAGCCTACCGCAGAAGCGTAGGGTATAATAGACATGCGTTCCCTTTCCAAATCAGTCTTGGGAGACATCTCTTTGGAGAGGGTGATTCCGTGACAAGCCGGTAGATTACCGCGCTTAGAATCTTCCATACTGAATCTTTTCAGTACAGTGTCGATATACCTGGACTGCGAAAGTCCCAACATCCTCTTGGATCTATCACGATAGATCCGGATCCCCAGAATGTAAGAGGCATCACCCAGGTCTTTCATGGAGAACCTGTGTGACAAGAATCCTTTGACAGATTGTAGCATAGGAATGTCATTTCCTATCAATAGAATGTCATCCACGTACAAGACGAGGAATACGACACTTCTGGCCACAACTTTACTATATATGCACGGTTCATCTGGATTTTTGATAAAGTCATATTCTTTGACTGTCTCATCAAAACAGATGTTCCAACTCCGCGATGCCTGCTTTAGTCCATAAATGGACTTAAGCAGCTTGCATACTTTCCCGCTGCTCCCACTCTGATTGAAACCCTCTGGCTGATCCATATAGACGCTCTCTTCTAAATTTCCATTCAAAAAAGCCGTCTTTACGTCCATCTGCCAGATTTCATAATCATGGAAGGCAGCAATAGCAAGAAGGACCCGAATGGATTTGCGCATAGCCACTGGAGAAAAGGTTTCATCATAGTCCAAACCAGGTCTTTGACGAAAACCCTTTGCAACAAGTCTAGCCTTATAGGTTTCCACCTGTCCATCTACACCAATCTTTTTCTTGAAGATCCATTTGCATCCTATGGGTTTTACACTATCTGGAGCAAAGTCCAAAGTCCATACTTTGTTGGTGTACATGGACTCCATCTCGGTCCGCATTGCATCTAGCCATCGTACCGAGTCGCCGCTCTGGATGGCCTGCTGGAAGTCAGTAGGTTCATCATCATCTATGATGCAATCCTCTCTATCCCCATCAATGAGAAAACCGTAGTATCTCTTAGGCGGATGAGACGGCCTACTACTCCTGCGGAGGGGTGCGGGAATGTTCTGTTCTTCTTGAACCTCTGGTTCTACCAAAATTTCAGTAGCAGCTTGTGGTTCTGGAATTTCTTCCAGTTCTATTTCGCTCCCATTTGTATCCTTTTCTAAAACTTGTTGTTCTAAAAAATGGGCATTACGAGAAACAAAAACCTTTTGTTCCTCTGCGTAATAGAAGCAATATCCCTTGGAGTTCTTTGGATATCCTACAAGCTTACACAGTACTGATCGTGCCTCGAGCTTGTCCACATGCTGCTTTTTAACAAAAGCTGGACATCCCCAAATCTTTATATACTGTAGATGGGGTTTCTTCCCACTCCACATCTGATATGGAGTGGTAGGCACAGTCTTGGTAGGTACCATGTTCAAAAGATATGCCGCTGATTCTAGCGCATGTCCCCAGAAAGATCGCGGTAACTCAGTATTACTCATCATGGATCGTACCATATCCAATAGGGTTCGATTCCGTCTCTCCGATACACCATTATGCTGTGGAGTGTACGGAGGAGTAAGCTGAGAGAGAATTCCTTTCTCTTTTAGGTAACCTAGGAACTCGGCACTCAAGTATTCACCACCTCGATCAGATCTAAGTGTCTTAATACTTTTGCCGGTTTGGTTTTCTACTTCATTCTTATACTCCTGGAATTTCTCAAAAGCCTCGGATTTATGTTTCATTAAGAAAACATATCCATACCTAGAGAAATCATCTGTAAAAGTAATGAAGTAGGAATAACCACCTCTCGCATGTGTAGACATTGGACCGCATACATCACTGTGTATGAGTCCTAAGAGCTCGCTCGCTCTTACTCCTTGTCCAGTGAATGGAGTCTTTGTCATCTTTCCTTTGAGACAAGATTGACAAGTGTCATAAGTTTGATATTCGAACGTGTCCAAATATCCTTCTCTATGCAACTTAGTCAACCTTCTCTCATTGATGTGACCCAGTCTACAATGCCATAAGAAAGCTTTATTTAAATCCGGAGACTTTCTTTTTAGTGTGTTCTGGACATTGAAAATTTGGAGTTGGTTTAACACATATATGCCGTTATTTAGAGTACCGGACCCAATCAAACCATGATTAAGGTGGATGTTGACAACATCTCTTACAAACGTGAAATCATAACCTTTATTTGATAACAAGGAAACTGATATGATATTACACGTTAAGCTGGGTACAAAATAACAGTTATGTAAAACCAAAATGTGTCCACTCGTCAATCCTAGGTGATAATCCCCGACGGACGCAGCTCCCACGCTAGCTCCGTTAGCAACCCTGAGGATCATATCACCTTCCTTCAGCACTCTACGGTTTCTCAGTGCCTGCAAAGAATTGCAAATATGAGATCCTGATCCGGTATCCAATACCCAGGAAGTAGAGTTGATTGACAGACAATTCTCAATTACAAACACACCTGAAGTCGAAGCCACAGCTTGCTTCGGTTCCTGGTTCTTGGCGTTCCACGCCTTGCAATCCTTCTTCCAGTGCCCTTTCCTGTGACAATGGAAGCACTCATCCAGGCCAACTACCGGTGCTGTAAACTTTTTCTTTCCCTTCTTTCCCACCTTACTAACACCTCCTTTAGGTCTGGGTGCGGCCTTCTTCTTCCTTCCTTTGGCCCTAGCCTTGGACCCTGAAGAAGATGAACCGCCAACAAACATAGCGGGTGTTTCCCTTGCCTTCTGCAAGGTGCCCTCTGCACTCCTTAACATGTTCAGGAGTTCCGCAAGTTCAACTTCTTTTCCTTGAAGATTGAAGTTGAGGATAAACTGGGCGTAGGTGGGAGGAAGGGACTGGAGAACAAGGTCTGTATAGAGCTCATTATCCAAAGTCGTCCCAAGGTCCGCGAGCTCTTCAATATAGCCGATCATCTGTAGGACATGTTCACCTACTGATGACCCGACAGCCAACCTCGCTCGAAATAGTTTCTTAGAGGTCTCGTATCTTGCTATACGAGATTGCTCTCCATAAAGTTCCTTTGTATGGAGAAATATGCCATCAAGGGACATATCCTCGTGCCTCCTCTGATGTTCATTGTTCATCGAGGCAAGCACGATGCACTTGGCTCTCGCGCAATCTAAATCCCAGGTTTTACGGATTTCCTTATCCGCATTGCTGGATTTGGGACCAAGGACAGCAGGTGCTGTAGCGGTGAGGACGTACCCCAGTTTGTCATAGGTCAAAGCCATCTTGACATTCCGCAGCCAATCTTTATAGTTTGGCCCCGTCAGTATATTTTTCTCTAAAAGTAACTTAAGTCCAGTCATTTTCAGGGTCGCTGCAATTAGGAGAGAGAGAAGAAAACTCTTTAGCATGATGCTCTTGCAAGTTTAGAATGGTTTTTAGTTTATCTAAACTGGATGGCTCCCACTGTTTCTCGAATCCTTCCTCAAACCATAAAAGAAGAATTAGCCAAGACTATTCTCACCGTACAATACTTGCTTAACCGTTCAGCCAGGCCGGTGTCGATACTTCGAGGGAGGTTTTCCAACGCTTTCGCGAAGTTCCTTAATTAAATAACCTCTTTTCTCTGGGGGCGTAACCCCGCTGACACTTTTCTGGACACCTACTAGGTTTATAGCATTGATCGTTAAGCGACGAATATCCTGATAAGTAGCATATACTCACAGTAGGATCGGGATCCAAATATCATCGTATGATAATGTTGAAGGAATCCTACCAACATTCATCAAACTCCAAATGGTATGCATCTCTTTGCAAATTTCAGTTTCTTTAGAAATTCCCGATATAAGTTTTTGCCCCATGCTCTTATGACCTTGGCGTTAGGTCAAAATGTCATAAGTCACATGTCAAGTTCTACCCATCATTATCCTGTCAGTTTGAACCCATCCGTATATATCCTTGACGTTCGGCCAAAATGATAATACGACTGTCCCAAACTAACTCATCTATCTATGCAACAAATGAATATCCAGCAGCTACCAAACACTATGCCTTGGCGTTAGGTCAAAATACATAGCTTGAATACTACTGAATACCCAGATGAAATGACGGAGGGCTACGAATGGTTTTGGCGAAACCGTGAACGTAGTGAACTTGATATAACCGAAGGAACCTGATAGCTTTTAAAAGGAGTGGTTAAGACTCCGCATTTAAAAATATCTGTTTTAAAAAATAACCGAGTGGTTTCTTTTAAATTGTTCCAACGATTTAAACTTTGGTTTGTTTTACTTTGCATTATAGATAATGCGTCCCATCATTAACCTATCATTGCAGAAAACAACGAAAATATAACGTCCTCTTATGCCATCCGCATTCGCCACGGGGTCCCGTCATCACCCGTTAGGTTACTTAACTAACGACAGAGCGGGGGCTGGGCTAGCGCGGGTGTAAAACATAAGTGACGTCTAAATAGCTATAATAAATATAGATATTTTACATTCGTCTGACGCAATGATATTCATTCCAGAACACAGATAAACAATATTGGATTTGCAAGCAATCTGTATTTCTTTTGAGCCTGCAAGAAAAGACAGATTACACAGTTGTGATGAATAGCCGTTTACCCCACCCTCGACCCCTACGGGTACGGCAAACTACCCACCCGGCAGTCTGTGTACCCCACCTTGGGTCAGTCCTAGGAGCAAAAACAGTAAAATGAAATAATACAACGGTGGCTACAACCGCAACCTGGAAGTGCCCCGCGAAAATAATATTACAACAAATTACATTTACAACAAATGAATTAATCAATAACCCATTGCTAACCCCGGCTATACACCACAACAGTCCAATACAGTTTATATGCACAAACAGATATTACCATTTCAGAAATGTGCAACCCCCTGCCAACCGACATACTAGCAGTTGGGGGAGGTTTACGAACACATTAAACAATCACAGATATAATCCAATACGCAAATACTGTACAATTCGATCGAATAAACAACATCAATATTGCTCTAAAATCTGCTCTGTTAAACAGTAACCTGAGCAATAATTAAATATTCCTGAAAACCCCAAATATCACAGGGGACCCACCCAAAAAAATTGAGCCCATGACTCGGCAACTCGGCCGCGGAAGCGCGGCGGATCGGTGGGATCCGCCGCGCTTCCGCGGCGCTTTAGTCGAATCATTGGCTCGAATTTCTTGGGTGTTCTCCTGTGGTCATGTCAAGCTCTCTGAACACACCAGAAAAATTTTAGGACTTCATTTTAAGTTCGACAGAAACTAAACAGAATTAGGGTTTTCCGGCTTCGTTTTTTCGTTCGAAATTCGTACAAATTTGCGATTAAGTTATTTAGTGTTTAGCGAGGCTCTGATACCACTGTAAGTCGATGTAGTACACCCTAGTACTTATGGGGAGGCGGAATTTACAAAAACTTATCAAGTTTAAACAACGAACATCGACTAACCGCTTGAATCGAAGCTAAACTCTAAATAACCGTATTCTAAAGTTTCATCTCACAAGTGATTAGGGATTATACCTAATGAAACCGGTCCTTCTTCTTTACGTCCTCCTTTGTTCTCCTCGACCTTCTCTAGGTAGTAGACGATCCACCCGAGAGCGAAACTCCAAGCTAAACCTCTAACTTGAGGTAACTAATCAACTTTGATTGCTAATCAAAGATGAAAGGATGATAAAGAGTGAAGGTTATGGATTGTTTAGTCTAACTAATCCTTTGATCTCAACACATGAGGATTAAGGATTAGGGTTTGAAGATGAGAGCTTGAGGAGAGAGAATGTGTGATATGATAATGAGAGAAGAGAGAGAGTGTATCATAATATTATGAAGCATTCTTATTATCAAATAATCAATAAAGGAAATGAATAAGCATGCTTCACAAAATATCTTGTGATGATTCATTAACATGAGTCATTAAGCAATAAATGTGCATTAATGAAGTGAATGAATCACCACTATGACTCACTCTCTTATCCAAAAGAAACCTCCTTAGTCACATCTTCTAGAAGCTTCTCGAGTAATTATGAGAACGCCCCTCCGATCCGTAAAAATACGGAAAAACTTTAGACTGTAAAAATCCAATAACCGGATACCAGTAACTGGCTTAAACCAAAGCCGACTGGTAAAAACTGTCCGAAAGTCGTACGCGCGTAAACGCACGTATGCGTCCGAACCCTTTGTCGCAAAACCATGCAACCTCTATATCGTTTCGCCTGGAGTAGGAAACTCTCTGTGTGGGACTCTAGAGACTCGACTACTACGCTGGCAGTGGGTTTAACCACAGACCGCAAGTGGCACTAGCTGTACGTAACGGTCCCCAGGTAGTTGTCGATAAGAAGGCCGATGAGTAAACCCATCCGAACTCCTACTGAGTCTGATGTGACAATCTCCATACAGTCCGGTCCGTTCGTCCATGACTATCGCATATCGGGCCTAGGGGGGCGGCAAGCGTCAGTCCCCTAATAGCGGTATAAGTCGTGTCGGAGTGAAGCCTATTACACCCTGAGAAACTGCTGGAACCTACCAGCAAATCTCGCTTGCCCTGGCCAGGGACTTTGCGTAATGGCTCTCTGACACAGCACGATATCTACTCCCAATACCGGGAGGGACGAATCCTGTCTAACCGCCACTGCCTCCAAGTGCTCGGGACTGCACCCAACTGCTACCTGTTTGCAAGACTCCTTTGAGCCGTGGTAGGGTAGCAATCTAAGAACAGTGGGACACACTCGAGGCGAAGTAGCAGTGTCAAGTCTGCGGACTACGCTGTACTCATGTCACCTGGGAACTGTTTACTGACGACTGGTATCAAACCAACCAACAGTTCCCTGTGAGTCCTGTCCGGTGTACCCGTAACCTAACGAGCACCTGTATACTATCTCCAGTACGACGTACTGACGGCTGTGGGACAGACCATCTCCCCAACTGGGATGAGAAGCGTACACACTAGTCTACTCCGGAGTATCGATGCTCTGTCTCGATAATCCAACGACCAGGGACCTGAATAAGGATGTGCTTGTAGACTACCCAGCCCCCACTAGTATGACTGCCATCACAACGCTGGTAGACAAGCAAGATCCTAAGAGCTCTATCAATACGTATACTGACATATTAAGATAGAAAAACCAAGTAGCATACTACCATGTTTAGCAAGACTGTTATATACATGTGAATATCCCAAGCTTCCATTAAGTAATATACAAGCTAGTATGATACAGTAATGGCCTTCTAGGGCATAAACACTAACAGTATACTAGTCGGTTGTGTGCGACATGACCGGATCATTGAATCAAGTGTTGATTTAATGATTTAATGCATATTTATATATTTGACATATTACTTTGCATTAACTAGTATCGGTTCACTTTAAATGGATTTTCTCACTCGGTTGTGCGCATTGCATATGCGATATGATTTTGTGCACTTGCTTGTATCATGTTTGATGATACATGCATTTTGGTTAAGTGTGAAGAATTAAACCTTGGTTAATGAAATGGTTAGGGTTTACTATTTCCTTATTCATTTATTCATTTATTTATTCTTTTGGAAATAGAAAAGCAAATGAGAAAATGGTGGCTTGTTTTCTTTTGTTCATGAAGCTTCATGAAGACTTTGACCAAGTGACCATTTTGCCTCATGCTTAACCCTAACCATCCCACTAACCATGATTTATTCTCTACACTTGACCATGGTTTGATCATGATAAGTATTCTTTTAATTTTCTTTTTGGAAATAACTTATCATAACTTTCTTCTTCTTCTTCTTCATTTCTTCAAGTGAAGAAAGCTTGCCTCCATCAATGGCAAGTGATAAATTAGAGTGAGAAATCCAATTCTAAAGTCTACCCACTTCCTATTTCTTCATCCTCTACCTCTTTCCAAGTAGTAGAGTGTGTTTCCTTCACAAGTTTTCATGGCTTGGTGAAGGTGGAGCTTGATCTAGTGATGCTTCGACGTAGATCATCTTCGGCATGGACATCGACGACCTAGCTCGCCATTTCTCCGACGAAGCCGACGCTAGAGCCCGGGAACTCATTTGGACAGCGAGGAGACTTCGTTGCGGAGCTATGGAGGTGGATAACCGGATCTACAAAGGTTGTATTTCCGTATTCTTTTAGTTAAGTGTTAACTAGTTAGCTTTTTCGCCTAGAAATCTAGCCAACGATCCGTAGTCGGGTCTCTCGGCACCTAGAATTTTTGAAATTGGCATGGTTGATGCCTTGTGAGACCTCACTAGAGTGCCTAGGAACCCTACATGTTTTTATCTTAACATATGATATATTTTGTGTTGTATTCATTTATATATACATGTTGATAAAGCCCATAGGGTGTTTGCCTGACTACCGGCGTTGTGATGGCAGTCATACTAGTGGGAGCTGGATAGTCAATAGACACATCCTTAGATGTCCCTAGTCGCAGGAGTATCGAGACTGGGCATCGATACTCCGGAGTAGACTAGTGTATACATATCTAGACCCTGACGAGGGGCGAAGGATTGGTCCCGCAGCCATTGGTGGTGTGCACCTAAGATTGTATACAGATGCTCACTGGGTGTGAGTGCACCGGACAGGACTCGCCGAGAACTGACTGGATGGTATTATACCTAACGTCAGATAGCAGTTCTCAGGTGACATGTGTGAAGAAAGTCTGTTGACTTAAAGTCATCATTTGTCTCGTGTGAGTTCCCACTGTGCTTTGATTATTACCCTACCATGGCTCAAAGGAGTCGTGCAAACAGGTTTTAGTTGGGCATAGTCCCGAGCCACGTGGAGGCAGTGAGCGATTGTTAGGGATTCGTCTCTCCCGGTATAAGGAGTTGATATCGCACTATGGTCGGTTGGTCATTACCATAAGTCCCTGGCCAGGGCTGATTGAGAATTGCTGATGGAATGATCAGTAGATTCTCGGATGGTCTTGAGCTATACCGACACGACTTGTACGGTTATTCGGGGTCTGACGTCCACCACCTCCCTAGACCATACATGCGATACTCTTAGACGAACAGACCGGACTGCGCGGATATTGTCACGGACAAGCTCAGTAGGATTTCGGGTGGGTTACCTCATCGGCTTTCTTATCGACAACTACCTGGGGACCGTTACGTACAGCTAGTACCGCTTGCGGTCTGTGGTTAAACCCACTGCCAGCGTAGTAGTCGAGTCTTTAGAGTCCCACACAGAGATTTCCCAAACCCAGGCGAAAAGATATAGAGGTCGTATGGTTTTACGACAATGGTTCGGACGCATACGTGTTTAAACGCGCGTACGACATTCGGACGGTTTTTACTAGCCGGCTTTGTTTTAAGCCAGATTCTAGTATCAGGTTATTGGATTTACACAGTCTAAAGTTTTTCCGTGTTTTCACGGATGCGGGGGGCGTTCTCGTAATTTCTGAGAAGCTTCTAGACGGATGTGACATGAGGGGTTAAGGTGGCATTTCATTAATTGCTTTAGTGACTCATTCATATGATTCATCATATCATTAAATGCATCATTAATGATCTAATGACTCACATGATGAATCACTCTTCTTGAATAAATGAAGCATGGTGAATAATCATTTAATTGATATTATTTGATAATTCATTATGTTTGATATATTCAAGTGAGAAGCTTTTCTCTTCTCATTATCATCTCCACCTTCTCTCTCCTCAAGCTCTCTCTCATTCTCCAAACCCTAATCCCACCACTCATGAGTTGAGAACAAGGATTAGGAAAGACTAAACACTCCATAACCTATCTCTACATCATCTTAGTTCCTTTATTAGCAACTAGAGAAATTAAGTAACCTCAAGTTTAGAGGTTATAGCTTGGATTAAGGTTCTCGGGTGGATCGTCTATCACGAAAGGAAGCCGAGGAGGACGTGGAGATCCAAGGAGGCCGTAGAAATCGTAAAGACGAAGGACTAGAATCGTTTGGTATAATCTCTTTACATAGTAGCTTAGAACTCTATGCTTATTGTTAAGTATTGTTTAGAAACGATCTTCGGTTAGTTGATGTTCGCTTTATAAACATGATTGTTTTTCAAATTTCCGCCTCCCCGCAACTCGTGGGGTGTTGCACATCAACTTACAGTCGTATCAAAGACTCACTAAACAATAATTAAGGCACTTGCAAAGTTGTATGAATTTCGAACGGAAAACAAACCGGAAAAAACCCCGATATCATATAGTTTCTGTCGATTTTAAAATGAAGTCCAAAAATTTTTCAGGGACCTCCAGAATGACCAGCATGAAAATATAAGAACACACAAGAAAAATGGGCTCCTGAATCGGCCAAAGAGCCGCGGAACCACGGCCGATCCCACCGATCCGTCGCGGATCCGCGGCTGAGTTGGGGCCGATTCAGCCCAGTTTTCTTCTGTGCATCTTTTGTGATATTTTGTATTTTCTGGTATGATTTAATTTTTGCTCAGGTTTCAGAATTGCAGAAAAGTATTGGAGCAAAATTTAATGTGCTTAATCGATCGAAATTATACAATGTTTGCTTGTTTGATTATATCTGTGAAATGTATTATGTGTTCGTAAACCTCCCTAACTGCTAGTATGTCGGTTGGCAGGGGGTTGCACATATCTGTGGTGTTATTTTTAATTGTTTGTGTATATAAACTGTATTGGATTGTTGTGATGATTAGTCGGGTTTTATGATGGGTCATTGTATTAATTCATTCGATGTAAATGTAATAAGTTGTAATATAATTTTGCGGGGCACATCCAGGTTGCGGTTGTTGCCACCGTTGTATTATTTCTTTTTACTGTTTTTGCTCCTAGGATAGACCCAAGGTGGGGTGCACAAACTACCGGGTATTTTGAAGTGTTGAGGTAGACCGCTTCACTTCTGGTACTTGGCGGGTAGTTTTTCGTACCCGTAGGGGTCTGGGGTGGGGTAAATGGCTATTCATCATAACTGTGTAATCCGTATTTCGTTGCAGGCTCAAAAGAAACGCGGATTGCTTGCAAATCCAATAAAGTTTATCTGTGATCTGGAATGCCTATTATTGCGTCTGACGAATGTACAAAATCTATATATGATAGCTATTTAGACGTCACTTATGTTTGACACCCACGCTAGCCCAGTCCCCGCTCTGCCGTTAGTTAAGTAACCTAATGGGTGATGACGGGACCCAGTGGCGAATGCGGATGGCATAAGAGGACGTTATATTTTCGTTGTTATCTATAATGATATGTTAATGATGGGACGCATTATTATTAATGCAAAGAAAATAAAACCTAAATTGAATCGTTGGAACAATTTCAAAACCACTCGGTTTTCTCCAAAAAGCAAATTTTAAATGCGGAGCTTAAACCACTCCTTTTAAAATAAAAGCTATCTTAGTTCCTTCGATCAAATCTAGTTCACTACATTAAAGGTTTTTTGCCAAAAACCAGCCGTAACCCTCCGTCGTTTCAAGTAGACAGCACATCGTATTTATGCTATTCTTGTTGGCCTATGTCAAGGCATAGTGTATGGTAGCAGTGTGTTTGCCAATATGTTGCATAGATAGATGCATTAGTTTAAGACAGACGTACACCTTGTTGGCCTACGTCAAGGGCTTGTACGATGTACTTAAATTGATCAGGACAACGACGGGTAGAACTTGACTTGCGTCTTATGATTTGTTGGCATACGTCAAGGTCATAAGAGCTTGGGGTAAAAATCATATCGGGAGTTTCAAACATAAAGGAAACTTGCAGATTTAGCATACCTTCTAGAGTGTGGTGACTAGAGTGGCTTCCATCTAGGGCATCATGCAATGATAGTTGGATCCCGATCCCACTGATGAGTAGGATTACTCTCGGGAATTTTTCTCACTTAACAATCAATGCTATAAACCAAGTAGGTGTCTAGAAAGGTGTTAGAGGGGCTACGCCTCCTGGGAATTAAGGTTCTTTAATTAAGGAACTTCGTGAAAGCATTGGAAAACCTCCCTCGAAGTACCAACACCAGCCTGGCTGAAAGGTTAAGCAAGTATTGTGACGTGTGATTAAATCCTGACTAGTTCTTCTTTTAGGTTTTGAAGAAGGATTTGAGGAAACAGTGGGAGCCATCCTGTTTAGATAAATTAATAACCAATCTAAACTTGCAAGAGTATATGCTAAGTGTTTCTTTTCTCTCTCTCTGGCAGCTACCATGACAAGACTTAAACTATTACTTGAAAAAAATATACTGACCGGGCAGAACTATAAAGATTGGCTACGGAACGTCAATATTGCGCTGACTTATGACAAAGTAGCATATGTTACCACCGATGTTCCTCCCCTTATCCCAGGACCAGATT
This sequence comes from Agapanthus africanus, assembly GCA_030015575.1. NCBI lineage: Eukaryota > Viridiplantae > Streptophyta > Magnoliopsida > Asparagales > Amaryllidaceae > Agapanthus > Agapanthus africanus. Next base: position 479,116,431 of record JASDDO010000022.1, on the reverse strand, counting down.
CCTCAGTTGCGGACAAGGAAGTTCGCAAAACCTGGGATCTAGACTGTGAGCGAGCTAAGTGTATCGTGCTGGCATCCATGAACAATGAACTCCAGAAACAGCACGAGAGTATGGATATTGTATCCATATTCCTCCATTGCAAGGATTTGTATGGGGAACACTCCCGTATCGCGAGGTATGAGACCTCAAGGAAACTCTTCCAGATGAGGTTAGCTCCAGGATCGAATGTTGGAGAGCACGTCCTGAAAATGATCACCCTCATTGAGGAACTCGTAAACCTGGGATGCGTGCTAGAGAATGATTTGTACATCGACTTGATATTGCAGTCCTTTCCCCACACCTTCTCTCAGTTCGTGCTGAACTTTAATATGCACGAGATGGAAGCTGATCTTCTAAAGCTCCTCAACATGTTGAGGGTAGCAGAGAGCTCCTTGAAAAAGGAGAAGACCCCCGTTCTGTATATCGGCCAATCATCCTCTTCTAAATCTAATGCGAAAGCAAAAGGGAAGAAGAAGATGAAAGCCATCAAACCGAAGGGTGGGGTCAAGAAGGTGCAGGGAACGAACAAGACAGGAAGGGTGAAGGCAGAAAAGAACGAATGCTTTTATTGTCACAAGCAAGGGCACTGGAAGAAGGACTGTTTGGCCTTTAAAGCCAAGGACAAGAAGCAAGCTGTTGCTTCTGCTTCAGGTGTGTTCGTAATCGAAAATTGTCTTTCAGTAAACTCTACTTCATGGGTACTTGATACCGGTTCTGGTTCTCACATCTGTAATTCTTTGCAGGATCTGAGAAATAGTAGAGTACTGGGGACAGGTGATATGACTCTCCGGATGGGCAATAGAATGCATGTAGATGCTGTTGCAATAGGGGAATATCACCTAGGGTTGAATAGTGGACACATTTTGGTGTTGTACAGCTGTTTTTGTATTCCCAGTATATTGTGTAATATTATATCAGTATCTTTGTTGTCTAATGAAGGATATAATTTTGCGCTTGAAAGAAATGTCATGAACATTTTCCTAAATCAAGAGATGATTGGGTTTGGAACACTGGAAAACGGCATATACATACTTAATCAACCTCAAATTTTCAATATTCAAAACACACGTAAAAGAAAAGCTCCAGATTCAAATCAAGCCTTCCTATGGCATTGTAGACTTGGTCATATAAATGAAACAAGGTTGACTAAGTTACATAAAGATGGATATCTAGATCCGTTTAAATATTCATCATATGAAACTTGTCAATCATGTATCAAAGGAAAAATGACCAAATCTCCGTTCATCGGACACGGAGAAAGAGCCACAGAACTCTTAGGACTTGTACACAGCGATGTATGTGGTCCAATATCTACACATGCACGAAGCGGTCACTCCTACTTCATAACTTTTACTGATGACTTCTCTAGGTATGGACATATATTCTTAATGAAACATAAATCCGAGGCCTTTGAGAAGTTTAAGGAGTATAAAAATGAAGTAGAGAAACAGACCGGTAAAAGCATCAAGACACTTCGATCTGATCGAGGTGGAGAATACTTAAGTACCAGTTTCCTTGAATACTTAAAAGAAAATGGAATTCTCTCTCAGCTTACTCCACCTTATACACCTCAGCATAATGGTGTATCAGAAAGGAGGAATCGCACTCTGTTAGACAAGGTGCGTTCAATGATGAGTAGTGCTGAGTTGCCACTTTCCTTCTGGGGATTTGCTCTAGAATCAGCAGCATACCTATTAAATAGAGTTTCGACTAAGTCAGTGCCTACCACTCCATATGAAATATGGAGCGGGAAGAGACCATATCTCAAGTATATCAAGATATGGGGTGTCCGGTATATGTTAAAAAGCATAATCCGGACAAGCTCGAGGCACGATCGGTTTTGTGCAAGTTTGTAGGATACCCCAAGCATTCAAGGGGGTATATGGTCTATCACACTGAAGAACAAAAGGTGTTTGTTGCTCTCCACATTGTATTCTTAGAAAGCGAATTTCTTGCAAAAGAAATTAGTGGGAGCGCGGTAGAACTGGAAGAAATTCCAAAACCTCAAACTGCTTCCGAGGACTTAGAAGAATCTCATATTTCAATAAAACATGATGAACCAATGCCACTCCACAGATCTAGTAGGCTTTCTCATCCTCCTGAAAGATACTATGGTTTTCTTCTTGATGGGGATCGAGAGGATTGCATCATCGATGATGATAAGCCTACTAGTTTTCAGCAGGCTATCACGAGTAGCGACTCAGTGAAGTGGCTGGATGCTATGAGATCCGAAATGGAATCCATGTACACCAATAAAGTATGGACTTTAGAAGTTGCTCCTCCTGGGGTGAAACCAGTTGGGTGCAAATGGATCTTCAAAAAGAAGATTGGTGTATTTGGACAAGTGGAAACCTACAAAGCTAGACTAGTTGCAAAAGGTTTTCGTCAAAGACCAGGATTGGACTATGATGAAACTTTTTCACCAGTAGCTATGCTTTAATCCATTCGGATCATGCTTTCTATTGCTGCCTTCCATGAATATGAAATCTGGCAAATGGATGTAAAAACAGCTTTTCTTAATGGACATTTAGAAGAGAGTGTTTACATGGATCAACCAGAAGGTTTCTTAGACAGTGGGAGCAGCGGAAGAGTGTGCAAATTGTTTAAATCCATTTATGGGTTAAAGCAAGCATCGCGGAGTTGGAACATCTGCTTTGATGAGACAGTCAAGGATTTTGACTTTATCAAAAATGTAGATGAACCATGTATTTATAGGAAGATTGTAGAAGAAGCAGTAATCTTTCTCGTTTTGTACGTCGACGACATACTGCTGATATGGAATGATATCCCTATGCTACAATCAGTAAAGCTCTTCTTGTCATAGAAATTCTCCATGAAAGACTTGGGAGATGCATCATACATTCTGGGCATTAAGATCTATCGTGATAAATCTAATAGAATGTTGGGACTTTCACAGTCCAGGTATATTGACACTATACTAAAGAGATTTAGTATGGAAGATTCCAAGCGCGGCAATATGCCCGCTTGTCACGGGATCACCCTCTCCAAAGAGATGTCTCCAAAGACTGATGAAGAGAGGGCTCGCATGGGCATTATACCCTACACTTCGGCGGTAGGATCTATAATGTATGCGATATTATGTACCAGGCCAGATGTAGCTTACGCACTTAGTGTGGTAAGAAGGTATCAATCTGACCCAGGTGAGAAACATTGGATAGCGGTAAAGAACATTCTCAAGTACCTGAGAAGGACTAAGGAGATGTTCTTAGTTTACGGTAATGGGGACCTCCAGGTAGAGGCTTTTACCGACTCCGGCTTCCAAAGTGACAAAGATGATTCTAAATCCATTTCGGGTTTTGTGTTTACCCACAATGGAGGGGCGGTATGTTGTAGGAGTTCCAAACAGGATACCGTCGCAGACTCAACTATGGAGGCTGAGTATATAGCTGCTAGTGAAGCCGCAAAAGAGGTTGTCTGGATGAAGAAGTTCATTTCTAAGCTTCAAGTGGTTCCGTCCATTGCCAATCCAATACCTTTGTATTGTGATAACAATGGGGCTGTAGCATTAGCGAAGAAACCAAGGTCCCATCAGAAATCCAGGCATATCTTAAGGCGGTTTCACCTGATCAGGGAGATCGTGGATCGTCGGGAGATCGAGGTACGGAGAGTAGATACAAAAGACAACACGGCAGATCCATTCACCAAGGCCATCCCTCAAGTCCAGTTCGAGAGGCTGTTTAAGATGTTGGGCATGCAGTACGCCAGCAACTGGATCTAGTGCAGATAGTGAGTACTCATTGCGCCAATTATAGGCCTTAGTGCAAGAGGGAGATTGTTAGATATATATGCCCTAGAGGCCTACATTGTATTAGATGCTTGGGATATGTATGTACATGGCAGTCTTGCTTGATATGATAGTACGCTATTTGGTTTGTCTTTATCTTAACATATGATATATTTTGTGTTGTATTCATTTATATATACTTGTTGATAAAGCCCATAGGGTGTTTGCCTGACTACCGGCGTTGTGATGGCAGTCATACTAGTGGGAGCTGGATAGTCAATAGGCACATCCTTAGATGTCCCTAGTCGCAGGAGTATCGAGACTGGGCATCGATACTCCGGAGTAGACTAGTGTATACATATCTAGACCCTGACGAGGGGCGATGGATTGGTCCCGCAGCCATTGGTAGTGTGCACCTAAGATTGTATACAGATGCTCACTGGGTGTGAGTACACCGGACAGGACTCGCCGAGAACTGACAGGATGGTATTATACCTAACGTCAGATAGCAGTTCTCAGGTGACATGTGTGCAGATAGTCTGTTGACTTAAAGTCATCATTTGTCTCGTGTGAGTTCCCACTGTGCTTTGATTATTACCCTACCACGGCTCAAAGGAGTCGTGCAAACAGGTTTTAGTTGGGCACAGTCCTGAGCCACGTGGAGGCAGTGAGCGATTGTTAGGGATTCGTCTCTCCCGGTATAGGGAGTTGATATCGCACTATGGTCAGTTGGTCATTACCATAAGTCCCTGGCCAGGGCTGATTGAGAATTGCTGATGGAATGATCAGTAGATTCTCGGATGGTCTTGAGCTATACCGACACGACTTGTACGGTTATTAGGGGTCTGACGTCCACCACCTCCCTAGACCATACATGCGATACTCTTAGACGAACAGACTGGACTGCGCGGATATTGTCACGGACAGGCTCAGTAGGATTTCGGGTGGGTTACCTCATCGGCTTTCTTATCGACAACTACCTGGGGACCGTTACGTACAGCTAGTGCCGCTTGCGGTCGGTGGTTAAACCCACTGCCAACGTAGTAGTTGAGTCTTTAGAGTCCCATACAGAGATTTCCCAAACCCAGGCGAAAAGATATAGAGGTCGTATGGTTTTACGACAAAGGTTCGGACGCATACATGTTTAAACGCGCGTACGACATTCGGACGGTTTTTACTAGCCGGCTTTGTTTTAAGCCAGATTCTAGTATCAGGTTATTGGATTTACACAGTCTAAAGTTTTTCTGTGTTTTCACGGATGCGAGGGGCGTTCTCGTAATTTCCGAGAAGCTTCTAGAAGGATGTGACATGAGGGGTTAAGGTGGCATTTCATTAATTGCTTTAGTGACTCATTCATATGATTCATCATATCATTAAATGCATCTTTAATGATCTAATGACTCACATGATGAATCACTCTTCTTGAATAAATGAAGCATGGTGAATAATCATTTAATTGATATTATTTGATAATTCATTATGTTTGATATATTCAAGTGAGAAGCTTTTCTCTTCTCATTATCATCTCCACCTTCTCTCTCCTCAAGCTCTCTCTCCTTCTCCAAACCCTAATCCCACCACTCATGAGTTGAGAACAAGGATTAGGAAAGACTAAACACTCCATAACCTATCTCTACATCATCTTAGTTCCTTTATTAGCGACTAGAGAAACTAAGAAAGCTCAAGTTTAGAGGTTATAGCTTGGATTAGGGTTCTCGGGTGGATCGTCTATCACGAAAGGAAGCCGAGGAGGACGTGGAGATCCAAGGAGGCCGTAGAAATCGTAAAGACGAAGGAATAGAATCGTTTGGTATAATCTCTTTACATAGTAGCTTAGAACTCTATGCTTATTGTTAAGTATTGTTTAGAAACGATCTTCAGTTAGTTGATGTTCGCTTTATAAACATGATTGTTTTTCAAATTTCCGCATCCCCGCAACTCGTGGAGTGTTGCACATCAACTTAAACCGTGTCCTTCGGTCTTCTTGTCGTCGTCCCGATCTCCCCGCGGAATCTCTGGTCTTCATCTCCTCGTCGGAAGGGCACCACATCGCCTGGTTATTTTACGGGCTCCCACTTCTGGACCGAGGCAACTCGGGCATGAAGTTGGCGAGTCGACATGTCCAAGAATGCTGTAGGATAGTGTAGAACCATATGTCTCATGGGGCTATGAGAAGTTTCTATTTGGAAGTGGAGGTGAAGTAGAAACTTTGAAATGGAGCCATGGGATTTTTATGAGCAAAATGAGATAGAAAAATCCCTCACTAGAATTTTGGACATCCCCTTTTCAATTTGGCCGGCCATGATAAGGAATGAGATGGGGGGGTGAGCAATAATCAAGAAAGAGAAAATGGATGAGTGATGATGAGAAAAAATGATCACAAACCAAATCCAACACTCTATCAACCATCATCACTCCAAAAGTCAAGCCATCATGAACAAAAGAAAGTCAAGGGATGGTGGAACCATCATGAAACTATCATGATGCAACAATATACAAAGACCACCCTCCACAATGCTAATTTGCACAATTGCAAATAAGCCCTCCTCCACCAATTTTCAGCCAAAGAAAGATACAAAGAAAAATGGCCGAAACGGAATGCAAACTGGCAACTTCAAAAAAATGATCCCGTAATAAATTACAGGAAAACCCCGCGACTGTATATACATACCCGCATTTGTATTTCGACCGAATACAAATGAAATGAGACAAAATCTACACTGTACAATACTAGGATCCGGCTTAAACCAAAGCCCGCTAGTATTAACCGTCCGATCATGATCCGTGCTATACCGCACGTATATGATCAAACCCTGTCATATCTCCATACGGCCTCTACAGCGTTTCGCCCGAAACTTAAGAAAACGGTCTGTGGGGGACTCTAAAGACTCGTCAATACTTTGGCTGTGGATTTAACCACTAGCACGTCAGAGGTATTAGCCATACGTGACGGGCTACCAGGTATTGACCAAAAGGGACGTCGATGAGCGAACTCATCCTGACACCCTACTGAGCCTGTCAGTGACAACATCCGTGTAAGTCTACGCTAGCGCCCCGGCCGTCTACAGACGCCAAATGCGGAACAAAAACTTTTTAACTGGCGCTATCGTATACTTTAACCCGGATCTGCCATTATTGCTAAACTAACAAACTGTAAAGAGTGTAGAATGGTTATACCGAACGATCCGAGTCCTTCGTTCTTCAACCATCATCCCACGCTCCGTTGCGGCTGCTCCGATCTCGTCGATCTCCGATCTCCTCGTCGAGGTGGCACCACATGATCGGTTCTTTAAACGGGCTCCCGCCTCTGACTCGAGGCAACTCGATCGTCAAGTTTGCTAAAAGAGACGACCAAGATTGATGTAGAGAATGAGTAGATGACTTTGTCTCACTTCGTCCAAATCCGTGGACGATCGGTAAATGAAGTTGCCGAAGGAATTGGGTGATGGAATGAAATGGACTGTGAAATTCCATACACCCCGAATACTATCATAATCTTTTCTAATAAAAATGAAATATCAAGTGAGAGTGAATGAGAGAGAGAGGAGGCTTATCATATATATAGAATGAGAAGGGTGAGTATAGGAGCAAAGGTGGTGACTATAAGAGAAAAGCTTCTCACAAAAGATCTTAACCAAAACAAGAATCATTAAAGAAAACAATGACTCACTAATAAAACCTCATCAAGTAATAAATGCAACCAATTAGAACACAACACCAATTAGCCTCATCATCACTTCTAGAAGCTTCTAGAATGATGACTCACTCATATCAGAAGAAAAGATAAATCCTTCTTTAACCGAATGTTAAAAGACGGCTGATAGAAAACAGGAAACTGGCAACTTCCAAAAGTGATCCTGAAACGACTTTCAGGATAACCCCGAAACTGTATAAATATACCCGCATTTATATTACGACCGAATATAAATGCAACTGAGACAAAGATATTATACCTACTCAATATAATACTCGGATCCGGCTTAAACCAAAGCCGACCAGTATTATTTGCCCGAAAAATAACACGTGCGTAAACGCACGTGCATTTTCCGAACCCTGCCATAAAACCATACGGCCTCTACAACGTTTCGCCCGAACTTGGGAAACTGTCTGTGGGGAACTCTAATGACTCGTGAGTACCCTGGCAGTGGGTTTAACCACAAACCGTCAGCGGCACTAGCTATGCGTAACGGCTGCCCATGGACTGACCTCAAGGGTGGCCGAGGAGCGAACTCAAGGGAGACCGATGAGCGAACTCCTCCGAAAACCCTACTGAGCCTAACAGAGACAATGTATATACAGTCCGGTCCGTTCGTCAATGAGTATCGCATATCCGCCTAGGGGGCTAGTAACGTCAGACCCCCAATAGCAGTATAAGTCGTGTCGGAGTGAAGCCCAAATACACCCTGAGATACTACTGGAGTACCTACCAGTAAATCTCCTACCATGGCCATGGATTTGTGTAATGGCTCTCCTGGACACAGCACGACCTCGCCCCCAATACCGGGAGAGACGAATCCCCTGCCGATCCGCTCACGTGCCTCCATATGGCTCGGGACTGTACCCAAAAGCTACCTGTTTGCACGACTCCTTTGAGCCGTGGTAGGGTAGAAATCAAAGCACAGTGGGAACTCACACGAGACAAATGACGACCCCAGGTCGATGAACTAACCTGTACACATGTCACCAGGGAACTGCTATCTGACGATAGGTATAGTACTAACTAGCAGATTCCCGGCGAGTCCTGTCCGGTGTACTCATAACCCAATGAGCACTTGTATACATCTTAGGTGATCCAACTGACACCAGTGGCTTGTGAGACTGGCCACCGTCCCTCGTCGGGGTCTCGACTGTACACACTAGTCTACTCCGGAGTATCGATGCCTTGTCTCGAAACTCCCACGACTAGGGACCACAATTAAGGATATGCATATAAACTACCCAACTCTCACGTATATGATCGCCTTCATACTGTTGGTAGTAAAGCAAGATCCTAAGGGCTCTATCAAAGTGTAACATGCAATCAGTCACCTGAACATGTACACGACTGATAAAGGCAAACCAGATAGCATACTATCATTTCGAGTAAGACTGTCCTACCGGGATAGGTCCTCCGCAATCATTGCAATCACGTACCTGCGATCCAATAATTGACTATGAGGGCACTATCTCCAACAATCCGTACAGTCCGGTCCGTTCGTCTATGAGCATCGCATGGCGGGCCTAGGGGGTTGGTAAAAGTCAAACCCCCAAAAGCGGTACAAGTCATGTCGGAGTGTAGCCCAGAACACCCTGAGATACTACTGGAATACCTACCAGTAAATCTCCTGCCTTGGCCAAGGACTTCGTGTAATGGCTCTCCTAGACACAGCGCGACCTCAACCCAATACCGGGAGAGACGAACCCCTGCAAATCCGCTCACTGCCTCCATGTGGCTCGGGACTGTACCCAACTAAAACCTGTTTGCACGTCTCCTTTGAGCGTGGTAGGGTAGTAATCAAAGTACAGTGGGAACTCACACGAGACAAATGACGATCTCAGGTCGATGAACTAACCTGTACACATGTCACCAGGGAACTGCTATCTGACGTCAGGTATAAGACCAACTAGCATGTTCCCGGGGAGTCCTGTCCGGTGTACTCATAACCCAATGAGCACCTGTATACATCTTAGGCGAACCAACTGACACCAGTGGCTCGTGAGACCGGCCACCGCCCCTCGTCGGGGTCTCGACATTATACACTAGTCTACTCTGGAGTATCGATGCCCTGTCTCGAAACTCCCTCGACTGGGGACCTTTTAAGGATGTGCTTATAGACCCCAGCTCCCACGTATATGATCGCCCTCATACTGCTGGGAGTCAAGGAAGAATCCTAGGGGCTCTATTAACGTGCAATAGTGACCTGTAAGGTCACCTAAAGCAGTACACGATGATAAAGATAAACCAGATAGCATACTATCATCTTGAGTAAGACAGTCCTACTGGGACAGGTCCTCCCTCAATCATTGCAATCACGTGCCTGTGATCCAATAATTGACTCTGAAGGCACTATCTCCAACAATCTCCCACTTGCACTCAAGGCTAATTATTGCAATGTCGCATACTCACAGCCAGTGTGATACCGAACACCCAACTCCTCTACTAATCAGTCTCACAAAACCAGTTTGCGAGACTAATGTGTTCGAGGAATAGCCTCAGTGAGTGGATCCGCCTTGATGTTTGTTTCTATGTCTCTCTTAATCTCAAGTTCGCGGAGAAAGCCATCTCCCGAAATGAGCAATACCTGTCTTAGAATATGTCTGGATATCTGATGGGACCTAGCTCATAAATGAACACCAAATCCAAACTTCTTAGACTGTATCGTCAACTAAACTTAATCAGTATCCTGCGTCATGCCTCCCTCAGTATCCCCTTGGACCACCTGTCCAAAATACTGCCCCTCGTCAGAGGGAAAACTATAACTCTGACAGTCACTCTACCGTCCAGGTCACCTTGGAAGCCTGGAATGATAACCGTCTCCTGAATGAGGCTGATGTTATCATATCCCTAGAACATCCACTTATGTTCTAAAACTGCTTCCTAATGTTTCTCCAGGATTGGATTAATATCAATTTATTGCATCCACTGCAAAAACAACATCTGGTGTGGTACTTGACATCTCATGATTGACTCAATTGCCTAATAAAGTGATTTGCCAATCATGCACATCCCTCTCCCCTTTAGTCTGTAAGACACCTTTAGAGAGGGTGACTCCATCACCTGCAGGTACACCACCGTGCCTGGAGTCGTCCATTCTAAAACACCTTCAGAATGCTGTCTAAGTACCCTGATTGGGAAACTACCCAAATCCAGATCTAAAACCATAGATCCAGTAACCAGAATGTCTTGATATTATATCCAAGTCCCATGTGGAGAAACCACTGTGTGACAACCAAAGTATAACCGATCGTAGTATAGGAACATCACTTCCTACTCTGTGTATGTCATCCAAATACCAGGACATCACACCCTACTACCTTCTTAACAGATCCACCCCCTATTCTGATAAAGTCAAACCTATGACTGTCATATCAGAAATAGATGATCAATCTCCGCTACATCTGCTTTAGTCCATAAATAGACATAAGCCACTTGTCCACCAATGCTTCCGCTGCTCCCACTGACTATGACAACCCTCTGGCAGAGTCATATAAACGCACACTTCTAAAGCTAGTTTAGAACGACGCTATACTCATCCTTCTGCCGGGTCTCGCAGCCTGGAACAACAGCAATGGCAAGTCTGGGTAAACAAGAACCTCCCTGTCACCGTCCTTGAGGCTACCGGAGTACCTCTCGGGTGCCTAAGGTTACCCACCGTATCTGCGGAGTGGCCAATGGAATGTAAAACCAAATTGAATCTTTAGGTTCTTATCAAATTTTCAGTAATTGTCTGCGGTTCTGGAATCACTTCCACTTCTACCATACTCCCACTACTGTTTTCTGAAAAAAAAATCCATTTTTGTTAAAACTGTGGCGAGTCAAGAACAATATCACTATTGATCTTCCAGATGGTAGAAAGTCAACCCTCGTCATAGCCTGGGTCAACCCACAAACAGCCATTACAGAAACGTGCCTTGAGTTATCCAGAGTCTGGTTTTAAGCATAAGCCGGACAACTCTCCGTACCTTAACATCGTTAAGATATGAACTGTTCTATATTCAATATAGAACCAGAGGCACTGATTTAATTGAACCAGATTCAAATCATGCAGCTGTCTCCAGTGCATGTCAACTAAATGGAGAGAGGCCGATCAACATTACTCAACTTAGGAGCGCTTCCAATTATGAGTAATCTGAAAGAGAAGCAAGTTCTCTTAATCATTACTATCAACTGAATACCCTACACAAGTATCTACATCTTCGATCACCTTGAAGAATCCCGATACTTGCAACACCTGGTTCTCTACTTTATTCATATACCTAAAACTTCTCAAAACTCAGACCTTGTATTTCTACGAAACACTTATCTAAGAACTAGATAATTCATAAGTAAACCGAATATAGTACGATGACCAACCCCTCTGTCCTAATGGACACTGGACAACATACAATACTCTGTATAAGTCTCTTGAGTCTGATAACTCAATCCCTGTGTGTCGTAGGTTGAAAACTGTACCTATGGTTAAGAAGAATTACACCGCTGTTTAATGCTCCTTACCTAACCATCCACTGATATAGGTAAATGTCATAGACATAATTTCAAAAAGTTATATCTCACTCTATAAAAATAGACGTACAGATATATCAATTTGAAATTGGTGCATAGCAACGGATATTCAAAACCAAATATTTGCCGACCGGCAAACAGCCCAGGTGATTTTCTCAAATATCACCAATTACAACGAATTCCGATATAATGAGGATGATCACCTAATTCCCAATAACTTACTCCCACTCATCATCTGTAAAACCATACAGATGTGAGAATCATACTTGGTAAATACATACCCTGGAGCAAGGGCTAATTGGGAAATCAGTTTTCTTTTAACAGTACACAGTGAAACTGAAACATTGAAATGTTTCGATGGGGTATCCGGGTATTCTTATTAATGCCTCTTCCATTATCCAGATTCACAACCGTAACCGTATATTTCTATGCCATCTCTCAACATCCCTTCATATGTCTTTAGTCATTACCTTCTGTACACCCCTTTAGGCCAAATGGTTTTCTTCCTTCCCTACCGTTCGGCACCAGCCTATGGTTTGGAAGAAGACTATCCAATAAGCATAATGGGTGTACTGTCCTAATCCTAGGAGCACTCGCAATGCGAGAGAAGGTGAAGATAAAAGACACCTGAATAAACCTTATTCCTATTTCTCCTGAACCAGAATCCATCCCCGAACTGGAACAAGTTCCTTTCGAGTTCGTATATAACCATACGATGGAGTATCCAATAAACTGTGGATCTTCGTAGTGATACGGAGTGTCCTGGAGAAATACAAAGGTGAAGTTGGAGTGGTAATGAAATACTTGGTTTGGTCGTAAATAGCAGTCGCAATTTACTTTACCCTCCTTCTAATCACTTTATTTGTCTTAACTTAATACCTTCTGTACACCATCGTTAGGCTAATTGGTTTTCTTCATTCCCCACCGTTCGGCACCAGCCTAAGGTTTGGAAGAAGACTATCCAATTTGCGTAATAGGTGTACTATCTCCTAAACCAAGGAGTACTCGCAACCTGAGAGAAGGTAAAAGGAAAAGACAACTGAATAGTCCTATTCGTTTTCTCCAGAACCAGAAACCATCCTCGAATAAATTCCTTCGAGTTCTTATATAACCATACAATGGTTTTGTCCAATGGAAGTGGACATTCGTAGTAATACGGGGTGTCCTAGAGAAAAGGGTAAAAGTAGGAGTGGCAATGAGGTTTGCAACTCTGACAATCCAAAAGCCAGTTTTTAAGAAGGTTCAGTTAATTTTGGTCACTGAGTCATAGTCAAAGGTCGGGTCATGGTCGCTGCCAGAGAGAGAGAGAAAAGAAACACTCAGCGTGCACTCTAACCTAGATCAGAATGGTTACCAATTTATCTAATCAGGAAACCTCCCACTGTAACGTCAAATTCTCCTCCAAACCTGAAAGAAGAATTAGTCGGGATCACCCGAGGAGTAAACCAACTAATCAGTGGGAATCGGGATCCAACTATCATCGCATGATAACGTGACGGAATTCGCTCACGTTATCACACTCCAGAATGTATGCGCATATCTGGCAAGTTTCAGTTTCTTTAGAAACTCCCGATGTGATTTCTGCCCCATGCTCTTATGACCTTGACTAAGCCAACAAATCATAAGTCACATGTCAAGTTCTACCCGTCATTCTCCAGGTTGATTTGAACCCACCCGTAACAACCCTTGACTTTGTCCAACAAGGCAGTACGACTGTCCCAAACAACGCATCTATCTATGCTGCAGAAAAGTAACAAATAGCTACCATACACTATGCCTTGACTAAGGCCAACAAACATAACATGAATACTAAGTGCTACCTTTCTGAAATGACGGAGGGCTACGAATGGTTTTTGGCGAAAAAACTTTAACGTAATGAACTTGATATCGTTGAAGGAACTGCATAGCTTTATATAAATATATAGTGACGAAAACCTTTGCTAAAGAGGTCACTCCCGTTGAAGGGATCTCGGCTCTTTCCCTGTAGAATGAGGTGCAGGATATTCCAACTGAATACCACGATGCAAAGAAAAAGTAATCGACTATAGTGAAGTTATTGCCCTGACGCAAACTTCTGTCCAAGGGGTCACTCCCGGTGAAGGGATCTCGGCCCTTGCCTCGTCGACTGAGGTGCTGGATATCCATAACCGAATACCACTGTGCAAAACAAAAAAGAACGTCCTTGCAATAACAGATTTTTGAAAAATGTTCCAACAACATCAGAATAGGTTTGTTTAGCTTGCATTGATCCGAATCAACGCAGTCCCATCAATTGATCACACCAATAAAGAACGAAAATAATGATGTACGTATATGCCATCCGCATTCGCCACTGGGTCCCGTCATTATCCGTTAGGTTACTTAACTAACGACAGAGCGGGGAATGGACTAGCGCGAATGCAAAACATATACAACAACTACTAGTATATATATCAATATATAATATTCACTCAAGGCGTGATTGTTGGATATATATGCCCTAAAGGCCTTGATTGTATAGGATACTGGGGATATGTATGTACATAACAGTCTTGCTTAATATGATAGTACGCTATTTGGTTTTTCTTTATCTTAAACGTATGATATGTTTTACTTGGTATTTATATAAATACGTGTTGATGAAGCCCATAGGGTGTATGCCTGACTTCCGGCGTTATGATGGCAGTCATACTAGTGGGAGCTGGATAGTCAATAGGCACATCCTTAGAAGTCCCTGGTCGCAGGAGTATCGAGACTGGGCATCGATACTCCGGAGTAGACTGGTGTATACATATCTAGACCCCGAGGAGGGGCGATGGATTGGTCCCGCAGCCATTGGTGGAGTGCACCTAAGATTGTATACAGATGTTCACTGGGTGTGAGTACACCGGACAGGACTCGCCGAGAACTGACTGGATGGTATTTATACCTAACGTCAGATAGCAGTTCTCAGGTGACATGTGTGCAGATAGTCCGTTGACTTAAAGTCGTCATTTGTCTCGTGTGAGTTCCCACAGTGCTTTGATTACTACCCTACCACGGTTCAAAGGAGTCGTGCAAACAGGTTTTAGTTGGGCACAGTCCCGAGCCATGTGGAGGCAGTGAGTGACTGTTAGGGATTCGTATCTCTCGGTATAGGGGGTTGATATCGCACGGTGATCGGTTGGTCATTACCATAAATCCCTGGCCAGGGCTGATTGATAATTACTGATAGATTGATCAGTAGATTCTCGGATGGTGATATAGCCATACCGACACGACTTGTACGGTTATTAGGGGTCTGACGTTCACCACCTCCCTAGACCATACATGCGATACTCTTAGACGAACAGACCGGACTGCACGGATATTGTCACGCACAGGCTCAGTAGGAGTTCGGATGGGTATCCTCACCGGCCTTCTTATCGACATCTACCTGGGGACTGTTACGTACAGCTAGTGCCGCTTACAGTCTGTGGTTAAACCCACTGCCAGCGTAGTAGTCGAGTCTTTAGAGTCCCACACAGAGTTTTCCCAACTCCAGGCGAAATGATATAGAGGTCGTACGGTTTACGACAAAGGGTTCGGACGCTTACGTGTTTAAACGCACGTACGACATTCGGACAGTTTTTACTAGACGGCTTTGGTTTAAGTCAGATTCTAGTATCGGGTTATTGGATTTATACAGTCTAAAGTTTTTCCGTGTTTTCACGTATGCGAAGGGCGTTCTTGTAATTATCCGAGAAGCTTCTAGAAGGAGGGTGACTAAGGAGGTTAAGGTGGCATTTTCATTAATTGCTTTTGTGACTCATTTATATGATTCATCATATCATTAAATGCATCATTAATGATCTAATGACTCACATAATGAATCACTCTTCTTGAATAAATGAAGCATGGTGAATAATCATTTAATTGATATTATTTGATAATTCATTATGTTTGATATATTCAAGTGAGAAGCTTTTCTCTTCTCATTATCATCTCCACCTTCTCTCTCCTCAAGCTCTCTCTCCTTCTCCAAACCCTAATCCTACCACTCATGAGTTGAGTACAAGGATTAGTAAAGACTAAACACTCCATAACCTAACTCTACATCATCTTAGTTACTTTGGTTAGCAACTAGAGAAACAAAGTTACCTCAAGTCTTGAGGTGTAGCTTGGATTAGAGTACTCGGGTGGATCATCTATCACGGATAGGAGGCCGAGGAGGACGTAGAGATCACAAAGACGAAGGACTAGAATCGTTTGGTATAATCTCTTCACATAGTAGCTTAGAACTCTATGCTTATTGTTAATTATCGTTTAGAAAAGATCTTCGGTTAGTCGATGTATGCTACAAAAAAAAGATCGTTTTTCATATTTCCGCCTCCCCGCAACTCGTGGGGTGTTGCACATCGACTTTGTTGGAGATAGTGCCCTCAGAGTCAATTATTGGATCACAGGCACGTGATTGCAATGATTGAGGGAGGACCTATCCCGGTACGACAGTCTTACTCGAGATGATAGTTTGCTATCTGGTTTACCTTTATCATCGTGTACTGCTTTAGGTGACCTGACAGGTCACTATTGCACATTGATAGAGCCCCTAGGATTCTTGCTTGACTGCCAGCAGTATGAGGGCGATCATATAAGTGAGAGCTGGAGTCTATAAGCACATCCTTAAATGGTCCCTAGTCATGGGAGTTTCGAGACAGGGCATCGATTCTCCAGAGTAGACTAGTGTATACAGTCGAGACCCCGACGAGGGGCAGTGGCCGGTCTCACAAGCCACTGGTGTCAGTTGGTTCACCTAAGATGTATACAGGTGCTCATTGGGTTATGAGTACACCGGACAGGACTCGCCGGGAACATGCTAGTTGGTCTTATACCTGACGTCAGATAGCAGTTCCCAGGTGACATGTGTACAGGTTAGTTCATCGACCTGGGGATCATCATTTGTCTCGTGTGAGTTCCCACTGTGCTTTGATTACTACCCTACCACGGCTCAAAGGAGTCGTGCAAACAGGTTTTAGTTGGGTACAGTCCCGAGCCATATGGAGGCAGTGAGCGGATCTTCAGGGGTTCGTCTCTCCCGGTATTGGGGGTGAGGTCGCGCTGTGTCTAGGAGAGCCATTACACGAAGTCCTTGGCCAAGGCAGGAGATTTACTGGTAGGTATTCCAGTAGTATCTCAGGGTGTTCTGGGCTACACTCCGACACGACTTGTACCGCTTTTGGGGGTCTGACTTTTACCAACCCCTAGGCCCGACATGCGATGCTCATAGACGAACGGACCGGACTGTACGGATATTGTCACTGACAGGCTCAGTAGGGTGTCAGGATGAGTTCGCTCATCGACGTCCCTTTTGGTCAATAGCTGGTGGCCCGTCACGTATGGCTAATACCTCTGACGTGCTAGTGGTTAAATCCACAGCCATAGTATTGACGATTCTTTAGAGTCCACCACACTTTCAGTTACTCAAGCTTTCGGGCGAAACGCTGTAGAGGCCGTATGGAGATATGGCAGAGTCCGATCAGATACGTGCGGTATTGCACGGATCAGGATCGGACAGTTTTGTACTAGTGGCCGTATGGTTATATGGCAGCGTTCGATCAGATACGTGCGGTATTGCACGGATCAGGATCGGACGGATATTACTAGCCGGCTTTGGTTTAAGCCGGATCCTAGTATAGTACAGTGTAGATTTTGTCTCTTTGCATTTGTATCCGGACGGAATACAGATGCGGGTGTGTATGCACAGTATGGGGGTTTTCCTGTAATTTATTACGGGACCAGTTTTCTGGAGTTGCCAGTTTGCTTTCCCTTCCGGCCGGTTTTCCTTTGTTCTTTCCCGGCCGGACTTTTCCGATGGAGGGGGTTATTTGCAATTGTGCAAATAACTTTTGTGGAGGGGGTTTCTTGCTATTGTGTTGATTATGATATCTTTCATCCATGCTTTTGCATTAATGAGATTTGATGTGATTAAGGTGTAAGCATGGTTGATGTTTTCTTGTCTTTGGATATGGTCACCCCTTCACTTTACACTACCATCACCTCCCTTCTTGATTTGTTTTTCACTCCACCATTTTGAAAGGGGGGGCCGGCCATTTGGTGATGAGAGGGAAAAATGAGAGAGGTTTTTCTTTTGTGGTATGGAAATTATTCTCCTTCTCATTTTTTGTATCATAGTTCACAAGCTCTCTCCAAATCATTCTCTTCTCCATCCATGGCAATTCCACCACCCCAAAAGAGACTATGATTCTACACTACATTCTACAGCAAATCTTGGGCGCGTCGGCTAGCCAACTTCGCGCCCGAGTTGCCTCGGTATTGAGGTGGGAGCCCGTATAAGTACCCGGCTTCGTGGTGCCCTTTCCGACGAGGAGGAGACGGACGGAGATCCCGCGAGGTGATCGGAGTGGAGATGAAGACCGGAGGACTCGGATCAGTCGGTACATCTCTTCCCTTTCTTGTTAGTAGCTTAGACTTGTTAATGGTTACGATCCGGATGTTTAGTGCGCGGTGATGCCGGTTTTCTAAGTCCGCAAAAATTAAAGTTTATCACCGTTTCCGCATTCCGGCGTCAGATTGACGGCCGGGGCGCCGCCGTGCACTTACAGTGGTATCAGAGCCTCGCCATTAACTTAGTCTAGCTTCGTTTGATGTGTTTTGCATTTCCGATCGACCAAAATTCCAAAAACCATATTTTGATCACATCAGTTTTCTGTTTGAAATTTTTGGTGTCGAAAAATTTTTCAGGTTGTAAATTATTGATGTACTGGAAAATCTAAGAGCTCTGTAAAAATTCGATGAGGTGAATCCACAGTGGGAGCACGGAACCGCCGTATATACCCCCTTTCCGCCGCTAATCCGCCGCGCACTGTAGGGTTCCCTGCACCAATTTTTTATAGAGGCTTTCTGGGCTTAAAATATGGGTTTTGGAATATTAATTTTGGGCCCAATATTTCTGTGAGTGCTGCAGTATTGGTTTGGGGCCCACTAGTTAATTTTTGATCAATCGGAAAATTTTAAACACATTTTTCAAAGTATTTACATTATATCTGCGACCGTGAATGTCACTTGATCGGTAAATCCGGTCTAACTGCTATAACCCGGTTAGACGGATTTGCGAACGTGACTTTCACGTTGATGTTCTGTTTTTGCTGTGATGTTGTGGATTGGTCGTGGGGGATAGCCTGGATGCAATGCTAGTACTTTATTGTTGTATTATGTACATTTGATATTGCGGGACGAGCGTCCGACATGTGGACTGCCGTCACTGCCTGTTTGTATTATTCTTTTGGGGTACGACCTGGTTGCGGTCGATGTACCCGGAGTATGTATATTTTACTTTCTGTACTAGGATTACCCCGCGGTGGGGTGCACGGATGGCCGGGTTTTAGAGGGCAACAAGCCCGCATCTCATGGCATTGGGACGGAGGGGGCTTCACTCTGGGATTGGCGGGCTATTCGCCGCACTCGTAGGGGGTACAGGTTGACCCAGGAGGGGTGCCCAAGTTGCCGGATTCCGTGGAGTGCTGGGTGGTCCATTCACGGAGCTGAAAGGGGCTGCCTCGCTTCAGGTTTTGGCGGGTGACTTGCCGCGCCCGTAGGGGTCTAGGATTTCATTGCACAGGCTATCCACACGACCAGGGGAACGTCGGGTTTCAGTAGTGGCTCTGTGAAACCCGGAGATCCCAGATATCTGTATTGTTCTGTGATGCTGTACATTTCTGTGATGTTGCATTTCTTTTCACGCCTTGAGCGAAATATAATATATTGGTATATATATTAGTAGATGTTGTATATGTTTTTCATCCGCGCTAGTCCAGTCCCCGCTCTGTCGTTAGTAAGCTAACCTAACGAGTGATGACGGGACCCAGTGGCGAATGCGGATGGCATATACGTACGTCAGTATATTTTCGTTCTTTGTGGTGTGATCAATGATGGGACTGCATTGATTCGGATCAATGCAAGTTTAACAAACCTATTCTGATGTTGTTGGAACACTTTTCAAAAAGCTGTTATTGCAAGGACGTTCACTTCTGTTTTGCATCGTGGTATTCATTTGGAATATCCTGCTCCTCAGTCGACGAGGCAAGGGCCGAGATCCCTTCACCGGGAGTGACCCCTTGGACAGAAGTTTGCGTCAGGGCATTAACTTCACTATAGCCGATTACTTTTGCTTTGCATCGTGGTATTCAGTTGGAATATCCTGCACCCCATTCTACGGGGAAAGAGCCGAGATCCCTTCACCGGGAGTGACCTCTTTAGTAAGGGTTTTCGTCACTATATTTTCTAAAAAGCTATCCGTTCCTTCAACAATATCAAGTTCATTACGTTAAAGGTTTTCGCCAGAAACCATTCGTAGCCCTCCGTCGTTTCATATGGATAGTCAATAGTATTCAAGCTGTGTATGTTGGCCAAAGTCAAGGCACAGTGTTTGGTAGCTGTTGGGTATTCATATGCAGCATAGATAGATGCGTTGGTTTGGGACAGCCGTACTGCCATTTTGGCCAAAGTCAAGGGTATGTACGGGTGGGCTCAAATTAACCTGGAGAATGACGGGTTGAACTTGACATGTGACTTATGATATGTTGGCCAAAGTCAAGGTCATAAGAGCATGGGGTAAAAATCACATCGGGAGTTTCAAAAGTACTGAAACTTGCCAGATATGCGCATACCTTCTCGAGTGTGATACCGTGAGCGGATTCCGTCACGTTATCATGCGATGAGAGTTGGATCCCGATTCCCACTGATGAGTTGGTTTACTCCTCGGGTGACCCCGACTAATTCTTCTTTCAGGTTTGGAGGAGAATTTGAGGTACAGTGGGAGGTTTCCAGATTAGATAAATTGGCAACCATTCTGATCTAGGTTAGAGTGCACGCTGAGTGTTTCTTTTCTCTCTCTCTCTGGCAGGGACCATTGACCCGACCCTAGACTATGACTCAGTGACCAAGTTGACCGAACCTACTTAACACTGGCTTTTGGATTGTCAGAGTTGCAGACCTCATTGCCACTCCTACTTTTACCCTTTTCTCCGGGACACCCCGTATTACTGCGAACGTCCACTTCCATTGGACAAAACCATCGTATGGCTAGATACGAACTCGAAGGAATTCGAGGATGGTTTCTGGTTCTGGAGAAAATGGATAGGATTATTCAGTTGTCTTTTCTTTTCACCCTCTCTCAGGTTGCGAGTACTCCTTGGTTTAGGAGTAGTACACCCTTTATGCAAATTGGATAGTCTTCTTCCAAACCATAGGCTGGTGCCGACCGGTAGGGAATGAAGAAAACTAATTAGCCTAAACAGTGTACAGAAGGTATTAAGTTCAGACAAAGCAAGGGAATAGTAAGAGGGCAAAGTAAATTGCGACTAATATTCACGACCAAACCAAGTATTTCTTCGCCAATCCTAAATCACCTTTGTATTTCTCCAGGACACTCCGTATCACTACGAAGATCCACAGTTTATTGGATACTCCATCGTATGGTTATATATGAACTCGAAAGGAACTTGTTCCAGTTCGGGGATGGATTCTGGTCCAGGAGAAATAGGAATAAAGTACATTCAGTTGTCTTTTATCTTCACCTTCTCTCGCGTTGCGAGTGCTCCTAGGATTAGGACAGTACACCCTTTATGCTTATTGGATAGTCTTCTTCCAAACCATAGGCTGGTGCCGAACGGTAGGGAAGGAAGAAAACCAATTGGCCTAAAGGGGTGTGCAGAAGGTAATGACTAAAGACATATGAAGGGATTTAGAGAGATGGCAAAGAATTATACGGTTATAGTTGTAAATCTGGATAATGGAAGAGGCATTACTAAGAATACCGGGATACCCCACCGAAACACTTCAATGTTTCAGTTTCACTGTGTAATGTTAAAAGAAAAACTGATTTCCCGATTAGATACTTACTCCAGGGTATGTATTTACCAGGTATGATTCTCACATCTGTATGGTTTTACAGATGATGAGTGGGAGTGAGTTGTTGGGAATAGGGTGATCATCCTCATTATATCGGGATTCATTGTAATCGGTGATATTTGAGGAGATCACCTGGGATGTTTGCCGGTCGGCAAATATTTGGTTTTGAATATCCGCTGTTGTGCACCAATTTCAAATTGATATATCTGTA
Organism: Agapanthus africanus; assembly: GCA_030015575.1. NCBI lineage: Eukaryota > Viridiplantae > Streptophyta > Magnoliopsida > Asparagales > Amaryllidaceae > Agapanthus > Agapanthus africanus. Next base: position 479,094,366 of record JASDDO010000022.1, on the reverse strand, counting down.
CGTCTATTTTCATAGAGTGAGATATACCTTTTGATATTATGTCGATGACATTTACCTATATCAGTGAATGGTTAGGTAAGGAGCATTAAACAGCGGTGTAATTCTTCTTAACCATAAGTACAGTTTTCAACCTACGACATACAGTGAAAGAGTTGTTAGACTCAGCGGACTTATACAGAGTATTGTATGTTGTCCAGTGTCCATTAGGACAGAGGGGTTGGTCCTCATACTATATTCTGTTTACTTTTAACTTCTCTAGTTCTTAGACATGTGTTTCCTAGAAACACAGGGTCTGAGTTTTGAGGAGTTATAGGTATTTGAATAGAGTAGAGAACCAGGTGTAGCAAGTATCGGGATTCTTCAAAGTGATCGAAGATGTAGATACTTATGTATGGTATTCAGTTTATAGTAATTACTTCTCTTTCAGGTTACTCATAATTGGAAGCATTCCTAAGTTGAGTAAAGCTGATCGGCCTCCTTCCATTTAGTTGACATGCACTGGAGATAGTTGCATGATTTGAATCTGGTTCAATTAAATCAGTGCCTCTGGTTCTATATTGGATATAGTACAGTTCATATCTTAACATTGTTAAGGTACGGGGAGTTGTCCGGCTTATGATTAAAACCAGACTCTGGATAACTCAAGGCACGTTTCTGTAATGGCTGTTTGTAGGTTGACCCAGGTTATGACGAGGGTTGACTTTCTACCATCTGGCAGATCAATAGAAATATTGTTCTAGACTCGCCACAGTTTTATTAAAAATGGATTTTTTCAAAAACAGTAGTGGGAGTATGGTAGAACCGGAAGTGATTCCAGAACCGCAAACGATTACTGAAGATTTGATAAGGAACCTAAAGATTCAATCTGGCTTGACATTCCATTGGCCACTCCGCAGAGATGGTGGGTAACTTCAGGCACCCGAGAGGTACTCCGGTAGCCTAAAGGACGGTGACAGGGAAGTTCTTGTTTACCCACACTTGCCATTGTTGTTGTTCCAGGCTGCGAGACCCGGCAGGAGGATGAGTATAGCGTCGTTCTAAACTTGCTTTAGAAGTGCACGTCTATATGACTCTGCCAGAGGGTTGTCGTAGTCAGTGGGAGCAGCGGAAGCATTGGTGGACATCAGGCTTATGTCTATTTATAGACTAAAGCAGATGTAGCGGAGATAGATCATCTATTTTTGATGTGACAGTCATAGGTTTGACGTCATCAGAATAGGGGATGGATCTGTTGAGAAGGTAGTAGGAAGTGATATTCCTATACTACGATCGGTTATACTTTGGTCGTCACACAGTGTTTTCTCCACATGGGACTTGGACATTATATCAGACATACTGGTTACTAGATCTATGGTTTTTATATCTAGATTTGGGTGGTTTCCCAATCAGGGTACTTTGAAAGCATTCTAAGAGTATTTAGAATGGACGACTCCTGGCACGGTAGTGTACCTGCAGGTGATGGAGTCACCCTCTCTAAAGGTGTCTTATAGACTAAAGTAGAGTGGGATGTGCATGATTGGCAGATCACTTGCTTAGGCAATTGAGTCAATTATGAGATGTCAAGTACCACACCAAATGTTGTTCTTGCACTAGATGCAATAAGTTGATATTGATCCAATCCTGGAGGAACAGTCGGAAGCAGTTTTAGAACATAAGTGGATGTTCTAGGGATATGATAACGACAGCCTCATTCGGGAGACAGTTATCATTCCAGGCTTCCAAGGTGACATGGACGACAAGGAGGTTGTCAGAGTTATAGTTTTCCTTCTGACGAGGGGCAGTATTTTGGACAGGTGGTCCAAGGCAATGCTGAGGGAGGCATGGCGCAGGATACTGATTAAGTTCAGTTGACGATACAGTCTAAGAAGTTTGGATTTGGAGTTCATTTATGAGCTCGGTCCCATCAGACATCCAGACATTCTAAGACAGGTATTACTCATTTCGGGAGATGGTTTTCTCCGCGAACTTGAGATATAGAGAGACATAGAAAGAAACATCAAGGCGGATCCACTCACTAAGGCTATTCCTCGAACGCAATAGTTTCACAAACGAGTTTTGTGAGACTGACAAGTAGGGGAGTTGGGTGTTCGGTATCACACGGGCTATGAGTATGCGACATCGCAATAATTAGCCTTGAGTGCAAGTGGGAGATTGTTGGAGATAGTGCCCTCAGAGTCAATTATTGGATCACAGGCACGTGATTGCAATGATTGAGGGAGGACCTATCCCGGTACGATAGTCTTACTCGAGATGATAGTTTGCTATCTGGTTTACCTTTATCATCGTGTACTGCTTTAGGTGACCTGACAGGTCACTATTGCACGTTGATAGAGCCCCTAGGATTCTTGCTTGACTGCCAGCAGTATGAAGGCGATCATATAAGTGAGAGCTGGAGTCTATAAGCACATCCTTAAATGGTCCCTAGTCGTGGGAGTTTCGAGACAGGGCATCGATTCTCCAGAGTAGACTAGTGTATACAGTCGAGACCCCGACGAGGGGCAGTGGCCGGTCTCACAAGCCACTGGTGTCAGTTGGTTCACCTAAGATGTATACAGGTGCTCATTGGGTTATGAGTACACCGGACAGGACTCGCCGGGAACATGCTAGTTGGTCTTATACCTGACGTCAGATAGCAGTTCCCAGGTGACATGTGTACAGGTTAGTTCATCGACCTGGGGATCGTCATTTGTCTCGTGTGAGTTCCCACTGTGCTTTGATTACTACCCTACCACGGCTCAAAGGAGTCGTGCAAACAGGTTTTAGTTGGGTACAGTCCCGAGCCATATGGAGGCAGTGAGCGGATCTTCAGGGGTTCGTCTCTCCCGGTATTGGGGGTGAGGTCGCGCTGTGTCTAGGAGAGCCATTACACGAAGTCCTTGGCCAAGGCAGGAGATTTACTGGTAGGTATTCCAGTAGTATCTCAGGGTGTTCTGGGCTACACTCCGACACGACTTGTACCGCTTTTGGGGGTCTGACTTTTACCAACCCCTAAGCCCGACATGCGATGCTCATAGACGAACGGACCGGACTGTACGGATATTGTCACTGACAGGCTCAGTAGGGTGTCAGGATGAGTTCGCTCATCGACGTCCCTTTTGGTCAATAGCTGGTGGCCCGTCACGTATGGCTAATACCTCTGACGTGCTAGTGGTTAAATCCACAGCCATAGTATTGACGAGTCTTTAGAGTCCACCACACTTTCAGTTACTCAAGCTTTCGGGCGAAACGCTGTAGAGGCCGTATGGAGATATGGCAGAGTCCGATCAGATACGTGCGGTATTGCACGGATCAGGATCGGACAGTTTTGTACTAGTGGCCGTATGGTTATATGGCAGCGTTCGATCAGATACGTGCGGTATTGCACGGATCAGGATCGGACGGATATTACTAGCCGGCTTTGGTTTAAGCCGGATCCTAGTATAGTACAGTGTAGATTTTGTCTTATTGCATTTGTATCCGGACGGAATACAGATGCGGGTGTGTATGCACAGTATGGGGGTTTTCCTGTAATTTATTACGGGACCAGTTTTCTGGAGTTGCCAGTTTGCTTTCCGTCCCGGCCGGTTTTCCTTTGTTCTTTCCCGGCCGGACTTTTCCGATGGAGGGGGTTATTTGCAATTGTGCAAATAACTTTTGTGGAGGGGGTTTCTTGCTATTGTGTTGATTATGATATCTTTCATCCATGCTTTTGCATTAATGAGATTTGATGTGATTAAGGTGTAAGCATGGTTGATGTTTTCTTGTCTTTGGATATGGTCACCCCTTCACTTTACACTACCATCACCTCCCTTCTTGATTTGTTTTTCACTCCACCATTTTGAAAGGGGGGGCGGCCATTTGGTGATGAGAGGGAAAAATGAGAGAGGTTTTTCTTTTGTGGTATGGAAATTATTCTCCTTCTCATTTTTTGTGTCATAGTTCACAAGCTCTCTCCAAATCATTCTCTTCTCCATCCATGGCAATTCCACCACCCCAAAATAGACTATGATTCTACACTACATTCTACAGCAAATCTTGGGCGCGTCGGCTAGCCAACTTCGCGCCCGAGTTGCCTCGGTATTGAGGTGGGAGCCCGTATAAGTACCCGGCTTCGTGGTGCCCTTTCCGACGAGGAGGAGACGGACGGAGATCCCGCGAGGTGATCGGAGTGGAGATGAAGACCGGAGGACTCGGATCAGTCGGTACATCTCTTCCCTTTCTTGTTAGTAGCTTAGACTTGTTAATGGTTACGATCCGGATGTTTAGTGCGCGGTGATGCCGGTTTGCTAAGTCCGCAAAAATTAAAGTTTATCACCGTTTCCGCATTCCGGCGTCGGATTGACGGCCGGGGCGCCGCCGTGCACTTACAGACTTACAGTGGTATCAGAGCCTCACTAAACAATAATTAACTCACTTGCAAAGTCGTATGAATTTCGAACGGAAAACATACCGGAAAATACACCGATATTGCATAGTTTCTGTCGTTTTTTAAATGAGGTCCAAAAAATTTTCAGGGACCTCCAGAATGACCAGCATGAAAATATAAGAACACACAAGAAAAATGGGCTCCTGAATCGGCCAAAGAGCCGCGGAACCGCGGCCTATCCCACCGATCCTCCGCGGATCCTCGGCCGAGTTGGGGCCGATTCAGCCCAGTTTTCTTCTGTGCATCTGTTGTGATATTTTGTATTTTCTGGTACTTTTATTTTCTGCTCAGGTTTCAAATTTACAGAGAAGATTTGGAGTAGAATTTAAAGTATTTAATCGATCGAAATTATACGATGTTTGCTTTTTTGATTATATCTGTTTTGTATTATGTGTTCGTAAACCTCCCCTAACTGCTAGTATGTCGGTTGGCAGGGGTTGCACATATCTGTGATATTATTTATAACTGTTTGTGTATATAAACTGTATTGGACTGTTGTGATGATTAGCCGGGTTTTGTGATGGGTTATTGTATTAATTCATTCGATGTAATTGTAATAAGTTGTAATATTATTTTGCGGGGCACATCCATGTTGCGGTTGTAGCCAACGTTGTATTATTTCTTTTTACTGTTTTTGCTCCTAGGATAGACCCAAGGTGGGGTGCACAAACTACCGGGTATTTTGAAGTGTTGAGGCATACCGCTTCACTTCTGGTACTTGGCGGGTAGTTTGCCGTACCCGTAAGGGTCTAGGGTGGGGTAATGACTATTCATCACAACTGTGTAATCCGTCTTTTCTTACAGGCTCAAAAGAAACGCGGATTGCTTGCAAATCCAATATTGTTTATCTGTGATCTGGAATGCCTATTATTGCATCTGATGAATGTACAATATCTATATATGATAGCTATTTAGACGTCACTTATGTTTTACACCCGTGCTAGCCCAGCCCCCGCTCTGCCGTTAGTTAAGTAACCTAACGGGTGATGACGGGACCCCGAAATGTTTTACACCCGTATTACTGCGAACGTCCACTTCCATTGGACAAAACCATCGTATGGTTAGATACGAACTCGAAGGAATTCGAGGATGGTTTCTGGTTCTGGAGAAAATGGATAGGATTATTCAGTTGTCTTTTCTTTTCACCCTCTCTCAGGTTGCGAGTACTCCTTGGTTTAGGAGTAGTACACCCTTTATGCAAATTGGATAGTCTTCTTCCAAACCATAGGCTGGTGCCGACCGGTAGGGAATGAAGAAAACTAATTAGCCTAAACGGTGTACAGAAGGTATTAAGTTCAGACAAAGCAAGGGAATAGTAAGAGGGCAAAGTAAATTGCGACTGATATTCACGACCAAACCAAGTATTTCTTCGCCAATCCTAAATCACCTTTGTATTTCTCCAGGACACTCCGTATCACTACGAAGATCCACAGTTTATTGGATACTCCATCGTATGGTTATATACGAACTCGAAAGGAACTTGTTCCAGTTCGGGGATGGATTCTGGTCCAGGAGAAATAGGAATAAAGTACATTCAGTTGTCTTTTATCTTCACCTTCTCTTGCGTTGCGAGTGCTCCTAGGATTAGGACAGTACACCCTTTATGCTTATTGGATAGTCTTCTTCCAAACCATAGGCTGGTGCCGAACGGTAGGGAAGGAAGAAAACCAATTGGCCTAAAGGGGTGTGCAGAAGGTAATGACTAAAGACATATGAAGGGATTTAGAGAGATGGCAAAGAATTATACGGTTATAGTTGTAAATCTGGATAATGGAAGAGGCATTACTAAGAATACCGGGATACCCCACCGAAACACTTCAATGTTTCAGTTTCACTGTGTAATGTTAAAAGAAAAACTGATTTCCCGATTAGATACTTACTCCAGGGTATGTATTTACCAGGTATGATTCTCACATCTGTATGGTTTTACAGATGATGAGTGGGAGTGAGTTGTTGGGAATAGGGTGATCATCCTCATTATATCGGGATTCATTGTAATCGGTGATATTTGAGGAGATCACCTGGGATGTTTGCCGGTCGGCAAATATTTGGTTTTGAATATCCGCTGTTGTGCACCAATTTCAAATTGATATATCTGTACGTCTATTTTCATAGAGTGAGATATACCTTTTGATATTATGTCGATGACATTTACCTATATCAGTGAATGGTTAGGTAAGGAGCATTAAACAGCGGTGTAATTCTTCTTAACCATAAGTACAGTTTTCAACCTACGACATACAGTGAAAGAGTTGTTAGACTCAGCGGACTTATACAGAGTATTGTATGTTGTCCAGTGTCCATTAGGACAGAGGGGTTGGTCCTCATACTATATTCTGTTTACTTTTAACTTCTCTAGTTCTTAGACATGTGTTTCCTAGAAACACAGGGTCTGAGTTTTGAGGAGTTATAGGTATTTGAATAGAGTAGAGAACCAGGTGTAGCAAGTATCGGGATTCTTCAAAGTGATCGAAGATGTAGATACTTATGTATGGTATTCAGTTTATAGTAATTACTTCTCTTTCAGGTTACTCATAATTGGAAGCATTCCTAAGTTGAGTAACGCTGATCGGCCTCCTTCCATTTAGTTGACATGCACTGGAGATAGTTGCATGATTTGAATCTGGTTCAATTAAATCAGTGCCTCTGGTTCTATATTGGATATAGTACAGTTCATATCTTAACATTGTTAAGGTACGGGGAGTTGTCCGGCTTATGATTAAAACCAGACTCTGGATAACTCAAGGCACGTTTCTGTAATGGCTGTTTGTGGGTTGACCCAGGTTATGACGAGGGTTGACTTTCTACCATCTGGCAGATCAATAGAAATATTGTTTTAGACTCGCCACAGTTTTATTAAAAATGGATTTTTTCAAAAACAGTAGTGGGAGTATGGTAGAACCGGAAGTGATTCCAGAACCGCAAACGATTACTGAAGATTTGATAAGGAACCTAAAGATTCAATCTGGCTTGACATTCCATTGGCCACTCCGCAGAGATGGTGGGTAACTTCAGGCACCCGAGAGGTACTCCGGTAGCCTAAAGGACGGTGACAGGGAAGTTCTTATTTACCCACACTTGCCATTGTTGTTGTTCCAGGCTGCGAGACCCGGCAGGAGGATGAGTATAGCGTCGTTCTAAACTTGCTTTAGAAGTGCACGTCTATATGACTCTGCCAGAGGGTTGTCGTAGTCAGTGGGAGCAGCGGAAGCATTGGTGAACATCAGGCTTATGTCTATTTATAGACTAAAGCAGATGTAGCGGAGATAGATCATCTATTTTTGATGTGACAGTCATAGGTTTGACGTCATCAGAATAGGGGATGGATCTGTTGAGAAGGTTTTAGGAAGTGATATTCCTATACTACGATCGGTTATACTTTGGTCGTCACACAGTGTTTTCTCCACATGGGACTTGGACATTATATCAGACATACTGGTTACTAGATCTATGGTTTTTATATCTAGATTTGGGTGGTTTCCCAATCAGGGTACTTTGAAAGCATTCTAAGAGTATTTAGAATGGACGACTCCTGGCACGGTAGTGTACCTGCAGGTGATGGAGTCACCCTCTCTAAAGGTGTCTTATAGACTAAAGTAGAGTGGGATGTGCATGATTGGCAGATCACTTGCTTAGGCAATTGAGTCAATTATGAGATGTCAAGTACCACACCAAATGTTGTTCTTGCACTAGATACAATAAGTTGATATTGATCCAATCCTGGAGGAACAGTCGGAAGCAGTTTTAGAACATAAGTGGATGTTCTAGGGATATGATAACGACAGCCTCATTCGGGAGACAGTTATCATTCCAGGCTTCCAAGGTGACATGGACGACAAGGAGGTTGTCAGAGTTATAGTTTTCCTTCTGACGAGGGGCAGTATTTTGGACAGGTGGTCCAAGGCAATGCTGAGGGAGGCATGGCGCAGGATACTGATTAAGTTCATTTGACGATACAGTCTAAGAAGTTTGGATTTGGAGTTCATTTATGAGCTCGGTCCCATCAGACATCCAGACATTCTAAGACAGGTATTACTCATTTCGGGAGATGGTTTTCTCCGCGAACTTGAGATATAGAGAGACATAGAAAGAAACATCAAGGCGGATCCACTCACTAAGGCTATTCCTCGAACGCAATAGTTTCACAAACGAGTTTTGTGAGACTGACAAGTAGGGGAGTTGGGTGTTCGGTATCACACGGGCTGTGAGTATGCGACATCGCAATAATTAGCCTTGAGTGCAAGTGGGAGATTGTTGGAGATAGTGCCCTCAGAGTCAATTATTGGATCACAGGCACGTGATTGCAAAGATTGAGGGAGGACCTATCCCGGTACGATAGTCTTACTCGAGATGATAGTTTGCTATCTGGTTTACCTTTATCATCGTGTACTGCTTTAGGTGACCTGACAGGTCACTATTGCACGTTGATAGAGCCCCTAGGATTCTTGCTTGACTGCCAGCAGTATGAAGGCGATCATATTGTAAGTGCATGGCGGCGCCCCGGCCGTCAACCCGACGGCCAAACGCGGAAACGGTGATAAACTTTAAAATTTGCGGACTTAGCAAACCGGCACCACCGCGCACTAAACCCCGGATCGTGCCATTAAACTAGTCTAAGCTATCTAGAGAGGGGGTAGAGAAGTATACCATACGATCCGAGTCCTCCGGTCTTCATCTCCACTCCGATCTCCTCGCGGGATCTCCGTCCGTCTCCTCCTCGTCGGAAAGGGCACCACGAAGCCGGGTACTTTTACGGGCTCCCACCTCAATACCGAGGCAACTCGCGCATGAAGCCGGCTACTCGACATGCTCAAGATATGCTGTAGGGAGTGTAATGTAGAATGTATGTCTCACTTTGGGGTTGGTTGCCATTTGAAGAGGATGGAGGAAACAAAGATAAGAAAAATGGTGCTTGCATTTTTCTTGGCATGGAATGAGATCAAGAATGAAAACCTCTCTCAAAGATGAAGCTCTCTCTTCTTCTCTTTTCTTCTTCTCTCTTTTCTTTTTTTCAACCATGATAATAATCTCTCATTTAGAAATGGTGGAGGAAGGAATTATGAAGCATGAAGGGAGGTGATGGTAGTAAAAGGAGGAGGGTGACCACATCCAAAAACATAATCATCACTAAACTCAAATCAAACCTCACTTCATTTCTAATCTCATCAAATCATGAAAAGCAAAGATGCTTATCATATCAACCCTTATGCAAATAAGTCCCCCACAAATTGTTATTTGCAAAACTGCAAATAACCCCCTCCATCGGAAAAGTCCGGCCGGGAAAGAACAAAGAAAAACCGGCCGGAACGGAATGCAAACTGGCAACTCCAGAAAACTGGTCCCGTAATAAATTACAGGAAAACCCCACACTGTGCATACACACCCGCATTTGTATTCCGTCCGGATACAAATGCAATGAGACAAAATCTACACTGTACTATACTAGGACCGGCTTAAACCAAAGCCGGCTAGTAATATCCGTCCGATCCTGATGCGTGCAATACCGCACGTATCTGATCGAACGCTGCCATATAACTATACGGCCACTAGTACAAAACCGTCCGATCCTGATCCGTGCAATACCGCACGTATCTGATCGGACCCTGCCATATCTCCATACGGCCTCTACAGCGTTTCGCCCGAAAGCTTGAGTAACTGTAAGTGAGGTGGACTCTAAAGACTCATCAATACTATGGCTGTGGATTTAACCACTAGCACGTCACAGGTATAAGCCAATACGTGACGGGCCACCAGCTATTGACTAAAAGGGACGTCGATGAGGAAGCTCACCCCGACACCCAACTGAGCCTGTCAGTGACAATATCCGTACAGTCCGGTCCGTTCGTCTATGAGCATCGCATGGCGGGCCTAGGGGGTTGGTAAAAGTCAGACCCCCAAAAGCGGTACAAGTCGTGTCGGAGTGTAGCCCAGAACACCCTGAGATACTACTGGAATACCTACCAGTAAATCTCCTGCCTTGGCCAAGGTCTTTGTGTAATGGCTCTCCTAGACACAGCGCGACCTCACCCCCAATACCGGGAGAGACGAAACCCCCGAAGATCCGCTCACTGCCTCCATGTGGCTCGGGACTGTACCCAACTAAAACCTGTTTGCACGACTCCTTTGAGCCGTGGTAAGGTAGTAATCAAAGTACAGTGGGAACTCACACGAGATAAATGACGATCCCTAGGTCGATGAACTAACCTGTACACATGTCACCTGGGAACTGCTATCTGACGTCAGGTATAAGACCAACTAGCATGTTCCCGGTGAGTCCTGTCCGGTGTACTCATAACCCAATGAGCACCTGTATACATCTTAGGTGAACCAACTGACACCAATGGCTTGTGAGACCGGCCACCGCCCCTCGTCGGGGTCTCGACTGTATACACTAGTCTACTCTGGAGTATCGATGCCCTGTCTCGAAACTCCTACGACTAGGGACCTTTTAAGGATGTGCTTATAGACTACCAGCTCCCACGTATATGATCGCCCTCATACTGCTGGTGGTCAAGCAAGAATCCTAGGGGCTCTATCAACGTGTAATAGCGACGTGTCAGGTCACCTAAAGCAGTACACGATGATAAAGGTAAACCAGATAGCATACTATCATCTCGAGTAAGACTGTCCTACCGGGATAGGTCCTCCCTCAATCATTGCAATCACGTGCCTGTGATCCAATAATTGACTCTGAGGGCACTATCTCCAACAATCTCCCACTTGCACTCAAGGCTAATTATTGCGATGTCGCATACTCACAGCCCGTGTGATACCGAACATCCAACTCCTCTACTAGTCAGTCTCACAAAGCTCGTTTGCGGAACTATTGCGTTCGAGGAATAGCCTCAGTGAGTGGATCCGCTTAGTTGTTTCTTTCTATATCTCTCTATATCTCAAGTTCGCAGAGAAACCCATCTCCCGAAAAGAGCAATACCTGTCTCAGAATATGTCTGGATGTCTGATGGGACCTAGCTCATAAATGAACTCCAAATCCAAACTTCTTAGACTGTATCGTCAACTGAACTTAATCAGTATCCTGCGCGCCATGCCTCCCTCAGTATTGCCTTGGACCACCTGTCCAAAATACTGCCCCTCATCAGAAGGAAAAATATAACTCCGACAACCTCCTTGTCGTCCATGTCACCTTGGAAGCCTGGAATGATAACTGTCTCCTGAATGAGGCTGTCTTTATCATATCCCTAGAACATCCACTTATGTTCTAAAACTGCTTCCGACTGTTTCTCCAGGATTGGATCAATGTCAACTTATTGCATCTAGTGCAAGAACAACATCTGGTGTGGTACTTGACATCTCATGATTGACTCAATTGCCTGAGCAAGTGATCTGCCAATCATGCACATCCCTCTCCCCTTTAGTCTGTAAGACACCTTTAGAGAGGGTGACTCCATTACCTGCAGGTGCAATACCGTGCCAGGAGTCGTCCATTCTAAATTCTCTTAGAATGCTGTCTAAGTACCCTGATTGGGAAACCACCCAAATCTAGATCTAAAACTATAGATCTAGTAACCAGTATGTCTGATACAATGTCCAAGTTCCTTGTGGAGAAACCACTGTGTGACGACCAAAGTATAACCGATCGTAGTAAAGGAATATCACTTCCTACTACCTTCTCAACAGATCCATCCCCTATTCTGATGACGTCAAACCTATGACTGTCACAACAGAAATAGATGATCTTTCTCCGCTACATCTGCTTTAGTCTATAAATAGACATAAGCCTGGTGTCCACCAATGCTTCCGCTGCTCCCACTGACTACGACAACCCTCTGGCAGAGTCATACAGACGTGCACTTCTAAAGCATGTTTAGAACGACGCTATACTCATCCTCTTGCCGGGTCTCGCAGCCTGGAACAACAACAATGGCAAGTGTGGGTAAACAAGAACTTCCCTGTCACCGTCCTTGAGGCAACCGAAGTACCTCTCGGGTGCCTGAAGTTACCCACCTTATCTGCGAAGTGGCCAATGGAATGTCAAATCAGATTGAATCTTTAGGTTCCTTATCAAATCTTCAGTAATCGTTTGCGGTTCTGGAATCACTTCCAGTTCTACCATACTCCCACTACTGTTTTCTGAAGAAAAAAATCCATTTCTTTTAAAATTGTGGCGAGTGAAGAACAATATCACTATTGATCTTCCAGATGGTAGAAAGTCAACCCTCGTCATAGCCTGGGTCAACCCACAAACAGCCATTACAGAAACGTGCCTTGAGTTATCCAGAGTCTGGTTTTAATCACAAGCCGGACAACTCCCCGTACCTTAACAATGTTAAGATACGAACTGTACTATATCCAATATAGAACCAGAGGCACTGATTTAATTGAACCAGATTCAAATCATGCAGCTATCTCTAGTGCATGTCAACTAAATGGAGAGAGGCCGATCAGCGTTACTCAACTTAGGAATGCTTCCAATTATGAGTAACCTGAAAGAGAAGCAATTTCTCTTTATCATTACTATCAACTGAATACCATACACAAGTATCTACATCTTCGATCACTTTGAAGAATCCCGATACTTGCTATACCTGGTTCTCTACTTTATTCAAATACCTATAACTCCTCAAAACTTAGACCCTGTGTTTCCACGAAACACATGTCTAAGAACTAGAGAAGTTAAAAGTAAACAGAATATAGTATGAGGACCAACCCCTCTGTCCGAATGGACACTGGACAACATACAATACTCTGTATAAGTCCGCTGAGTCTAACAACTCTTTCACTGTGTGTCGTAGGTTGAAAACTGTACTTATGGTTAAGAAGAATTACACCGCTGTTTAATGCTCCTTACCTAACCATCCACTGATATAGGTAAATGTCATCGACATAATATCAAAAGGTATATCTCACTCTATGAAAATAGACGTACAGATATATCAATTTGAAATTGGTGCACAACAGCGGATATTCAAAACCAAATATTTGCCGACCGGCAAACAACCCAGGTGACATCCACAAATATCACCAATTACAACGAATCCCGATATAATGAGGATGATCACCCAATTCCTAATAACTTATTCCCACTCATCATCTGTAAAACCATACAGATGTGAGAATCAAACCTGGTAAATACATACCCTGGAGTAAGTATCTAATCGGGAAATCAGTTTTCTTTTAACATTACACAGTGATACTGAAACATTGAAATGTTTCGATGGGGTATCCCGGTATTCCTAGTAATGCCTCTTCCATTATCCAGATTCACAACTATAACCGTATAATTCTTTGCCACCTCTCCAAATCCCTTCATATGTCTTTAGTCATTACCTTCTGTACACCCCTTTAGGCCAAATGGTTTTCTTCCTTCCCTACCGTTCGGCACCAGCCTATGGTTTGGAAGAAGACTATCCAAAAAGCATAAAGGGTGTACTGTCCTAATCCTAGGAGCACTCGCATCGCGAGAGAAGGTGAAGATAAAAGACACCTGAATGTACTTTATTCCTATTTCTCCTGAACCAGGATCCATCCCCGAACTGGAACGAGTTCCTTTCGAGTTCGTATATAACCATACGATGGATTATCCAATAAAATGGGATCTTCGTAGTGATACGGAGTGTCCTGGAGAAATACAAAGGTGATTTAGGATTGGCGAAGAAATACTTGGTTTGGTCGTGAATAGCAGTCGCAATTTACTTTGCCCTCTTACTAATCCCTTGCTTTGTCTGAACTTAATACCTTCTGTACACCGTTTAGGCTAACTGGTTTTCTTCATTCCCTACTGGTCGGCACCAGCCTATAGTTTGGAAGAAGACTATCCAATTTGCGTAATAGGTGTACTACTCCTAAGCCAAGGAGTACTCACAACCTGAGAGAGGGTGAAAAGAAAAGACAACAGAATAATCCTATCCGTTTTCTCCAGAACCGGAAACCATCCTCGAATTCCTTCGAGTTCGTATCTAACCATACGATGGTTTTGTCCAATGGAAGTGGACGTTCGTAGTAATACGGGGTGTCCTGGAGAAAAGGGTAAAAGTAGGAGTGGCAATGAGGTCTGCAACTCTGACAAACCAAAAGCCAGTGTTAAGAAGGTTCGGTCAACTTGGTCACTGAGTCATAGTCTTAGGGTCGGGTCAATGGTCGCTGCCAAAGAGAGAGAGAAAAGAAACACTCAGCGTGCACTCTATCCTAGATCAGAATGGTTACCAATTTATCTAATCTGGAAACCTCCCACTGTACCTCAAATTCTCCTCCAAACCTGAAAGAAGAATTAGTCGGGAACACCCGAGGAGTAAACCAACTCATCAGTGGGAATCGGGATCCAACTATCATCGCATGATAACGTGACGGAATCCGCTCACGGTATTACACTCCAGAAGGTATGCGCATATCTGGCAAGTTTCAGTTCTTTTGAAACTCCCGATGAGATTTCTGCCCCATGCTCTTATGACCTTGGCGAAGGTCAACAAATCATAAGTCACATGTCAAGTTCTACCCGTCATTATCCAGGTTAATTTGAATCCACCCGTACAAGCCCTTGACGAAGGTCAACAAGGCTATACGACTGTCCCAAACCAACGCATCTACCTATGCAGCAGAAAGGTAACAAGCAGCTACCATGCACTATGCCTTGACGAAGGTCAACAAACATAGCATGAATACTACGTGCTACCCGTCTGAAACGACGGAGGGCTACGAATGGTTTCTGGCGAAAACCTTTAACGTAATGAACTTGATATCGTTGAAGGAACGGATAGCTTTTTAGAAAATATAGTGACGAAAACCTTTACTAAAGAGGTCACTCCCGGTGAAGGGATCTCGGCTCTTTCCCCGTAGAATGGGGTGCAGGATATTCCAACTGAATACCACGATGTAAAGCAAAAGTAATCGGCTATAGTGAAGTTAATGCCCTGACGCAAACTTCTGTCCAAGGGGTCACTCCCGGTGAAGGGATCTCGGCCCTTGCCTCGTCGACTGAGGAGCAGGATATTCCAAATGAATACCACGATGCAAAACAAAAGTGAACGTCCTTGCAGTAACAGCTTTTTGAAAAGTGTTCCAACAACATCAGAATAGGTTTGTTTAACTTGCATTGATCCGAATCAATGCAGTCCCATCAATTGATCACACCAATAAAGAACGAAAATATACTGACGTACGTATATGCCATCCGCATTCGCCACTGGGTCCCGTCATCACTCATTAGGTTAGCTTACTAACGACAGAGCGGGGACTGGACTAGCGCGGATGAAAAACATATACAACATCTACTAATATATATACCAATATATTATATTTCGCTCAAGGCGTGAAAAGAAATGCAACATCACAGAAATGTACAGCATCACAGAACAATACAGATATCTGGGATCCCCAGGTTTCACAGAGCCACTACTGAAACCCGACGTTCCCCTGGTCGTGTGGATAGCCTGTGCAATGAAATCCTAGACCCCTACGGGCGCGGCAAGTTACCCGCCAAAACCTGAAGCGAGGCAGCCCCCTTCAGCTCCGTGAATGGACCACCCAGCACTCCACGGAATCCGGCAACTTGGGCACCCCTCCTGGGTCAACCTGTACCCCCTACGAGTGCGGCGAATAGCCCGCCAATCCTACAGTGAAGCCCCCTCCTTCCCAATGCCATGAGATGCGGGCTTGTTGCCCTCTAGAACCCGGCTATCCGTGCACCCCTCCGCGGGGTAATCCTAGTACAGAATGTAAAATATACATACACCGGGTACATCGACCGCAACCAGGTCGTGCCCCAAAAGAATAATACAAGCAGGCAGTGACGGCAGTCCACATGTCGGACGCTCGCCCCGCAATATCAAATGTACATGATACAACAACACTGTACTAGCATTGCATCCAGGCTATCCCCCACGACCGATCCGCAACATCACAGCATAAACATAGAACATCAACGTGAAAGTCACGTTCGCAAATCCGTCTAACCGGGCTATAGCAGTTAGACCGGATTTACCGATCGAGTGACATTCACGGTCGCAGATATAATGTAAATACTGTGAAAAATGTGTTTAAAATTTTCCGATTGACCAAAAATTAACAAGTGGGCCCCAAATCAAAACTGTAGCACTCACAGAAACACTGGGCCCAATTTTAATATCCCAGAAACCACATTTCTCACTCAGGAACATACTGCAAAATTTTGGGGGGGTTAACAGTAAACATTGCGGCGGAAGAGCGGCCAAAGCAGGGGTTTGGCCGCCCTTCCGCGGCGGAACAGTGAGATCATGTTACCAAATTTTTACAGTATGCTTCTATTTCCCTGCACATCACTCTGAGACAACCTGAAAAATTTTTGGACTCAAAAAAAATTCGACAGAAACTGATGTGGTTGAAATACGTGTTTTCGGGATTTTGTTCGATCGGAAACGTAAAACACATTACACCAAGCTAGACTATGTTAATGGCGAGGCTCTGATACCACTGTAAGTGCACGGCGGCGCCCCGGCCGTCAACCCGACGGCCAAATGCGGAAACGGTGATAAACTTTAAAATTTGCGGACTTAGCAAACCGGCACCACCGCGCACTAAACCCCGGATCGTGCCATTAAACTAGTCTAAGCTATCTAGAGAGGGGGTAGAGAAGTATACCATACGATCCGAGTCCTCCGGTCTTCATCTCCACTCCGATCTCCTCGCGGGATCTCCGTCCGTCTCCTCCTCGTCGGAAAGGGCACCACGAAGCCGGGTACTTTTACGGGCTCCCACCTCAATACCGAGGCAACTCGCGCATGAAGCCGGCTACTCGACATGCTCAAGATATGCTGTAGGGAGTGTAATGTAGAATGTATGTCTCACTTTGGGGTTGGTTGCCATTTGAAGAGGATGGAGGAAACAAAGATAAGAAAAATGGTGCTTGCATTTTTCTTGGCATGGAATGAGATCAAGAATGAAAACCTCTCTCAAAGATGAAGCTCTCTCTTCTTCTCTTTTCTTCTTCTCTCTTTTCTTTTTTTCAACCATGATAATAATCTCTCATTTAGAAATGGTGGAGGAAGGAATTATGAAGCATGAAGGGAGGTGATGGTAGTAAAAGGAGGAGGGTGACCACATCCAAAAACATAATCATCACTAAACTCAAATCAAACCTCACTTCATTTCTAATCTCATCAAATCATGAAAAGCAAAGATGCTTATCATATCAACCCTTATGCAAATAAGTCCCCCACAAATTGTTATTTGCAAAACTGCAAATAACCCCCTCCATCGGAAAAGTCCGGCCGGGAAAGAACAAAGAAAAACCGGCCGGAACGGAATGCAAACTGGCAACTCCAGAAAACTGGTCCCGTAATAAATTACAGGAAAACCCCACACTGTGCATACACACCCGCATTTGTATTCCTTCCGGATACAAATGCAATGAGACAAAATCTACACTGTACTATACTAGGACCGGCTTAAACCAAAGCCGGCTAGTAATATCCGTCCGATCCTGATGCGTGCAATACCGCACGTATCTGATCGAACGCTGCCATATAACTATACGGCCACTAGTACAAAACCGTCCGATCCTGATCCGTGCAATACCGCACGTATCTGATCGGACCCTGCCATATCTCCATACGGCCTCTACAGCGTTTCGCCCGAAAGCTTGAGTAACTGTAAGTGTGGTGGACTCTAAAGACTCGTCAATACTATGGCTGTGGATTTAACCACTAGCACGTCAGAGGTATAAGCCAATACGTGACGGGCCACCAGCTATTGACTAAAAGGGACGTCGATGAGGAAGCTCACCCCGACACCCAACTGAGCCTGTCAGTGACAATATCCGTACAGTCCGGTCCGTTCGTCTATGAGCATCGCATGGCGGGCCTAGGGGGTTGGTAAAAGTCAGACCCCCAAAAGCGGTACAAGTCGTGTCAGAGTGTAGCCCAGAACACCCTGAGATACTACTGGAATACCTACCAGTAAATCTCCTGCCTTGGCCAAGGTCTTTGTGTAATGGCTCTCCTAGACACAGCGCGACCTCACCCCCAATACCGGGAGAGACGAAACCCCCGAAGATCCGCTCACTGCCTCCATGTGGCTCGGGACTGTACCCAACTAAAACCTGTTTGCACGACTCCTTTGAGCCGTGGTAGGGTAGTAATCAAAGTACAGTGGGAACTCACACGAGACAAATGACGATCCCCAGGTCGATGAACTAACCTGTACACATGTCACGTGGGAACTGCTATCTGACGTCAGGTATAAGACCAACTAGCATGTTCCCGGCGAGTCCTGTCCGGTGTACTCATAACCCAATGAGCACCTGTATACATCTTAGGTGAACCAACTGACACCAATGGCTTGTGAGACCGGCCACCGCCCCTCGTCGGGGTCTCGACTGTATACACTAGTCTACTCTGGAGTATCGATGCCCTGTCTCGAAACTCCTACGACTAGGGACCTTTTAAGGATGTGCTTATAGACTACCAGATCCCACGTATATGATCGCCCTCATACTGCTGGTGGTCAAGCAAGAATCCTAGGGGCTCTATCAACGTGTAATAGCGACGTGTCAGGTCACCTAAAGCAGTACACGATGATAAAGGTAAACCAGATAGCATACTATCATCTCGAGTAAGACTGTCCTACCGGGATAGGTCCTCCCTCAATCATTGCAATCACGTGACTGTGATCCAATAATTGACTCTGAGGGCACTATCTCCGACACATATAAGTGAGAGCTGGAGTCTATAAGCACATCCTTAAATGGTCCCTAGTCGTGGAAGTTTCGAGACAGGGCATCGATTCTCCAGAGTAGACTAGTGTATACAGTCGAGACCCCGACGAGGGGCAGTGGCCGGTCTCACAAGCCACTGGTGTCAGTTGGTTCACCTAAGATGTATACAGGTGCTCATTGGGTTATGAGTACACCGGACAGGACTCGCCGGGAACATGCTAGTTGGTCTTATACCTGACGTCAGATAGCAGTTCCCAGGTGACATGTGTACAGGTTAGTTCATCGACCTGGGGATCGTCATTTGTCTCGTGTGAGTTCCCACTGTGCTTTGATTACTACCCTACCACGGCTCAAAGGAGTCGTGCAAACAGGTTTTAGTTGGGTACAGTCCCGAGCCATATGGAGGCAGTGAGCGGATCTTCAGGGGTTCGTCTCTCCCGGTATTGGGGGTGAGGTCGCGCTGTGTCTAGGAGAGCCATTACACGAAGTCCTTGGCCAAGGCAGGAGATTTACTGGTAGGTATTCCAGTAGTATCTCAGGGTGTTCTGGGCTACACTCCGACACGACTTGTACCGCTTTTGGGGGTCTGACTTTTACCAACCCCTAAGCCCGACATGCGATGCTCATAGACGAACGGACCGGACTGTACGGATATTGTCACTGACAGGCTCAGTAGGGTGTCAGGATGAGTTCGCTCATCGACGTCCCTTTTGGTCAATAGCTGGTGGCCCGTCACGTATGGCTAATACCTCTGACGTGCTAGTGGTTAAATCCACAGCCATAGTATTGACGAGTCTTTAGAGTCCACCACACTTTCAGTTACTCAAGCTTTCGGGCGAAACGCTGTAGAGGCCGTATGGAGATATGGCAGAGTCCGATCAGATACGTGCGGTATTGCACGGATCAGGATCGGACAGTTTTGTACTAGTGGCTGTATGGTTATATGGCAGCGTTCGATCAGATACGTGCGGTATTGCACGGATCAGGATCGGACGGATATTACTAGCCGGCTTTGGTTTAAGCCGGATCCTAGTATAGTACAGTGTAGATTTTGTCTCATTGCATTTGTATCCGGACGGAATACAGATGCGGGTGTGTATGCACAGTATGGGGGTTTTCCTGTAATTTATTACGGGACCAGTTTTCTGGAGTTGCCAGTTTGCTTTCCGTTCCGGCCGGTTTTCCTTTGTTCTTTCCCGGCCGGACTTTTCCGATGGAGGGGGTTATTTGCAATTGTGCAAATAACTTTTGTGGAGGGGGTTTCTTGCTATTGTGTTGATTATGATATCTTTCATCCATGCTTTTGCATTAATGAGATTTGATGTGATTAAGGTGTAAGCATGGTTGATGTTTTCTTGTCTTTGGATATGGTCACCCCTTCACTTTACACTACCATCACCTCCCTTCTTGATTTGTTTTTCACTCCACCATTTTGAAAGGGGGGGGCCGGCCATTTGGTGATGAGAGGGAAAAATGAGAGAGGTTTTTCTTTTGTGGTATGGAAATTATTCTCCTTCTCATTTTTTGTATCATAGTTCACAAGCTCTCTCCAAATCATTCTCTTCTCCATCCATGGCAATTCCACCACCCCAAAAGAGACTATGATTCTACACTACATTCTACAGCAAATCTTGGGCGCGTCGGCTAGCCAACTTCGCGCCCGAGTTGCCTCGGTACTGAGGTGGGAGCCCGTATAAGTACCCGGCTTCGTGGTGCCCTTTCCGACGAGGAGGAGACGGACGGAGATCCCGCGAGGTGATCGGAGTGGAGATGAAGACCGGAGGACTCGGATCAGTCGGTACATCTCTTCCCTTTCTTGTTAGTAGCTTAGACTTGTTAATGGTTACGATCCGGATGTTTAGTGCGCGGTGATGCCGGTTTGCTAAGTCCGCAAAAATTAAAGTTTATCACCGTTTCCGCATTCCGGCGTCGGATTGACGGCCGGGGCGGCGCCGTGCACTTACAGACTTACAGTGGTATCAGAGCCTCACTAAACAATAATTAACTCACTTGCAAAGTCGTATGAATTTCGAACGGAAAACAAACCGGAAAATACACCGATATTGCATAGTTTCTGTCGTTTTTTAAATGAGGTCCAAAAAATTTTCAGGGACCTCCAGAATGACCAGCATGAAAATATAAGAACACACAAGAAAAATGGGCTCCTGAATCGGCCAAAGAGCCGCGGAACCGCGGCCTATCCCACCGATCCTCCGCGGATCCGCGGCCGAGTTGGGGCCGATTCAGCCCAGTTTTCTTCTGTGCATCTGTTGTGATATTTTGTATTTTCTGGTACTTTTATTTTCTGCTCAGGTTTCAAATTTACAGAGAAGATTTGGAGTAGAATTTAAAGTATTTAATCGATCGAAATTATACGATGTTTGCTTTTTTGATTATATCTGTTTTGTATTATGTGTTCGTAAACCTCCCCTAACTGCTAGTATGTCGGTTGGCAGGGGTTGCACATATCTGTGATATTATTTATAACTGTTTGTGTATATAAACTGTATTGGACTGTTGTGATGATTAGCCGGGTTTTGTGATGGGTTATTGTATTAATTCATTCGATGTAATTGTAATAAGTTGTAATATTATTTTGCGGGGCACATCCATGTTGCGGTTGTAGCCAACGTTGTATTATTTCTTTTTACTGTTTTTGCTCCTAGGATAGACCCAAGGTGGGGTGCACAAACTACCGGGTATTTTGAAGTGTTGAGGCAGACCGCTTCACTTCTGGTACTTGGCGGGTAGCTTGCCGTACCCGTAAGGGTCTAGGGTGGGGTAATGACTATTCATCACAACTGTGTAATCCGTCTTTTCTTACAGGCTCAAAAGAAACGCGGATTGTTTGCAAATCCAATATTATTTATCTGTGATCTGGAATGCCTATTATTGCATCTGATGAATGTACAATATCTATATATGATAGCTATTTAGACGTCACTTATGTTTTACACCCGTGCTAGCCCAGCCCCCGAAATGCGGATGGCATAAGTGGACGTTGTATTTTCGTTGTTATCTGTAATGATAGGTTAAAGATGGGACGCATTATTTTTAATGCAAAGAAAAATAAAACCTAAACTAAATCGTTGGAACAATTTCTAAAAACCACTCGGTTTTCTTGAAAAAGCAAAACTTTAAATGCGGAGCTTAAACCACTCCTTTTAATAAAAGCTATCTTGGTTCCTTCGATCAAATCAAGTTCACTACGTTAACGGTTTTTTTGCCAAAAACCAGCCGTAACCCTCCGTCGTTTCAAATAGACAGCACATCGTATTCATGCTATGCTTGTTGGCCTACGTCAAAGCATAGTGTATGGTAGCAGTGTGTGTGCCTATTTGTTGGATAGATAGATGCATTAGTTTAAGACAGACGTACACCTTGTTGGCCTACGTCAAGGGCTTGTACGATGTACTTAAATTGATCAGGACAACAACGGGTAGAACTTGACTTGTGTCTTATGACTTGTTGGCCTACGTCAAGGTCTATAAGAGCTTGGGGTAAAAATCACATCGGGAGTTTCAAACATAAAGGAAACTTGCAGATTAAGCATACCTTCTGGAGTGTGGTGACTAGAGTGGCTTCCATCTAGTGCATCATGGAATGATAGTTGGATCCCGATCCCACTGATGAGTAGGATTACTCTCGGGAAACATTCTCACTTAACAATCAATACTATAAACCAAGTAGGTGTCCAGAAAGGTGTTAGAGGGGCTACGCCTCCAGAGAAAAGAGGTTATTTAATTAAGGAACTTCGCGAAAGCGTTGGAAAACCTCCCTCGAAGTACCAACACCAGCCTGGCTGAAAGGTTAAGCAAGTATTGTGACGTGTGATTAAATCCTGACTAGTTCTTATTTTAGGTTTTGAAGAAGGATTTGAGGAAACAGTGGGAGCCATCCTGTTTAGATAAACTAATAACCAATCTAAACTTGCAAGAAGCATATGCTAAGTGTTTTCTTTTCTCTCTCTCTAGCAGCTACCATGACAGGATTAAAACTATTACTTGAGAAAAATATACTGACCGGACAGAACTATAAAGATTGGCTAAGGAACGTCAACATTACACTGACTTATGACAAAGTAGCATATGTTATCACCGCTGTTCCTCCCCTTATCCCTGGACCAGATTCCTCAGTTGTGGACAAGGATGGTCGCAAAACTTGGGATCTGGATTGTGAGCGAGCTAAGTGTATCGTGCTGGCGTCCATGAACATTGAACTCCAGAAACAACACGAGAGTATGGATGTTGTATCCATCTTCCTCCATGTAAAGGATTTATATGGAGAACACTCCCGTATCGCAAGGTATGAGACCTCAAGGAAACTCTTCCAGATGAGGTTAGCTCCAGGATCGCCTGTAGGAGAGCACGTCCTCAAAATGATCAGCCACATTGAGGAACTCGCAAACCTGGGATGCGTGCTACAGAATGATTTGTATATCGACTTGATTTTGCAGTCCCTTCCCTACACCTTCTCTCAGTTCGTGCTTAGCTTCAACATGCATGAAATGGAAGCTGATCTTCCAAAGCTCCTCAACATGTTGAGGGTAGCAGAGACCTCCTTGAAAAAGGAGAAGACCCCCGTTCTGTATGTTGGCCAATCATCCTCTTCTAAATCTAAAGCGAAAGCTAAAGGGAAGAAGAAGATGAAAGCCACCAAACCGAAAGGTGGGGTCAAGAAGGTGCAGGGAAAGAACAAGGAAGGAAGGGTGAAAGCGGATATAAACGAATGCTTTTATTGTCACAAGCAAGGGCACTGGAAGAAGGACTGTATGACCTTCAAGGCAAAGGACACGAAGCAATCGGTTGCTTCAGCTTCAGGTGTGTTCGTAATCGAAAATTGTCTTTCAGTAAACTGTACATCATGGGTACTTGATACCGGTTCTGGTTCTCACATCTATAATTCATTGCAGGATCTGAGAAATAGTAGAGTACTGGGGGTAGGTGATATGACTCTCCGGATGGGCAATGGAATGCATGTAGATGCTGTTGCAATAGGGGAGTATCACCTAGGGTTGACTAGTGGGCACGTTTTGGTGTTGTACAGCTGTTTTTGTATTCCCAGTATGCTGTGTAATATTATATCAGTATCTTTGTTGTCTAATAAAGGATATATTTTGCGCTTGAAAGTAATGTCATGAACATTCTCCTAAATCAAGAACTGATTGGGTATGGCACACTGGAAAACGGCATATACATACTTAATCAACCTCGAATTTTCAATATTCAAAACACACATAAAAGAAAGGCTCCAGATTCAAATCAAGCCTTCTTATGGCATTGTAGACTTGGTCATATAAACGAAACAAGGTTGACTAAGTTACATAAAGATGGATATCTAGATCCGTTTGAATATTCATCATATGCAACTTGTCAATCATGTATCAAAGGAAAAATGACCAAATCTCCGTTCTCCGGACACGGAGCAAGAGCTACTGAACTCTTGGGACTTGTACACAGTGATGTATGTGTCCAATGTCTACACTTGCGCGAAGCGGTCACTCCTACTTCATCACTTTTACTGATGACTTCTCTAGGTATGGACATGTGTTCTTAATGAAACAGAAATCAGAGACCTTTGAGAAGTTTAAAGAGTATAAAAATGAAGTAGAGAAACAAACTGGTAAAAGCATCAAGGCACTTCGATCTGATCGAGGTGGAGAATTCTTAAGTACCAGTTTCCTTGAATACTTAAAAGAGAATGGAATTCTCTCTCAGCTTACTCCGCCTTATACACCTCAGCATAATGGTGTATCAGAAAGGAGGAATCGCACGCTATTAGATATGGTGCGTTCAATGATGAGTAGTGCTGAGTTACTACTTTCCTTCTGGGGATTTGCTCCAGAATCAGCAGCATACTTATTGAATAGAGTTCCAACTAAGTCTGTGCCTACCACTCCATATGAAATGTGGAGAGGGAAAAGACCATATCTTAAGTACATCAAGATATGGGGATCTCCGGCATATGTTAAAAAGCATAAACCGGACAAGCTCGAGTCACGATCGGTTTTATGCAAGTTTGTAGGATACCCCAAACATTCAAGAGGGTACATAGTCTACGACACTGAAGAACAAAAGGTGTTTGTCGCTCACCACAATGTCTTCTTAGAGAGCGAATTTCTTGCAAAAGAAATTAGTAGGAGCGCGGTAGAGCTGGAAGAAATTTCAGAACCTCAAACTGCTACCGAGGACTTAGAAGAACCTCATATTTCAATAGAACATGACGAACCAACGCCACTCCGCAGATCTACTAGGCTTTCTCATCCTCCAGAGAGATACTATGGTTTTCTTCTAGATGGGGATCGAGAGGATTGAATCATCGATGATAATGAGCCTACTAGTTTTCAGCAGGCTATCACGAGTATCGACTCAATGAAGTGGCTGGATGCTATGAGATCCGAAATGGAATCCATGTACACCAATAAAGTATGGACTTTAGAAGTTGCTCCTCCTGGGGTTAAACCAGTTGGATGCAAATGGATCTTCAAAAAGAAGATTGGTGCACTTGGACAAGTGGAAACCTACAAAGCTAGACTCGTTGCAAAAGGTCTTCGTCAAAGACCAGGACTAGACTATGATGAAACCTTTTCACCCATAGCTATGCTTAAATCCATTCGGATCCTGCTTGCCATTGCTGCCTTCCATGACTATGAAATCTGGCAGATGGACGTAAAAACAGCTTTTCTAAATGGACATTTAGAAGAGAGTGTTTACATGGATCAACCAGAAGGTTTCTTAGACAGTGGGAGCAGCGGAAGGGTGTGCAGGTTGCTTAAATCCATTTATGGATTAAAGCAAGCATCGCGAAGTTGGAACATCTGCTTTGATGAGACAGTCAAAGAGTTTGACTTTATCAAAAATGTAGATGAACCATGTATTTATAGGAAGATTGTAGAAGGAGCAGTAGTCTTCCTCGTTTTGTACGTCGACGACATACTACTGATAGGGAATGATGTCCCTATGCTACAATCAGTAAAACTCTTCTTGTCACAGAAATTCTCCATAAAGACTTGGGTGATGCAACCTACATTTTGGGCATTAAGATCTATCATGATAGATCTAATAGAATGTTGGGACTTTCACAGTCCAGGTATATTGACACTATACTAAAGAGATTTAGTATGGAAGATTCCAAGCGCGGTAACATGCCCGCTTGTCACGGGATCACCCTCTCCAAAGAGATGTCTCCAAAGACTGATGAAGAGAGGGATCGCATGAGCATTTTACCCTA
Source organism: Agapanthus africanus (assembly GCA_030015575.1). Lineage (NCBI taxonomy): Eukaryota > Viridiplantae > Streptophyta > Magnoliopsida > Asparagales > Amaryllidaceae > Agapanthus > Agapanthus africanus. The sequence goes on along the minus strand of JASDDO010000022.1, from coordinate 479,068,084 downwards.
CGCTTCGGTGGTAGGATCTATAATGTATGCGATGTTATGTACAAGACCGGATGTAGCTTATGCACTTGGTGTGGTAAGCAGGTAACAGTCTGACCCAGGTGAGAAACATTGGATAGCGGTAAAGAACATTCTCAAGTACCTGAGAAGGACTAAGGAGATGTTCTTGATTTACGGTAATGGAGACCTTCAGGTAGAGGCTTTTACCGACTCCTGCTTCCAAAGTGACAAAGATGATTCTAAATCCATTTCGGGTTTTGTGTTTACCCTCAATTGAGGGGCGGTATGTTGGAAGAGTTCCAAACAGGATACCGTCACAGACTCAACTATGGAGGCTGAGTATATAGCTGCTAGTGAAGCCGCAAAAGAGGCTGTCTGGATGAGGAAGTTCATTTCTGAACTTCAGGTGGTTCCGTCCATTGCCAATCCAATACATTTGTATTGTGATAACAATGGGGCCGTAGCATTGGCAAAGGAACCCAGGTCCCATCAGAAATCCAGGCATATCTTAAGGCGTTTTCACCTGATCAAGGAGATCGTTGATCGTCGGGAGATCGAGGTACGGAGAGTGGATACAAAAGACAACACGGCAGATCCATTCACAAAGGCCATTCCTCAAGTTCAGTTCGAGAGGCTATTTGAGATGTTGGGCATGCGGTACTCCAGCAACTGGATATAGTGAAGACAATGGGTACTCATTGCGCCAATTATAGGCCCTAGTGCAAGTGGGAGATTGTTGGATATATATGCCCTAGAGGCTTTCATTGTATAGGATACTGGGGATATGTATGTACATAACAGTCTTGCTTAATATGATAGTACGCTATTTGGTTTGTCTTTATCTTAAACATATGATATGTTTTACTTGGAATTTATATAAATACGTGTTGATGAAGCCCATAGGGTGTATGCCTGACTTCCGGCGTTATGATGGCCATCATACTAGTGGGAGCTGGATAGTCAATAGGCACATCCTTAGAAGTCCCTGGTCGCAGGAGTATTGAGACTGGGAATCGATACTCCGGAGTAGAATGGTGTATACATATCTAGACCCCGAGGAGGGGCGATGGATTGGTCCCGCAGCCATTGGTGGAGTGCACCTAAGATTGTATACAGATGCTCACTGGGTGTGAGTACACCGGACAGGACTCGCCGAGAACTGACTGGATGGTATTTATATCAAACGTCAGATAGCAGTTCTCATGTGACATGTGTGCAGATAGTCCGTTGACTTAAATTCGTCATTTGTCTCGTGTGAATTCCCACTGTGCTTTGATTACTACCCTACCACGGTTCAAAGGAGTCGTTCAAACAGGTTTTAGTTGGGCACAGTCCCGAGCCATGTGGAGGCAGTGAGTGACTGTTAGGGATTCGTCTCTCCCGGTATAGGGTGTTGATATCCCACGGTGATCGGTTGGTCATTACCATAAGTCCCTGGCCAGGGCTGATTGAGAATTACTGATAGATTGATCAGTAGATTCTCGGATGGTGATAGAGCCATACCGACACGACTTGTACGGTTATTAGGGGTCTGACGTTCACCACCTCCCTGGACCATACATGCGATACTCTTAGACGAAAAGACCGGACTGCACGGATATTGTCACGCACAGGCTCAGTAGGAGTTCGGATGGGTATCCTCACCGGCCTTCTTATCGACATCTACCTGGGGACCGTTACGTACAGCTAGTGCCGCTTACGGTTTGTGGTTAAACCAACTGCCAGCGTAGTGGTCGAGTCTTTAGAGTCCCACACAGAGTTTTCCCAACTCCAGGTGAAATGATATAGAGGTCGTACGGTTTACGACAAAGGGTTCGGACGCATACGTGTTTAAACGCACGTACGACATTCGGACAGTTTTTACTAGACGGCTTTGGTTTAAGCCAGATTCTAGTATCGGGTTATTGGATTTATAGAGTCTAAAGTTTTTCCGTGTTTTCACGGATGCGAAGGGGCGTTCTCGTAATTATCCGAGAAGCTTCTAGAAGGAGGGTGGCTAAGGAGGTTAAGGTGGCATTTTCATTAATTGCTTTTGTGACTCATTTATATGATTCATCATATCATTAAATGCATCATTAATGATCTAATGACTCACATAATGAATCAATCTTCTTGAATAAATGAAGCATGGTGAATAATCATTTAATTGATATTATTTGATAATTCATTATGTTTGATATATTCAAGTGAGAAGCTTTTCTCTTCTCATTATCATCTCCACCTTCTCTCTCCTCAAGCTCTCTCTCCTTCTCCAAACCCTAATCCTACCACTCATGAGTTGAGTACAAGGATTAGTAAAGACTAAACACTCCATAACCTAACTCTACATCATCTTAGTTACTTTGGTTAGCAACTAGAAAAACAAAGTTACCTCAAGTCTTGAGGTGTAGCTTGGATTAGGGTACTCGGATGGATCATCTATCACGGATAGGAGGCCGAGGAGGACGTAGAGATCACAAAGACGAAGGACTAGAATCGTTTGGTATAATCTCTTCACATAGTAGCTTATAACTCTATGCTTATTGTTAATTATCTTTTAGAAAAGATCTTCGGTTAGTCGATGTATGCTACAAAAAAAAGATCGTTTTTCATATTTCCTCCTCCCCACAACTCGTGGGGTGTTGCACATCGACTTACAGTGATAAAATGCAACATCACAGAAATGTAATAAGCATCACAGAACAATACAGATATCTGGGATCCCCGGGTTTCATAGAGCCGCTACTAAAACCCGACGTTCCCCTGGTCGTGTGGATAGCATGTGCAATGAAATCCTAGACCCCTACGGGCGTGGCAAGTTACCCGCCAAAACCTGAAGCGAGGCAGCCCCCTTCGGCAACGTGATTGGACCACCCAGCACTTCACGAAATCCGGTAACTTGGGCACCCCTCCTGGGTCAACCTGTACCCCCTACGAGTGCGGCGAATAGCCCGCCAATTCTAGAGAGAAGCCCCCTCCGTCTCAATGCCATGAGATACGGGCCCGTTGCCCTCTAGAATCCGTCTATTCGTGCACCCCACCTTGGGGTAATCCTAGTACAGAAAGTAAAATATACATACAACGGGTACATCGACCTCACCCCGGTCGTGCCCCAAAAGAATAATATACAAACAGGCAGTGACGGCAGTCCACATGTCGGACGCTCGCCCCGCAATATCAAATATACATATAAAACAAAACTGTACTAACATTGCATCCAAGCTATCCCCCATGACCAATCCGCAACATCACAGCACAACACAGAACATCAACGTGAATGTCACGTTCGCAAATCCGTCTAAAAGGGCTATAGCAATTAGACAGGATTTACCGATCAAATGACATTCACGGTCGCAGATATAATGTAAATACTGTGAACTAACATGTTTAAAATTTTCGATCGACTAAATATACCGAAGTGGGCCCCAAGCACAACTAAAGCACTCAAAGAAAATCTGGGCCCAAACAGAATGTACCAAAAACCCTATTTCCATGTCACAAGCTTACTGTAAAAATTTGGTGCATTGAATAGTCAAAGTGGCGGCGGAACCGCGGCCTATGCATGAGTTTAGCCGCGGTTCCGCGGTGGAACAGTAATACCATGTGACCAAATTTTTACAGAACCCTTAAAAAACCGTGCACGTATTTTTACAATGTACCAAATAATTTTTTGAGCAGTGCAAAAATCGACAGAAACTGATGCAAATGGAAACGCGGTTTTGGAAAATCCGATCGATCGAACTTGTAAACATGTTAGAGCAAGCTAGACTAGGTTAATGGCATGGCTCTGATACCAGTGTAAGTGCACGGTGGCGGCCCGGCCGTCAATCCGAGGCCAAAATGCGGAAACGATACTTTTCTTTAACATGTAAACCGGCACCACCGCGCACTTTAAAACCCGGATCGGGCCATTAACCTACTCCGAGCTAACTAGAGAAGGGGTAGAGAGATATACCGAGCGATCCGTGTCCTTCGGTCTCCTCGTCGTCATCCCGATCTCCCCGCGGAATCTCCGGTCGCCATCTCCTCGTCGGAAGGGCACCACATCGTCGGGTTCTTTTACGGGATCCCACCTCTGGACCGAGGCAACTCGGGCACGAAGTTAGCGAGAAGACGTGTCCAAGAATGCTGTAGGATAGTGTAGAACCATATGTCTCATGGGGTTATGAGAAGTTGCCATTTGGAAGTGGAGGTGAAGTAGAAACTTTGAAATAGAGCCATGGGATTTTTATGAGCAAAATGAGATACAAAAATCCCTCACTAGAATTTTGGACAACCCTTTTTCAATTTGGCCGGCCATGATAAGGAATGAGATGGGGGGGAGTGAGCAATAATCAAGATTGAGAAAATGGATGAGTGATGATGAGAAAAAATGATCACAAACCAAATCCAACACTCCATCAACCATCATCACGCCAAAAGTCAACCCATCATGAACAAAAGAAAGTCAAGGGATGGTGGAACCATCATGAAACCATCATGATGCAACAATATACAAAGACCACCCTCCACAATACTAATTTGCACAATTGCAAATAAGCCCTCCTCCACCAATTTTCAGCCAAAGAAAGATACAAAGGAAAATGGCCGAAACGGAATGCAAACTGGCAACTTCAAAAAACTGATCCCGTAATAAATTACAGGAAAACCCCGCGACTGTATATACATACCCGCATTTGTATTTCGACCGAATACAAATGCAATGAGACAAAATCTACACTGTACAATACTAGGATCCGGCTTAAACCAAAACCCGCTAGTATTAACCGTCCGATCATGATCCGTGCTATACCGCACGTATATGATCGAACCCTGCCATATCTCCATACGGCCTCTACAACGTTTCGCCCGAAACTTGAGAAAACGGTCTGTGGGGGACTCTAAAGACTCGTCAATACTTTGGCTGTGGATTTAACCACTAGCATGTCAGAGGTATTAGCCATACGTGACGGGCTACCAGGTACTGACCAAAAAGGACGTCGATGAGCGAACTCATCCTGACACCCTACTGAGCCTGTCAGTGACAATATCCGTACAGTCCGGTCCGTTCGTCTATGAGCATCGCATGGCGGGCCTGGGGGCTGGTAAAAGTCAGACCCCCAAAAGCGGTACAAGTCGTGTCAGAGTGTAGCCCAGAACACCCTGAGATACTACTGGAATACCTACCAGTAAATCTCTTGCCTTGGCCAAGGACTTTGTGTAATGGCTCTCCTAGACACAGCGCGACCTCAACCCCAATACCGAGAGAGACGAACCCCTGTAGATCCGCTCACTGCCTCCATGTGGCTCGGGACTGTACCCAACTAAAACCTGTTTGCACGTCTCCTTTGAGCGTGGTAGGGTAGTAATCAAAGTACAGTGGGAACTCACACGAGACAAATGAAGATCTCAGGTCGATGAACTAACCTGTACACATGTCACCAGGGAACTGCTATCTGACGTCAGGTATAAGACCAACTAGCATGTTCCCGGTGAGTCCTGTCCGGTGTACTCATAACCCAATGAGCACCTGTATACATCTTAGGCGAACCAACTGACACCAGTGGCTTGTGAGACCGGCCACCGCCCCTCGTCGGGGTCTCGACTGTATACACTAGTCTACTCTGGAGTATCGATGCCCTGTCTCGAAATTCCCTCGACTAGGGACCTTTTAAGGATGTGCTTATAGACCCCAGCTCCCACGTATATGATCGCCCTCATACTGCTGGCAGTCAAGCAAGAATCCTAGGGGCTCTATCAACGTGCAATAGTGACCTGTAAGGTCACCTAAAGCAGTACACGATGATAAAGATAAACCAAATAGCATACTATCATCTTGAGTAAGACTGTCTTACTGGGACAGGTCCTCCCTCAATCATTGCAATCACGTGCCTGTGATCCAATAATTGACTCTGAGGGCACTATCTCCAACACGATTTCCCTGTAGATGTTAAATCTACTCATCAACGCTCCAGGCTAAGTGAAGCCTACCGCCTGTTTTCCCTTTGTCGTAGCGTCCGAAGTCCACACCTGCGATCCTGAACACATATAACAATAAAGCAAGAATATATAAGCAATCGACCAAAAATACGTACAACTACGTTGACCGACGCATCAACTCCAAACATACTCCCAAGTGTTCGTTTTTAGTGGCTAACACGCAAAGCGACATTACGAAACGAACTCAAGAGCAAAAGCTACAAAAAGACACGAACGATATCGGCACAACCCTAGTTAGGAACGCAAAGCGACACAACTACCAAGCCTAGACCCTGATCGTACTGATCGCGCATTCAAAACACAATATATAGCATGGAATCAATATAATTAACGTCGCAACGTCAAAAGAAACCCACGCCAAAAATTTACCGAAATCAAGTAAGCAGCATATATCATTTTAGTACCAAACTACAAGTTTTATCAAAACTAGAATTTACAAACATCTTAAAATAGCAAGGTTAAACCATTTAAACCTTTACTAAAATTTTAGATTTCACTAATTAGGATTAGCAAAAGTTTAGTTTGTTAATTATCTTAATTATCCGATTAGGAAAATATCATTTAACAAATTAGCAACTTGATTAATTTTTTCATCAAGCTTAACAAATTAATTAACCATTTCACTAATCAAAATCCCAACTTGATTACCAAAATGATATCTTGAATTTCTAAATAATAATTTAAAAGCTTAAATTAAACATCTAATTAAGCTAATTAAAGGTATTAAGCAACAAAAAGATATTAGAATTAAGGTTTTATACCTTCAAGAACACCACTTGAAACAAGAATAAAACCAAACTTTAGCCTCCAAAATCCCCACTAGAATGAAGATCCAAGCAAGATTTGTGAAGAAAGATAAAGGTTTTGGATTATATTTGAATTTGTATGAATTAATTTGGATTTTTCATGAATGTTTCAAGCAAAATGAGATGAAAATGGAGTTGGAAAAATGAGGGCAGCAAGGAATGAGGGAGGGTCCGGCCAAAATGAAGGGAGAAGGTATTTGTGGAAATTGTGGAGAATTTTCTAGCAAAAACAATCATTTAATGCACATTTAATGCAAAAATGACACATTTTCTTTTCTTTTTCAAAAAAACATTTAATTACCACAAATATCGAGATATTTGGAGAGAAGGTTCTAAACATAAATCTAGTGATTAATTTAGCATAAAACCACATTAGTAGTGATTAACTTAGCATAAAACCACATTAGTAGTAATTAACCTACAAAAAAAAAGTAATTACCACTAATAAAGTGCACAAATAAAGCATTAAAATAATATTATTTTAGGGAAAAATTCTATGTGAACCAAAACATCCCATAGACCCCCAAAGCTCGCGCACTAGATTTATTTTAGCTAAAATAAGTGCCGGTAAGTTTCTACGGAAGTTTGATCGAAATCGGGTTAAAACGGAAAATACCGACTATTTTGCCCTAAAACGGAAAAATTCGCAAAATGATTTCTAAAACGTTACAATCTCCCCCACCCCCCCCGCCCTTATAAAAATTCGTCCCCGAATTTAAAATTTTCACTAAGCGTACCTTCAAAGAGAAGATTACAAAACTCCCAAATCTCGCTCGTAGCCTTCCAAGTGATCACCTCACTATACGGCTACGTCCAAGAAAACCCTTCACAGATGGCAAGACCCTTGACCGAAGTTGTTAGTTATATGTATGCCCTAGAGGCCATTACTGTACATACGATGTATATTGTAGTGGATGCTTGGACATATATAGGGAGGACTTTCTTGCTCGACATGATAGTACGCTATCTGGCTGCTCTTTATCTTAACGTGTACTCTGATTGTCTCTATATTACATGTTGATAAAACCCTTAGGATATGTACTCGACTACTAGGACTATGATGAGATCATACTAGTGGGGCCACGGTAGTCGATGAGTACATCCTATAACTGTTCCTAGTCGAAGGTGTATCGAGACAGGGCATCGATACACCAGAGTAGACTAGCGCATACGCATCTTGACCCATATGATAGGCGATGGATAATCCCATATCCATCGGTGTTTGACATCAAGGATGGTGTACGGGTGCTCAATGGAGACGGGTACACTGGACGGACTCGCCGAGAACATCCAGATGGTATTATACCTCACGTCAGATGGCAGTTCTCCGGTGACACTGGTACAGAGTAGTCTGTTGACCCGAGATCGTCATAGAGTCTTGTGTGATTCCTACTGTGCTTTGATTTCCACCTTACCACGTCCAAGAGGACGTGCAAACTGGTGGTTTTTGGGTACAGTCCCGAATCACATGGAGACAATGAGCGATAGGAGGGGATTCGTCTCTCCCAGTATAGGGAGTTGATGTTGTGCTGTGTTCGATTGGATATAACCGGAAATCCCTGGCCAGGGTTGCTGAGATTTACTAGTAAGTGTTACCAGTAGTTTCTCGAACTGTTATAGACCTCATATCGACACGACTTATCAAGCTACTGGGGTCTGATGTTTACCACCCCTAGGCGAGATATGCGACATATCATACGACGAGACCGGACTGTACGGTAGTGTTACTGATTGGATTCACAGGAGAACTAGCAGGCTTGCTTGTTGATCTTCTGATCGCTCAATACCCGGGTGGCCGTTACGTTTAGCACACCGCTTGCGGCTTGTGGGTGTTTGATATGATCATTACCTACTGCCGGCGTATTGACGAGTCTTTAGAGTCCTACACAGGGGTTTCCTGGCTCAAGCGAAACGGATTAGGAGCACATATGTGATATGTGCGGGACCGAGATTAATACGATATGAGATACCGTATTCTATTCTCGCGATTCGTGACATTGATCGGTTGTATGCGATATAGTCGGGTTATCGAATCAAGTGTTGAATCGATAAGTTGTTACATTTGATATTACTCGGTTATAGCCGGATTATTAAATCAAGAGTTGATTTAATAATTTAATGCATAATTATATATTTGATATATTACATTGTATTAACTATTTTTAGCTCACTTATGATTTATTTTCTCACTAGTATGTGCACATTGTTTATATATGATATATGCAAGTGTACATGTTTGTATCATGCTTGATGATACACACAAGATGGGTGTATGAGACTCATACCAAGATTAGGGTAAAGATTAGGGTTATTGGTTTATCTTAAGATTTAACAAAAGGGTTTAACTTAGTCAAAGTAATCAAGCTTGAAGAAGCTTGGAGAAGCTTTAACAAAGTCCACTCTTTTGTCATTTCTTTTGATATTCTTTAACCTAACCTTTAACCTAAAGCCTTGGTTAATTCTCTACATGAGTTAAGCATGAGGGCTTAACTCAACCATGGTGCCATTTATTTATTGGATAAGTTTTCATTTGGATGGATAATTCTTTCTTCTTCTTCTTCATCATCAAGCTCCATCCAAAAGCTTACTAGCTCCAATGGTGCCATGAGCAAAAGAGTGAGAAAATCAATTCTAAAGTGAGCCCACTTCCTACTTCTTCATCATCTACCACTTGCCATGTAGTAGAGTGTGTTCTCTTCACAAAGTTTATGACCTAGTGAAGGAATAGCTTGAGTTTGTTTCTCCCCGACGTAGATCATCTTCGGCCTCGAAGTCAACGTAGCAAGCACGTTCGTTCTTCTCGTGGAGCTTCAATAGAGTCCGGAGTTCACGATCGCAGCGATGGGGACGTCTACATGGAGCTAATGAAGTGGAGGACCGGATCTGCAAAGGTTGTAATCCCTTTCACTATTAGTAAAGTTGTTTGCTAGCTTTTACTTTCGCCTATCCTCTAGTTAACGATCTTCATTAGGGTTTCTCGGCACATAAATTTTTGAATTTGGCATGGTTGATGCCTTGTGGAACCTCATGAGTGTCCCTAGGAACCCTACAGTGGTATCAGAGACTAGCTAGAGCTTTAGGCAAAGTCTGAGCGAAGTTTAAAGTCCGATCGAAACCCGAAACCCCGATGTTTACCCTTCTCTGTACATTTTTCAAAACTGTGGTTTTTTATGAATTAAAAATGCTCAGAAACATAAGCAGGAAAAACTAAGAATTACTGTGAAGTACGGCCCTCTAATTCGCAAATATGACCGCGGACCCGCGACCAAACTAAGGGTTTGGCGGCGGTTCCGCGGCCCAAATTGTGACTTAGTCCCTGTAATTTTATGTAATTATTCTTAGGTCCTTTCTTGTTATTTTTTTCTGGGAATGTTTTAATTCCACTCAAGTGTTGAGTTTTCTAGGGTTGTATTGGGGAATCGTTGATTCGATCAGATAATTTAACTTTGTTTAGTTTGTCCGGATAATTTTAGAAACTGTTAAAAGTTCGAACGGATATCAATAACTCACTTTTTCTCCAGTCGGAAAATTTTTTAAAAGTTGGATTTTTTTCTCGAGTTTAAAAACGTTCTAAGTCGTGCAAGTAACGCGGTGGACCCTCTAGAAGAAAACAAAGCTTAACTCGATTATGTGACCGTCTTGAACTCCTCTAAACCTTAGGGTTTGTGACAGTACGGCGTGCCACATGTGAGGAATTGGCTTGACCCTTCTACGGCTGGACCATTTGTACTGTGGCATGTGATTGATGTTTTTAAACTGATTTCAAGTGTTGAGATATATTGGGGAAATCTTGGGTGTTTGATTATTCGATCGGAAAGTTTAACATTGTCTATTTATCTGGAATGTGATACAATATTTGGAATCCACAGGTAGTTATGAGATAACTAATTTGAATGTTATAAATTTAGCGGTTTAGTCTCAGATGATCGGTTGCCACGGAATTTTGATGTGATCAAAAGTCCGTCGCAATCACGTTGCGTACGCGGATACTCGCCGGGTAAACTTAATAGACAGCTACACCCCATAGCCCCGACCAAGTGACTGTAGGAGAACCCCGTCGCCGAAAGCATCCGTTCGGGTGCTCGCGGCAGCGGTGTTCCGCCTTAGTGCACTTCGTCGACGGCATCCGGGGGTGCGGCCGTCTACTAAAGTTTGCGACAAGCATTCGATCAGAATGTCGGGAATCTTGTTGAATTGCCCGACTTGATATTGAAAAGAGTTTTCGATAATGAGACTAAAATGCGGGGTTTATAATTGTTAGGCATGCGATGTCTAAGGAATTCATTTGGTTAGGCATGCGATGTCTAAAGAGGTTGCGGATTCCAACTGTTGTAGTTTTACACTTTCTTTTCTGTGACCGTAAGCGTAGTATGTGGTGTATCGCCGGCTTCGTTGCTATACATCAACGACAATCGGGATACGCATACTTGCTTACGTTGATGATATGAGATATTATGTGTTGCTGTGATATGTTATATTGGATCTTCGCGTTTTGAATAGCCGGTGGTTTTATGTGAGATGAGAGTTTTTCTTTTTCATTCATGTAAAATTCATTTGTATGTAATATTCTTTTATTGGGGCACTTCCGGGCTGAGGATGATGTCACCCTTGTATATTATTTACTTTTCCGCAAGAGGTAGACCCAAGGCGGGGAGCACAAGTAACCGGGTTCTAGGGTCCAGTGGGAGAACATCTCGAGGAGTCGAGACCGGGTCTCCTAACCCTAGAATTGGCAGTGTTACTTGCCGCTCTCATAGGGGTCTAGGGATGTGGGTTTGGCTATTCATCGCGGCCGTGGAATCCGTGTTTTATACTGGCTCGTATTGAAAACACGGACGTCCTAGTATATCCAATATTTCATACATGTTTCTTCTGCTGCGATATCTGTGATGTGATCATTTGATATGTTGTGATAGATACTGTATATAGTATATATGATATATTATATAGACGTTACTTATGTTTTACACCCGTGCTAGCCCTGCCCCGCTCTGCCGTTAGTTACCTAACCTAATGGTGCACGAGGGGACATCGAGGCGAATGCGGATGGCATAAGTGTACGTCGTATTTATCTGTGATGTTTAGGTGATTTAAATGATGGGACTTCATTAATGTGATTAATGAAAGAAAAATAAACCTAAAAGATGTTGTGGAATCGAATTTTCAAAAACAGGTAGCTACAGTTCTTGCTTTGCATCGCGGTGTTCCTTGTAGAACATCCTGCACCTTATTCGATAAGGAAAGGGCCAAGATCTCTTCACCGGGAATGACCCCTTTAGCAATAACTGGCAGATGCTACACCCCTCGGTTTGTCTTTTGATTGCTTTTGGAGTTTTTGCTTTGCATAGTGATATATATGATATATCCTGCACCTTATTCGATGAGGAAAGGGCCGACGATCCCTTCACCGGGAGTGACCCCTTTAGCGAAACTAGAAAATCCTCAAAAACACTCCATTTTAAAATCATTTGATTCTACAACGATATCAACTTCATTACGCAATAGGTTTTCAGAAAAACCTGTCATAGCCCTCCGTCATTTCAGATAAATCCAGCTTAGTATTCGTGCTGCGTTTGTTGACCTTGTCAAGGCACAGTGTGCGGTAGCTGATCAGTATTTATCTATTTATGCATATGATGCAAATTGTTTTAGGGTAGTCGTACGGCCTTGTTGACCTTGTCAAGGGTCGTGCGGGTGGATTTGATTCAATCAAGAAATGATGGGTTGAACTTGACTTACGGTCTATGGTTTGTTGACCTTGTCAAGGTCATAGATCGTTTGGGGCAAAATATTATTGGGAATTTCAAGTGTTGAAATTTGCAATGAGATTGCATACCTTCTATATGATAGTTGGATCCCGATACCCGCTGCGAGTAATTGTTACTCCTGGGAGAGTTTTACACATTACAATTAGCCGATCAAGTAGGTGTCTAGAAAGGTGTCAACGGGGTTACGCCTCTGGGAAAAGGAGGTTTACTTTAATTAGGTCCGTGCGAAAGCACGGGGAACCTCCCTCAAAGTACCGACACTGGCCTGGCTGAAAGATTGGCGAACTTGTAGCGTGTAATTAATCCCGGCTAGTCTTTCCTTTTAGGGTTTGAAGGAAGATTTGATAAAAACAGTGGGAGCCATCCTGATTAGATAAAATAATAACCAATCTGATCTTGCAAGAGCATACGCTGAGTGTTTTCTTCTCTCTCTCTCTAGATAGCGACCATATCACGCCTTAATCAAGTTAATAATACGGATGAATTGACCGAACCCGCTTGTTATACTGAGCTGGGGAACGTTAGTCCCGCTACAACTTATAATTGTTATAAGACAGAGCAGGAAATTGGGGAATACCAGATTTCCCGTGCCGCCCAAACGAAGAAAGTGCATGCCGATGCATCATCTTCGGGTGTGTTCATTACATAGAACCGTTTCTCACTATCCTTTACGTCCTCGGTATGAGATACCGGATCAGGATCCCGCATATGTAATCTGTTACATAGGCTACAGATAGGTAGAGAACTGAGAACGGGTGATAAGTTTCATGAGACAGAAAACGGTGCAAGTGTTGCAGCCAAGTCTGTTGGTCACTGTCACCCTGTATTACCAGAATACATTGATTCTGAACGAATGTTATTAGATACCGAACCTGATATACAAAATTATATCAGTCTCTTTATTAGTAAAGAAGGATATAATTTTGTATTGTTGGATAATATTTTAAACATTTCCTATATCAAGAGTTGATCGGTTCAGGCACGTTATCTAAAAGCATTTACGTTCCAAATCAAACTACAGTTTCTAGTATACAGAACACACACAAGAGGAAGAGTTCAGAAATGAACGGATCCTTCTTGAGGTATTGTAGACTAGGTCATATCAATGCGACCCGACTAGTTAAGTTACACATAGATGCATATTTAAATCTATTTGAATTTACATCTTGTGAAACTTACCAGTCATGTCACAAAGATAAGATGACCACAGCTCTGTTTATTGGAAACAAAGAAAGAGTTAGTGAACTTTTGGGATTGATACATGCTGATGTATGATGATCCCCAGTCTACACATGCCAAGACCGGTTCTTTGTACTTCATTACATTCTCTAATAATCTCTCAAGATTCAGACATATGTTCCTGTTGAAACACAAGTCCGAACCTATTGAGATATTCACAGAATATAAGTTAGAAGTAGAGAACCGAAAAATGTATAAGTATTATGTCCTTTGATGTGATCAGGGAGGAGAATACTTAAGCACGGAATTCCTGGACTATTCTAAAGGAGAATGAGATTCTCTCTCAGCATTACTCCTCCGTATACACCACAGCACGTCGGTGTATCGGGGCGGAGCAATCACACCCTATATGATAAGGTGTGCTCTATGATGAGTACTACTGAGTTACCTATTTCCCTTTGGGCGTTATGCACTTATGAAGTTGCATACCTATTGAATAGGGTTCCGATCAAATCAGTTGCCTACCACTTCATATGTGATATGGAAAGGGAAGAGCCCTTATCTTAAGTTGGTTAAGATTTGGGGTTGTCCGGCCTATGTCTAAAAGCATAATCCGGACAAGTTCGAGGCAAAGTCAGTTCTATGGAAGTTTGTTGGATATCCCAAGCATTCCCAAGGGAATATCTTCTACCAAACCGAGGAACAAAGGTGTTTTGTTTCTCAGCATGCCACCTTTGTGAAAGGGAATTTCTTGTGAAGAAATTAGTGGTCATGAGGTAGAACTGGAAGGAGTTCCAGCTATACAAACTGCAACTGATGATTTGGTAGAACCAAAGGATTCAGTAGTTTCCAACGAACCTCAGCCTCTCCGCCGATCTAGTAGGGTTCCTCACCCACCTGAGAGATACTTTGGTTTCTCTATGACAGTGGGAGCGAGGATTGCATCATGAGATGATGACCCAACTAGTTTCGAGCTGGCCATCAGGAGTGGGACTCTGTAAGAATGGCTGGATGCTTAGTGATCTGAGATGGAATCCTTATACACCAACAAAGTATGGACTTTGGTTGCTTTATCTGAAGGGTTAAATCCCCATCAGGAGCGAGTATATCTTCAGAAGATTAATTGGTGTACATGAAAAAGTTGAGACTTTCAAAGCCATGCTTAAGTCCATCCAGATCCTACTTGCCACGGCTACATACCATGACTACGATATCTGGTGGTTGGGTGTCATGACTGCTTTTCTAAGTGATGTTTTAGAAGAGAGCGTCTATAAGTACACAGCCAGAGGGTGTCGTAGAAAGTGGGAGCAGCGGAAATGTGCGCAAGATGTTTTATGTGATAAAGCAGGCGTCGCGGAGTTGGAACGTCTGTTTTGATGTGGTAGTCAAAGAGTTTGACTTCATCAAAATGGTAGATGAACCTTGTATATACAAAAAGGTAGTAGGGAGTATGGTGGTGATCCTCGTAGAGTACGTGGATGACATACTCTTGATAGGGAAGGAGTTTCCTATGCTACGCTCGGTCAATCTCCGCTTATCACAAGGATTCTTCATATAGGATCAAAGTGATACCTCCTAAATCCTGGGTTTTGGATCTATGAGATAGATCTAATTAGATGTTAGGATACTCACTAGTTGTAGTGAGAAGGTATCAATGGATCCTAGGGAGAATCACTGGAAAAGTTCCATGGTGATAAGGACGACTGAATGTCAGTCGCAGGCATTGTCTTTACCCTCAGTGGAGGGATGGTATGTTGGAAGAGTTCCAAGCGAGATACCGTGGCAGACTAGACGATAAAGGCAGGTGACATCGCTATCAAAGATACTACCAAAGAGGCAGTTTGGGTGTATATTGGTTCATAAGATGAACTAGGTTCCTACCATTGTATGACAATGGAAGTGTGGCTTTGGCTCAGGAACCCCGGTCCCATCAGTGACCCAAACATATTCTGAGGCAGCATCACCTGATCATGGAGATAGTTGATCTCCAGAGTGATCGAGGTTAGGAGAGCAGACACAGAGGACAACAACGCGGATCCACTCACAAAGGCCTTTTCCCCAGTAGAGACTTTTATGGGATGGTTGAGTATAAGATACTTCAACCACAGCTAGTTTTTGGGTATGTGATACCACAACAGATGGCCCTAGTGCAAGTGGGAGATTGTTAGTTATATATATTCCCTAGAGGCCATTACTGTACATACGATGTATATTGTAGTGGATACTTGGACATATATAGGGAGGACTTTCTTGCTCGACATGATAGTACGCTATCTGGTTGCTCTTTATCTTAACGTGTACTCTGATTGTCTCTATGTTACACGTTGATAAAGCCCTTAGGATATGTACTCGACTACTGGGACTATGATGAGATCATACAAGTGGGGCCATGGCAGTCGATGAGTACATCCTATAACTGTTCCTAGTCGAGGGTGTATCGAGACAGGGCATCGATACACCAGAGTAGACTAGCGTATACGCATCTTGACCCATATGATGGGCAATGGATGATCCCATATCCATCGGTGTTTGACATCAAAGATGGTGTACGGGTGCTCAGTGGAGACTGGGTACACTGGACGGACTCGCCGAGAACATTCAGATGGTATTATACCTCACGTCAGATGGCAGTTCTCCGGTGACACTGGTACAGAGTAGTCTGTTGACCCGAGATCGTCATAGAGTCTTGTGTGATTCCCACTGTGCTTTGATTTCCACCTTACCACGTCCAAGTGGGCGTCCAAAATGGTGGTTTTTGGGTACAGTCCCGATCACATGGAGGCAATGAGCGATAGGAGGGGATTCGTCTCTCCCGGTATAGGGAGTTGATTTTGTGCTGTGTTCGATTGGCTATAACCGGAAATCCCTGGCCAGGGTTGCTGGGATTTACTAGTAAGTGTTACCAGTAGTTTCTCGAACTGTTATAGACCTCATATCGACACGACTTATCAAGCTACTGGGGTCTGACGTTTACCACCCCTAGACGAGATATGCGACATATCAGATGACGAGACCGGACTGTACGGTAGTGTTACTGATTGGATTCACAGGAGAACTAGCGGGCTTGCTTGTTGATATTCTGATTGCTCAATACCCGGGTGGCCGTTACGTTTAGCACACCGCTTGCGGCTTGTGGGTGTTTGATATGATCATCACCTACTGTCGGCGTATTGACGAGTCTTTAGAGTCCTACACAGGGGTTTCCTGGCTCAAGCGAAACGGAGTAGGAGCACATATGTGATATGTGCGGGACCGAGATTAATACGATATGAGATACCATATTCTATTCTCACGATTCGTGACATTGATCGGTTGTATGCGATATAGCCGGGTTATCGGATCAAGTGTTGATTCGATAAGTTGTTACATTTGATATTAGTCGGTTATAGCCGGATTATTAAATCAAGAGTTGATTTAATAATTTAATGCATAATTATATATTTGATATATTACATTGTATTAACTAGTATTAGCTCACTTATGATTTATTTTCTCACTAGTATGTGCACATTGTTTATATATGATATATGCAAGTGTACATGTTTGTATCATGTTTGATGATACACACAAGATGGGTGTATGAGACTCATACCAAGATTAGGGTAAAGATTAGGGTTATTGGTTTATCTTAAGATTTAACAAAAGGGTTTAACTTAGTCAAAGTAATCAAGCTTGAAGAAGCTTGGAGAAGCTTTGACAAAGTCCACTCTTTTGTCATTTCTTTTGATATTCTTTAACCTAACCTTTAACCTAAAGCCTTGGTTAATTCTCTACATGAGTTAAGCATGAGGGCTTAACTCAACCATGGTGCCATTTATTTATTGGATAAGTTTTCATTTGGATGGATAATTCTTTCTTCTTCTTCTTTATCATCAAGCTCCATCCATAAGCTTACTAGCTCCAATGGTGCCATGAGCAAAAGAGTGAGAAAATCAATTCTAAAGTGAGCCCACTTCCTACTTCTTCATCATCTACCACTTGCCATGTAGTAGAGTGTGTTCTCTTCACAAAGTTTATGACCTAGTGAAGGAATAGCTTGAGTTTGTGTCTCCCCTACGTAGATCATCTTCGGCCTCGAAGTCAACGTAGCAAGCACGTTCGTTCTTCTCGTGGAGCTTCAATAGAGTCCGGAGTTCATGATCGCAGCGATGGGGACGTCTACACGGAGCTAATGAAGTGGAGGACCGGATCTACAAAGGTTGTAATCCCTTTCACTATTAGTAAAGTTGTTTGCTAGCTTTTAGTTTCGCCTATCCTCTAGTTAACGATCTTCATTAGGGTTTCTCGGCACATAAATTTTTGAATTTGGCATGGTTGATTCCTTGTGGAACCTCATGAGTGTGCCTAGGAACCTTACAGAAGTTTCTCCACCTGCCGAGCCATTAACACAATTGGCTGCCGGTGAACGAAACGATCGTGTCCAAGCCAAATGGTCTGATGCTGAATCATGTGAGAAAGGTCATGAAGGTAATTGCAAAGAATCAATACAAGGAATATGGTGTGAACACCCAATAATCTGGGCGGAAGTGCCAAATCAAAGGCAACGGAACTAACTCGCTTTAAGGATATTAAAAGGACCTACAATTCTTGGATAAGCTTCCCAAAACTCAACACGTCATTCATCGGAAAAATCCGCAGGAATACATGTGCTCCCACTACGAAATCAAGTCTGCGACCACAACGGTCGGCAGAAGACCTCTGTCTGCACTGGGCTGTCATCATCCTGAACTGAACCAACTGGATCATTTCCGAAGTCTCTAAACAAGATGAGGTCCAAAAATCCTAATCTTGCAGATTCAGAAAAACAGACTGGAGATCGACACCACCTAACAAACAAAACTTAAAGGTTGCCAATTGGAGTGCCTCCTGATAACAGCTATCGAAAGAGAATCCTAACAATGGCAAGTGACGATCCCCAACTGCCGAAAATAATTAGTACGCATGCACAAGCATATCCTCCAGAGTCGGTATAGCTCGCTCTCACAAAACCATCATCCTGCGGATGGGAAGGAGGAGCTAAAGCTCAACCAGTACCCAAGGCTTCCTGAAGCTCCTGCCCAAGACAGCAAGCGAATAGGGTGCCCTATTTGGATACGACCCATGAAGGAACCCCGTGCAACGCACAACTTAACAAAGGACAACTGAGCAAACTGAGCATAACTGGACAAAAAACACCGAATGGAGTCACACCCTGTCTAGACTGGGGTAGACACCACAACAAAATTCATGAAGATCTGCTCCCATCCCCACTCCGGAACGGTTAAAGGTTGCAACTCTCCAAAACGATTAAGGAAAAGTGGACGGGCGTGGACATGAGTAAGATGTCCCCAGTAGAGGCGAACTTAAGTTGTACTCAACGATCGCACAAGAACTGTAAATCTGCAGAAGACTATCTCAACAATAAAAACCCGCTGCAGGAAGATGTACATTAAGATCTGGTGGTCCGTGAAAATCTGACAAGACTCTCCGAACAAGTAATGTTTCCAAATCTCCAACGCAAGACCACCGCGGCCATCTCCAGATCATGAGTGGGATATCCTGCTCGTACTTCCTCCAACTGTCGGGAAGTAAAAGCGATAACTCTATAGTGTCACCTCAGTACGCAATCGAGCCCCACTCGCGAAACATCACAGTTAAACAACAAAGTCGCCCGAACCAGAAAGCAAAGAAAGAACTGATGCAGTTGTTAACCGAGTCTCCAACTACCGAAAACTCCACACGCATGCCTCAGTCCAAAGAAAAGAAACCTCATTTCCGGTCAATTAAGTCAGCGGTGCAGCATTACCCTAGTAATACTGCACGAAACGGCGGTTAAAACCTGCTAAGCCCAAAAATCTGCGAACCTTCGTCCCGTACACAAGTCTGAGCCAAAACTGTACGGCCTCGATCTTCCTCGGAACCATACAAAACCGTCTCCCGCAACTACAAGACCTAGAAGTCAACACAATCAAGCCTGAAGGAACACTCCAAGAATCTAGCAAACCGCTGGAGCTCTCCCAATGTCTGCAAAATAAATCCTCAAGTGCTACTCCTGTCCCTCACGACACATTGAATAGACCAGAATGTCGTCAATAACACAACAATAACTGGTCGAAGAACGGCCTGAAGAAATCTAGTTCATCATATCTACGAATGTTGCTCGGGCATTGGTGAGTCCAAAGACACCACCAAAACATACAAAGCCCGTAGCACACACAAGGCAGTCTTCGGAATGTCATCACTCTGAACCCGCAACAATGATGACCTGATCCCAAACAAACTTAGAAAATGTCTCACACTCTGGAGCTGATCGAAGAAATCGTCAATGCGAGGTAAAGGATACCTATCCGCACCGTAAGCCGGTTCAATTGACGATCCATCAATACACAACCTCAAACTGCCATCATTCTCCTTGACGAACAGAAATAGGAGCTCCCCAATGCGAAACACTCTGACGCAACAAGCCCCCCAACAAACAACTCTGCAGCTGATCCTTAAGCTCCCTAAGCTTCGTCGGCTCATCTGGAACAACGTCGGGAAAACTCTCGCACGAAAGAAAACCGGTCCAACAAACACACTATGGGTTCGGTATCATGAATGAATGCCAAGAATCCTCGACATCCTCTCCTCAAAAGCCGACTAGCGAAAAAGGCTGAATTCAAGCTGTGAGAGGCGGCACTACTGTCCTCCCATGCACAACAAAAACTGACTCGCCGGGAAAACAAAACCTGACTGTTTCCTCATGACAGTCCACAGACGCCTAGCACATAGCTAACCAGTATGTGCCCAGGAGAACGTCAAATCCAACATCTCTAGAAAGATCACGATGACGGATGAAACTTTATCTCCTATCCGATTGGCACACGACTGAAATACGTGTCGCGCAACAAAAGAATCGCTGACAGAAATTAACACAACAAACGGCTGATCTGGCTAACATGACTCTCGGCCCAACCACGGCACAAAGTGTGTAAAACAAACAAGTACATCAAAGAACATACGAATTTAGAATACCTGAAAACTCTGCATTCGACGCCCTCGCGTCCCGATAAGTAGAAGCAAACTCTCGTGTCTGCCCTCTACCCACAACTGACTGATATTCTCCTCGGCTAACCTGTCCCCTCTGAGCGAACCCTTCGCGACTACAACCTCTCCGAGTACGAATCTGATGCGGTGCTAGGGAACAATTCCTGATGAGGTGATGAAGGCTCCCGCACCAGAAACATCCACGCGACGACCGCTGACCCTCTTGGGGATGAGAGCTGAACGACTGTCCTCGTCCTAAGCCTCTGCTACTCACGTGACGGTCATGAAATCTGTCTCGACGACTAAGCCTCTGTCTCGGAGCTGGTACATCGGTACGAGTCCTCCACTATCCCGGAACTCCCAAAGTCTCTGGAAGGCGTGCCTCGTAAACTGGGGCTGCATCCACTGGTGTTGTGTAGGCGACGGAATGCTGTATGCTGATCGCAAGGAACAACTGGGTAACAGGGGTGACAACCTCCTGTCGCTGCACTCGAATGGCCTCAACCAATGAACTCATCGTCTGGCGCATGTCCGGCATCTCTGCCACAAGCCTAGCGATACTATCTATCGAAGGCGGATCCATCTGCTCCTGTGCAACGAGCGTGCCATCCTGGTCAGTCCTCGTCCGACCCGAGTCAATCCTGACCTCGGCCCACGCTGCATCACTCTGAGTCCCCATAGTCATCGGCAGCAAAGGCTATAAATAGAAATAAGATTCGATATGAACACAGAAATCGAATCATAAGGATATGTCATCAAGGAAGGAATTTCAAGCAATTTGTACTAAGGTCACTTTAGGCGGAGTACCGCATCGTGAGCATGCCGCGGACATACACACACTATGTTACTCTGCTTAAACTACCTACTCCATCATACCAAGATCATCCTACACTCCGAAAGGTAAAACCTAGCGCTCTGATACCAACTTTGTCACGACCCGAAATTGGCACGTGACGGCCCTAATACTACGCAACGTCTACAGGCGTAACGCGGTAAAAGAAAGCCAAAACCCAGAAATCTAAACCATTAAAAGACAAGAAAAGATAAGAAACATTGTTTATACTTTTGAAAATCTCAAGTATAAATTCTTTAAGTCCAATTTACTTTCTTGAAAATTTTGGCAGCACCTCCTTTGTAAAAACCAACTCCAAAAATGGGTACAACATAAATATAAAGTAAAGCATCCCCAACGGGAGCAAATCCACGCCAAAAGGCGGAAAACAACCACCATAACAGATATACGACGCCGTAGCGAAGAAATAAAAGACGATAAAAAGGAACTGTATAAAAGACAACCAAGTCACAAAATACTATACAATATCGTCCTCACATCAAGTATCTAA
Organism: Agapanthus africanus; assembly: GCA_030015575.1. Lineage (NCBI taxonomy): Eukaryota > Viridiplantae > Streptophyta > Magnoliopsida > Asparagales > Amaryllidaceae > Agapanthus > Agapanthus africanus. The sequence continues at coordinate 479,046,028 of JASDDO010000022.1, read as the reverse complement.
GTCAACATGAAAGTAGTAGATGGAGAGTACAGGATACAACGAATATACAATAAACGTGAACGGATAACTACAAAATCCACCTAAAGCAAAACTGCATATTGTGGGCCGAAGCGGTATCCGCAGCAAAAGATGACGTGATAGATGAATAGCCTGCCTCGACTACTCTGGGGAACAACCTGCAAAACAAACTCTGGCACAACGGGGGTGAGTTGCCAACTCGTGAATAGTAATTAACATATGCAGGTAATCGCAAGTATGCACGTACAGCGCGAATCTAACATATGCAATTAATAGCAAATAAAGGTCATATGAATGCAATAATCATGAAGGTACACTAGCAGGTACAATTAATACATGAAGCAATAATATGAAAATCGGTATGCAATAATCATGCAATAATGATATGAATGTGTATATATGCAACAGTCATGAAAGGTACGCTAGCAGTTACTACTAATACATTAAACAATGGATATAAAATGAAGTATGTAAATGCAACAATCATGAAAGGTACACTAACAGGTACTACTAATACATGAAGCAGTGCATAAACAATAAATGTGGAGTATGGAATGAAATATGTCATTTCCACGGAATCCTGACATCGTGGTAGGATCAAAATCCATCAAGACAATTCAAATCCCAATTTCTCAAATCAACCCCCAAATTGGCTCTCATATCATATAAGTCTCACAAATCCTGAATGTACAATATCGAATAAATCCCATATATCCTGAATGTACAAAATCAGCAATCTCATAAATATCCTGTATCCAATATCAAATGAATCACCTATATCCCAAATCCAATATCAAGTAAATCTCTTATATCCTATATATAATTTGCATGAATAATTAAGATGAAGTATATGAATTTATATGTATACATATATATTAGCGTCCCATTCCACTAATATATATGTATATGCATATATAACAGCGTCCCATTCCACTGTTATATATACTTAGGAGTAAAATATCATGAAAACCAAGTGTCAAACATCGACAAAAAATAGTGATCTATCAGGTGTTGTCACCAAGACTGGCACCCTGATAGGTACGTATCATACGCTATACCGAAAGTTCGAGTGCCTAGCTCTGACCCTCGCCTCTCGACGTATCGATATGCACATGACTCCCGTCGGTATCCCCATGATAACCGCCGAGTCATTGGTAATGTCAACGGTAGGTACTTGCCCACCTTCCAGGCTCAATCAGCATGGACCGTCGATCATCTTGCCGAGGGGAACCATACCGGACCCCACCATGTACCCTCATACGACCCCCGACTCCTCGCATGGGGTATATATATCAGAACTGATAAATCTCATGGTGGATGCTGAAATATCATATCAAGGGAAACCGGGTTTTTCAAATAATGCATAATTTCATGAAACTACCACGGTCCCTAAATCCAGAAAACATCATGAAAAATCCATATCTCGATGCAATAATCCATGAATAAAATATACGCAACATAAAACTGTAATCTAAGCATATAAGGAAAAGCCGCTAATTAACTGCAACAAGTTAATATAATTTCATGCGGTTCCTAATTTCTCCAATTCTAAATAATATCAGGCAAAGATAAACATGTAGCTATAACTGATATATGAGTAAACATAAAGGTATAGCAAGATATAGATATCTACCTATCTGAAATGATGTAATATACCCCCAGAGGTATAAGTGAAGTATGTATGCAAAGTATACATGTAGCTATGTCATTATTGTAGGGTTACTAGGCACAGTCACAAGGGTCTACAAGGCATCAACCATGCCCGATTTAAATTTTAGACGTGCCGAACAACCCTAACCAAGATCTTAGACTAGAGATTATGCGAAACAAAAAGTAAGTAAACAACTTTACTTCTAAGAGTTAGGGATTACAACCTTTGTAGTCCATTCCTTCACTTCTAAAGCTCCGTGTTGAGGTCCCTTCGCTGCGATCATCGAGTACCCGGACTCTAGAGAGGCTCCATGAAGAGAAAGATGCAATCTTGCCTCCGATCTTCGACAACAAAGATGATCTACCTTGAAGAAACTCAAGCCCAAGCTTTTGCTTCACTAATCAAGTATTAGCAAAGCAAACACCCTAGTCTAAGTGGCTAGAATAGATGAGGATGATGTAGGAATTTAGCTCTCATTTGTTTTCTTTATCTCTCATTTTCATCACTAATGAAAAAGCTAGAAAGCTTTTCATCAAGGAAGAAGAAGAAGAATGATCAATTCCTTTTGTGATGAATAATGAAAACCAAGTGTGTGGTTAGAAATGCAACCATGGGTTAAGTATGAAAACTTAACCCATGTAAAGATTTAATTATGGTTAAAGGATTGGGTTGGGTTAAGAATGACTCCACAAAAATCCAAAGAAAAAGAAAAAGTCAAAGCTTCATGAAGCTTCATGGAAGCTTCATGCATTCTTAACCCTAATCCAAAACCTAACCATAATTAAACTCTACAAATCAAGTTGCATTTATAACCATAACATGTTACAATATTATATATCACATATACATTATTTATTGTAACAAAATAAAATAATACAATTAACATATATCACATATATATCAATGTATTACCCGAGTGAGAAAAAGAATCTTTAAGTGAGCTAATATCAGTTAATGTAATATAATATATCAAATATATAATTATACATTAAATTATCGAATCAACACTTGATCCGATAATCCGGCTATTTCACAAATAACCGACTAATATATTCTGTATCGGTTCATCGAATCAACACTTGATCTGATGACCCGGCTATATCACATATACCCGGCCGATATCTCATATCGCGAGAATCTAATACGGTATCGCATACACGCATTATTCCCGGTCCCGCACATATCACATATGTGCTCCTACTCCGTTTTGCCTGAGCCAGGAAACCTCTGTGCAGGACTCTAAAGAATCGTTAATACGCCGGCAGTAGGTGATGATCATATCAAACACTCACAAGCTGCAAGCGGTCAGCTAAACGTAACAGCCACCCAGGTATTGAGCGATTAGAAGATCAACAAGAAAGCCTGTACATTCTCCTGTGAATCCAATCAGTAACACTCCCGTAAAGTCCGGTCTCTTCGTCTGATATGTCGCATATCTCGTCTAGGGGTGGTAAACGCCAGACCCCAGTAGCTTGATAAGTCGTGTCGATATTAGGTCTATAACACTTCGAGAAACTACTGATAACACTTACCAGTAAATCTCAGCAACCCTGGCTAGGGATTTCTACTTACAGCCAATCGAACACAGCACAACATCAACTCCCTATACCAGGAGAGACGAATCCCCTCCTATCGCACATTGTCTCCATGTGATTCGGGACTGTACCCAAAAGCCACCTTTTTGCACGCCCTATTGGACGTGGGATGATGGAAATCAAAGCACAGTGGGAATCACACAAGACTCTATGACGATCTCGGGTCTACAGACTAACCTGTACCAGTGTCACCAGAGAACTGCCATCTGACGTGAGGTATAATACCATCTGGGAGTTCTCGGCGAGTCCGTCCAGTGTACCCAGTCTCCACTGATCACCCGTATACCTTCTCTGATGTCAAACACCAATGGATATGGGATCATCCATCGCCCATCATATGGGTCAAGAAGCGCATACGCTAGTTTACTCTGGAGTTTCGATGCCCTGCCTCGGTACTCCCACGACTAGGAACATTTGAAGGATGTACTTAGCGACTACACTGTCCCCACTAGTATGATCCGCATCATAGTCCTGGTAGTCAAGTACTCATCCTAAGGGCTTTATCAGCATGTGACATAGAGACAATCACAGTACATGTTAAGATAAAGAGTAACCAGATAGCGTACTATCATGTCAAGCAAGAAAGTCCTCCCTATATATGTCCAAGCATCTACTACAATACACAACGCATATATAGTAATGGACTCTAGGGCATACATATAACTAACAATCTCCCACTTGCACTAGGGCCATCTGTTGTGGTATCGCATGCCCAACAATCAGCTGTGGTTGAAGTATCTCATACTCAATCATCCTATAAAAGTCTCTACTGGGAAAAGGACTTTGTGAGTGGATCCGTGTTGTTGTCCTCTGTGTCTTCTCTCCTAACCTCGATCTACCCGGAGATCAACCATCTTCATGATCAGGTGATATTGCCTAAGAATTATATCTGGATTTCTGATGGGACGGGGGTTCCTTGGCATAAGCCACAACTCCATTGTCACACAATGGTAGGAACGAAGTTCATCTTATGAACTTATTTATATCCAGACTGCCTCTTTGGTAGCATCCTTCGTAACGACGTATCTTGCCTTTAATCGTCTAGTAAGTCACGGTATCTAGCTTGGAACTCTTCCAACATACCGTCACTCCGCTGAGGGTAAAGACAATGCCTGTGACTGACATTCAGTCGTCCTTAACACCCTGGAACCTTTTCCAGTGATTCTCCCCAGGATCGATCGATACCATCTCACTATAACTAGTGAGAATCCAAACATCTATTTAGATCTATCTCATAGATATAAAACCTAGGATTTAGGAGGTATCACCTTGATCCTATATGGAGAATCCATGTGATAAGCGGAGATTGTCCGAGTGTAGCATAGGAAACTCGTTCCCTATCAAGAGTATGTCATCCACGTACTCTACGAGGATCACCACCATACTCTCTACTACCTTTTTGTATATACAAGGTTCATCTACCATTTTGATGAAATCAAACTCTTTGACTACTTCATCAAAACAGACGTTCCAACTCCGCGATGCCTGATTTATCACATAAAATATCTTGCACACGTTTCCGCTGCTCCCACTATCTACGAAGCCCTCTGGCTGTGTACTTATAGACGCTCCCTTCCAAAACATCACTTAGAAAAGCGGTCATGACACCCAACCACCAGATATCGTAGTCATGGTATGTAGCAGTGGCAAGTAGGATCTGGATGGACTTATGCATAGCTTTGAAAGTTTCAACTTTTCCATATACACCAAGTAATCTTCTCAAGATATACTTGCTTCTGATGGGGATTTAACCCTTCAGATAAAGCAACCAAAGTCCATACTTTGTTGGTGTATAAGGATTCCATCTCAGATCGCTAAGCATCCAGCCATTCTTACAGAGTCCCACTCCTGATGGCCAGCTCGAAAATAGTTGGGTCATCATCTCATGATGCAATCCTCGCTCCCACTGTCATAGAGAAAACCGAAGTATCTCTCAGGTGGGTGAGGAACCCTACTAGATCGGTGGAGAGGCAGAGGTTCGTTGGAAACTATTGAATCCTTTGGTTCTACCAAATTATCAGCTGCAGTTTTGTATAGCTGGAACTCTTTCCAGTTCTACCTTATGACCATTAATTTCTTCACAAGAAATTCCCTTTCACAAAGGTGGCATGCTGAGAAACAAAAAACACCTTTTGTTCCCCAGTTTGGTAGAAGATATTCCCTTGCGAATGCTTGGGATATCCAACAAACTTCCACAGAACTGACTTTGCCTCGAGCTTGTCCGAATTATGCTTTTAGACATAGGCTGGACAACCCCAAATCATAACATACTTAAGATATGGGCTCTTCCCATTCCATATCACATATGAAGTGGTAGGCAACTGATTTGATTGAAACCCTATTCAATAGGTAAGCAGCTTCTCAAGTGCATAACTCCCAAAAGGAAATAGGAAACTCAGTAGTACTCATCATAGATCGCACCATATCAAATAGGGTGTATTTTCTCCACCCCGATACACCGACGTGCTGTGGTGTATACGGAGGAGTAATGCAGAGAGAGAATCTCATTCTCCTTTAGAAAAGTCCAGGAATTCCGTGCTCAAGTATTCTCCTCCTTGATCTCATCAAAGGACATAATACTTATACCCGTTTTTGGTTCTCTACTTCTAACTTATATTCTGTGAATATCTCAAAAGCTTCGGACTTGTGTTTCTTCAGGAACATATGTCTGAATCTTGAGAGATCATCAGTGAATGTAATGAAGTACAAAGAACCGGTCCTGGCATGTGTAAACAGGGAACCTACATACATCATCATGTATCAATCCCCAGAGTTCACTAACTCTTTCTCTGTTTCCAATAAACTGAGCTATGGTCATCTTATCTTTGTGACATGACCGGCAAGTTTCACAAGATGTAAATTCAAACTAATTTAAATATGCATCTAAATGTAACTTCAGCTAGTTGGGTCACATTGATATGACCTAGTCTACAATACCTCAAGAAGGATTCTTTCATTTCTGAACTCTTCCTTTTGTGTGTGTTCTGTATACTAAGAACTGTGGTTTGATTTAGAACGTCTATGCTTTTAGATAACGTGCCTGAACCGATCAACTCTTGATATAGGAAATGTTCAAAACATTATCCAACAATACAAAATTATATCCTTCTTTACTAAATAAAGATACTGATATGATGTTGTATATCAGGTTCGGTTTCTAAAAACATTCGTTCAGAATCAATGTATTCCGGTAATACAGGGTGATAACTGCCAACAGACTTGGCTGCAACACTTGCACCATTTCCAACTCTTGAAACTTATCATCCGTTTTCAGTTCTCTACCTATCTGTAGCCCATGTAATAGATTACATATGCGGGATCCTGATCCGGTATCTCATTCCCAGGACGTAAAGGATACTGAGAAACAGTTCTCTGTAATGAACACACCCGAAGAAGATGCATCAGCATGCACTTTCTTCGTTTGGGCGGTACGGGAATTCTGGTAATCCCCCATTTCCTGCTCTGTATTATAATAATTATAAGTTGGAGCGCGACCAATGTTCCCCAGCTCAGTATAACAAGCGGGTTCGATCAATACATCCGTATTATTATCTTGATTAAGGCGTCACATGGTCGCTACCTGGAGAGAGAGAGAAGAAAACACTCGGCGTATGCTCTTGCAAGATTAGATTGGTTATTAATATATCTAATCAGGATGTCTCCCACTGTTTTAGTCAAATCTTCCTTCAAACCCTAAAAGGAAAGACTAGCCCGGATTAGTTACACCCTACAAGTTCGCCAATCTTTCAGCCAGGCCAGTGCCGGTACTTTGAGGGAGGTTCTCCGTGCTTTCGCACGGACCTAATTAAAGTAAACCTCATTTTCCCAGGGGCGTAACCCCGTTGACACCTTTCTAGACACCTACTTGATCGGCTAATTGTAATGTGTAAAACTCTCCCAGGAGTAACTCTTACTCGCAGCGGGTATCGGGATCCAACTATCTCATAGAAGGTATGCAATCTCATTGCAAATTTCAACACTTGAAATTCCCAATAATATTTTACCCCTAGCACTTATGACCTTAACTAAGGTCAACATATCATAAGCACTAGTCAAGTTCTACCCGTCATTTCATGATTAATCAGACCCACCCTACATGACCCTCAACTATGGTCGACATAATCACATGAATGTCCTAACTAATCGCATCATATGCTGTGTAGGAAGACATCACTTAGCTACCGTACACTACGCCTCAACTAAAGTCGACATACGCAGCACGAATACTAAGTACTCTACTTCCTAAAATGACGGAGGGTTACGACAGGTTTTTATGAAAACCATTTGCGTAATGAACTTGATATCGTTGTAGAATCGAGTGATTTTAATTGGAGTGTTTTTTAGGCTTTTCTAGTTTTGCTAAAGAGGTCACTCCCGGTGAAGGGATCGTCGGCTCTTTCCTTATCGAATAAGGTGCTAGATATTTCACAAATACCACTATGCAAAGTAAAAACTATAGAAGCAATCAAAAGACAAGCCGAGTGTGTAGCATTTGCTAGTTTCGCTAAAGAGGTCACTCCCGGTGAAGGGATCTCGGCTCTTTCCTTATCGAATAAGGTGCTGGATATTCTACTAGGAATACCGCTATGCAAAGCAAGAACTAGAGCTACCAGTTTTTAAACAAGTTTCTACAACATCTTTAGGTTTCTTTTATTTCATTAATCCTGTTAATGAAGTCCCATTTTATTTATTCTTCACAAGCATCACATTTGAAACGAAATCTGCAATATAACATATATCTCATATATATAATATAAACATTCGTCTCAGGCAGTAAAATGATCTCATCACAGAACATTGCAGCAGAAGAACATATATGAAATATTGGATATACTAGGACGTCCGTGTTTTAATACGAGCCTGCATAAAACACGGATTCCACGGTCGCAATGAATAGCCAAACCCACATCCCTAGACCCCTACGAGAGCGGCAAGCAACACTGCCAATTCTATAGTTAGGAGACCCGGTCTCGACTCCTCGAGATGGTCTCCCACTGGACCCTAGAACCCGGTTACTTGTGCTCCCCAACTTGGGTCTACCTAATGCGGAAAAGTAAATAATATACAATGGTGACATCATCCTCGGCCCGGAAGTGCCCCAATAAAAGAATATTACATACAAATGAATTTTACATGAATGAAAAAGAAAAACTCTCATCTCACATAAAACCCCCGGCTATTCAAAACACGACGATCCAATATAACATATCATAGCAACACATAATATCACATATCATCAACGTAAGTAAATATGCGTATCCCAATTGTCGTTGATGTATAGCAACGAAACCGGCGATACACAACATATTACACTTACGGTCGCAGAAAAGAAAGTGTAAAACTACAACAGTTGGAATACACAACCTGCTTAGACATCGCATGCCTAACAAAATGAATTCCTTAGACATCGCATGCCTAACAATTATAAACCCCGCATTTTAGTCTCGATCTCGAAAACACTTTTCAATATCTAGTCGGGCAATTCAACAAGATTCCCGACAACCTGATCGAATGCTCTTCGAAAACTTTAGTAGACGGCCGCACCCCCGATACCATCGATGAAGTGCACTAAGGCGGAACCGCTGCCGTGAGCACCCGAACGGATGATTTTGGCGACGGGGTTCTCTTACAGTCACTTGGTCGGGGCTATGGGCCATAGCTGTCTATTAAGTTTACCCGGCGAGTATCCGCGTACGCTACGTGATTGCGACGGACTTTTGATCACATCAAAATCCCGTGGCAACCGATCATCTGAGACTAAACTGCTAGATTTATAACATTCAAATTAGTTATCTCATAACTATTTGTGGATTCCAAATATTGTATCACATTCCAGATAAATAGACAATGTTAAACTTTTCGATCGAATAATCAAACACCCAAGTTTTCCCAAATGGCTCAACACTTGAGCGGAGTTTAAAAGCATCCATCACATGCCACAGTACCAATGGTCCAGCCGTAGAAGGGTCAAACCAACGCCTCACATGTGGCAACGCCGTACTGCCACAAACCCTAAGGTTCAGAGGCGGTTCAGACGGTCACATAATTGAGTTAAGGTTTGTGTTCTTCTAGAGGGTCCACCGCGTTACTTGCACGACTAAGAACGTTCTTAAACTACGGAAAAATCCAACACTTGGAAATTTTCCGACAGGGGGAAAAGTGAGTTATTGATATCCGTTCGAACTTTTTAACACGTTCTGAAATTATCCGGAAAAACTTAAACGAAGTTAAACTTTCCGATTGAATCAACGAATACAAAGGATCTCCAGAAAACTCAACACTTGAGTAAAATTAAAAATTCCCAGAAGCATGAAAAAGTGCCAAAGAATCATACCTAGAAGTACGAGCCCCTGACACCTCATGATGGCCGCGGAACCGCTGCCAAACCCATGGTTTGGCCGCGGTTCCGCGCTCCCATGATGGAGTTGGGGTATCGTACTTCACAGAAATTCTTATATTTCCCTGCATATTTTTCTGAGTATTTTTAATACGAAAAAATCAACATTTTTAAAAATTTCCAGAGAAGGGGTTCGTTCGGACTTTAAACTTCGTCTAGACTTCGCCTAAAGCTCTAGCTTGGCTCTGATACCACTGTAGGGTTACTAGGCACAGTCACAAGGGTCTACAAGGCATCAACCATGCCCGATTTAAATTTTAGACGTGTCGAACAACCCTAACCAAGATCTTAGAGTAGAGATTATGCGAAACAAAACGTAAGTAAACAACTTTACTTCTAAGAGTTAGGGATTACAACCTTTGTAGTCCGTTCCTTCACTTCTAAAGCTCCGTGTTGAGGTCCCTTCACTGCGATCATCGAGTACCCGGACTCTAGAGAGGCTACATGAAGAGAAAGATGCAAGCTTGTCTCCGATCTTCGAGAACAAAGATGATCTACCTTGAAGAAACTCAAGCCCAAGTTTTTGCTTCACTAATCAAGTATTAGCAAAGCAAACACCCTAGTCTAAGTGGCTAGAATAGATGAGGATGATAAAGTAGGAATTTAACTCTCATTTGTTTTCTTTATCTCACTCATTTTCATCACTAATGAAAAAGCTAGAAAGCTTTTCATCAAGGAAGAAGAAGAAGAATGATCAATTCCTTTTGTGATGAATAATGAAAACCAAGTGTGTGGTTAGAAATGCAACCATGGGTTAAGTATGAAGACTTAACCCATGCAGAGATTTAACTATGGTTAAAGGTTTGGGTTGGGTTAAGAATAACTCCACAAAAATCCAAAGAAAAAGAAAAAGTCAAAGCTTCATGAAGCTTCATGAAACTTCATGGAAGATGCATTCTTAACCCTAATCCAAAACCTAACCATAATTAAACTCTACAAATCATGTTGCATTTATAACCATAACATGTTACAATATGATATATCACATATACAATATTTATTGTAACAAAATAAAATAATACAATTAACATATATCACATATATATCAATGTATTACCCGAGTGAGAAAAAGAATCTTTAAGTGAGCTAATATTAGTTAATATAATATAATATATCAAATATATAATTATACATTAAATTATCGAATCAACACTTGATCCGATAATCCGGCTATTTCACAAATAACCGACTAATATATTATGTATCAGTTCATCGAATCAACACTTGATCCGATGACCCGGCTATATCACATATACCCGGCCGATATCTCATATCGCGAGAATCTAATACGGTATCGCATACACGCATTATTCCCGGTCCCGCACATATCAGATATGTGCTCCTACTCCATTTTGCCTGAGCCAGGAAACCTCTGTGTAGGACTTTAAAGAATCGTCAATACGCCGGCAGTAGGTGATGATCATATCAAACACCCACAAGCTGCAAGCGGTCAGCTAAACGTAAAAGCCACCCAGGTATTGAGCGATCAGAAGATCAACAAGCAATCCTGTACATTCTCCTGCGAATCCAATCAGTAACACTCCCGTACAGTCCGGTCTCTTCGTCTGATATGTCGCATATCTCGCCTAGGGGTGGTAAACGTCAGACCTCAGTAGCTTGATAAGTCGTGTCGATATTAGGTCTATAACACTTCGAGAAACTACTGATAACACTTACCAGTAAATCTTAGCAACCCTGGCCAGGGATTTCCAATTACAGCCAATCAAACACGGCGCAACATCAACTCCCTATACCGGGAGAGATGAATCCCCTCCTATCGCTCATTGCCTCCATGTGATTCGGGACTGTACCCAAAAGCCAACTTTTTTCACGCCCCATTGGACGTGGTATGATGGAAATCAAAGCACAGTGGGAATCACACAAGACTCTATAACGATCTCGGGTTTACAGACTAACATGTACCAGTGTCACCAGAGAACTGCCATCTGACCTGAGGTATAATACCATTTGGGAGTTCTCGGTGAGTCCGTCCAGTGTACCCAGTCTCCACTGAGCACACGTATACCTTCTCTGATGTCAAACACCAATGGATATGGGATCATCCATCGCCCATCATATAGGTCAAGAAGCGCATACGCTAGTCTACTCTGGAGTATCGATGCCCTGCCTCGGTACTCCCATAACTAGGAACATTTGAAGGATGTACTTAGCGACTACACTGTCCCCACTAGTATGATCCGCATCATAGTCCTGGTAGTCAAGTACTCATCCTAAGGGCTTTATCAACATGTGACATAGAGACAATCAGCGTACATGTTAAGATAAAGAGTAACCAGATAGCGTACTATCATGTTGAGCAAGAAAGTCCTCCCTATATATGTCCAAGCATCCACTACAATACACAACGCATGTACAATAATGGACTCTAGGGCATACATATAACTAACAATTATGGGTGTATGTACCTATCACTAATAGTACAATACCCTATAGGTATACAGGTAACTAGCATGTAAGTATGTCAAGGCATATGTGTAAGCATATAGGTATACAGGTATGCTATAAGTCATATGCATAAAGAAATATGAATCAATGTCTCAATGTCCCTAACCAAACTATATCATATCTATAAGTGGGTTGTGCGTGTCATGACAATTATTGACGATGTGTGTGGCATACAATCAGTGCTCGTGCAATATAAGCCATCAATAATAGTGCAGTGTCCTAAGGATACTAGTCCAAGCACAACAATTAACTAAGCAGTAGGGTATATGCGCAATTCTAAATATGAAATAGAATATGCGACAAGTCTGTTAGTTATATGTATGCCCTAAAGGCCATTACTGTACATAGGATGTATATTGTAGTAGATGCTGGGACATATATAGGTAGGACTTTCTTGCTCGACATGATAGTACGCTATCTGGTTGCTCTTTATCTTAACATGTATACTTTCTGTCTCTCTGATTACATGTTGATGAAGCCCTTAGGATGTGTACTCGACTTTCAGGACTATGATGAAGATCATACTAGTGGGGCCTGGGTAGTCAATGAGTACATCCTTCATTGTTCCTAGTCGTGGGAATATCGAGACGGGGCATCGATATTCCAGAGTAGACTGGCGTATATCTTCTCGACCCATGTGATGGGCGATGGATGATCCCATATCCATTGGTGTTTGACATCGGAGATGGTATGCGGGTACTCAGTGGAGACTGGGTACACTGAACGGACTCGCCGAGAACTCCCAGATGGTATTATACCTCACGTCAGATGGCAGTTCTCTAGTGACACTGGTACAGCTTAGTCTGTTGACCCGAGATCGTTATAGAGTCTTGCGTGTCTCCCACTGTGCTTTGATTTCCACCCTACCACGGATCTACTGAGTTGTGCAAATAGGTGGTTTTTGGGTACAGTCCCGATTCACATGGAGGCAATGAGCGATAGGAGGGGATTCGTCTCTCCCGGTATTAGGGGTTGATGTTGTGCTATGCTCGACTGGCCATAACAGGAAATCCCTGGCCAGGGTTACAGTGATATACTGGTAAAGTTATCAGTAGTTTCACGAATGTTATGGACCTTACGTCGGCATGACTTATCGAGCTATTGGGGTCTGACGTTGACCACCCCTAGGCGAGATATGCGACATATCAGACGAACAGACCGGACTATACGGTAAGTGTTACTGGTTGGATTCACAGGAGTGTGAGTGGGATTGCTCGTCGATCTTCTGATCGCTCAGTACCCGGGTGGCCGTTACGTTTAGCAGACCGCTTGCGGCTTGTGGGTGTTTGATATGATCATCATCTGCTGCCGGCGTATTGACGAGTCTTTAGAGTCCTACACAGAGGTTTCCTGGCTCAAGCGAAACGAAATAGGAGCGCATATGAGATATGTGCGGGACCGAGAATAATGCGTGTATGTGATACCGTATTCCATTCTCGCGATGAATGTATCGATTGGTATATGCGATATAACCTAGTTATCGAATCAATGATTGATTCGATAAGCCGATACATAGGATACTAGTCGGTTATATACGATATGACCGGATCGTTAAATCAAGTATTGATTCAATGATTTAATGCATAATTATATATTTGATATATTACTTTGCATTAACTAGTATTGGTTCACTTTAAATGGATTTTCTCACTTGAATTGTGCAAGTTGTATATGTGATATACTTTTGTGCACTTGATTGTGTCATGTTTGATGATACATGTTTACTTGGTTAAGTGTAAAGAATTAAGCCATGGTTAAACTAATGATTAGGGTTTTGTTTATCTATTTATTTATTTATTTATTTTAGAAAAGATAAAGAGAAAAGAATGGGTGCTAGTTTTGTTTTTCTTTGAAGCTTCTTGAAGCTTTGAACAAGTCCACCATTCTTGTCTCTTCCTTAACCCTAACCATTCAAGTTAACCATAGTATATTCTCTACACCTAACTAAGGTTGCAAAATGATAAGTATTCATTTGTTTTTCTTTTTAAATATACTTATCATAATATTCCTTCTTCTTCTTCTTCATCATCAACATGAAGAAAGCTTGCTCCATCAATGGCAACTTGAGCTAATGAGTGAGAAATCCAATTCTAAAGTGAACCCACCTCCTATTTCTTCATCCTCTACCTCTTGCCAAGTAGTATAGGGTGTTTCCTTCACAAGTTTTCAAGGCTTGGTGAAGTTAGAGCTTGATCTTGTGATGCCTCGACGTAGATCATCTTCGGCATCGAACCGACGACCAAGCCCGTCCATTTCTCCGATGAAGCCGATGCTAGAGTCATGGATTTGATTTGGACAGCGGAGGGACCTCATCACGGAGCCTAGGACGTGGAGGACCGGATCTACAAAGGTTGTAGCTTCTTTCCTTTAGTTAAAAGTCGTTAACTTGCATCGCATAGCCTATATATCTAGTTAACGATCCGTATTAGGGTTTCTCGGCACTTGTAAAATTTAAATTGGCCGTGTTTGATCACTTGCAAGACTTCCTTAGTGTGCCTAGGAACCCTACAAAGTCAAGTCATTTCTAGCCCAGACGCATAACGCCATGCGGGCGATTCCCCTGTAGATGTTAAATCTACTCACCAACGCTCCTGGCTAAGTGAAGCCTATCACCTGTTTTTCCTTTGTCGTAGCGTCTGAAGTCCACGCCTGCGATCCTGAACACATATAACAATAAAGCAAGCGTATATAAGCAATCGACCAAAAATACGTACAACTACGTTGACCGACGCATCAACTCCAAACATACTCCCAAATGTTCGTTTTTAGTGGCTAACACGCGTAGCGACATTAGGAAACGAACTCAAGATCAAAAGCTACAAAAAAAACACGAACGACATCGGCACGACCCTAGCTAGGAACGCAAAGCGACACAACTACCAAGCCTAGACCCTGATCGTACCGATCGCGCATTCAAAACACAATATATAGCGTGGAATCAATATAATTAACATCGCAACATCAAAAGAAACCCACTCCTAAAATTTACCGAAATCAAGTAAGCAGCATATATCATTTTAGTACCAAACTATAAGTTTTATCAAAACTAGAATTTACAAACATCTTAAAATAGCAAGGTTAAACCATTTAAACCTTTACTAAAATTTTAGATTTCACTAATTAGGATTAGCAAAAGTTTAGTTTGTTAATTAGCTTATTTATCCGATTAGGAAAATATCATTTAACAAATTAGCAACTTGATTAAGTTTTTCATCAAGCTTAACATATTAATTAACCATTTCACTAATCAAATCCCAACTTGATTACCAAAATGATATCTTGAATTTCTAAATAATAATTTAAAAGCTTAAATTAAACATCTAATTAAACTAATTAAAGGTATTAAGCAACAAAAAGAAATTAGAGTTAAGGTTTTATACCTTCAAAAACACCACTTGAAACAAGAATAAAACCAAACTTTAGCCTCCAAAATCCCCACTAGAATGAAGATCCAGGCAAGATTTCTGAAGAAAGATGAAGGTTTTGGATTATATTTGAATTTGTATGAATTAATTTGGATTTTTCATGAATTTTTCAAGCAAAATGAGATGAAAATGGAGTTGGAAAAATGAGGGCAGCAAGGAATGAGGGAGGGGCCGGCCAAAATGAAGGGAGAAGGTATTTGTGGAAATTGTGGAGAAGTTTCTAGCAAAAAAAATCATTTAATGCACATTTAATGCAAAAATGACACCTTTTCTTTTCTTTTCTTTTTCAAAAAAACATTTAATTAGCACAAATATCTAGATATTTGGAGAGAAGGTTCTAAATATAAATCTAGTGATTAACTTAGCATAAAACCATATTAGTAGTAATTAACCTACAAAAAAAAGTAATTACCACTAATAAAGTGCACAAATAAAGCATTAAAATAATATTATTTTAGGGAAAAATTCTATGTGAACCAAAACTTCTCATAGACCACCAAAGCTCGCGCACTAGATTTATTTTAGCTAAAATAAGTGCCGGTAAGTTTCTACGGAAGTTTGATCGAAATCGGGTTAAAACGGAAAATACAGACTATTTTGCCCTAAAACGGAAAAATTCGCAAAACGATTTCTAAAACGTTACATATATTTTCCTTAAACACCGTAGCCTCTACTTTCAAAACTATGATTTGCATCTTCTTAAACCGATTGTATGGTTTGGGTGTGTATGTTAGATTAGATACGTATGCTTATAGTAATGGTAGAATGTATTGGTAGAATTGACTTGACGTGGGAGATAAGGCGATGAAAAGAAAATACGATGTGATATGATGATTTGATGATATGTTGGTATACGGATGCGAGTCGATTGAGGTGATTGCTACCTTTGCCGGTCCCCTGATATGAGATTGTTATGGATGTGACCTGGGGCATAGGTATATAGATATATATAATGTTGTGAATCTTGAATGATAAGCCGTACGAGACGTTAGGTCCGTACCCTCATTGTCATTAAGGTTGATAGGATCCTTACTGGTTTTATGCCGTCGTACGATGATTTATTGTACGTGATGAGTTCGACTTGATGATTGATCCATACCCTTGACTAGAGGATGTCGTACGATGGATTTTACTGTACGTGATGTTGTGAGGCTGGATGCCGATCGATAGATTCACCGACTCAGACATATGATAGTTACATATACCTTATAGCTTTTAGCTGATGATTTACCTTATGTTGAATTCATGATATTCTCATTGCATTGCATATACCTGTGCTAGTACACTTACACCATTATCGATGATGCATATGTTACACGCACACAGATTTGTCGGCTCACACACTTCATCATCGATAATTGCCATGTCACTACACAGTAGGATTGCTGCATCACGAGGTGACTCCTTGCATAGTTTACTTGCTATAGTTACATATGCACCTTTTTATGATGTTGCATTGGACTTGGAGTCTTTGGAGAATTTGGGAACCGCGGGATATATTTTTAAAAACTGGATTCATTTAAAAGAGCGGCTTTCCCTCGATATGTGCATATTACTGTTCCATGTTGCATGATATACGGATATGCTTACATTTCTGTTATATGTCGCATACATCATGCTTTACGATTATACGCATTGAGATATGTTGTTTTCATGAGATTTCTGGATATGAAAACCATGGTCATTTTAAAAGAAAGTATGTATTGTTTTTAAAAACCCGGTTTCTCTTGATATGATATTTCGGTACGTCCACCATGTATTTTCTCGGTTCTGAGACGTATGATAGAAACCCGATTCGAGGAGGTGTATGATCCGTTTGCGGGTTCATGGTGGACCCGGTATAGTTCCCCGGGGTGAGAAATATTTTTCGTGGAGTAGACGATGAGCCAAGCAGGGTGGCTAGCACTTACCGGTGATTGGTTGGACCTGGTGGCCATCCGGAGGATACCGACCGGAGTCGAGAGATGTTATGGGCCGATCCGGACTGACGGATCCCGTGGACCGATCCGGATTTACGTGTCTATGCTGGACACTCAGGTTCCATGGTTTTAATGTGTCGCGAGGGACACACGTTGATTTATATCCTCATACTTTCATGCATATGCTTTTATGATATTTACATGCATGATATTATTATGTCATTGGTTGACACGGGGACGAGATCCGCATGCATACAGGCATTGATTCTCTGGTTGGACGAGATCCACATGCATACATACATTGACTACATTGTTGGATGATATCCACATGCTTATAGGCATTGATTACCTTGCTGGCACATATACAGATACGGTCACCCTAGATATCATAGTATTACTTTTATGATACAGTTGACCTAGGAGTCGTTGTTTATTCGATTTCTACTTGTTGATGTTTTCTACTCACGAGTTGGCAACTCACCCCCGTTGTGCCACAGTTCTTGCAGGTTGATCGCATGGATCAGTAGCGGCATCACTGGCACACAGTTGGTTTCGAGTGATTGCTTTGGTAGGTGGGACATTTGTATCGTACCCACTCTTGTATTTATATTTCATATTGTATCTAGCCAACTCCATCAATCAAACTAGTATTTGTATAAGTAATGAGACTTAGTGAGACTTGTGGTTGCGAGACTTAGAGCGAGGGGTATTCCGCTACTTGTGCTTTTGATGTCATTCTTATTTCTTTATCTTTTGTTGTGAACTTCGCCGTTGGGCATCGTATACTTATATTTATACTTTGCATGGTTGTGGATCCGCCGTTTGGTGAAAAGCTAGCTCCCGCTTGGGGATGCTTTTTATTATTATCATGTATTATGGTTTTGGATCAAAAAATACAAAAGAGGTGCTGCCCAAATTTTCAAAAGACGAAACAAGTTTTTAAACTACTAAACCCACTTGAATTTTCATGTCCCACTATTTATGCATTTAAGAAAATGATTCATTTTTCATCATACCTTTATTTCAAAACATCACCTCTTATATTTTCTTTAAAAGGTTTAGATTGCTGGGTTTTTGGCTTACTTGAGTTACGTTACGCCTTTAGACGTCGCGTGATTTAAGTGCCGGTCATGAGCTAATATTTTGGGTCGTGACATGCATATAGGGATGGCTTAGCACCTTACCAAGGTTTTGGCAAGCATCAATCATGCTACTTTGAAATTTTTGGGGTGCTAAACAAACTCTAACCAAGATCTTAACTAGAGACTTATGGTTAAATAAGATATGTAAACACTTTACATCTAAGTGAACAAGAAATACAACCTTTGTAGACCGGTCCTTCACTTCAATAGCTCCATGTAGAAGTCCCTTCGCTGCGATCACGATCGTCCGGACTCTTGAGAGGCTCCCATGAAGAAACGAACAAGCTTTCTTCGAAGTCTTCGAGGCCGAAGATGATCTACGTCGAGGATACACTAGCTCATGCTATCTCTTCACTAATTATGTAGATTAGTGAAGCAAACACCCTAAACTAAATGGCTAATAGTAGAGGATGATGAAGTAGGAATATTGCTCACTTTAGATTTTGTTTTCTCACAATCTATCATCACTTTGTCAAAAGCTAGAAAGCTTAAAATGAGGAAGCAGAAGATGAAACTCAAGTGATGAAAGAATGAATCCATTAAGGTTAAAATTGCAACCATGGGTGAGTATATCATATATCTAACCCTTGTAAAGAGTTAACCATTGTGTATGGTTAATGGTTGAGTTGATAAATATCTTAAGGAAAACAAAAGAGTGGACTAAGTCAATGGTTATCTTAAAGCTTCCCCACGCTTCCAACCATCAAAATATCTCCACTAATTTGTAATTACTTAAGAATAAATATTAACCCTAACATTAACCCTAACATGGTGTTAGTCTCATACATGTTGCATGTGTAACCTAGCATGACACAATAATATATATCATATATATATTATATGCTAAAAGAATACAATTAATATATATCACATATATATCAATGTATCAAAAAGAGATAAAAGAAATCTTAATTGAGCTAATATTAGTCAATGTAATTTAATATATCAAATATATAATTATACATTAAATTATTAAATCAACTCTTGATTTAATAATCCGGCTATAATACATATAACCGACTAATATCAAATATCGCGAGAATAGAATGCGGTATCACATACTCGCATTAATCTCGGTCCCGCACATATCACATATGTGCTCCTACTCCGTTTCGCATGAACCAGGAAACCTCTGTGTAGGATTCTAAAGACTCGTCAATACGTCGGCAGTAGGTAATGATCATATCAAACACCCACAAGCCGCAAGCGGTCTGCTAAACGTAACGGCCATCCGGATATTGAGTGATCAGAAGATCAACAAACAAGCCTGCTATAACTCCTGCGAATCCAATCAGTAACACTACCGTACAGTCCGGCCTCTTCGTCTGATATGTCGCATATCACAGCCTGGGGGTGGTTTAACGTCAGACCCCAATAGCCCGATAAGTCATGCCGATGCAAGGTCCATAACGGTTCGAGAATCTACTGATAACACTTACCAGTAAATCTCAGCAACCTTGGCTAGGGATTTCCTGTTATGGCCAATCGAGCACAGCGCAACATCAACCCCAAATACCAGGAGAGACGAAACTCCTCCTATCGTTCATTGCCTCCAAGTGATTCGGGACTGTTCCCAAAAGCCACCGATTTGCACGATCTCTTGACCGTGGTAAGGTGGAAATTAAAGCACAGTGGGAATCACACAAGACTCTATGACGATCTCGGGTCTACAAACTAAACTGTACCAGTGTCACCAGAGAACTGCTATCCGACGATAGGTATAATACCATCTAGGAGTTCTCGGTGAGTCCGTCCAGTGTACCCAGTCTCCACTGAGCACCCGTATACCTTATCTGATGTCAAACACCAATGGATATGGGATCATCCATCGCCCATCATATGGGTCAAGAAGCGCATACACTAGTCTACTCTGGAGTACCGATGCCCTGTCTCGATACTCCTACGACTAGGAACATTTGAAGGATGTACTTATCGACTACCCAGTCCCCACTAGTATGATCTACATCATAGTCCTGGTAGTCAAGTACTCATCCTAAGGGCTTTATCAACATGTGATCACAAAACTGTATTTGTTTACATGTTATGATAAAGTGCAACCAGATAGCATACTATCATGTTGAGCAAGAAAGACCTTCCTATATATGTCCAAGCATCCACTACAATATACATCGCATGTACAGTAATGGCCTCTAGGGCATACATATAACTAACAATCTCCCACTTGCACTAAGGCCATCTGTTGTAGTATCCAATACCCAACATTATAGCAGAGGTTGTAGTATCCCATACTCAACCATTGTAGAGAAGTTTCTCTAGGGGTAAGGCCTTTGTGAGTGGATCCGCTGTGTCAACCTTCTTGTCTACTCTCCTAATCTCGATCCCTTGGAGATCAACCATCACCCTGATCAGGTGATACTTGCCTCAGAATGTGTCTGGAACGCTGATGGGACTTGCGTTCCTAAGCCAAAGCCACAACTCCATTGTTGTCACAATAACAGTTATTGAACGCTCAATGGTAGGAACCTTGTTCGTCTCATGAACAAGAAATGTCCAGACAGCCACTTTGGTAGTATCGTTGGTAGCAATGTATTCAGCCTTTATCGTCTAGTATGTCACGATATCTAGCTTGGAACTCTTCCAACATACTGTCCCTACAAGGAGGGTAAAGACAATGCCTGTGACTGACTCTCAGTCTAACTTATCACTCCGGAAGCTGGAACCAAGAACTTTCTTTTAGTTCTTCTCAAGCACTTAAGAATGTCCTCCATAGCTGTCCAGTGATTCTCCCAAGATCCGATTGATTCCTGATCACTACACCTAGTGAGTTATCTACATCTGGTCTGGTACATAACATCGCACACTCTGATAGATCCTACTGCCGAAGCATAGGGTATCCCTTGCACGCGAGCTCTCTCCAAATTTGTATTGGAGAGAGTGATTCATGAGTAAGTGGACAAACCACCACGCTTAGAATCTTCCATACTAAACCCCTTTTGTAAGGTGTTTATGTACCTGAATTTGGGACACTCCCAACATCCACATATATCTATCATCATAGATCATTATCCATAAGATGTAGCAGGCATCATCTAGATCATCTATTGAGAATCCTCGTGATAAGAGGAGCTTGACCGAGTGTAGCATAGGAAACCATTTCCTATCAAGAGTATGTCATCTACGTATAATACGTGGAAGACAAGCTTACTCTCTACAACCTTCTTGTATATACAAGGTTCATCTACCATTTTGATGAAATCAAACTCTTTGACTATCACATCAAAACAGACGTTCCAACTGCCTGAACCCCGTTGGGCCATCATCTCATGATGCAATCCTCGCTCCCACTGTCACCGAGAAGATCGTAGTATCTCTCGAGTGGATGAGGAACCCTACCAGATTCGCGGAGAGTCTCAGGTTCGTCGGAAACTATTGAATCCTTTGGTTTCACCAAATCATCAGCAGTTAGTTTATCTAGCTGGAACTCCTTCCAGTTCTACCTCATGACCACTTAATTTCTTCACAAGAATTTCCTTTTCTAAAAAGGTGGCATGATGAGAAACAAAACACCTTTTGCTCCTCAGTTAGGTAGAAGACATTCCCTCACTAATGTTTGGGATATCCTGACAAACTCTCACAACTGACCTTGCCTCGAGCTTTTCCGGATTTTGCTTCTCAACATAGGCCGGACAACACCATATCTTAACTCGTTTAAGACATGGTCTCTTCCCATATCATATCTCATATGTAGTGGTAGACCCTGATTTGGATGGAACCCCATTCAATAGGTATGCAGTTTCTCAAGCA
This sequence comes from Agapanthus africanus, assembly GCA_030015575.1. Classification (NCBI taxonomy): domain Eukaryota; kingdom Viridiplantae; phylum Streptophyta; class Magnoliopsida; order Asparagales; family Amaryllidaceae; genus Agapanthus; species Agapanthus africanus. Next base: position 479,023,650 of record JASDDO010000022.1, on the reverse strand, counting down.
CATAACACCCAAAAGGAAACAGGTAACTCAGCAGTACTCATCATAGAGCGCGCCATATCTCATAGGGTGCGATACCTCCGCCCAGATACACCGTTGTGCTGTGGTGTACTCGAAGGAGTAAGCTGAGAGAGAATCACATTCTCCTTTAAATAATCCAGGAACACCATGCCCAAGTATTCTCCTCCTTGATCACATCGTAGAACTTAATACTTTTACCCGTCTGGTTCAAAAGAACCAATCCTGGCATTTGTAAACAGGGGACATCATCATGTTTCAATCCCCAAGAGTTCAATAACTCTTTCTCTGTTTCAAGTAAACGGAGCTATGGTCATTTTTATTATTGAGACAAGACTGGCAAGTATCATAAGATGAAAATTCGAACAAATTCTCATATTCATTCTTATGTAACTTAGCTGGTTGTGTCGCATTGATATGACCTAGTCTATAATGCCTCAAAAAGGATTCGTTCATTTCTGAACTACTCCTTTTGTGTGTGTTTTACTTACTTTGAACTGTAGTTTGATTTAGAACTTATATGCTATTATATAACGTGCCTGATCGAATCAACTCTTGATTCAGGAAAATGTTCACAACATTATCCTTCAATACAGAATTATATCCTTCTTTAACTTAATAAAGAATCTGATGTAATGTTGTATATCAGGTTCGGTATGTAATAACATTTGTTCAGAATCAATGTATTAAATACAAGGTGATATCTGCCAACAGACTTGGCTGCAACAATTGCACCATTCTCTAACATTTAGAAACATATCACCCATTCTCAGTTCTCTACCTTTTTGTAGCCCATGTATCATATTACATATGCGGGATCCTGATCCGGTATCACATACCCAGGACGTAGAGGATACTGAAAAACAGTTCTCGGTAATAAGGACACCCGAAGAATATGCATCAATATGCACTTTCTTCGAATTGGGTGGCATGGGAATCCGGATATTCCCCTATTTCCTGCTCGGACTTATAACAATTATAAGATAGAGCGGAACCAACGTTCCCTAGCTCAGTATAATAAGTAGGTTCGGTCAATGCATCCATATTATTATCTTGATTAAGGCGTGACATAGTCGCAACCAGGAAGGAGAGAGAGAAGAAAACACTCTGCGTGCGCTTTTGCAAGATTAGATTGGTTATCATTTTATCTAATCAGGATGGCTCCCAATGTTTTAGTCAAATCTTCCTTCAAACCCTAAAAGGTAAGACTAGCCGGGATTTAATTACACCCTACAAGTTCGCCAATCTTTCAGCCAGGCTAGTGTCGGTACTTTGAGGGAGGTTCCCCGTGCTTTCGCACGGACCTAATTAAAATAAACCTCAATTTCCCAGGGGCGTAACCCCGTTAACACCTTTCGAGACACCTACTTTAATCGGCTAATTGTAATGTGTAAAACTCTCCCAGGAGTAACTCTTACTCGCAGTGGGTATCGGGATCCAACTATCTCATAGAAGGTATGCAATCTCATTGCAAATTTCAACACTTGTAATTCCCGATAATGTTTTACCCCTAGCGTCCTATGACCTTGACGGAGGTCAACAAACCATAGGCTGCTAGTCAAGTTCTACCCGTCATTTCCTGATTGAATTAAACCCACCCGTACGACCCTTGACGGAAGTCATCAAGGCTGCACGACTACCCTAAAACAATCGCATCATATGCAGCAGATAAATACTAGTCAGCTACCGCACACTACGCCTTGACGGAGGTCAACAAACGTTGCACGAATACTAAGTAGGACTTATCTGAAATGACGGAGGGATACGACGGGTTTTTTTAAGAAAACCTTTTACGTAATGAACTTGATATCGTTGTAAAATCGAGTGATTTTGAAAAAGGAGTGTTTTTTAGGCTTTTACTAGTTTTGCTAAAGAGGTCACTCCTGGTGAAGGGATCTCGGCTCTTTCCTTATCGAATAAGGTGCAGGATATTTCACAAATACCACTATGCAAAGCAAAAACTATAGAAGCAATCAAAAGACAAACCGTGTTTGTAGCATCTGCTAGGTTCGCTAAGGAGGTCACTCTCGGTGAAGGAATCTCGGCTCTTTCCTTATCGAATAAGGTGCTGGATATTCTACAAGGAATACCGCTATGCAAAGCAAGAACTAGAGCTACCAGTTTTTAAACAAGTTTCTACAACATCTTTAGGTTTCTTTTTATTTCATTAATCTCATTAATGAAGTCCCGTTTATTTATGCTTCCTAAGCATCACAGAAGAAACGAAAGCAACAATATTAATTATATCTCATATATATAATATATAGGCATTCGTCTCAGGCATATAATATGATCACATCACATAATATCAGCAACAGAAGAATCACATATGAAATATTGGATATACCAGGAATTCCGTGTTTTAAGTTAAGCCAGTATATAACACGGATTCCACGGTCGTAATGAATAGCCAAACCCACATCCCTAGACCCCTACGAGAGCGGCAAGCAACCCTACCAATTCTAGAGTTAGGATACCCGGTCTCGACTCCTCCAGATGGTCTCCCACTGTACCCTAGAACCCGGTTACTTGTGCTTCCCGCCTTGGGTCTATCCTAATACGGAAAAGTAAATAATATACATCAATGGTGACATCATCCTCAACCCGGAAGTGCCCCAATAAAACAATATTACATACAAGCTTTTACATGAATGAAAATGAAAAACTCTCATCTCATATGAAAACCCCCGGCTATTCAAAACGCGACGATCCAATATAACATATCACAGCAACACATAACATCACATATCATCAACGCAAGTAAATATGCGTATCCCAGTTGTCGTTGACATATAGCACCGAAACTGGCGATACACCACATATTACACTTACGGTCGTAGAAAAGAAAGTGAAAAACTACAACATTTGGAATCCACAATCACTTTAGACATCTTAAATCCGAAATATCACATACTTCGCATTTCATGCTTAACTATATGAATTCCACATATTGTATCACATTACAGATAAATAGATAATGTTAAACTTTCTGATCCAATAAACAAACACCCAAGATTTCCCAAATAGCTCAACACTTGAGCGGAGTTCAAAAAGTCCCAGAACATGTCACAGCCGCTATGAACCAGCAGTAGAAGGGTCAAACCAACGCCTCACATGTGGCAACGCTAAACTACCACAAACCATATGGTTCAGTGGCGGTTTTGACGGTCACATAATCGAGTTAAGGTTACGTTCTTCTAGAGGGTCCATATATTCGTTTGCATGATTTTCTGAAAGTATTAAACTCAGGAAAAATCCAACACTTGAAAGTTTTCCGACAGAGGAAAAAGTGAGTTATTGATATCCGTTCGAACCTTTTAACACGTTCTAAATTACCCGGAAAAACTAAAACGAAGTTAAACTTTCCGATCGAATCAACGAGTTTCCAATATTTCCCAGAAAGCTCAACACTTGAGTAGAATTAAAAATTCCCAGAAGCATGAAAAAGTACCCAAGAATAAACCCCTGAAGTATTAGCCCCTAACTCCTAAAGTTGGTCGCGGAACCGCCGCCAAACTCATGGTTTGGCCGCGGTTCCGTGGTCCCTTGAGTGAGTTATGGTTTCGTACTTCACAGTAATCCTTAGAATTCCATACATGATTTTCTGAGTATTTTTAATATGAAAAATTTCAACTTTTGAAAAAAATTCCAGAAAGTAGGATTTTTCGGGGTTTCGGAGTCCGATCGGACTTTAAACTTCACCTACACGACGCCTAATACTCTATCTTGGCTCTGATACCACTGTAGGGATGGCTTAGCACCTTAGCAAGGCTTTGGCAAGCATCAATCATGCTACTTTGAAATTTTTGGGGTACTAAACAAACCCTAACCAAGATCTTAACTAGAGACTTAGGGTTAAACAAGATATGTAAACACTTTACATCTAAGTGAATAAGAAATACAACCTTTGTAGACCGGTCCTTCACTTCAATAGCTCCATATAGAAGTCCCTTCGTTGCGATCACGATCGTCCGGACTCTTGAGAGGCTCCCATGAAGAAACGAACAAGCTTGCTTCGAAGTCTTCGAGGCCGAAGATGATCTAAGTCGAGGAGACACTAGCTCATGTTATCTCTTCACTAATTGTGTAGATTAGTGAAGCAAACACCCTAAACTAAATGGCTGATAGTAGAGGATGATGAAGTAGGAATATTGCTCACTTTAGATTTTGTTTTCTCACAATCTATCATCACTTTGTTAAAAGCTAGAAAGCTTAAAATGAGGAAGAAGAAGATGAAACTCAAGTGATGAAGAATGAATCCATTAAGGTTAAAATTGCAACCATGGGTGAGTATATCATATATCTAACCTTTGTAGAGAGCTAACCATTGTGTATGGTTAATGGTTGAGTTGATAAATATCTTAAGGAAAACAAAAGAGTGGACTAAGTCAATGGTTATCTTAAAGCATCTCCCAGCTTCCAACCATCAAAATATCTCCACTAATTTGTAATTACTTAAGAATAAATATTAACCCTAACATTAACCCTAACATGGTGTTAGTCTCATACATGTTGCATGTGTAACCTAGCATGACACAATAATATATATCATATATATATTATATGCTAAAAGAATATAATTAATATATATCACATATATATCAATGTATCAAAAAGTGAGAAAAGAAATCTTAAGTGAGCTAATATTAGTCAATGTAATTTAATATATCAAATATATAATTATACATTAAATTATTAAATCAACTCTTGATTTAATAATCCGGCTATAATACATATAACCGACTAATATCAAATATCGCGAGAATAGAATGCGGTATCACATACTCGCATTAATCTCGGTCCCGCACATATCACATATGTGCTCTTACTCCGTTTCGCATGAACCAGGAAACCTCTGTGTAGGACTCTAAAGACTCGTCAATACGCCGGCAGTAGGTGATGATCATATCAAACACCCACAAGCCGCAAGCGGTCTGCTAAACGTAACGGCCACCCGGGTATTGAGCGGTCAGAAGATCAACAAGCAAGCCTGCTATAACTCCTGCGAATCCAATCAGTAACACTACCGTACAGTCCGGTCTCTTCGTCTGATATGCCGCATATCATAGCCTGGGGGTGGTTTAACGTCATACCCCAATAGCCCGATAAGTCATGCCGATGCAAGGTCCATAACGGTTCGAGAATCTACTGATAACACTTACCAGTAAATCTCAGCAACCCTGGCCAGGGATTTCCTGTTATGGCTAATCGAGCACAGCGCAACATTAACCCCAAATACCAGGAGAGACGAAACCCCTCCTATCACTCATTTCCTCCATGTGATTCGGGACTGTTCCCAAACGCCACCGTTTTGCATGATCTCTTGACCGTGGTAAGGTGGAAATCAAAGCACAGTGGGAATCACACAAGACTCTATGACGATCTCGGGTCTACAGACTAACCTGCACCGGTGTCACCAGAGAACTGCTATCCGACGATAGGTATAATACCATCTAGGAGTTCTCGGCGAGTCCGTCCAGTGTACCCAGTCTCCACTGAGCACCCGTATACCTTATCTGATGTCAAACACCAATGGATATGGGATCATCCACCGCCCATCATATGGGTCAAGAAGCGCTTACGCTTGTCTACTCTGGAGTACCGATGCCCTGTCTCGATACTCCCACGACTAGGAACATTTGAAGGATGTACTTATCGACTACCCAGTCCCCACTAGTATGATCTACATCATAGTCCTGGTAGTCAAGTACTCATCCAAAGGTCTTTATCAACATGTGATCACAAAACAGTATTTGTTTACATGTTAAGATAAAGTGCAACCAGATAGCATACTATCATGTCGAGTAAGAAAGTTCTTCCTATATATGTCCAAGCATCCACTATAATATACATCGCATGTACAGTAATGGCCTCTTGGGCATACATATAGCTAACAATGCAGTTGTTTAAAAAAAATTCGACGACTTTAAAAATCGATAGAAACTGTGTTTTAGTGTTTCAAGTTTCGGAGCAGTTTCGGTTTCGTAATCTTACAAACATTGTCTAAATCTTTAGCTTGGATCTGATACCACTGTAAGTTTCCCTAGCACGACAGCAAGGTTTCGGGAGGCATCGTCCATGCCATTTTCAAAAAATTGTCATGCTAAGTAACCCTAATCCTAGAATCTTTAACTAGATATTTAGACAATACCAAATGTAAACTACTTTACATGTTGAGAACAAGAATACAACCTTTTTAGTTCGAGTCCTTCTCTTCTAAAGCTCCAGGTCGAATTCCACGCGACTCTACAAGGCTCCTCTTCGAGTTGAATGACCTTCCTTCGTGATCTTCACGCTAAAGACGATCCACCCGAAATTCCTCTAGATCAAGCTAACTCTACACTAAACTCCTTTAGTGTATGAAACACACCACACCAAATTGCTAGTTTGGTGTGGGATGGTGAAGTAGGGGATTTGATAAGCTCACTAGATTTCTCACAAGCTCAATGATTCACATCTCATGTGAGGGTTTGAGCTTGGAGGTGAGATGAACAAACTATAAAGATCAAGAGGAGGAAGAAGTTCAAGGAAAATGGAAAAAGCATTAAGCATGAAACAAGTGTAGAAACAATAATATGAATCATCTCTCTCGTCACTCATTCAAGCATGGAATAAATTGCAATTCTAAATTGCAACCATGCTTGAATAGTGAGTCAAGAATAATAAAAAACCATATAAGCCCATGCCTCATCCATACCCAAAATATCTCCACAATTTACACCTCATTTTTCCATTTTCTAAAAATAGAAAAATAAGCCATGCTTCATATAATAATATATATTTATATATATCAAATATACATATATATAAATAAAGAAATTGGTGAGCTAATGATATTAGTTAAGATATAATTATATCACATATAATATATATCACATTATTAAATCAACACATGATCTAATAATCCGGTTATATCACATATAACCGACTAATATCATTTATCTGGATATCACATTATCAAATCAACACTTGATTTGATAATCTGGTCATATCACATATGACCTAACCGATACCAGATAACTGCCAGATTACAATACGGTATCACATACACGTATTTAATCAGGCCCACGCACATATCACACACGTGCCTTACTTCATTTCGCTCGTACCAGGAAACTTCTGTGTGGGACTCTAAAGACTCATCAATACGCCGGCAGTAGGTGATGATCACATCAGTCACCTACAAGCCGTCAGCGGTACTAGCTGGACGTAACGGCTACCCGGGTATTGAGCGATATGAAGATCAACAAGAAAGCTTGTCCATACTCTCCATGAATCCTATCAGTAACACTACCGAACAGTCCGGGCTCTTCGTCTGATATGTCGCATATCATGTCTAGGGGTGGAAATCGTCAGACCCCAATAACGTGATAAGTCATGCCGATGTAAGGCTCATAACGGGTCGAGAAACTACTGATAACACTTATCAGTAGATCTCCATATCAGCCCTGGCCAGGGACTTCCAGTTATGGACAATCGAGCATAGCGCGATATCAACTCCCAATACCGGGAGAGACGAAACCCCTCCTATCGCTCATTGCCTCCATACGACTCGGGACTGTACCCAAAATCCACCTGTTTGCACGTCTCCTTTGAGGGTGGGAGGGAGGAAATCAAAGCACAGTGGGAGTCGCACAAGACTCTATGACGATCTCGGGTCTACAGACTAACCTGTACCGGTGTCACCAAAGGACTGCTATCTGATGATAGGTATACTACCACATAGGAGCATCGGCGAGTCCTGTTCAGTGTACTCAGTCTCCACTGAGCACCCGTATACCATCTTTGATGTCAAACACCAATGGATGTGGGATCATCCATTGCCCATCATATGGGTCAAGAAGCGTATACACTAGTCTACTCTGGAATATCGATGCCCTGTCTCGATATTCCCTCGACCAGGAACAATTAAAGGATGTACTTGTGAACTACCCTGTCCCCACTAGTATGATCTCCATCAAAGTCCTGGTAGTCAAGTACATATCATAAGGGCTTTATCAACATGTGAGAGCAAGACAGTATCACAATACAAGTCTACATGTTAAGACAATGATACCGGATAGCATACTATCATGTCGAGCAAGAAAGTCCTCTCTATATATGTCCAAGCATTCACTATAATATACATCATATGCACAATAATGGACTCTAGAACATACATATAACTAACATCTCATACCCAACATCCCAAATAGTCTTTCGAATTGCGTCTGGGTGAGGGCCTTTGTGAGTGGATCCTGAAAGTCGACCTTAGCACCACCATGAGGTTCTAGAGGCATCAAGCATGCCAAATTTTAATTTTATTAGGTGCTTAGTTAGACTAACAAGATCTTTACTAGAATATTAGGGTTTGCAATAAAACCATCAAGAAGGGAAGGAGGTTATACCAACGTAGATCGAATCCTTCAATTCACGTGCTCCGTATAGTATCCCGTGACTCCACTAGGCTCCACTTGAGGCTTTGGAGGAACTTCCTCCGATGACCATCGTGCCAAAGATGATCCACGCGAAGTCCCTCCAACTCAAGCTACCTCTACACTAAAATCTTTAGCGTAGTAAACACGCTACACTCGATTGCTAGTCAAGTGTAGGATAGTGAAGTAGAGGATGTTAAAAGCTCACAAGTTTGTGTTCAAGTTTCATGGTTCACATCACATGTGAGGGTTGAAACTTGAACCATGGGATTGAGGAAGAAGAAGAAGCTAGAGAGCAACCATGGGAGCAAAGCAAGCAAAATGGCTAAGTGTTGAAAATGAGCTTAGATTCAATGGCAACTCTTGACCCCCATTCATTCAAGCATGGAATTTTGCAATATAAAATTGCAGCCATGCTTGAATAGTGAGTCAAAATGAATAAACAAATATAAATCCCGTTCTTGCAACCATGCTCTCATTTTCCACCTCATTTCTATTTTCACAAAATAGAATTTTTTGCCATGCTTCATTATATATATATATATATTATGAAGAATAATTAGTGAGCTAATGATATTAGTTAAGATATAATTATATCACATATAATGTATATCACATTATTAAATCAACACTTCATTTAATAATCCAGTTATATAACATATGACCGACTAATATCATTTATTTGTATATCACATTATCAAATCAACACTTGATTCGACAATCTGGTTATATCACATATAACTGAACCGATAAAAGATAACTGCCAAATTACAATAAGGTATCACATACACGTATTTAATCAGGCCCACACACATATCACATATGTGTCCTACATCATTTCTCTTGAACCAGGGAACTTCTGTGTGGGACTCTAAAGACTCGTCAATACGCCAGAAGTAGGTGATGATCACATTAGTTACCTACAAGCTGTCAGCGGTACTAGCTGAACGTAACGGCTAACCGGGTATTGAGCGATATGAAGATCAACAAGCAAGCTTGTCTATAGTCTCCATGAAGCCTATCAGTAACACTACCGTACAGTCCGGTCTCTTCGTATGATATGTCGCATATCATGTCTAGGGGTGGTAAACGTCAGTCCCCGGTAACGTGATAATTCATGCTGATGTCTGGCTTATAACGGTTCGAGAAACTACTGATAACACTTATCAGTAAATCTCGACAGCAGCCCTGGCCAGGGACTTCCAGTTATAGCCAATCGAGCATAGCGCAATATCAACCCCCAATACCGGGAGAGACGAATCCCTTCTTATCGCTCATTGCTTCCATTCGACTCGGGACTGTACCCAAAATCCACCTGTTTGCACGTCTCCTTTGAGCGTGGTAGGGAGGAAATCAAAGCACAATGGGAGCCGCATAAGACTCTATGACGATCTCGGGTCTACAGACTAACCTGTACCAGTGTCACTAGAGGACTGCTATCTGACGATAGGTATACTACCACATAAGAGTCCTCGGCGAGTCCTGTTCGGTATACCCATTCTCCAATGAGCACCTGTGTACAATCTTTGATGTCACACACCAATGGTTGTGGGATCAACCATCGCCCTCTACGGGACAAGAAACGTACACACTAGTCTACTCTAAAATATCAATGCCCTGGTCTCGATATTCCCACGACTAGGAACTGATTATAGGATGTACTTTTGGACCACCCTGGCCCCACTAGTATGATCTCATCATAATCCTGGTAGTCAAGTACATATCCTAAGGGCTTCATCAACATGTAAGAGACAGACAATATAAATACCAGTCTACATGTTAAGATAAAGGTAACCTGTTAGCATATTATCATGTCGAGCAAGAAAGTCCTCAATTTATATGTCTAAGCATCCACTATATCATCAATAATGGCCTCTAGGGCATACATATTCCTATCAATCTCCCACTTGCTCTAAGGACAGTTGCTGTAGTATCTCATACCCGACGTCCCAAAAGTCTCTCGAATAGCATCTGGGGATGGCCTCGGTGAGTGGATCCGTTGTGTTATCTGTTAGTGTATATGCCCTAGAGGCCATTACTGTATCATACTAGTTTGTATATTACTTAATGGAAGCTTGGGATATTCACAGTTGTAATAACATTCTAGCTCAAAATAGTAGTATGCTACTTGGTTTGTTTCTACTTCAATATGTACATATGTTTCTTTTAACATATCGCCTATGCATATTAGTAGAGCCCTTAGGATCTATGCTTGATTACCAGCGTTGTGATAGAAGTCACACTAGTGGGGGCTGGGTAATCTACAAGCACATCCTTATACAGGTCCCTAGTCGCGGGATTATCGATACAGGGCATCGATACTCCAGAGTAGACTAGTGTATACGCTTCTATTCCCAGCCTGGAAGATGGTCTGTCCCACAGCCATCGGTACGTCGTACTGGAGATAGTATGCAAGTGCTCATTAGGTTGTGAGTTATACTGGACGGACTCATTGGGAACTGCTCGTTGGTTATATACCTATCATCAGATAGCAGTACCCAGGTGACATGAGTACAGCTTAGTCCGTTGACTTGACGCTGCTGCTTCGCCTCAAGTGTGTTCCCACTGTTCTTAGATTACTACCTTACCATGGCTCTACTGAGTCGTGCAAACAGGCAGTAGTTGGGTGCAGTCCCGAAGCACTTGGATGCAGTGGTGGTTAGATAGGATTCGTCTCTCCCGGTATTAGGGGTTGATATCGCGCTGTGTTCGGAACGCCATTACACATAGTCCCTAGCCAGGACAAGCGAGATTTACTGGTAGGTACTCCAGTAGTTTCTCAGGGTGTATTGGACCGTACTCCGACACGACTTATACCGCTATTAGGGGTCTGACGTTTATCGCCCCCTAGGCCCGATATGCGATACTCTAAGACGGACAGACCGAACTGTACGGCGATTGTCATATACAGACTCAGTAGGAGTTCGGATGAGTTATGCTCATCAGCTTTCTTATCGACAATACCTGGGGACCGTTACGTACAGCTAGTACCGCTTGCGGCCAGTGGTTAAACCCACTGCCAGCGTAGAGTCGAGTCTCTAGAGTCCAACACAGAGTGTTTCCCTGCATCGGGCAAAACGTGTAGATATCGTATGGTTTTACGAAAGGGTTCGATCACGTGCGTACACTCGTGCACGCATGAAGAGTCGGACGGACAATACTAGTGGGCTTTGGTTTAAGCCGGATCTTAGTATTGTACTGATGGATTTTGTTTCTCTTCGATGTTCGTATTTTTCGGAATACGAATGCAGGTACGTATGTACGGACGAGGGGGAGTTTTTGTAATTTATTCAAAGATACTTCTAGAAGATTTTTTTCATTAATGTATTTTTCATTTTGGATTAAATGATTTATGCATTATGACATGGTAGAAATGAGGTGGAAAATGCATGATATTGAGCATGGCTAAATGTGACACATGGTGGATTTTGAAGCCATGACTCACTTGGTTGTAAATTGAAACCTAATTTCTTTTATTCATTTAATTTATTAGATGAAAAAGAAAAAGAGTTCAGATTAGAACCATAAGTTATCTACACTCTCTCTCATACATTTTTCTCACTAGCTTTTCTAAAAACCATCTTCTTCTTCCTCATGCCCTAGGATACTCATGTGTTGAGTTAGAAAAGGAAAGACTCCTCAATCCATCTACATCATCTACACACCCTAGGTCATTTATTTTAGCAAACCACTTGATCTAGTTTCTTTGGATTAGAAGAAAAGCTTGGTGCACAAACGTTCGGGTGGATCATCTAGGATTCGAGCAAGCCGACGAGGAGACGACATCCGTACCACCTCGAGGAGTTCGTGCAGGTGAGGAGGACAGTGAGATAAGGAGAAGAAGGACCAAGTTTCTTGAGGTATAACTTCTGTACTTTGTTTATATCTCTTTTGATTTTGCTAGATACGGTTTAGATTACGATCTAGGCTCTAAGTCGGTGTTATGATGCTAAAATTATCGTTTTTTACACCTTCCGACTCCCCGCGATTCCGCGGGGTGCATAGCATCGACTTACAGTGGTATCAGAGCCAACTAAACCAAATCTAGCAGATTAGCAAGTAGTAGAATTTCGATCGTCGGAAAAACCGGAAAACTAAATACCGAAAACCCCAGTTTCTGTCGATTTTCAAAACTGTCTGTAAAATTATTTCAGTATCATGAAAAATACAGGCAGGGTTTTCTAAGATTACACATGAAATTTGAGCCTCTGAATCGCCAAGACAGCCGCGGATCCGCGGCATAATAGCTCTTCTGCGGCGGATCCGCGGACGAGTCGTGGCCGATTCAACTCGGATTTGTTCTGTAATATCTTAATTTTGGTATTATGATTTCTGGAATATTAGGTTTCTACCCAGTAAGTTTCTGAGTGCTGGTTTGCATTTGGGGTAGATACGGAAAATATGTTTCGATCGAATTCCTATTGTACTTAGCTAATTGGTTCTTCTGTATTGTTATATGTGTTTTAAACGTCGACTAATTGCTATACGACGGTTAGTCGAGGTTGCACATATCTGTTGGTTTGTGTATATAAACATTTTCTGATTGTCGATGATGAATAGCCGGGGATGTGAGATGAGCGTTTTTTTTATCTTTCATTCATGTAAATTGTAAAATTGATGTAATATTATTTCGCGGGGCACATCCAGGTTGAGGTTGTTGCCACCGTTGTATTATTTTCTTTTTACTTTTTTCTGCTTCTAGGATAGACCCAAGGTGGGGTACACAAACTACCGGGTTCTTTGAAGTGCCGAGTGGCCTACTCACTTTGTTGAGGGAGGCTGCTTCACTTCTGGAATTTGGCGGGTAGTTTGCCGTACCCGTAGGGGTCTGGGATGGGGTTTGGCTATTCATCGCGACCGTGGGATCTGTTTTTCGTTGCAGGCTTAAACGAAACGCGGCATTCCTAGCATATCTGAAATGTTTATCTATGACTGGAATGTTTATTATTGCATGAGATGATTGTAAAATATCTATATATGGTATATAGTAGGCGTCACTTATGTTTTACATCCGCGCTAGCCCAGCCCCCGCTCTGTCGTTAGTTAAGTAACCTAACGGGTGATGACGGGGCCCCGTGGCGAATGCGGATGGCATAAGAGGACGTGATATTTTTTTTTAATTCTCTCTGTAATGATAGGAGTAAATGATGGGACGCATTATATAAATTCAAAGAAAACAAACCAAAGTTGAATCGTTGGAACAATTTCAAAACCACTCGGTTTTTTTCCAAAATAGCAAAACTTTTAAAATGCGGAGCCTAAACCACTCCTTTTAAAAAGCTATCAGGTTCTTTCGATTATATCAAGTTCACTACGTTCACGGTTTCGCCAAAACCATTCGTAGCCTTCCGTCATTTCAGTTAAATATTCAGTAATATTCAAGCTATGTATTTTGACCTTCGCCAAGACATAGTGATTGGTAGCTGCTAAATATTTATCTGTTGCATAGATAGATGCGTTGGTTTGGGACATTCGTACTGCCATTTTGGCCTTCGTCAAGGGTATGTACGGGTGGGTTCAAATTAACCTGGGTAATGACGGGTAGAACTTGACATGTGACTTATGATATGTTGGCCTTCGTCAAGGTCATAAGAGCATGGGGCAAAAATCCACATCGGGGGTTTCTAAAGAAACTGAAACTTGCTAGTATTGCATACCATTTGGAGTGTGATGATTTTGGTAAGATTCCTTCAGCTTTATTACACGATGATATTTGGATCCCGATCCTACTGTGAGTATATGCTACTCCTCGGGAGATTTTTTCACTTAACGATCAATGCTATAAACCAAGTAGGTGTCTAGAACGGTGTTAGCGGGGCTACGCCTCCAAGGAAAAGAGGTTTTGTAATTAAGGAACTTTGCGAAAGCGTTGGAAAACCTCCCTCGAAGTACCAACACTAGCCTGGCTGAACAGTTAAGAAAGAATTGTATGGTGAGATTAATCCTGACTAATTTCTCTTTTCTGGTTTGAGGAGGAATTCGATAAACAGTGGGAGACATCATGTTTAGATAAACTAAAAACCATTCTAAACTTGCAAGAGCATCATGCTAAAGTGTTTCTTCTCTCTCCTAATTGCAGCGACCAAACATGACGGGCCTTAAGTTGCTATTAGATAAAAACATGTTGACAGGGCCAAACTAGAAAGATTGGTTCAGGAATGTCAAAATGGCAATCACTTATAACAAGTTGGGCTATGTTCTTACTACAAAAGCCCCCGCCGTCCCAGGTCCAGACTTCAGTGTCGCGGACAGGGAAATCCGTAAGACCTGGGAGATTGACTGCGAGAAGGCCAAGTGCCTTGTGCTTGCCTCTATGGACAATGAACATCAGAGGAGGCACGAGAATATGGACATAGAATCCATATTTCTCCATACTAAGGAACTATATGGAGAGCAATCCCGTATCGCAAGATACGAGACCTCAAAGAAGCTATTTTCAGCAAGGTTGGCCGTAGGATCATCTGTAGCGGAACACGTGCTTAAGATGATTGGCTACATTGAGGAACTCGCGGACCTCGGGACCACATTAGAGAAAGAGCTCTACACTGACTTGATTCTCCAGTCCCTTCCTTCCACCTATGCCCAGTTTATCCTGAACTTCAACATTCAAGGAAAAGAAGTTGAACTTCCAGAACTCCTCAACATGTTGAGGAGTGCAGAGGGCACCTTACAGAAAGTAAGGGAATTACCCGCTTTGTTTGTTGGAGGAGCTTCCTCTTCTAGGTCCAAGGCGAAAGCTAAAGGAAAGAAGAAGAAGGCCCCCACCAAACCAAGGAGCGGTGTTAGTAAGGTGGAAGCCAAGGGAAAAGCAAAGGTAGCGGGACAGACTGTAAGGAAAGAAGAATGCTTTTTTGTCACAAGAAAGGACACTGGAAGAAAGATTGCAGGGCTTGGAAGGCCAAGAAACAGGGCCCGAAGCAAGTTGTGGCTTCGGCTTCAGGTGTGTATGTTATTGAAAACTGTCTGTCAATCAACTCTACTTCCTGGGAATTGGATACCGGATCAGGATCTCATATCTGTAATTCTTTGCAGGCACTGAGAAAGCGTAGAGCTTTGAAGGCAGGTGATATGACCCTCAGAGTTGCAAACAGAGCAAGCATGGATGCTGAGTCCGTGGGGGACTATCACTTGGGGTTAACAGATGGACACGTTTTGGTTTTGCGAAACTGTTATTTTGTACCCAGTTCGACTTGTAATATCATATATGTATCTTTAATGTCTAAAGAAGGTTATGATTTTGCATTTGTAAGCAATGTTGTTAACATTCACCTTAATCATGTTTTGATTGGGTCGGGTACATTAAGCAACGGTATATACGTATTAAACCAACCGCAAATTTTCAATATCCAGAATACACATAAAAGAAAGTCTCCAGAAATTAATCATGCTTTCTTATAGCATTATAGACTGGGTCACATCAATGAAACACTGTTGACTAAGTTGCATAAAGAAAGATATTTGGATCCGTTCGAATATCAATCTTATGCAACTTGTCAATCTTGTCTAAAAGAAAGATGACAAAAACTCCATTCACTGGACAAGGAGTAAGAGCAAGCGAGCTCTTGGGACTCATACACAGCGACGTGTGTGGTCCAATGTCTACACATCCACGAAGCGGTTATTCTTACTTTATTACTTTTACGGATGATCTCTCAAGGTACGAACATGTCTTCCTGATGAAGAATAAATCCGAAGCTTTTGAGAAATTCCAGGAATATAAGAATGAAGTGGAAAAACAAACCGGCAAAAGTATCAAGACACTGAGATCTGATCGAGGTGGTGAATACTTGACTGCCGAGTTCCTGGATTACCTAAAAGAGAATGGAATTCTCTCTCAGCTTACTCCTCCATACACTCCACAACACAACGGTGTATCGGAGAGACGGAACCGAACCCTATTGGATATGGTACGTTCCATGATGAGTAACGATGAGTTACCGCGATCATTCTGGGGCTATGCACTAGAATCGGCTGTATATCTTTTAAACAAGGTTCCAACCAAGACTGTGCCTACCACACCATATCAGATATGGAGTGGGAAGAAACCCTATCTTCAATATCTGAAGATATGGGGATGTCCGGCTTTTATCAAAAAGCAGCATGCGGACAAACTCGAGGCACGCTCAGTACTATGTAAGTTTGTGGGATACCCAAAGAACTCCAGGGGGTATCTTTTCTATCACGCAGAGGAACAAAAGGTTTTTGTTTCTCGTCATGCTCACTTTCTAGAACACTAGTTCTTAAAAAAGGAAACTAGTGGGAGCGCAATAGAACTGGAAGAAAATCCAGAACCACAAGCTATTACTGAAAGCTTAACGGAACCAGAAGTTTCAAAAGAAAAGGACATTCCCGCACCTCTCCGCAGGAGTAGTAGAATATCTCATCCGCCTGAGAGATACTACGGTTTTCTCATAGACGGGGATAGAGAGGATTGCATCATTGATAATGATGAGCCTACTAACTTCCAGCAAGCCATTCAGAGCAGAGACTCGGTAAAATGGCTAGATGCAATATGGACCGAAATGGAGTCCATGTACACTAACAAAGTATAGACTTTGGACTTTGCTCCAGAAGGGGTAAAACCCGTTGGCTGCAAATGGATCTTCAAAAAGAAGATTGGTGTAGATGGACAGGTTGAAACCTATAAGGCTAGACTTGTTGCAAAAGGTTTTCGTCAAAGACCTGGTTTGGACTATGATGAAACCTTTTCTCCAGTGGCTATGCTCAAATCCATTCGGATTATTCTTGCCATTGCTGCCTTCTACGATTATGAAATCTGGCAGATGGACGTAAAGACGGCTTTCCTAAATGAACATTTGGAAGAGTGCGTCTATATGGATCAGCCAGAAGGTTTTAATCAGAGTGGGAGTAGCGAGAAAGTGTGCAAGCTGCTTAAGTCCATTTATAGGCTAAAGCAAGCATCGCGGAGTTGGAACATCTGTTTTGATGAAACAGTCAAAGAATTCGACTTTATCAAAAATCCAGATGAACCATGCTTATATAGTAAGATTGTAGGGAGAACTGTTTTGTTCCTCGTATTGTACATAGATGACATTCTCTTGATAGGAAATGACATTCCTACCCTGCAATCTGTCAAAAGATTCTTATCACAAAGGTTCTCTATGAAAGTGAAAGTCCACGTTGCCCACCCCGGTGCTTACGGGGAGGCGGAAAACATAATAAAAATCGGATTTTTATCAACTATAGGCAACATGGACTATGCTATAAGGATCTTTGCTAAACAAAAACTTGCTAAAGCTAACTACAAACTAGCTAAGTGCTAGAAAGGTTATACCTTGGGCTCTAAGTCCTTCTCTCCTTGCTCCTTGGAGTGGTGGAAGGAGGTCACCTTGCTTGTCTTCTCACGCCGAAGAAAGATCCACCCGAAAGCCTCAACCTTTGGCTTCAACTCCAAGCTAGAAGTAACTAGGGTTCAAGAAGTGCTAGTCCTTCAACCCTAGATGAGAGTAGAGAAGATCAAGAGAGGGTTTTTCTCAAGCTCAAGTGTTTCTCAACACATGAGAGGGAGAGAGCTTGAGGGAGAGGAAGAACAAGAGAGAGAAAGGATATGATAGAATGAGAAATAATAGAACCATTCTCACTAATATGTGTGAATTATTTTAATTGAATAATTAGCTAGATAATTGTCATGGTTAATCATGACATGACCATTATCATTTCAATTTGCAAAGATCAAAAAGCATCTTCCAAAAGAAATGATGATGGTCAAAGTGTCAACCTAGGTCAACAAGTCAATAAGGTCAAATGGTCAACAACCATAACCATGCACAATTATTAAACTAATTATCAATTAACTATAATACACACATAATCATTAGGGTTAATAAAATGACAATAGCCATTAACCCTAATCAAAGTCCTCTCCCTCTGTCTCAAGCAACTGTGCATACGCACCCGCATCCGTGATCCGAGGAACACGAATACAATGAGAAAAACCAATCTCAAATCATATACTAGGATCCGGCTTAAACCAAAGCCCGCTAGTATAAACTGTCCGGACAGCAAACGTGCATAAGTGCGCGGATGTGAACGAACCCTGTCGCAAAACCATACGACCTCTACTCATTTTGCCTAAAGGCGAATAGCTCTCTGTGTGGGACTCTAAAGACTCGACACTACGCTGGCAGTGGGTTTAACCACAGACCGCAAGCGGCACTAGCTGTACGTAACGGTCCCCAGGTAGATGTCGATAAGAAGACTGATGAGGTGAACCCCATCTGAACTCCTACTGAGCCTGTATGTGACAATCTCCGTACAGTCCGGTCTGTTCGTCTGATACATCGTATGGTGGGCCTAGGGGGGCGGTGAACGTCAGTCCCCTAATAGCGGTACAAGTCGTGCCGGAGTGAAGCCCAGAACACCCTGAGATAACACTGGAAACCTACCAGTATATCTCGCTTGCCCTGGCCAGGGACTACTCGTGTAATGGCTCTCCTGGACACAGCGCGATGTCAACCCCCAATACCGGGAGAGACGAATCCTGTCTAACCGTCACTGCCTCCAAGTGCTTCGGGACTGCACCCAAAAACTACCTGTTTGCATGACTCCTTTTAGCCGTGGTAGGGTAGTAATCAAAGTGCAGTGGGAAGACACTCGAGGCGAAGTGACAGTGTCAAGTCAACGGACTAAGCTGTACTCATGTCACCTGGGAACTGATAACTGACGATAGGTATAATACCAACCAAAAGTCCCCGACGAGTCCTGTCCAGTGTACTCGTAACCCAACGAGCACCCGTATACTATCTCAAGTACGACGTACTAACGGCTGTGGGACAGACCGTCTCCCACACTGGGATGAGAAGCGCATACGCTAGTCTACTCCGGAGTATCGATGCCCTGTCTCGATAGTCCAACGACTAGGGACCTGTATAAGGATGTGCTTATAGATCACCCAGCTCCCACGAGTGTGAGCGCCATCACCACGCTGGTAATCAAGCAAAGATCCTAAGGGCTCTACTAATATGTATATCAGCAATATGCTAAAAGAAACACATGCACATATTAAAGCAGAGACAAACCAAGTAGCATACTACCATTTCGAGCAAGATTGTATATACAACTGTGAATATCCCAAGCTTCCATCAAGTAAAATACAAACTAGTATGATACAGTAATGGCCTCTAGGGCATATACACTAACAATCTCCCACTTGCACTACGGCCATGTACTAGCGTATCGAAGACCTATCATCTCGATCAGCCGCTCGAACTGAGTCTGGGGTAGGGCCTTCGTGAGTGGATCTGCAGTGTTGTTCTCCGTATTAACTCTCTTCACCTCGATCTCCTGGCGATCTATGATCTCCCTGATCAGGTGATACCGCCTCAAAATGTGCCTGGACTTCTGATGGGACCTGGGTTCCTTCGCTAAAGCTATAGCTCCGTTGTTGTCGCAATACAGTGGTATTGGATCAACAATGGTAGGAACCACCTGAAGCTCCGTGGGGAACTTCTTCATCCAGACAGCTTCCTTTGCGGCATCGCAAGCAGCTATGTACTCCGCTTCCATAGTTGAGTCAGCAACGGTCTCCTGCTTGGAACTCTTCCAGCAAACCGCCCCTCCATTGAGGGTAAAGACATGACCCGACATGGACTTGGAGTCATCCTTGTCACTCTGGAAGCTGGAGTCAGCAAAGGCCTCAAGCTGGAGGTCTTTTCCGCCATACACCAAGAACATCTCCTTAGTCCTTCTCAGGTACTTGAGAATGTTCTTTACCGCTATCCAGTGTTTCTCCCCTGGGTTCGACTGATACCGGCTTACAACGCTCAATGCGTATGCTACATCTGGTCTGGTACACAACATCGCATACATTATAGAGCCTACCGCAGAAGCGTAGGATATAATAGACATGCGATTCCTCTCCAAATCAGTCTTGGGAGACATCTCTTTGGAGAGGGTGATCCCGTGACAAGCCGGTAGATTACCGCGCTTGGAATCTTCCATACTGAACCTTTTCAGGATGGTGTCGATGTACCTTAACTGTGAAAGTCCCAACATCCTCTTAGATCTATGACGATAGATCTGGATCCCCAGAATGTAGTTGGCATCGCCCAGGTCCTTCATGGAGAACCTCTATGACAAGAATCCTTTGACTGACTGTAGCATAGGAATATCATTTCCTATTAGGAGAATGTCATCCACGTACAAGACGAGGAATACTACAGTTCTCCCTACAATCTTACTGTAAATGCATGGTTCATCTGGGTTTTTGATAAAGTCGAATTCTTTGACAGTATCATCAAAGCAGATGTTCCAACTCCGCGATGCCTGCTTAAGTCCATAGATGGACTTTAGCAACTTGCACACTCTACCGCTGCTCCCACTCTGATTGAATCCCTCCGGCTGATCCATATAGACGCACTCTTCCAAATTTCCATTCAGGAAAGCCGTCTTTACGTCCATCTTCCAGATTTCATAATCGTGGAAGGCAGCAATGGCAAGAAGGATCCGAATGGATTTCAGCATAGCCACTGGAGAAAAGGTCTCGTCATAGTCCAAACCAGGTCTTTGACGAAAACCCTTTGCTACAAGTCTAGCTTTATAGGTCTCAACCTGCCCATCTACACCAATCTTCTTTCTGAAGATCCATTTGCATCCTACGGGTTTTACCCCTTCTGGAGCAAAGTCCAAAGTCCAAACTTTGTTGGTGTACATAGACTCCATCTCGGCCCGCATTGCATCCAGCCATTTTACCAAGTCGCCGCTCTGGATGGCTTGCTGGAAGCTAGTAGGCTCACCATAATCCATGGTGCAATCCTCTCTATCCCCGTCAATGAGAAAACCGTAGTATCTCTCAGGCGGATGAGACCGCCTACTACTCCTGCGGAGTGGCGCTGGGATGTCCTGTTCTTTCGAACCCTCTGGTTCTACCAAGCTTTCAGTAATAGCTTGTGGTTCTGGAATTTCTTCCAGTTCTATTGCGCTCCCACTTATCTGATTTTCTAAAAATTCAGTTTCCAAGAAGTGGGCATGGCGAGAAACAAAAACATTTTGTTCCTCTGCGTAATAGAAAAGATACCCCTTGGAGTTCTTTGGGTATCCCACAAACTTACACTGTACCGAACGTGCCTCGAGCTTGTCCGCATGCTGCTTTTTTACAAAAGCTGGACACCCCCATGTCTTAAAGTGTTTAAGACTGGGTTTCTTCCCACTCCACATCTGATATGGTGTGGTAGGCACTGACTTAGTAGGAACTTGGTTCAAAAGATATGCAGCTGTTTCTAGTGCATAACTCCAGAAGGATCGCGGCAACTCAGCCTTACTCATCATGGAACGAACCATATCCAATAGGGTTCGATTCCTTCTTTCCGATACACCGTTGTGTTGTGGTGTGTATGGAGGAGTAAGCTGAGAGAGAATTCCATTCTCTTTTAAGAAGCCCAGAAACTCGGCACTCAAGTATTCACCACCTCGATCAGATCTCAGTGTCTTGATACTTTTGCCTGTTTGTTTTTCAACTTCATTCTTGTATTCCCGAAATTTCTCAAAGGCTTCTGATTTGTGCTTCATTAAGAAGACATGCCCAAACCTAGAGAAATCATCTGTGAAAGTAATGAAGTATGAATAACCACTTCGCGCATGTGTAGACATTGGACCACACACATCACTGTGTATGAGTCCCAAGAGCTCGCTCGCTCTTTCTCCGTGTCCAATGAACGGAGCCTTTGTCATCTTTCCCATGAGACAAGATTCACAAGTGGCATAAGACTGGTACTCGAACGGATCCAAGTATCCTTCTTTATGTAACTTTGTCAACCGTGTCTCATTAATGTGACCCAGTCTACAATGCCATAAGAAAGCCTGATTTGTTTCCGGAGACTTTCTTTTAAGTGTGTTCTGGACACTGAAGACATGAGCTTGATTCAAAACGTATATACCGTATTTTAATGTACCTGACCCAATCAGTACTTGATTTAGGTGGATGTTCACTACATCGCTTACAAAAGTAAAATCATATCCTTCCTTAGAAAGTAAGGATACAGATATGATATTACAAGTCGCACCTGGTACATAAAAACAGTCACGCAGAATCAATATCTGCCCAGTTATCAGTCCTAGATGATATTCCCCTACGGATACAGCATACATGCTCATTCCGTTAGCAACCCTGAGAGTCATATCACCTTTCCTGATAACCCTACGGTTTCTCAAAGCCTGTAACGAATTACAGATATGAGATCCTGATCCGGTATCCAATACCCAGGAAGTAGGGTTAACTGACATACAGTTCTCTATCACAAACACACCCGAAGCCGAAGCCACAACATGCTTCGAATTCTGGCTACTGGCTTTACAAGCCCTGCAATCCTTCTGCCCATGTTCATTCCCGTAACAATAGGAACATCCCTCTTTTACTACATCTGTTCCTGAAACTTCTGCCATTCCCTTTCTTTCTACTTCCCTAGTTTCCTTTAGGGCAGTAGGTAGAGACTGTTGAACTGAGTCAGCATATGACCCGTTCTTCAACATGGTCTTCAGGTCTGAGAGCTCAAAAGAGCTGGTCTCTGCAAGGACGTTGCCCCTTACAGATGACCCGATAGCCAACCTCGCTGGAAGCAATTCGTTCGAGGTCTCATATCTTGCGATACGAGATTGCTCTCCATATAAAACTTTGTTATGGAAGAAGATAGAAGCGGAGTCTATCTTCTCGTGCTGCCTCCGGTATACACCATCAACTGAGGCTAACACGAGGCACTTGGCTTTCGCACAGTCTTCTTCCGATGTCCTACGAATATCAATATCCGCGACAGGGGAAACTGGACCTGAGACGGCAGGGGTTGGATCAGTTAAGAGGTGTCCCAGCTTGTCCTGGGCAATGGACATCTGGACAGACCTTTGCCAGTCGTAACAGTCAGATTCATTCATCTTATTATCTAGATGTAACCTAGGTGCGGTCATTGGGTCGCTGCAGTTTAAGAGAGAGAGAAGAAAAAACTTAGCATGATGCTCTTGCAAGTTTAGATTGGTTTTTAATTTATCTAAACAGGATGGCTCCCACTGTCTCTCGAATCCCTTCTCAAACCGTAAAGAAAAGATTAGTCAGGATCAATCCCACCGTACAATACTTGCTTAACCGTTCAGCCAGGCCAATGTCGGTACTTCGAGGGAGGTTATCCAACGCTTTCGCGAAGTTCCTTAATTAAGTAACCTCTTTTTCCTGTGGGCGTAGCCCCGCTAACACCTTTCTAGACACCTACTAAGTTTATAGCATTGATCGTTAAGTGAGATTTTTCCCGAGGAGTAGCATATACTCACAGTAGGATCGGGATCCAAATATCATTGCGTGATAAAACCGAAAGAATCCTACCAGAATCATCACACTCCAAATGGTATGCAGCGCTAGCAAGTTTCAGTACTTATGAAACTCCCGATGTGGATTTTTGCCCCATGCTCTTATGACCTTGACTAAGGCCAACAAATCATAAGTCACATGTCAAGTTCTACCCGTCGTTATCCAGGTTAATTTGAACCCACCCGTATGTACCCTTGACTATGGCCAACAAAGCAATACGACTGTCCCAAACCAACGCATTCTATCTATGCAACATATGAATACCCACCAGCTACCAAACACTGTGCCTTGACTAAGGCCAACAAACACAGCTTGAATACTGTTGAACATTCATATGAAACGACGGAGGGCTACGGATGGTTTTGGCGAAACCGTGAACGTAGTGAACTTGATCTAATCGATGGAACGAGATAGCTTTTAAAAGGAGTGGTTCAAGCTCCGCGTTTAAAAGTTTGGTTTTGAAAAGAACCGAGTGGTTTTCAAAGTGTTCCAATCGACTTTTACTTGGTTTATTTTCTTGCATTAGTTCTTTTAATGCGTCCCATCATTTAATCCTACCATTGCAGAAAACAACCAAAATATGACGTACGCTTATGCCATTCGCATTCGCGACGGGGCCCCGTCATCACCCGTTAGGTTACTTAACTAACGACAGAGCGGGGGCTGGGCTAGCGTGGCTGTAAAACATAAGCAACGCCTAAATAGTTATCATATATAAATATATAGCAATGATAGACATTACAGATCACAGATGAATACATTTGGATATACTAGGAATCCGCAATCCGTTCGAGCCTGCAACGAAAAGCGGATTACACTGTCGCGGTGAATAGCCAAATACCCCACCCAAGACTCCTACGGGTGCGGCAAACTACCCGCCAAGTACCCGAAGCGAAGCAACCTCCCTCACCACCGTGAGTAGGCCACTCGGCACTTCGAGATACCCGGTAGTTTGTGCACCCCCTCCATGGGTCTATCCTAGGAGCAAAAACAGTAAAAAGAATTATACAATGGCGGCTACAACCCCGACCCGGTTGTGCGGCCAAACAAATAATAATATTACATCAATTTACATATTACAAATGAATGAAAGAAAAGCAACACTCATCTCACATCCATCCCGGCTATTCACCCGCGACAATCCAACCCATTCATATACACATACCACTATCAAACACAGATCACAGATATGTATAACCCCGACTAATCGACATATAGCGATTAGCCGACGTTCAATACATGCAAACATCACAGATATAACCTTTATAGTCAAAGTGTATTGAAGTTCGAAAAAAATACGGAATTATAGGCTCCCAAAAATAAATTTCTATTCTGGAAAATCTGGGCACATATAATATATCTCAAAAATCCTAAAACCAAGCCAGAGATACACTTCACCAAAATCGAGGCAGAGAGGAGACCAGACGGCCGCGGTTGCGCGGCAATAGCTTGCTATTGCCGCGGAACCGCGGTTCTTTGGTCAGATCTAGGCTCGTTTTTGGTGGTTATCTTTAAAAAACCCTGAGACGATTTTAGCAGTATAACAAATTTTGTTTTGACCAGAAAAAATTTTAACAAAAACTAGGGTTTTGAAAAGTTTGGTTTTTCGATTTTTTTCGTTTCGAACTTCGACACACTTTACTACCTAGCAAGTTTACGTTTAGTTAGGCTCTGATACCACTGTAAGTCCACGTTGCCCACCCCGGTGCTTACGGGGAGGCGGAAAACATAATAAAAATCGGATTTTTATCAACTATAGGCAACATGGACTATGCTATAAGGATCTTTGCTAAACAAAAACTTGCTAAAGCTAACTACAAACTAGCTAAGTGCTAGAAAGGTTATACCTTGGGCTCTAAGTCCTTCTCTCCTTGCTCCTTGGAGTGGTGGAAGGAGGTCACCTTGCTTGTCTTCTCACGCCGAAGAAAGATCCACCCGAAAGCCTCAACCTTTGGCTTCAACTCCAAGCTAGAAGTAACTAGGGTTCAAGAAGTGCTAGTCCTTTAACCCTAGATGAGAGTAGAGAAGATCAAGAGAGGGTTTTTCTCAAGCTCAAGTGTTTCTCAACACATGAGAGGGGGAGAGCTTGAGGGAGGAAGAACAAGAGAGAGAAAGTATATGATAGAATGAGAAATAATAGAACCATTCTCACTAATATGTGTGAATTATTTTAATTGAATAATTAGCTAGATAATTGTCATGGTTAATCATGACATGACCATTATCATTTCAATTTGCAAAGATCAAAAAGCATCTTCCAAAAGAAATGATAATGGTCAAAGTGTCAACCTAGGTCAACAAGTCAATAAGGTCAAATGGTCAACAACCATAACCATGCACAATTATTAAACTAATTATCAATTAACTATAATACACACATAATCATTAGGGTTAATAAAATGACAATAGCCATTAACCCTAATCAAAGTCCTCTCCCTCTGTCTCAAGCAACTGTGCATACGCACCCGCATCCGTGATCCGAGGAACACGAATACAATGAGAAAAACCAATCTCAAATCATATACTAGGATCCGGCTTAAACCAAAGCCCGCTAGTATAAACTGTCCGGACAGCAAACGTGCACAAGTGCGCGGATGTGAACGAACCCTGTCGCAAAACCATGCGACCTCTACTCATTTTGCCTAAAGGCGAATAGCTCTCTATGTGGAACTCTAAAGACTCGACACTACGCTGGTAGTGGGTTTAACCACAGACCGCAAGCGGCACTAGCTGTACGTAACGGTCCCCAGGTAGATGTCGATAAGAAGACTGACGAGGTGAACCCCATCTGAACTCCTACTGAGCCTGTATGTGACAATCTCCGTACAGTCCGGTCTGTTCGTCTGATACATCGCATGGCGGGCCTAGGGGGCGGTGAACGTCAGTCCCCTAATAGCGGTACAAGTCGTGCCGGAGTGAAGCCCAGAACACCCTGAGATAACACTAGAAACCTACCAGTATATCTCGCTTGCCCTGGCCAGGGACTACTCGTGTAATGGCTCTCCTGGACACAGCGCGATGTCAACCCCCAATACCGGGAGAGAGGAATCCTGTCTAACCGTCACTGCCTCCAAGTGCTTCGGGACTGCACCCAAAAACTACCTGTTTGCACGACTCCTTTGAGCCGTGGTAGGGTAGTAATCAAAGTGCAGTGGGAACACACTCGAGGCGAAGTGACAGTGTCAAGTCAACGGACTAAGCTGTACTCATGTCATCTGGGAACTGATAACTGACGATAGGTATAATACCAACCAACAGTCCCCGACGAGTCCTGTCCAGTGTACTCATAACCCAACGAGCACCCGTATACTTTCTCAAGTACGACATACTAACGGCTGTGGGACAGACCGTCTCCCACACTGGGATGAGAAGCGCATACGCTAGTCTACTCCGGAGTATCGATGCCCTGTCTCGATAGTCCAACGACTAGGGACCTGTATAAGGATGTGCTTATAGATCACCCAACTCCCACGAGTGTGAGCGCCATCACCACGCTGGTAATCAAGCAAAGATCCTAAGGGCTCTACTAATATGTATATCAGCAATATGCTAAAAGAAACACATGCACATATTAAAGCAGAGACAAACCAAGTAGCATACTACCATTTCGAGCAAGATTGTATATACAACTGTGAATATCCCAAGCTTCCATCAAGTAATATACAAACTAGTATGATACAGTAATGGCCTCTAGGGCATATACACTAACAGAAAGACCTTGGCGATGCCTCTTACATACTGGGGATCCGGATCTATCGTGATAGATCAAATAGGATGTTGGGACTTTCACAGTCCAGGTATATCGACACCATACTGAAAAGATTCAGTATGGAAGATTCCAAACGCGGTAACCTACCGGTTTGTCACGGAGTCACCCTTTCCAAAGAGATGTCTCCCAAGACTGATTTGGAAAGGAATCGCATGTCTATTATATCCTATGCTTCTGCAGTGGGCTTTATAATGTATGCGATGTTGTGTACCAGACCAGATGTAGCTTATGCACTAAGCGTGGTAAGCCCGTATCAGTCAGACCCAGGAGAGAACCACTGGATAGCGGTAAAGAACATTCTCAAGTACCTGAGAAGGACTAAGGATATGTTCTTGGTGTATGGCGGAAAAGACCTCCAGATCGAGGCTTTTGCTGACTCCAGCTTCCAGAGCGATAAGGATGACTCCAAGTCCATGTCGAGTTATGTCTTCACCCTCAATGGAGGGGCGGTATGTTGGAAGAGTTCCAAACAGGATACCGTTGCTGACTCAACTATGGAAGCGGAGTATATTGTTGCTTCTGACGCCGCTAAAGAAGCAGTCTGGATGAGTTCCAAACAGGATACCGTTGCTGACTCAACTATGGAAGCGGAGTATATTGCTGCTTCTGACGCCGCTAAAGAAGCAGTCTGGATAAGGAAGTTCTTAACAGATCTTTAGATGGTTCTGTCCATTGTTGGTCCAATACCTTTGTATTGTGACAACAACGGGGCTATAGCTTTAGCAAAGGAACCCAGGTCCCATCAAAAGTCCAGACACATCTTGAGGCGGTATCACCTGATCAGGGAGATCGTGGATCGCCGGGAGATCGAGGTTCGGAGAGTTGCTATAGAGGATAACACTGCAGATCCATTCACAAAGGCTATTTCTCAGACGCAGTTCGAGAGTCTATTCGAGATGATAGGTCTGCGATATGCCAGTACATGGCCCTAGTGCAAGTGGGAGATTGTTAGTCTATATGCCCTAGAGGCCATTAATGTATCATACAAGTTTGTATATTACTTAATGGAAGCTTGGGATATTCCCAGTTGTAATAACATTCTTGCTCAAAATAGTAGTATGCTACTTGGTTTGTTTCTACTTCAATATGTACATATGTTTCTTTTAACATATCGCCTATGCATATTAGTAGAGCCCTTAGGATCTATGCTTGATTACCAGCGTTGTGATGGCAGTCACACTAGTGTGGGCTGGGTAATCTACAAGCACATCCTTATACAGGTCCCTAGTAGCGGGATTATCGATACAGGGCATCGATACTCCAGAGTAGACTAGTGTATACGCTTCTTTTCCTAGCCTGGGAGATGTTCTGTCCCACAGCCATCGGTACGTCGTACTGGAGATAGTATTGTAAGTCCATGCTACCTCTCCCGGTACTTTCGGGCATGCGGAATTTGGTTAAAAACAATTTTCTAGAGGTGGTAACATGGACTCAAAACCGGATTTTTGTTAAACATCTAACTAACAACCTAACTAGGAGTTGTTAACTACTCTGTTAGGGGGTTATACCTTTCTTTCTTTATCTCCTTCGTCTTCAAGCCTCGATGGTTGTCCGGATCGGCATCACTCCGTCGTCTCCTTGCGCCGAAGATAGATCCACCTCGAAAGCTTCTACCTTTGGCTTCTTCTTCGATCTTTGAAGAAACTAGTTCACTTGGTTTGCTAAACCTTGTGAACTAGAGTAAGTAGAGAAGAGTGTGTTGGGATTTTCTCTATGGTTCTTGGTTCTCAACACATGAGACAAGTGAACCATAGACTAAGAGAGGGAGAGCAAGAGGAAGAAGATGAGAGCTCAAGAACACAAGAGAGAGAATGGAAATGATAGAATGAGAAAGATTTTTCTCTCTTGGCTCTCATAATCCAAAGCCATCATCACAAAAATAGTAATCAAGTATTGTGTAAATGGTTTAAGCTACAATAGCCATATCATTTCATGCACTCATTTCTCACAAGAGAAACAAGCAAGTAAAAAGTATTTGCCATGAAATGATAGCCATTGTCATCATGATGGTCAACTAGTCAAACCTAGTCAACCGGTCAACAAAGTCAACCCCTCAACAACCATGTCACCATAATACTTAATTAATATTATTGTTAATCATATATCATATTCTCATTAGGGTTGAGCAAAAGGTCAATAGTCAACGGTCAACGGTCAACAACCCTAATGAGAATCCTCTGCCTCTGTCTCTCCGTCAACTATGCATACACACCCGCATCCGCGTTCCGAGGAACACGAATACATACTGGATAAATCCAATCCCAAAACGTACACTACGATCTGGCTTAAACAAAAGCCCGCTAGTGTTAACTGTCCGGACACTGTACGTGCATAAGTGCACGGATGTGACCGAACCCTGTCGCAAAACCATCCGACCTCTACTCTTTTGCCTAAAGGCGAATAGCTTTCTGTGTAGGACTCTAAAGACTCGACACTACGCTGGCAGTGGGTTTAACCACAGACCGCAAGCGGCACTAGCTGTGCGTAACGGTCCCCAGGTAGAAGCCGACAAGAAGACTGACGAGGTGAAACCCATCTGAACTCCTACTAAGCCTGAATGTGACAATCTCCGTACAGTCAGGTCTGTTCGTCTGATACATCGCATGGCAGGCCTAGGGGGGGCGGTAAACGTCAGTCCCCTAATAGCGGTACAAGTCGTGTTGGAGTGAAGCCCAAAACACCCTGAGATAACACTGGAAGCCTACCAGTATATCTCGATTGCCCTGGCCACGGACTACTCGTGTAATGGCTCTCCTAGACATAGCGCGATGTCAACCCCCAATACCGGAAGAGACGAATCCTGTCTAACCGTCACTGCCTCCAAGTGCTTCGGGACTGCACCCAACTACCACCTGTTTGCACGACTCCTTTGAGCCGTGGTAGGGTAGTAATCAAAGTACAGTGGGAACACACTCGAGGCAAAGTGACAGTGTCAAGTCAGCGGACTAAGCTGTACTCATGTCACCTGGGAACTGATAACTGACGATAGGTATAGTACCAACCGGTCAATTCCCGACGAGTCATGTCCAGTGTACTCGTAACCTAACGAGCACCCGTATACTATCTCCAGTACGACGTACTGATGGCTGTGGGACAGACCATCTCCCACACTGGGATGAGAAGCGCATACGCTAGTCTACTCCGGAGTATCGATGACCTGTCTCGATAGTCCTGCGGCTAGGGACCTGTTTAAGGATGTGCTTATAGATTACCCAACCCCCACTAGTGTGACTGACATCACAACGCTGGTAATCAAGCAAAGATCCTAAGGGCTCCACTAATGTGTATAGGTGATATACTAAAATAAACACATGTACACATTGAAGTAGAAACAAACCAAGTAGCATACTACTATATTGAGCAAGATTGTTTATACAAGGTGAATATCCCAAGCTTCCATTAAGTAATATACAAACTAGTATGATACAGTAATGGCCTCTAGGGCATATACACTAACAAGTATGCAGGTGCTCATTAGGTTGTGAGTTACACTGGACGGACTCATTGGGAACTGCTGGTTGGTTATATACCTATCGTCAGATAGCAGTACCCAGGTGACATGAGTACAGCTTAGTCCGTTAACTTGACACTGCTGCTTCGCCTCAAGTGTGTTCCCACTGTTCTTAGATTACTACCCTACCACGGCTCTACTGAGTCGTGCAAACAGGTAGTAGTTGGGTGCAGTCCCGAAGCACTTGGAGGCAGTGGCGGTTAGATAGGATTCGTCTCTCCCGGTATTAGGGGTTGATATCGCGCTGTGTTCGGAATGCCATTACACATAGTCCCTAGCCAGGGCAAGCGAGATTTACTGGTAGGTACTCCAGTAGTTTCTCAGGGTGTATTGGACCGTACTCCGACACGACTTATACCGCTATTAGGGGTCTGACGTTTACCGCCCCCTAAGCCCGATATACGATACTCTAAGACGGACAGACCGTACTGTACGGCGATTGTCATATACAGACTCAGTGGGAGTTCGGATGAGTTATGCTCATCGGCTTTCTTATCGACAATACCTGGAGATCGTTACGTACAGCTAGTACCGCTTGTGGCCTGTGGTTAAACCCATTGCCAGCGTAGAGTCGAGTCTCTAGAGTCTCACACATAGTGTTTCCCTGCATCGGGCAAAACGTATAGATATCGTATGGTTTTACGAAAGGGCTCGATCACGTGCGTACACTCGTGCACGCATGATGAGTCGGACGGACAATACTAGTGGGCTTTGGTTTAAGCCGGATCCTAGTATTGTACTGATGGATTTTCTTTGTCTTCGGTGTTGGTATTTTTCGGAATACGAATGCTGGTACGTATGTACGGATGAGGGGGCGTTTTTGTAATTTATTCAAAGATGCTTCTAGAAGATGTTTTTTCATTAATGTATTTTTCATTTTGGATTAAATGATTTATGCATTATGACATGGTAGAAATGAGGTGGAAAATGCATGATATTGAGCATGGCTAAATGTGACACATGGTGGATTTTGAAGCCATGACTCACTTGGTTGTAAATTGAACCCTAATTTCTTTTATTCATTTAATTTATTAGATATAAAAGAAAAAGAGTTCAGATTAGAACCATAAGTTATCTACACTCTCTCTCATACATTTTTCTCATTAGCTTTTCTAAAAACCATCTTCTTCTTCCTCAAGCCCTAGGATACTCATATGTTGAGTTACCTAGTAAGAAAAAGAAAGACTCCTCAATCCATCTACATCATCTACACACCCTAGGTCATTTAGTTTAGCAAACCACTTGATCTACTTTCTTTGGATTAGAAGAAAAGCTTGGTGCACAAACGTTCGGGTGGATCATCTAGGATTCGAGCAAGCCGACGAGGAGACGACATCCGTACCACCTCGAGGAGTTCGTGCAGGTGAGGAGGACAGCGAGATAAAGAGAAGAAGGACCAAGTTTCTTGAGGTATAACTTCTGTACTTTGTTTATATCTCTTTTGATTTTGCTAGATACGGTTTAGATTACGATCTAGGCTCTAAGTCGGTGTTATGATGCTAAAATTATCATTTTTTACACCTTCCGCCTCCCCGCGATTCCGTGGGGTGCATAGCATCGACTTACATTGTCCTCTGTGTCAACTCTCCTAACCTCGATCTCCTGGAAATCAACTATCTCCCTGATCAGTTGATACTGTCCAGGAATATGTTTGGATCACTGACGGGACCGGGGTTCCTAGGCCAAAGCCACAACTCCATTGTCATCTCTATACACTGGTATTGGATTCTCAATGGTAGGAACCAAGTTCATCATATGAACTTTTTCATCCAAACAACATCTTTGGCAGCATCGTTGGTAGTAATATAATTAGCCTATATCAACGTGTCTGCTATGGTATATAGCTTGGAACCCTTCCAACATACCGTCCCTCCACTGACGGTGAAGAAAAAACCCGAGACTAACTTTCAGTCGTCCTTATCACTCTGGAAGCTCGAATCGGTAAAGGACTCCATCTGGAGTTCACCGTTACCATACACTAAGAACATCTTTTTAGTCCTTCTCAAGCACTTAAGAATGTTCTTCAGCTGTCCAGTGGTTTTCCCAAAATTCTTTTCGATACTTATTCACTACACCTAGTGAGTATGCTATATCTGGTCTGGTACATAACATCGCATGCATGATTGACCCTTGTACGAAAGCATAGGGTATCTCCTGTATGCGAGCCCTCTCCAAATCAGTCTCGAGAGACATCTCTTTGGAGAGAGTGATTCCTGAACAAACGGGTACATTACCACGTTTAGAATCATCCATACTAAACCCCTTTAGCATGGTGTCTATGAACCTGGATTGGGACAATCCCAAATCCATTTAGATCTATCTGTATAGATCTATATCCACAGGATGTAGGAGACATCGGTTAGATCTATCATGGAGAACCTATGTGATAAGAGGTGCTTGACCGAGTGTAGCATAGGAACACCCTTTCCTATCAAGAGTATGTCATCCATGTACAATACGAGGAAGACAACCATACTCTCTATAACCTTCTTATTTATACATGGTTCATCTATCTTTTTGATGAAGTCAAACTCTTTGACAGCTTCATTAAAACAGATGTTCCATCTCCGCGATGCCTGCTTCAATCCGTAGATGGATTTAAGCAGCTTGCACATACTTCCGCTACTTCCACTGTCTACGAAGCCCTCTGGCAGTGTCATATACACGCTCTCTTCTAAATCACTATTTAGAAAAGCAGTTTTGACGTGCAGTCTGCCAGATTTCGTAGTCATGGTATGCAGCAATGGCAAGTAGGATCCTGATGGACTTAAGCATGGCTTTGAAAGTCTCAACTTTTCCATCTACACCAAATTTTCTTTCTCAAAGATTCTTTTGTTTCCGAGGGGTTTTACCCCTTCAGGAGCAACATGCAATGTCAACACTTTGCTGGTGTACATGGATTCCATCTCAGATCGCATAGCATCCATCCATTTCATATAGTCTCCAATTGTGATGGCCTGCTCAAAACTAGTTGGGTAATCATCTCCATGATGCAATCCTCGTTCCCACCGTCTACGAGAAAACCGTAGTATCTCTCAGGTGGATGAGGAACGCAACTTGATCTGCGGAGTGGCTTCAGTTCGTCAAAGACTATTGAATCCTCCGGTTCCACCAAATCATCAGTTATAGTTTGCTTTGCTGGAACTTCTTCCAGTTCTACCTCATCGCCATTAATTTCTTCCACAAGAAATTCCTTTTCTAAAAATGTGGCACGTCGAGAAACGAAACATCTTTTGTTTCTCGGTGTGGTAGAAGATATTCCCTCGCGAATGTTTGGGATATCCTACAAAACTTGCACAGAACTGACTTTGCCTCAAGCTTGTCCGGATTTTGCTTTTCAACATAGGCCGGAAACCCGATATCTTAACTCATTTAGGAGATGGTCTCTTCCCATTCCATATCTCATATGGAGTGGTAGGCAACAGATTTGATCGGAACTCTATTTAATAGGTATGCAGCTTCTCAAGTGCATGTCCCTGAAAGGAAATAGGCAACTCAGCAATACTCATCATAGAGCGCACCATATCTTATAGGGTGCGATTCCTCCACCCCGATATACTGTTGTGTTGTGGTTTATACGGAGGAGTAAACTGAGAGAGAATCTCATTCTCTTTTAAATAGTCTCAGAATTCCGTGCTCCAGTATTCTTCTCCCCGATCATATCGAAGAATTTGAATACCTTTACATATCTGGTTCTCTTCTTCGTACTTATATTCCTTGAAATTCTCAAAAGATTCAGTTTTGTATTTCAACAAGAACACATGTCAGTATCTTGAGAGAACATTGGTGAATATAATATAGTACGCGGAACTATCCCTGGCATATGTAGATATAGGACCGCATACATCACCTTGTATCTGTCCAGGAGTTCAGTAGCGCTTTCTCCGTTTCCAGTAAACGGAGATTTGGTCACCTAGTCTTTGAGACATGACTGGCAAGTTTTATAAGATATAAATTTGAACGGATTCAAATATGCATCTTTATGCAACTTTAGCTAGTCTTGTATCATCGATATGACCCAGTTTACAATGCCACAAGAAGACTTCGTTCATTTCTGAACTGTTCCTTTTATGTGTGTTCTGTACGTTAGAACTGTGTTTTGATTCAAAACGTTTATACTGTTATACAACATACCTTACGCAATCAACACTTGATTTAAGAAAACATTCACAATATTTATTGGTACGAAATAACAGTCGCTAGGAATCAATGTATTACCAGTTGGTAACACCAGGTGATATCTGCCAACTGCTTTAGCTGCAACAATTGCACCATTCTCTACTACTGGAGACATATCACCCTTTCTCAGTTCTCCACCTGTCTATAGCCCATGTAAAAAAATACATGTGTGGGATCCTGATCCGGTATCCAATACCCAGGACGTAGAGGTAACTGAGAAACAGTTCTTGGTTACGAACACACCCGAAGAAGATGCATCAACATGCTTTTTCTTCGTAGGGTGGCGTGGGAATCCTGATATTCCCTTATTCCTTGCTCAGACTTATAACAATTATAAGGAAGAGCGGAACCTAGCCCAGTATAATAAGTAGGTTTGGTCAATACATCCATATTATTATCTTGATTAAGGCGTGACATTGGTTGCTTCCTGGAGAGAGAGAGAGAGAAAGAAACGCATTAGCGTGCACTCTTTGCAAGATTATATTGGCTATTATCTTATCTAATCAGGATGGCTCCCACTGTTTTTATCAAATCTTCCTTCAAACCATAAAAGGTAAGATTAGCCGCGATTAATTACACCCTACAGTTTCGCCAATCGTTCGGCCAGGTAGGTATCGGTACTCCGAGGGAGGTTCCCCGTGCTGTCGCACGGATCTAATTAAAATAAACCTCATTTCCTTAGAGGCATAACCCCGTTGACACCTTTCTAGACACTTACTGGATTAGCTAATTATAAAGTGAAAAACTCTCCCAGGAGTAACTCTTACTCGCAGTGGGTATCGGAATCCAACTATCACATAGAAGGTATGAAATCTCATTGCAAATTTCAACACTTGAAATTCCTGACTATGATTTTTACCCCTAGCTTCCTATGACCTTGACGGAGGTCAACAAACCGTAGGCCGCTAGTCAAGTTCAACCCGTTCATTTCATGATTGAATTAAACCCACCCGCACAACCCTTGACGGAGGTCAACAAAGCTGTACGACTACCCTAATCCAATCGCATCACATGCGGCAGATAAGCACTAATCAGCTACCGCACACTACGCCTTGACGGAGGTCAACAAACGCAGCACGAATACTAAATAGTACTTATCTGAAATGACGGAGATTACGCAGGTTTTTAAGAAAACCATGAGC
The DNA here is from genome assembly GCA_030015575.1 of Agapanthus africanus. Lineage (NCBI taxonomy): Eukaryota > Viridiplantae > Streptophyta > Magnoliopsida > Asparagales > Amaryllidaceae > Agapanthus > Agapanthus africanus. Next base: position 478,987,310 of record JASDDO010000022.1, on the reverse strand, counting down.
GTAATGAACTTTATATCGTTGTAGAATCTAGTGATTTAGAAAAGGGGTGTTTTTGAGGTTTTTGCTAGTTTCGCTAAAGAGGTCACTCCCGGTGAAGGGATCTCGGCTCTTTCCTCATCGAATGAGGTGCTGGATATTCATGAATACCACTATGAAAGCAAGAACTAGAGAAGCAGTCAAAAGAAAAAACTGAATGGGTTATAGAATTTGCTAGTTTCGCTAAAGAGGTCACTTCCGGTGAAGGGATCTCGACTCTTTCCTCATCGAATGAGGTGCTGGATATTCATCAAGGAATACCACTATGCAAAGCAAAAAGTTAGAGCTACCCTTTTTGAAAATTTGATTCTACAATATCTTTATGTTTCTTTCTTTTCATTAATCACATTAATGAAGTCCCATCATTTAATGTTTCCTAAACATCACAGAAAAATGAAACGAAAATAGAGCGTACGCTTATACCATCCGCATTCGCCACGAGGCCCCATAATGCACCGTTTGGTTACTTAACTGCCGGCAGAGCGAGGGCTAGACTAGCGCGGGTGCAAAACATAAGCAACGTTTATTATATATCATATATATAATAGTACATTCATCTCACGCAGTTATATGATCAACATCACAGAATCAAGCAGCAGAAGCAACATATGAAATATTGGATATACTAAGATTTCCGTGTTTTAAATTTTGACAGTAATGTAAAACACAGATTTCACAATTGTGATGAATAGCCAACCCCATATCCCATAGATCCCTACGAGAGCGGAAAGTAACCCTACCAATTCTATAGTTAGGAGACCCGGTCTCAACTCCTTGAGATGGTCTCCTACTGGACCCTAGAACCCGGTTACTTGTGCTCCCCACCTTGGGTCTATCCTAATGCGGAAAAGTAAATAATATACAAAAATGGTGACATCATCCTCAACCCGAAAGTGCCCTAATAAAAGAATATTACATACAGATTTTACATGAATGAAAATAAAAACCCTCATCTCACATAGAACCCCCGGCTATTCTTTCACGACAATCAAATAAATCATATCAACAGCAACACATAACATCTCATGTCATCAACGTAAGTAAATACGCGTATCCTGAAACTCGTTGACATATAGCAACCAGATTGGGATACCCCACATATTACACTTACGGTCGCAGAAAAGAAATTGAAAAACTACAATAATTAGAATCTGTAATATCCTTAGACATCATAAACCCGGAATATCTCATATTCCGAATTTCATGCCTAACTTATAAAACTTGCATTTTATTCTCAAATTGAAAACGCTTTTCAATTGGTTCTCGGATAATTCAATAAGATTCCCGACTTAGTGATCGCGTACAATATGCAATTGCGACGGAGTTTTGATCAGAATCAAAACTTCGTCGCTATCGATCAATTGAGACTAGGTTTACAATATACTAACTAGTTTTTATAAAACTAATTAATCCGGATTCTAATAATTGTATCACACATCACAAAGCCTGTAAAGTAATCGCGACATTAGAATTCCGCACACAATTAGCAAACTAAACCAATTTTTCCAAGACATGAAAAATCCAGTGAGCTAAAGTTCCAAAACCGATCGTTTTAAGCCAATCCGGGAGTCGAAACGAACTCGAAACCCGCCCGAATCTTCGCGGGGGTGAAGATCCCAAAATTAACTATTGAATGAGGGGCCTCGGAGGTACCCACCCCCGGGGGCCACCTCGAAGTATCCCCTAGGGGAAGGAAGACCCGAGAACACCCAGTTAGGGTGCTCTCGGGTCACCCACCCCCAAGGCCACCTTGTGGTGGTCTTGGGGTGTGGGTCCGGCCTTTGGTCCCCCTCGGGTGTCTCCGGGGTGCGCACTCTCCACCCCGTGGCTTCTCGGTTCAAACCGTGAGCCCGCGGGATGTACAAACAACTCAAAACATCATTTTGGAAACTGTTTTTATTGGCAGTTTTTGCGCGACAAAAACGGCGGATTTCTAACGTCGCTATAAGCTACCCTAATGTTCTAGGTAGGCTCTGATACCATGAAATTTAGGAAGCCACCCCATCCAATGGGGTCGCCGTGGCACCTACAGGTCCCTCAGCAACTACTTTTTACGCATGCTCCCTCGCGAAGACTACAACCCGTCGGAACACCTTCCGGTCTCGGGACACCCTGGGGGTAAGAGCCTATGGTTCGCCACACTATCACACAGTGAGAACCCCCATAGGTCGACATCCAATTCCTAGTAGCACTGATACCACTGTAGGTTATGCAGCCACCCTATCCAATAGGGTCGTCGTGGCACCTACGGATCCCTCAGCAGCTACTTTTTACGCATGCCCCCTTGCGAGGACTACAACCCTCCGGAACACCTTCCGGTCTCAGGACACCCTGGGGATAAGAACCTATGCTTCACCACACTGTCACATAATGAGAACCCCCCATAGGTCTATATCCAATGCCTAGTAGCTCTGATACCACTGTTGGTCAGGCAGCCATCCCATCCAATAGGGTCGCCGTGGCACCAACAGGCCCCTCAGCAACTACTTTTTACGCATTCCCCCTCGCGAGGACTACAACCCGTCGGAACACCTTCCGTTCTCTGGACATCCTGGGAGTAAGAGCCTATGCTTCGCACACTGTCACATGGTGAGAACCCCTCATAGGTCGACGTCTAATGCCTAGTAGCTCTAATACCATGAAAGACGACCTTAGCACCACCATGAGGTTCTAGAGGCATCAAGCATGCCAAATTTTAATTTTATTAGGTGCTAACTTAGACTAACAAGATCTTTACTAGAATATTAGGGTTTGCTATGGAACCATCAAGAAGGGAAGGAGGTTATACCAACATAGATCGAGACCTTCACTTCACATGCTCCGTGTAGTAGTCCCGCGACACCACTAGGCTCCACTTGATACTTTGGACGAACTTCCTCCGATGACCTTCGTGCCGAAGATGATCCACGCGAAATCCCTCTAACTTAAGGTACCTCTACACTAAACTCTTTAGCGTAGTAAACACGCTACACTCGATCGCTAGTCAAGTGTAGGATGGTGAAGTAGGGGATGTTAAAATCTCACAAATTTGTGTTCAAGCTTCATGGTTCACACCACATGTGAGAGTTGAAGCTTGAAGCATGAGAATGAGGAAGAATAAAAAGCTAGAGAGCAACCATGGGAGCAAAGCAAGCAAATTGGCTAAATGTTGAGAATGAGCTTAGAATCAATGGCAACTCTTGACCCCCACCCATTCAAGCATGGAATTTTGAAATATAAAAGTGCAACCATGCTTGAATAGTGAGTCAAGATGAATAAAAAAATATAAATCCCATACTTGCAACCATGCTCTCATTTTCCACCTCATTCTATTTTCACAAAATAGAATTTTATGCCATGCTTCATTATTATTATTATTATTATTATTATTATTATTATTATTATTATTATTATTATTATTATTATATAAATTTATATATATATTTATGTATATATATATCATATATATTAATATATATATTATGAAGAATAATTAGTGAGCTAATGATATTAGTTAAGATATAATTATACCACATATAATGTATATCACATTATTAAATCAACACTTGATTTAATAATCCGGTTATATCACATATGACCGACTAATGTCATTTATCTGTATATCACATTATCAAATCAATACTTGACTCGACAATCTGGTTATATCACATATAACCGAGACGATAACAGATAACTGCCAGATTACAATACGGTATCACATACACGTATTTAATCAGGCCCACACACATATCACATATGTGTCCTACTTCGTTTCGCTTGAACCAGGGAACTTCTATGTGAGACTCTAAAGACTCGTCAATACGCCAGCAGTAGGTGATGATCACATCGGTCACCTACAAGCCGTCAGCGGTACTAGCTGGACGTAACGGCTATCCGGGTATTGAGCGATATGAAGATCAACAAGCAAGCTTGTCTATAGTCTCCATGAAGCCTATCAGTAACACTAACGTACAGTCCGGTCTCTTCGTCTGATATGTCGCATATCATGTCAAGGGGTGGTAAACGTCAGTACACAGTAACGTGATAAGTCATGCCGATGTCTGGCCTATAACGGTTCGAGAAACTACTGATAACACTTATCAGTAAATCTCGGCAGCAGCCCTGGCAGGAGACTTCCATTTGTAGCCAATCGAGCATAGCGCAATATCAACGAATCCCCTCTAATCACTCATTGCCTCCATGTGACTGGGACTGTGCCCAAAATCCATCTGTTTGCACGACTCCTTTGAGCCATGGTAGGGAGGAAATCAAAGCACAGCGGGAACCACAAAAGAGACTTTGACGATCTCGGGTCTACAGACTAACCTGTACCAGTGTCACCAGAGAACTGCTATCTGACGATAGGTATGGTACCATCTAGGAGTTCTCGGCGAGTCATGTTCGGTGTACCCATTCTCTAATGAGCACCTGTGTACAATCTTTGATGTCACACACCAATGGTTGTGGAATCAATCATCGCCCTCTAAGGGAAAAGAAACGTACATACTAGTCAACTCTGGAATATCGATGCCCTGGTCTCGATATTCCCACGACTAGGAACTGATTAATGGATGTAATTTTGGACCACCCTGGCCCCACTAGTATGATCTCATCATAATCCTGGTAGTCAAGTACATATCCTAAGGGCTTTATCAACATGTAAGAGACAGACAGTATAAATACCAGTCTACATGTTAAGATAAAGGTAACCTGATAGCATACTATCATGTCGAGTAAGAAAGTCCTCAATATATATGTCCAAGCATCCACTATATCATCAATAATGGCCTCTATGGCATACATATTCCTAACAGATCCAATGTGTTATCCTCCGTGTCAACTCTCCTAACCTCGATCTCCCAGCTATCAACTATCTCCCGGATCAGGTGATACCGCCTAAGAATATGTCTAGATCGCTGATGGGACCGGGGTTCCTTGGCTAAAGGCATAGCTCCATTGTTGTCATAATACAAAGGTATTGGATGCTCAATGGAAGGAACCACACCAAGTGCAGCTATGAACTTCTTCATCCAGACAGCCTTTTTGGCTGCATCGTTGGCAGCGATGTATTCAGCCTCCATCGTCGAGTCTGCTACGGTATCTTGCTTGGAACTCTTCCAACATACCGCCCATCCATTGAGGGTGAAGATAAAACCCGAGACCAAATTACTATCATCCTTATCACTCTGGAAGCTCGAATCGGTAAAGGACTCCACCTGGAGTTTACCATTACCATACACCAAGAACATCTCTTTAGTCCTTCTCAAGTACTTAAGAATGTTCTTCATAACTATCCAGTGTTTCTCTCCCGGATCTGATTGATACCTACTCACTACACCTAGTGAGTAAGCTACATCCGGTCTGGTACATAACATTGTACACATGATTGACCTGACTACAGAAGCATAGGGTATCCCTTACATATGAGCTCTCTCTAAATCAGTCTTAGGGGACATCTCTTTGGAGAGAGTGATTCCTGAGCAAGTGGGTAAATTAATATGCTTAGAATCTTCCATTCTAAACCTTTTTAGTATGGTGTCTATGTACCTGGATTGGGACAATCCCAGCATCCGTTTAGGTCTATCTCCATAGATTTTAATCCCCAGAATGTAGGAGGCATCACCAAGATCTTTCATGGAGAACTTGTGTGATAAGAATAGCTTGACCGAGTGTAGTATAGGAACATCGTTTCCTATCAAGAGTATGCCATCAATATACAATACGAAGAAGACAACCTTGCTCTTTACAACCTTCTTGTATATACAAAGTTCATCTACGTTTTTGATGAAGTCAAACTCTTTGACAGCTTCATCGAAACAGGTGTTCCAGCTCCACGATGCCTATTTTAATCCATAGATTGATTTGAGCAGCTTGCACATGCTTCCGCTGCTCCCACTGTCTACGAAGCCCTCTAGCTGTGTCATGTACACGCTCTTTTCTAAATCACCATTTAGAAAATCGGTCATTATGTCCATCTGCCGGATTTCGTAGTCATGGTATGCAGCAATGGCAAGTAGGATCCTGATGGACTTAAGCATGGCAACAGGAGAAAAGGTCTCATCATAATCGACACCAGGTCGTTGATGAAAACCTTTTGCTACAAGTCTAGCTTTGCAAGTCTCAACTTTTCCATCTACACCAATTTTCTTCTCAATGATCCACTTGCTCCCGATGGGTTTTACCCCTTCAGGAGCAACTTCCAAAGTCCATACTTTGTTAGTGTACATGGATTCCATCTCGGACCGCATTGCATCCAGCCATTTCACAGAGTCTCCATTTGTGATGGCCTGCTCGAAACTAGTTGGGTCATCATCTTCCATGATGCAATCCTTGCTCACACCGTCTATGAGAAAACCGTAGTGTCTCTCAGGTGGATGAGGAACCCTACTGGATCTGCAGAGTGGGTGGGGTTCATTGGGTACTATTGGATCCTCTAGTTCCACCAAATCATCAGTTCTAGTTTGTGCAGCTGGAACTTCTTCCAGTTCTACCTCATTACTGTTAGGGATATGTATGTCCTACAGACCATTATTGTACATTGATATATATTATAGTGGATGCTTGGATATATATATATAGTGGACTTTCTTGCTCGACATGATAGTATGCTATCTGGTTGCTCTTTATCTTAACATGTACACTTGTATTATTATATTGTCTCTCTGATACATGTTGATAAAGCCTTTAGGATGTTGTCTTGACTACCTGGACTATGATGCAGATCATACTACTAAGACTTGTGTAGTCTACAAGCACATCCTTTAATAGTTCCTAGTTTAGGGAGTATCGAGACAGGGCATCGATATTCCAGAGTAGACTAGTGTGTACGTTTCTTGACCCTGTAGGGGGCGATGGTTGATCCCATATCCATTGGTGTTTGACATCAAAGATTGTACACAGGTGCTCGTTAGAGAATGGGTACACCAAACAGTACTCGCCGAGAACTCCTAGATGGTACTATACCTATCGTCAGATAGCAGTTCTCTGGTGACACTGGTACAGGTTAATCTGTAGACCCAAGATCTTCATAGAGACTTGTGTGGTTCCCATTGTGCTTTGATTTCCTCCCTACCACGGCTCAAAGGAGTCGTGCAAACAGGTGGATTTTGGGTACAGTCCCAAGTCACATGGAGGCAATAAGCTGTAGGAGGGGTTTTGTCTCTCCCGGTATAGGGAGTTGATGTTGCGCTATGCTCGATTGGCTATAACAGGAAGTCCCTGGCCAGGGCTGTTGATGAGATTTACTGGTAAGTGTTATCAGTAGTTTATCGTACCGTTATAGGCCATATATCGGCATGACTTATCAAGTTATTGGGGTCTAACGATTCCACCCCCAGACTCGATATGCGACATATCAGACGAAGAGACTGGACTATACGGTAAGTGTTACTTATAGGCTTCATGGGAGTTTAAACAAGCTTACTTGTTGATCTTCTAATCGCTCATTACTTGGGTAGCTGTTACGTCCAGCTAGTACCGCTGACGGCTTGTGGGTAACTGATGTGATCATTACCTACTGCTGGGGTATTGACGAGTCTTTAGAGTCCCACACAGAAGTTTCCTAGTTCAAGCGGAACGAAGTAGGACACATATGCTGATATGTGCAGGGGCCAGATTAAATACCAGTATGTGATACCATATTCTAATCTGGCGGTTATTTGTTATCGCATAGGTTATATGTGATATAACCGGATTATTAAATCAAGTGTTGATTTGATAATGTGATATACAGATAAATGATATTAGACGGTTATATGTGATATAACCGGATTATTAAATCAAGTGTTGATTTAATAAATTGATATGTATTTATATTTGATATAATTATACATTAACTAATATTATAGCTCACTAATTATTTTCTTATCTATATACATATATATATATATATGAAGCATGGCATGGTTTTTCTATTTTTGGAAAATAAAAAATTGAGGTGGAAAATGGGAAGACTTTTTGTGGTATGGAGCAAAGCATGGCTTATTCTTTTTTATATTCATTTGCTTGCACTATTGAAACATGGCTACAATTTTTAATTGTCGAAAATTGTATGCTTCAATAATGGGTGAGCTAAAGAAGAGCCATTCTACACTTCATTCTTCACTTGAGTGATTTTTCCTCACTTGAGCTCCTTGGTCTCTAGCTCTCTCCATCTTCTTCACCTCCACCTCCAAGCTCAATCCTTCACATGAGTTGTAACCCTTGAGCTTGTGAGAACCCTAGTAAGCAAACAACACCCCTATTTCACCATCCAACACTAGATTAGCGCTTTGGTGTTGTGTGTTTCCTTTACTAAACAGTTTAGTAAAGAGGTAGCTTGGATTAGCGGACTTCGGGTGGATCATCTTCGACACGAAGGTCATCGAAGCAAGTTCGTTCAACCTTCAAGTGGAGTCGCGTGGACTACAACTGGGAGCTTTAGAAGAGAAGGACATGGTCTACAAAGGTTGTAGCCTCTTTCTCTTAGTGTAAAGTTTTGTTATATCATGTTAAACCCTAATCATCTAGTTTAAGATCATGGTTAGTGTTAATTAGCATCCCAAAAAATTTTAAAATGGCATGCTTGATGCTACTAAAACCCAGTGGTGGTGCTAACAAACACTTTCAATTACCACTAATTTCTCTCACAAGAAATTCCTTTTCTAAAAAGGTGGCATTCCGAGAAACAAACACTTTTTGTTCCTCAGTGTGGTAGAAGATATACCCTCGCGAATGTTTAAGATATCCAACAAACTTGCACAGAACTGACATTGCCTCGAACTTGTCCGGATTTTGTGTTTTCACATAAGCCGGACAACCCCATATCTTAACATAATTATGGCATGGTCTCTTTTCTTTCCATATCTCATATGGAGTGGTAGGAACGGATTTGGTTGGAACCATATTCAATATGTCTGCAGCTGTCTCAAGTGCATGACCCCAAAAGGAAATATGCAACTCAGCAACACTCATCATAGAGCGCACCATATCTAATAGGGTGCGATTCTTCCGCTCCTATACTCCGTTGTGTTGTGGTGTATACGGAGGAGTAAGCTGAGAGAGAATCCCGTTTTCTTTTAAATAGTCACGAAATTCCGTACTCAAGTATTCTCCTCCTCGATCGGATCGTAGGATTTTAATACTTTTACCCATCTGATTCTCAACCTCGTACTTATATTTCTTGAATTTCTCAAAAGCTTCAGATTTGTGTTTCATCAGGAACACATGTCTGAATCTTGAGAGATCATTGGTGAATGTAATGAAGTATGAGAAACCATTCCTGGTATGTGTAGACATAAGACCGCATATATCACTATGTATCTGTCCCAAGAGTTCGGTATCTCTTTATCCGTGTCCAGTAAACGGAATTTTGGTCATCTTACCTTTGAGACATGACTCGCAAGTTTCATAAGATATAAATTCGAACGGATTCAAATATCCATCTTTATGCAACTTAGCTACCCTTGTCTCATTGATACGACTTAGTCTACAGTGCCACAAGAAGCCTTCATTCATTCCTGAACTTTTCCTCTTGTGTGTGTTCTGTATGTTTAGAACTATGGTTTGATTCAGAATGTATATACCTTTACATAACGTACCAAACCCAATCAACACTTGATTTAAGAAAATGTTCATAACATTATCCTCCAGTAAAAAATTATATCCTTCTTTATGTAATAAAGAGACTGATATAATATTGGACATCATCTTCGATACATAATAACAGTCGTTCAAAATCATTGTATTACCACTTGGTAATACAAGGTGATATTCACCAACTGTTTTGGCTGCAACAATTGCACTGTTCCCTACTTTTAGAGATATATCACCTTTTCCCAGTTCTCTACCTTTCTTTACCCCATGTAACAAATTACATACGTAGGATCATGATCCGGTATCTAATACCCAGGACGTAGAGCAAACTGAGAAACAGTTCTCGGTTACAAACACATCCGAAGACGCTGCATCAACATGCTTATAATGAAGCATGACATGGTTTTTCTATTTTTGGAAAATAGAAAAAATGATGTGGTAAATGGGGAGACTTTTTGTGGTATGGAGCAAAGCATGGCTTATTCTTTTTTATATTCATTTGCTTGCACTATTGAAGCATGGCTACAATTTTTAATTGTTGAAAATTGTATGCTTCAATAATGGGTGAGCTAAAGAAGAGCCATTCTACACTTCATTCTTCACTTGAGTGATTTTTCCTCACTTGAGCTCTCCATCTTCTTCACCTCCACCTCCAAGCTCAATCCCTCACATGAGTTGTGAACCCTTGAGCTTGTAAGAACCCTAGTGAGTAAATAACACCCCTACTTCACTATCCTACACTAGATTAGCACTTTGGTGTAGTGTGTTTCCTTCACTAAACAGTTTAGTGAAGAGGTAGCTTGGATTAGCGGACTTCGGGTGGATCATCTCCGGCACGAAAGTCATCGAAGCAAGTTTGTTCAACCTTCAAGTGGAGCCTAATGGAGTCGCGTGGACTACAACCCGGAGCTTTAGAAGAGAAGGACACAGTCTACAATGGTTGTAGCATCATTCTCTTAGTGTAAAGTTTTGTTATATCATGTTAAACCCTTATCATCTAATTTCTGTCAAATTTTAAAATAGCATGCTTGATGCTACTAAAACCCAGTGCTGGTGCTAACAAACACTTTCATGGTATCAGAGCCAAATCTAGAAGATTAGATGATGTTAGTAGAAACATGAAACCGAAACAACGCCAAAAACCGAAACCTTGAAACTAAGTTTCTGTCGATTTCAAAATGATCTCTGAAATTTTTTTACACAACTGCAAAATGTTGCATATGATGTAACAAGAACACCAGTGAAATTTGAGGCCCAAATTCCTAAAAAGAGCCGGCGAGATCCTCATTATACCTAGCCTCGCCGGCCCCCTATTCCCCTTTTGGTCTCGAATTTTTTGAGTGTTCTGTTTGCTTGGTTTTAGGGTTTCAGGTCATGTTTGATTGGCTAAATTTGCATGTTATGTTAACTTTTTCATTAAAGGATATTTGGAGTGTTTCGTAGTCGTGTTCTAACGTCGTTTTGGGTTTAAGTTTGATATGTGATACATTAGTTGGAATCCACATTAAATTAGTTTTGTGAAAACTAGTTTGTTTGTGAATCTAGCATGTTAGTCTGTATTGATCAATTGCCATGAAGTTTCGATTCGGATAGAAACTCCGTCGCATTCGTGTATCATATGCGAATACTCGCCAGATAACTTTACTAGGTAGCCATGCCCCATAGCCCCAACCAAGTGACTTTAGGAGAGCCTCATTGCCAAAACCATCCACTCAGGTGCTCGCGGCCACGATGTTTCGCCTAAGAGCACTTGGTCGACGGTATCGGGGGTGCGGCCATCTACTAAAGTTCCCGACGAGTATTCGATCAGGTAGTCGGGAATCTTGTTGAATTACCCGGCTAAGTTATTGAAAAGTGTTTTCGATATGAGACTAAAATGCAAGATTTTATAGGGTTAGGTATGAAATTCGGAATATGAGATATTCCGGGTTTATGATGTCTAAGAAAATGCAGATTCTAATTATTGTTTCATTTATTTTTTATGACCGTAAGTGTAATATGTGGGGTATCCCAAATCTCGTTGCTATATGTCAACAGAATTTGGGATACACATATTTATTTGCGTTGATGACATGAGATGTTATGTGTTGCTGAGATATGTTATATTGGATCATCGTGAATGAATAGCCGGGGTTTTTATGTAAGATGAGAGTTTTTCAATTTTCATTCATGTAAAAACTTGTATGTAATATTCTTTTATTGGGACACTTCTGGATTGAGGATGATGTCACCATAGATGTATATTATTTACTTTTCCGCATTAGGATAGACCCAAGACGAGGAGCACAAGTAACCGGGTTCTGGAGTCCAGTTGGAGACCATCTCGAGGAGTCGAGACTGGGTCTCGTAACTCTTTAATTGGCAGGGTTGCTTGCTGCTCTCGTAGGGGTCTAGAGATGTGGGTTTGGTTATTCATCACGACCATGGAATCCGTGTTTTTCATTACTGGCTGAATTTAAAACATGGACCTCCTAGTATATCCAATATTTCATATGTTGACTTCTACTGCTTGGTTCTGTGATGTGATCCTATAACCGCGTGAGATGAATGCTATATTATATATATGATATATAATAAAAGTTGCTTATGTTTTGCACCCGCGCTAGTCCAGCCCCCATTCTGCCGTTAGTTAAGTAACCTAACGGTGCATGACGGGGCTTCGTGGCGAATGCGGATGGCATAAGCGTACTTTCTATTTTCGTTTATTTTTCTGTGATGTTTAAGGAAACATTAAATGAAGGGACTTCATTAATGAGATTAATGAAAAGAAAAGAAACCTAAAGGTGTTGTAGAATTAAAAGATTTTTAAAAAGGTAGCTCTGGTTCTTGCTTTGCATAGTGGTATTCCTGTATAAATATCCAGGACCTCATTCGATGAGGAAAGAGCCGAGATCTCTTCACCGGGAGTGACCTCTATAGCAAAACTATCAAATGCCACAACCCACTCGGTTTTGTTTTTATAGCTTCTCTAGTTCTTGCTTTGCATAGTGGTATTCCTTGTTGAATAACTAGCACCTCATTCGATGAGGAAAGAGCCGAGATCCCTTCACCGGGAGTGACCTCTTTAGCGAAACTAGCAAAAGCTACAAAAAAAACACTCCTTTTCAAATCACTAGATTCTACAACGATATCAAGTTCATTACGTTAAAGGTTTTCATCAAAACCAGTCGTAGCCCTCCGTCATTTCAGATGAGTACTATTTAGTATTCGTGCTGTGTTTATTGGCATGCATCAAGGCGTAGTATATGGTAGCTAATTAGTGCTTATCTGCAGCATGTGATGTGATTGGATTAGGGTAGTCGTGCGACTTTATTAGCCTGCGTCAAGGGTCATACGGGTGGGTTTAATTCAATCACGAAATGAACGGGTTGAACTTGACTAGCACCCTATGGTTTGTTAGCCTGTGTCAAGGTCATAGGACGCTAGGGGTAAAAACAATTATCAGGAATTTCAAGTGTTGAAATTTGCAATGAGATTGCATACCTTCTATATGATAATTGGATCCCGATACCTACTGCGAGTAAGAGTTACTCATGGGAGAGTTTTCCAATTTACAATTAGCTGATCAAGTAGGTGTCTAAGAAAGGTGTTAACGGGATTATGCCCCTGCGGAAATGAGGTTATTTAATTAGTTCTATGTGAAAGCATGGTGAGACTCTCTCGGAGTACCAATACCTGCCTGGCTGAACGATTGGCGAACTTGTAGATTGTAATTAATCCCAGATAATCTTACCTTTTATGGTTTGAAGGAAGATTTGATAAAAACAGTGGGAGCCATCCTGATTAGATAAGATAATAACCAATCTAATCTTGCAAGAGCGCACGCTAAACTGTTTCCTTCTCTCTCTCTCCAGGTAGCGACCAATGACACGCCTTATTGAAAATAATAATATAGATGTATTGACCGAATCCACTTATTATACTGGGCTAGGTTCCGCTCTAACTTATGAATGTTATAAGTCTGAGCAAGTAATAGGGGAATACCCGGATTCCCACGCCACCCGAACAAAGAAGGAGCATACCGATGCATCTTCTTCGGGTGTGTTCGTTACCGAGAACTGTTTCTCAATTTGCTCTACGTCCTGGGTATTGGATACCGGATCAGGATTCCACGTATGTAATTTGTTACATGGGCTAAAGAGAGGTAGAGAACTGGGAAAGTGTGTAAGTCTTTAGTTGTAGGGAATGGTGAAATTGTTGCAGCCAAAGCAGTTGGCGAATATCACCTAGTGTTACAAACTGGTAAAACATTGATTCTGAACGACTGTTGCTTCATACCAAAGATGATGTGCAACATTATATCAGTTTTTTTGTTAACTAAAGAAGGGTATAATTTCACATTAGAGGATAATGTTATGAACATTTTTCTCAATCAAGTGTTGATTGGGTTTGGCACGTTATGTAATGGTATATACGTTCTAAATCAAACGACGGTTCTAAACGTACAGAACACACACAGGAAGAATAGTTCAGAAATGAACGAAGCCTACTTGTGGCATTGTAGACTAGGTCATATCAATGCGACAAGAATAGCTAAGTTACATAAAGATGGATATTTGAATCCGTTCAAATTTACATCTTATGAAACTTGCGAGTCATGTCTCAAAAGTAAAATGACCAAAACTCCGTTTACTGGACACGGAGAAAGAGCTACTGAACTCTTGGGACTCATACATAATGATGTATGCAGTCCTATGTCTACTCATGCCAGGAATGGTTCCTCGTACTTTATTATATTCACCGATGATCTCTCAAGATTCGGACATGTGTTCTTGTTGAAACACAAGTTAGAAGCTTTTGAGAAATTCAAGGAATATAAGAACGAAGTAGAGAACCAGACAGGGAAAAGTATTAAAATCCTTCGATCTGATCGGGGAGGAGAATACTTGAGCCCGGAATTCCAAAACTACTTAAAAGAGAATGAAATTCTCTCTTAGCTTACTCCTCCACATACACCACAGCACAACGGAGTATCGGAGTGGAGGAATCACACCCTATTAGATATGGTGTGCTCTATGATGAGTGTTTCTGAGTTACCTATTTCCTTTTGGGGTCATGCACTTGAGACAGCTGCAGACCTATTGAATCTGGTTCCCACCACATCCATGCCTACCACTCCATATGAGATACGGAAAGGAAAGAGACCATGTCTTAATTATGTTAAGATATAGGGTTTTCCGGCTTATGTTAAAAAGCAAAATCCGGACAAGCTCGAGGCAAGGTCATTTATGTGCAAGTTTATTGGATATCCTAAACATTCGCGAGAGTATATCTTCTACCATACCGAGGAATAAAAAGTATTTGTTTCTCGAAATGCCACCTTTTTAGAAAAGGAATTTCTTATGAAAGAGATTAGTGGCAATGATCTAGAACTAGAAGAAGTTCCATCTACACAAACTATAACTGACAATTTTGTAGAACCGGAGGATTCAATAGTCCCCGACAAACCCCAACCACTCCGCAGATCTAGTAGAGTTCCTCATCCACCTGAGAGATACTACAGTTTTCTCATGGATGGTGGGAGCGAGGATTGCATCAGGGAAGATGATGACCCAACTAGTTTCGAGCAGGCCATCACAAGTGGAGATTCTGTGAAATGGCTGGATGATATGCGATCTCAGATGGAATCCATGTACACCAACAAAGTATGGACTTTGGAAGTTGCTCCTGAAGGGGTAAGACCCATCGGGAGCAAGTGAATCTTTAAGAAAAAACTTAGTGTAGATGGAAAAGTTGAGACTTTCAAAGCTAGATTTGAAGCAAAAGGATTTCGTCAAAGACCTGGTGTTGGCTATGATGAAACCTTTTCTCCTGTTGAAATGCTTAAGTCCATCAGGATCCTACTGTATGGTTATTAGGCACTAAAACAAGGTTCTACAAGGCATCTACCATGCCAAAATCAAATTTTTCAAGTGCCGAACAACCCAAGCAAGATCTTAGACTAGAGATTAGGCGAAACAATGAGCAAGTAAACAACTTTACTTCTAATAGTTTGGGATTACAACCTTTGTAGTCCGTTCCTTCGCTTCATAAGCTCCATGTTGAGGTCCCTTCGCTGCGGTCATCAAGTACCCAGACTCTGGAGAGGCTCCATGAAGAGAAAGATGCAAGTTTGCTTCCGATCTTCAACAACTAAGATGATCTACCTTGAAGAAACTCAAACCCAAGCTCTTCCTTCACTAATCAAGTATTAGCAAAGCAAACACCCTAATCTAAGTGGCTAGAATAGATGAGGATGATGAAGTAGGAATTTAGCTCTCTTTTGTTTTCAATTTCTCACTCATTATCATCACATATCAAAAAGCTAGAAAGCTTTTTCAAGAGGAAGAAGAAGAAGAAATCTATTTGTGATGAATAATGAAATCCTAGTATAAGGTTAGAATTGCAACCATGGGTTAAGAATGAAGACTTAACCCTTGTAGAGAACTAACTATGGTAAAGGGTTTGGGTTGGGTTAAGAAATATCTACACAAAATATCATAAGTCAAAGCTTCAAGAAGCTTGATGAAAGCTTCATGCAAGCTTAACCCTAATCCAAACCCTAACCATATTTAAACTCCACAAAACATGTTGCATTTGTAACCCTAACATGTTACAATATTATATATCATATATACAATATTTATTGTAACAAAATAAAATAATACAATTAACATATATCACATATATATCAATGTATTATCCATGTGAGAAAAAGAATCTTTAAGTGAGCTAATATTAGTTAATGTATTATAATATATCAAATATATAATTATACATTAAATTATCGAATCAACACTTGATCCGATAATCCGACTATTTCACAAATAACCGACTAATATAATCTGTATCGGTTCATCGAATCAACACTTGATCCGATGACCCGGCTATATCACATATACCCGGCCGATATCACATATCGCGAGAATCTAATACGGTATCGCATACATGTATTATTCTCGGTCCCGCACATATCACATATGTGCTCCTACTCCGTTTTGCCTGAGCCAGGAAACCTCTGTGTAGGACTCTAAAGAATCGTCAATACGCCGGCAGTAGGTGATGATCATATCAAACACCCACAAGCTGCAAGCGGTCAGCTAAACGTAACAGCCACCCAGGTATTGAGCGATTAGAAGATCAACAAGCAAGCCTGTACATTCTCCTGCGAATCCAATCAGTAACACTCCCGTACAGTCCGGTCTCTTCGTCTGATATGTCGCATATCTCGCCTAGGGGTGGTAAACGTCAGACCCCAATAGCTTGATAAGTCATTTCGATATGAGGTCCATAACAGTTCGAGAAACTACTGATAACACTTACCAGTAAATCTCAGCAACCCTGGCCAGGGATTTCCAGTTATAGCCAATCGAACACAGCGCAACATCAACTCCCTATACCGGGAGAGACGAAACCTCTCCTATCGCTCATTGCCTCCATATGACTCGGGACTATACCCAAAAGCCACCGTTTTGCACGCCCTCTTGGACGTGGTATGATGTAAATCAAAGCACAGTAGGAATCACACAAGACTCTATGACGATCTCGGGTCTACAGACTAACATGTACCAGTGTCACCAGAGAACTGCCATCTGACGTGAGATATAATACCATCTGGGAGTTCTCGGCGAGTCCGTCCAGTGTACCCAGTCTCCACTGAGCACCCGTATACCTTCTCTGATGTCAAACACCAATGGATATGGGATCATCCATCACCCATCATATGGGTCAAGAAGCGCATACGCTAGTCTACTCTGGAGTATCGATGCCCTGCCTCGGTACTCCCACGACTAGGAACATTTGAAGGATGTACTTAGCGATTACACTGTCCCCACTAGTATGATCCGCATCATAGTCCTGGTAGTCAAGTACTCATCCTAAGGGCTTTATCAACATGTAACATAGAGACACTCAGAGTACATGTTAAGATAAAGTGCAACCAGATAGCATACTATGATGTCGAGCAAGAAAGTCCTCCCTATATATGTCCAAGCATCCACTACAATATACATCGTATGTACAGTAATGGCCTCTAGGGCATACATATCACTAACAATCTCCCACTTGCACTGGGGCCAAGTGTTGTGGTATCGCCTACCCAACAATCAGCTGTGGTTGAAGTATCTCATACTCATCCATCCCATAAAAGTATCTACTGGGAAATAGGCCTTTGTGAGTGGATCCGCGATGTTGTCCTCTGTGTCTACTCTCCTAATCTCGATCTCCCTAGAGATCAACCATCTCCATGATCAAGTGATACTGCCTTAGAATATGTCTGGATCACAGATGGGACGGGGTTTCCTTGGCAAAACCCAAAACTCCATTGTCACATAATGGTAGGAACGAAGTTCATCTCATGAACTAGTGCACATCCAGACTATTTCTTTGGTAGCATCCTTGGTAGTGATTTATCCTACCTTTATCATCTAGTATGTCACAGTATCTAGCTTGGAACTCTTCCAACATACCGTCCCTCCACTGAGGGTAAAGACAATGCCTGTGACTGACATTCTGTCGTCCTTATCACCCTGGAACCTTTCTAGTGATTCTCCCCAGGATCGGTTGATACCATCTCACTACAACTAGTGAGAATCCTAACATCCAATTAGATCTATCTCATAGATATAAAACCTAGGATTTAGAAGGTATCACTTTGATCCTTATATGGAGAATCCTTGTGATAAGAGGAGATTGACCGAGCGTAGCATAGGAAACTCCTTCCCTATCAAGAGTATGTCATTTATGTACAATACGAGGATCATCACCATACTCTCTACTACCTTTTTGTATATATACAAGGTTCATCTACCATTTTGATGAAGTCAAACTCATTGGCTACCATATCCGCGATGCCTGCTTTATCCTATAAAGCAACTTGCACGGGTTTTCACTACTCCCACTGTCTACGAAGCCCTCTGGTTGTGTACTTATAGGCGCACTCTTCTAAATCATCATTTAGAAAAGCTGTCATGACACCCAACCGCCAGAAATCGTAGTCCTGGTATGTAGCAATGGCAAGTAGGATCTGGATGGACTTAAGCATAGCTTTGAAAGTCTCAACCTTTCCATGTACACCAAGTAATCTTCTCAAGATATACTTGCTCCTGATGGGGATTTAACCCTTCAGATAAAGCAACCAAAGTCCATACTTTGTTGGTGTATAAGGATTCCATGTCAGATCGCTAAGCATCCAGCCATTCTTACAGAGTCCCACTCCTGATGGCCTGCTCGAAACTAGTTGGGTCATCATCTCATGATGCAATCCTCGCTCCCACTGTCATAGAGAAAACCGAAGTATCTCTCAGGTGGGTGAGGAATCCTACTAGATCGGCGGAGAGGCTGAGGTTCGTTGGTTACTATTGAATCCTTCGGTTCTACCAAATCATCTGCTGTAGTTTGTATAGCTGGAACTCCTTCCAGTTCTACCTCATGACCACTAATTTCTTCATAAGAAATTCCCTTTCTCAAAGGTGTCATGCTGAGAAACAAAACACCTTTTGTTCCTCGGTTAGGTAGAAGATATTCCCTTGCGAATGTTTAGGATATCCAACAAACTTCCACAGAACTGACTTTGCCTCAAGCTTGTCCGGATTTTGCTTTTTAGACATAGGCCGGACAACCCCAAATCATAATATCCTTAAGAGATGGGCTCTTCATATACCATATCACATATGGAGTGGTCGGCATCTGATTTGATTGGAACCCTATTCAATAGGTATGC
Source organism: Agapanthus africanus (assembly GCA_030015575.1). Classification (NCBI taxonomy): domain Eukaryota; kingdom Viridiplantae; phylum Streptophyta; class Magnoliopsida; order Asparagales; family Amaryllidaceae; genus Agapanthus; species Agapanthus africanus. The sequence continues at coordinate 478,968,022 of JASDDO010000022.1, read as the reverse complement.
AGCTTCTCAAGTGCATAACTCCCAAAAGGAAATAGGCTGCTCAGTACTACTCATCATAGAGCACACCTTATCACATAGGGTGCGATTGCTCCGCCCCGATATACCAACGTACTGTGGTGTATATGAAGGAGTAATTCTGAGAGAGAATCTCATTCTCCTTTAGAATAGTCCAGGAATTCCGTGCTCAAGTATTCTCCTCCCTGATCACATCAAAGGACATAATACTTATACCCGTTTTGGTTCTCTATTTCTGTCTTATATTCATTGAATTTCTCAAAAGGTTCAGACTTGTGTTTCAACAGGAACATATGTCTGAATCTTGAGAGATAATCAGTGAATGTAATGAAGTACAAAGAACCGGTCCTGGTATGTGTAAACTGGGGACCTTACATACATCATCATGTATCAATCCTAAAAGTTCACTTACTCTTTCTCTGTTTCCAATAAACAGAGCTGTGGTCATTTTATCTTTGTGACATGACTGGCAAGTTTCACAAGATGTAAATTCAAACAAATTTAAATATGCATCTTTATGTAACTTAGCTAGTCGGTTCGCATTGATATGACCTAGTCTACAATACCTCAAGAAGGATTTGTTCATTTCTATACTCTTCCTCTTGTGTGTGTTCTGTACGTTAAGAACTGTAGTTTGATTTAGAACGTCTATGCTTTTAGATAACGTGCCTGAACCGATCAACTCTTGATATAGGAAATGTTCAAAACATTATCCAACAATACAAAATTATATCCTTCTTTAATAAATAAAGAGACTGATATGATGTTGTATATCAGGTTCGGCATCTGATAACATTCGTTCAAAATCAATGTATTTGGTAATAAGGGTGATAACTGCCAACAGACTTGGCTGCAACACTTGCACCGTTTCTATCTCATGAAACTTATCACCCGTTCTCAGTTCTCTACCTATCTGTAGCCCATGAAACATATTACATATGTGGGATCCTGATCCGGCATCTCATACCCAGGACGTAAAGGATACTGAGAAACAGTTCTGTGTAATGAACACACCCGAAGAAGATGCATCAGCATGCACTTTCTTAGTTTGGGCGGCATGGGAATCCTGGTAAATCCCAATTCCTGCTCTGTCTTATAACAATTATAAGTTGGAGCTGGACCAACGATCCCTAGCGCAATATAACAAGCGGGTTAGGTCAATACATCCGTAATATTATCATGATTAATGCGTGACATGGTCGCTACCTGGAGAGAGAGAGAAGAAAACACTCAGCGTATGCTCTTGCAAGAATAGATTAGTTATTAATATATCTAATCAGGATGTCTCCAACTGTTTTAGTCAAATCTTCCTTCAAACCCTAAAAGGTAAGACTAGCCGGGATTAATTACACCCTACAATTTCGCCAATCTTTCAGCCATGCCAGTGCCGGTACTTTGAGAGAGGTTCCCCGTGCTTTCGTACGGACCTAATTAAAATAAACCTCGTTTTTCCAGAGGCGTAACCCCATTATGTCACGACCCAAGTTTGGATTTGACAGGCACTTAGATTGTATCATATCTAAAGATATGCACAAGTCCAAGTAAGCCAAAAACCAAGATCAAAATACCTTGTTTCGGAATTATTTATGAAAAATTTAGTTTTAAGTAGAAATCTCGAGTTATTAAGTTTATTCATTAAGCAAATAATAAAGGTTAAGTGTGGTTGTATTCCTAGTTGGAAACAATAATATCAAAATTTAAGATGAATGTACACATAATAAACATTACTGAATCTCATATAGAAGGAAACTATGAAACTGATCCACATATCTCAACTGTACATATATTTATATCCCATCTCTCATTTCTAAGTCAAAAATACAGTCTGATGGAGTCTTTCTAGATACAAAAGTACAAAATGGAAGGTTACCACACATGTAACCTACCTATCAAAAGATGAAATACTACAGCAAAAGTGATCCTGCCCCGCAGCTACCCGTCCACTCTATCCCTGCAAGGAACTGTGGCACAACGGGGATGAGTTGCCAACTCAGTGAATACAACTAACATATAACGGCGAATAAAGTAAATATGGTAATCATGATAATGAACATGAATCAATATGATATATGAGTATATGTGAAATCCAACAATAAATCACATCATACTTCTGAAATCATAACTCAATATAAATTATCTCTCGGTGTCCATCAACGACACAAAACTTTCATTTCTTATAGGCATCATTCCCCGAATGATCCTATACCCATAATATCGGTCGTCATCCTCTAGATGCACGCCGCATATTTCTAAAACCAATATCCGGAATCGAGTAACCTCGCTAGGCTCCCCCGTCTCAATACGGCTATCCTGCCCCTCGGTCTCGACCGGGTCCACCCTGTATCCAACTGTATAGCTCCCCCACTCAGTATGGATAACGTAAATCCGCGACCGTATATCTCCCCCACTCGGTCCGGAATAAAACCAAAAACAGAAATCAACTCAGGGTGGACATGTCACATCAATCATGAAAACGGGATTTATGTAATAGTATTTAAAACTCAGAATCATAAATCCTCAATTCTGTATTTATCTCATATCCAACATGGAAATACGCATAAAGCGACAAAATGTAAATACGGAATTCTACCAATATACTTAACATTTGTAAAACAATATAATCCATGTTAATAAGTATGATATTTAAGTGTATGTGACATGGCAATATCGACGAGGTGTGTGTAGCATATAAGATGTGCACGTGGCATGACTCGTCGATACTTGTGAAGTGTTCTAGCAACTAAGCAACATATAAGTAATGAAATGAATGATATTCTAATTAATTAACATGATGATATGAATATCGTATTAATGTAAAACCATGGGCGAAACACGCCATCTCTACTAAATTCCCCGGTAGATGTTTAGTCTACTCACCGGAAAGTCGATCTACTCCGGAATCGCTAATCCTTTCCCTTTCCTCGCGGTTTCCGTATTCTTCGTATCCGCGTCTAAATATACCAATATATCGTATATAAGCAAAACTGCATTTCCAACATAACGGAAATAGAAAACACGTTATACCCCTTTTTGCTAGTTATCTAATATTAGGTTATATCAAGTTGTTTCACACTTAATCTCGCTGGATTTTAGCTTAAACCTGCACAGTTTCAGAATTTAAAACGCGACTTAGTTTCGTCGTGTCGTTTTTAGTGTTTTACGATTCAATTTCCGATATATTCTCCCAGATTTAGATTACAGTGAAACTAAGTTAAATCAACAGTGCCAAAATACCCTAAATTGAACACTGAAGATACCCCAAAAACCAAAACCCCAAATTTCCTCCACTTGGCCGGCGACGCCGGCCAAAACCCTTCTGTCGCCGGCCCAAAACCGGCCCCCCATGGTCGTTTTCATGTGGTGTTTTTACCTTGATTCCTACATCATTTCTACACTGTTGAATTTATTTAGTTAAGTTCCAGATTGAAGCAGATTTTAACAGACTCTAATTTATCTAAAATACGATATTATGCGACTTAGCTAAACTCTACTTAACTAATCTACAGAGCCTAATTAACATACTAGGATTAAGAATTTACCCTCCAATTAGTTGTAGGAATAACCCCCAAAGATCTATAGGCTCCTCCTAGCTTGAAGATGCACCCTCTCCAAGAACAATCTCCATTCTCTTCTTCATCCTCTTGTTCTTCTTTTTCCTTCTTAGATTTTCTTTTCTTTTTAAATTCTTTTCAGTTTAGATTCTGAGTTTGACTGAAATGAACTATATATGTGAAGGAATAAAGAGATAAGAGAAGGAGGAGGTGTCTTATGATGAAGGGTGTGCACTTCATGCAAGGAGGAGGTGTGAAGAGATTGGAAACTTGCAAGCATGAGGTGGTTTTGCATTATCTTCACCTTTTCTTTTTATTTGAATTTTAATTCAGAACTGAAATGATTCCAATTATTCACTTAAACCCTTGACAATACCCTATTTGCATAAAAACTTAACTTTGCAATTTAACCCTTCACAATTAACTTATTACAAAACACATCTTTTATTAAAATGAAGCTAAAATTATCTTAAAAACCCTTATAACTTATTAAAATTACATTCTAAAATTCTAATTTAATTTGCATTACATATATCTTATAAAGATTGACATATTAGCTTTTAACCATTTTGTGATTTATCAGCTTATTCTTATTTTAATTAAATTTATTTATTTCTATGTTTTTCCTAAATGTTACAATATTCCCCCCTTAAGAAAATTCGGTCCCCGAATTTAAACTAATTACTATGCATACCTAAGAAAAGATGTGGAAATTTCTTTCGCATCGCGTCCTCCGTCTCCCAAGTAATCTCCTCGCGATCCTTTCCTTGCCAGAGAACCTTTACAGATGGCAGTATCCTCGATCGTAGTTGCTTTGCTTGCCTATCCAGAATAGCAACTGGCTGCACTGTGAAGGATAGATCTGGCTCAAGCTGTAGAGTCTGATGCTGGATCGCATGAGATGGATCGTGAAGATATCTGCGAAGCATCGAAACATGAAACACCGGATGTACGTCGGGAAAACCAGGTGGAAGTGCTAACCGATAAGCTACAGCGCCCACTCTCTCTAAAATCTCGTAAGGTCCAATATATCTGGGGCTGAGCTTCCCTTTCTTCCCGAAGCGCATCACACCCTTCATTGGAGATACTCGAAGGAACACATGATCTCCCACATCAAACTCGAGTTTGCGTCGTCTTCGATCTGCATACGACTTCTGTCTGCTTTGAGCCGCTTTCATTCTATCTCGTATCAAGTGAATCTTCTCTGTAGTTTCCTGTACTATCTGCGGTCCCAATATACAACTCTCACTAAGTTCTGTCCAGCAAACAGGTGATCTACATTTCCTTCCATACAAAGCTTCAAAGGGTGCCATCTGGATCGTCTCTTGAAAACTGTTATTATAAGAAAATTCTACCAAAGGTAGGTGACGATCCCAACTACCACCGAAATCTAGGCTACAAGCCCGAAGCATATCCTCTAGTATCTGAATTGTCCGCTCCGACTGACCGTCTGTCTGTGGGTGGAAAACTGTACTAAAACTCAGTCGTGTACCAAGAGCGTCCTGAAGTTTCTGCCATAGCCTGCTCGTAAACTGGGTACCTCGATCTGATACTATGCATGTCGGCACTCCATGTAGACGTACAATCTCATCGATATAAATCTGTGTATACTGAACAAATCCATATGTCGTCTTCACTGGAAGAAAATGAGCGGCCTTCGTCAGCCTGTCTACAATCACCCAAATGGAATCGTACCCTCTGCTAGTCCTGGGTAGACCCACCACAAAATCCATAGAAATCTGTTCCCATTTCCACTCTGGAATGGGTAACGGTTGCAGCTCTCCGGCTGGCCTCTGATGTTCTGCTTTGACTTGCTGACAAGTCAAGCATCGTGAAACAAAATCCGTAACATCCTTCTTCATTCCTTCCCACCAATAATTATCCTTTAAGTCACGATACATTTTAGTGGAACCAGGATGAATACTGTATACTGATCTGTGGGCATCCTCCAAAATCTCACGCCTCAATCCATCAGAATCTGGCACACAGAGACGAGTCCTAAAACGTAACACTCCATAATCATCAATCATGAACTCCGTCTCCTTGCCCTGCCTAACATGATCCATAATTTCCATCAAGCGAGTATCGGTAGGCTGCGCATCTCGAATACGATCCAATAGCTGAGGTCTGGTGCGAACATGTGCCAACTGACCTCCTGCCGATGTAAACTCAAACTGTATACGGCTATCACATAAGATCTGCCAGTCTGTAGAAGACTGTCTCTGCAAAATGCTCAAATGAGATAAATTACCTCCAGGCCTCCGACTCAAGGCATCTGCTACAACATTTGCTTTGCCTGGATGGTACAAAATCTCACAGTCGTAATCTTTCACCAATTCCATCCATCTACGCTGCCTGAGATTCAGATCTTTCTGCTGAAAGATATACTTTAAACTTTTATGATCTGTGAAGATTTGACACGTTTCTCCATATAAATAATGTCTCCAAATCTTCAATGCGAAAACTACAGCAGCCATCTCTAGATCATGAGTGGGATAATTTTGTTCATGCCTCTTCAACTGTCGAGAAGCATATGCTATAACCTTGCCGTGTTGCATCAACACACAGCCTAAGCCCACTCTAGAAGCATCGCAATACACAACGAAACCCCTTGACCCGGAAGGTAAAGATAATACAGGTGCAGTCGTCAAACGCGTCTTCAGCTGTTGGAAACTCTGCTCACATGCATCTGTCCACTGAAAAGGAACTTCCTTCCTAGTCAATCCTGTCAAAGGTGCCGCTATCCTTGAGAAATCCTGCACGAAGCGTCTGTAATAACCTGCCAGACCTAAGAAACTCCGAACCTCCGTAACTGACATAGGCCTGGGCCAGTGTTGTACCGCTTCAATCTTCTTTGGGTCTACACATATACCTTCTCTCGTAACAATATGACCCAAGAAATCCACACTATCGAGCCAAAAAGCACACTTAGAAAACTTTGCATACAACTGATGCTCTTTCAAAGTCTGCAATGTGATACGTAAATGCTGCTCGTGCTCCGTCTGACTCCGAGAATATACAAGAATATCATCTATGAATACTATAATAAACCGATCGATAAATGGTCTAAAGATACGGTTCATCATATCCATAAAAGCTGCTGGAGCATTGGTGAGTCCGAACGACATCACCAGAAATTCATAATGCTCATATCTCGTACGAAATGCTGTCTTCGGAATATCGTCTTTCCGAACCCTTAACTGATGATATCCTGACCTTAAGTCAATCTTTGAGAAGAATCCGGCTCCTTGCAACTGATCGAACAAATCATCTATTCGTGGTAATGGATACCTGTTTCGCACCGTGACGCGATTTAGTTGTCGGTAGTCGATGCACATCCTCATACTACCGTCCTTCTTCTTTACAAATAACACAGGAGCTCCCCACGGTGAAACACTCGGACGTACAAGTCCTCGATCTAACAACTCTTGCAACTGGCCCTTGAGTTCTTTCAATTCCGTCGGTGCCATTCGATAGGGTGGTATAGAAATAGGCCCTGCACCCGGAATCAGGTCGATACAAAACTCAATATCTCGATCAGGTGGCAATCCTGGCAACTCTGCAGGAAATACCTCAGGAAATTCTCGTATGATCGGGATTTGGTCCAAAGGAACTTCAGCGACCTCTATGTCCTGAATAAAAGCCAAGAACCCAAGACAACCCTTCTTCAAAAGCCGCCCTGCACAAAAAGCAGAAATCATGTTGACAGGGGTTAACTTGCAATCCCCCTGCACAACCAACACCGGTTCACCTGGAAAACAAAATCTAACCGCTTTTCCTCTACAATCTACATAGGCATGACAAGCGGCTAACCAATCCATCCCAAGAAGTATATCAAAATCCAACATGTCCAGGAGAATCAGATCAACTAGTGAATCTCTATTACCAATACACACCGAACACGATCTGAATACGTGTCGAGCTATAAAGGAATCTCCAACTGGAGTAATCACTACCAAAGGTAATTCTAACAATGACGACTCCTTCCCCAACAAAAGTGTGAATCGTGAAGATACATAAGAGTGTGTAGAACCGGGATCAAATAAGACATGTGCCTCTAATGAGCATACTGTAAGAGTACCTGTCACGACTGCATTTGATGCCTGGGCATCCTGTGGAGTCAGTGCAAAAACCCGTGCCTGGCCCCTGCCCGCATCCTGTCGTCCTCTACCTCTATCTCCTCTACCTCTCTGAGCACGTCCCGCATAGCCTCGACCTCGTGGTGCAACTGCCTGGCGTGTAGCGCCAACTGGGGGAGGAAGTAAAGCCATCGGTGTAGGAGAAGGAAGGGGTAAAGCAGCCTGTGGAGCAACGGTCCCGCCCTGAGATCTGCAATCTCTCGCAAAGTGCTCGGGAAGTCCACATCTATAACAAGTATATGGTGATCTCTGATCATCAGGATAAGAACTGAACATCTGACCCTGTGTCCAATCTCGTCCAACACTGCGGCCTGGAGTATGTCTGCCTGGATAGGACCCTCTACCTCGGCCAAACTGTCTATTCGTCGGCACGAATGGTCTACTCCTCTTTGGCTCCGGAACAACTCCTGACTGGCTCAAACGCTCCTCTACTCGTATCGCCGCATCCAAGGCCTGTGCATATGTATCAAAATGCTGGGAGCCTATCGCCAGATACAACTGTGTGTCCAAACTCCTTAGGAACCTTTTCACCCGAAGCTCTTCTGTAGGTACTAAGTATGGGGCATATCGCGAAAGCTGGGTGAAGCGTAAGTCATAATCGGCTACTGACATACTTGCTGCTTTCTTCAACGCTTCGAAACTGCTAGCTCTAGCATCCCTCACACTCTCGGGAAGAAATCTGGTAAGAAAGACTGTAGAAAACTCAGTCCACGTCATCGGGGGAAGATTCGTAGCTCGCCCTCTCTCCATCGACTCACACCACTCCTGTGCAAGTCCCTCCAAACGAAAACTAGTCAGCTCAACAGACCTCGCATCAGAACATCGTAATGATCTGCATATCCTCGCCATTCTATCAAGAAAAGACTGAGGATCTACCGCCACATCGGTCCCTGTGAAAACCGGCGGTCTCAATCTCATAAACTCCGCAAGTGATACCTCCATCACTCTCGTATCTACTGGTGCTATCGTCTGTGTAGGCTGTACCTCGGACTCTGCTACGGTCGGTGCTGGATCTGATCTCAAAGCTCGAGTGGTCTCAGCTAACTGTCCTACCACTCGCTGTAATCCCAACATACCCTCCTCGATCCTAGTCATGCGATCTGGAGGAGGAGGATCAGCATGCTCATGCACCTCCTGCACGTCCGGTGTACCAGTCCTCATCACAGGCGGACTCGCCCTAGCTGCATTCCTGGCTGCGGCTCGCCTAGCCCGCGTAGCCATAGCAACTGGAACAAGAAACGAGAGTTGATAAGGTGTGGGAACAGAAGAATTCAATATCGGAGAATCAACGGAAGAATAGATCAAGATAAACATCCTAAGGTTAGTTAGGCTGAATACGATAACGTAAATATGCCGCGGAACATACGTACGGTACTGCATTCGTCCTAATTCACCTACTCCATCAAACCAAAGGTCATCCTAACTCTCAGACTTACATCAACTTATTGAAATCCCTTACTGAATTCCGTAAGGTTACTCCTAAGCTTTGATACAAACTTTGTCACGACCCAAGTTTGGATGTGACAGGCACTTAGATTGTATCATATCTAAAGATATGCACAAGTCCAAGTAAGCCAAAAACCAAGATCAAAATACCTTGTTTCGGAATTATTTATGAAAAATTTAGTTTTAAGTAGAAATCTCGAGTTATTAAGTTTATTCATTAAGCAAATAATAAAGGTTAAGTGTGGTTGTATTCCTAGTTGGAAACAACAATATCAAAATTTAAGATGAATGTACACATAATAAACATTACTGAATCTCATATAGAAGGAAACTATGAAACTGATCCACATATCTCAACTGTACATATATTTATATCCCATCTCTCATTTCTAAGTCAAAAATACAGTCTGATGGAGTCTTTCTAGATACAAAAGTACAAAATGGAAGGTTACCACACATGTAACCTACCTATCAAAAGATGAAATACTACAGCAAAAGTGATCCTGCCCCGCAGCTACCCGTCCACTCTATCCCTGCAAGGAACTGTGGCACAACGGGGATGAGTTGCCAACTCAGTGAATACAACTAACATATAACGGCGAATAAAGTAAATATGGTAATCATGATAATGAACATGAATCAATATGATATATGAGTATATGTGAAATCCAACAATAAATCACATCATACTTCTGAAATCATAACTCAATATAAATTATCTCTCGGTGTCCATCAACGACACAAAACTTTCATTTCTTATAGGCATCATTCCCCGAATGATCCTATACCCATAATATCGGTCGTCATCCTCTAGATGCACGCCGCATATTTCTAAAACCAATATCCGGAATCGAGTAACCTCGCTAGGCTCCCCCGTCTCAATACGGCTATCCTGCCCCTCGGTCTCGACCGGGTCCACCCTGTATCCAACTGTATAGCTCCCCCACTCAGTATGGATAACGTAAATCCGCGACCGTATATCTCCCCCACTCGGTCCGGAATAAAACCAAAAACAGAAATCAACTCAGGGTGGACATGTCACATCAATCATGAAAACGGGATTTATGTAATAGTATTTAAAACTCAAAATCATAAATCCTCAATTCTGTATTTATCTCATATCCAACATGGAAATACGCATAAAGCGACAAAATGTAAATACGGAATTCTACCAATATACTTAACATTTGTAAAACAATATAATCCATGTTAATAAGTATGATATTTAAGTGTATGTGACATGGCAATATCGACGAGGTGTGTGTAGCATATAAGATGTGCACGTGGCATGACTCGTCGATACTTGTGAAGTGTTCTAGCAACTAAGCAACATATAAGTAATGAAATGAATGATATTCTAATTAATTAACATGATGATATGAATATCGTATTAATGTAAAACCATGGGCGAAACACGCCATCTCTACTAAATTCCCCGGTAGATGTTTAGTCTACTCACCGGAAAGTCGATCTACTCCGGAATCGCTAATCCTTTCCCTTTCCTCGCGGTTTCCGTATTCTTCGTATCCGCGTCTAAATATACCAATATATCGTATATAAGCAAAACTGCATTTCCAACATAACGGAAATAGAAAACACGTTATACCCCTTTTTGCTAGTTATCTAATATTAGGTTATATCAAGTTGTTTCACACTTAATCTCGCTGGATTTTAGCTTAAACCTGCACAGTTTCAGAATTTAAAACGCGACTTAGTTTCGTCGTGTCGTTTTTAGTGTTTTACGATTCAATTTCCGATATATTCTCCCAGATTTAGATTACAGTGAAACTAAGTTAAATCAACAGTGCCAAAATACCCTAAATTGAACACTGAAGATACCCTAAAAACCAAAACCCCAAATTTCCTCCACTTGGCCGGCGACGCCGGCCAAAACCCTTCTGTCGCCGGCCCAAAACCGGCCCCCCATGGTCGTTTTCATGTGGTGTTTTTACCTTGATTCCTACATCATTTCTACACTGTTGAATTTATTTAGTTAAGTTCCAGATTGAAGCAGATTTTAACAGACTCTAATTTATCTAAAATACCATATTATGCGACTTAGCTAAACTCTACTTAACTAATCTACAGAGCCTAATTAACATACTAGGATTAAGAATTTACCCTCCAATTAGTTGTAGGAATAACCCCCAAAGATCTATAGGCTCCTCCTAGCTTGAAGATGCACCCTCTCCAAGAACAATCTCCATTCTCTTCTTCATCCTCTTGTTCTTCTTTTTCCCTCTTAGATTTTCTTTTCTTTTTAAATTCTTTTCAGTTTAGATTCTGAGTTTAACTGAAATGAGCTATATATGTGAAGGAATAAAGAGATAAGAGAAGGAGGAGGTGTCTTATGATGAAGGGTGTGCACTTCATGCAAGGAGGAGGTGTGAAGAGATTGGAAACTTGCAAGCATGAGGTGGTTTTGCATTATCTTCACCTTTTCTTTTTATTTGAATTTTAATTCAGAACTGAAATGATTCCAATTATTCACTTAAACCCTTGACAATACCCTATTTGCATAAAAACTTAACTTTGCAATTTAACCCTTCACAATTAACTTATTACAAAACACATCTTTTATTAAAATGAAGCTAAAATTATCTTAAAAACCCTTATAACTTATTAAAATTACATTCTAAAATTCTAATTTAATTTGCATTACATATATCTTATAAAGATTGACATATTAGCTTTTAACCATTTTGTGATTTATCAGCTTATTCTTATTTTAATTAAATTTATTTATTTCTATGTTTTTCCTAAATGTTACACATTAACACCTTTCTAGACACCTACTTGATTGGCTAATTGTAATGTGTAAAACTCTCCCAGGAGTAACTCTTACTCGCAGCGGGTATCGGGATCCAACTATCTCATAGAAGGTATGCAATCTCATTGCAAATTTCAACACTTGAAATTCCCAATAATATTTTACCCCTAGCATCCTATGACCTTGACGAAAGCCAACAAACCATAGGCTACTAGTCAAGTTCAACCCGTCATTTCCTGATTGAATTAAACCCACCCGCACGACACTTGACGAATGCCAAACAACGTCGTACGAATACCCTAATTCAATCCCATCGTATGCTAGCAGATAAGCACTAGTTAGCTACCGTACACTACGCCTTGACGAATGCCAAACTACCGCAGCACGAATATTAAGTAGTACTTATCTGAAATGACGAAGGGCTACGACAGGTTTTTAAGAAAACCTTTTGCGTAATGAACTTGATATCGTTGTAGAATCGAGTGATTTTAAATATAGTGTTTTTTAGGCTTTTCTAGTTTTGCTAAAGAGGTCACTCCCGGTGAAGAGATCGTCGACTCTTTCCTTATCGAATAAGGTGCAGGATATTTCACAAATACCACTATGCAAAGCAAACACTATAGAAGCGATCAAAAGACAAACCGAGTGTGTAGCATCTGCTAGTTTCGCTAAAGAGGTCACTCCCGGTGAAGGGATCTCGGCTCTTTCCTTATCGAATAAGATGCTGGATGTTCTACAAGGAACACCGCTATGCAAAGAAAGAACTAGAGCTACCAATTTTTAAACAAGTTTCTACAACATCTTTAGTTTTCTTTTAGTTCATTAATCTCATTAATGAAGTCCCATTTGATTATGCTTCACAAGCATCAGATATGAAACGAAATCAACAATATATAATATATATCACATATATATAATATAAACATTCATCTCAGGCAGTAATATGATCTCATCACAGAACATTGCAGTAGAAGAACATATATGAAATATTGGATATACTTGGAGGTCCGTGTTTTAATATGAGCCTGTATAAAACACGGATTCCACGGTCGCGATGAATAGCCAATCCCACACCCCTAGACCCCAACGAGAGTGGCAAGCAACCCTACCAATTCTAGAGTTAGGAGACCCGGTCTGGACTCCTCGAGATAGTCTCCCTCTGGACCCTAGAACCCGGTTACTTGTGCTCCCCGCTTTGTGTTAGTGTATATGCCTTAGGGGCCATTATTGTATCATACTAGTTTGTATATTACTTAATGGAAGCTTGGGATATTCACATGTATATAACAGTCTTGCTAAACATGGTAGTATGCTACTGGGTTTTTCTATCTTAATATGTGAGTATACGTATTGATAGAGCTCTTAGGATCTTGCTTGACTACCAGCGTTGTGATGGCAGTCACACTAGTGGGGGCTGGGTAGTCTACAAGCACATCCTTATTCAGGTCCCTAGTCATTGGATTATCGAGACAGGGCATCAATACTCCGGAGTAAACTAGTGTGTACGCTTCTCATCCCAGTTGGGGAGATGGTCTGTCCCACAGCCATCAGTACGTCGTACTGGAGATAGTATGCAGGTGCTCGTTAGGTTACGGGTACACCGGACAGGACTCACAGGGAACTGTTGGTTGGTTTTATACCAGTCGTCAGTGAACAGTTCCCAGGTGACATGAGTACAGCATAGTCCGCAGACTTGACACTGCTACTTCGCCTCGAGTGTGTCCCACTGTTCTTAGATTGCTACCCTACCACGGCTCAAAGAAGTCGTGCAAACAGGTAGCAGTTGGGTGCAGTCCCGAGCATTTGGAGGCAGTGGCGGTTAGACAGGATTCGTCTCTCCCGGTATTGGGGGTTGATATCGCACTGTGTCAGAGAGCTATTACGCAAAGTCCCTGGCCAAGGCAAGCGAGATTTGCTGGTAGGTTCCAGTAGTTTCTCAGGGTGTAATGGGCTTCGCTCCGACACGACTTATACCGCTATTAGGGGACTGACGCTTGCCGCCCCCCTAGGCCCGATATGCGATAGTCTTAGACGAACGGACCGGACTGTATGGAGATTGTCACATCAGACTCAGTAGGAGTTCGGATGGGTTTCCTCATCGGCCTTCTTATCGACATCTACCTGGGGACCGTTACGTACAGCTAGTGCCGCTTGCGGTCTGTGGTTAAACCCACTGCCAGCGTAGTAGTCGAGTCTCTAGAGTCTCACACAGAGAGTTTCCCTACTCCAGGCTAAACGATATAGAGGTCGTATGGTTTTACGACAACGGTTCGGACGCATACGTGTGTTTACGCACGTACGACTTTCGGACAGTTTACTAGTCGGCTTTGGTTTAAGCCAGTTACTAGTATCCGGTTATTGGATTTATACAGTCTAAAGTTTTTCCGTGTTTTCACGGATAGGAGGGGCGTTCTCGTAATTGCGCGAGAAGCTTCTAGAAGATGGTGACTAAGGAGGTTAAGGTGGCATATACATTAAATGAGATTAGTGAGTCATATGGATGATTCATCCATGTCATTAATGCATCATAAATGCTTAATGACTCATGGAGATGAATCACCATTAGATATTTATCAAGCATGGCTGTAAATCATTTTCATTTCTTTTCTTGAAAAACAATAATGCTTGATATATATTATGATAACTCATTTTCTCATTTCATTATTATGTTCATCTTCTCTCTCCTCAAGCTCTCTCTCTTCAAACCCTAATTCTCCCCTCTTATGTGTTGAGTACAAGGATTAGTTAGACTACTTAATCCATAACCATACTCTATTTCATCTAGGTACTTTGATTAGCACTTAAAGATACCTAGTTTCCTCAAGTTTAGAGGCAAAGCTTGGAGTTTAGCTCTCGTGGTGGATCGTCTACTACTTGGAGAAGGCCGAGGAGGAGGTGGAGTTCGTAAAGATGAAGGACACGGTTCTTTAGGTATAATCCCTTTACATAGTAGTTGTTAACTTCTATGTTTGATGTTAGTTATCGTTTAGCTTCGATTCATGCGGTTAGTCGATGTTTATGCAAAGAACAAGATCGTTTTTCATATTTCCGCCTCCCCGCTAGTCGTGGGGTGTTGTACATGGACTTACAGTGGTATCAGAGCCTCGCTAAACAATAAATAACTCACTTGCAAAATTGTATGAATTTCGAACGGAAAAAACAAAACCGGAAAACCCCGATATCATGAGTTTCTGTCGATTTTTAAATGAAGTCCAAAAATTTTTCAGGCAGGTTCAGAAAGCCCTAAATGATAGTATTAGAACACCCAAGAAAACTGGGCTCATGAATCGGCTAAAGCGCCGCGGAACAGCAGCGGATCCCACCGATCCGCCGCGATTCAGCCGCCGAGTTGCCGATTCATCTGCCCAATTTTCCTGTGTTGGTTCTCTGTGATATTTGGTATTTTCTGGAAATTTTTAATTTTTGCTCAGGTTTCAGATTTACAGAGAAGTATTGGAGCAAAATTAAATGTGTTTAATCGATCGAAATTATACGGTATTTTCTTGTTGGATTATATCTGTGTTTGTATAATGTGTTCGTAAACCTCCCCTAACTGCTAGTATGTCGGTTGGCAGGGGGTTGCATATTTCTGTAATGGTTTTTACTGTTTGTGGATATGAACTGTGTTGGACTGTTGTGATGTATAGCCGGGGTTATGTGATGGGTTATTATTTAATTCATTTGATGTAAATATAATTTGTTGTAATATTATTTTGCGGGGCACATCCAGGTTGCGGTTGTAGCCACCGTTGTATTATTTCATTTTACTGTTTTTGCTCCTAGGACAGACCCAAGGTGGGGTGCACAAACTGCCGGACGGGTAGTTTGCCGTACCCATAGGGGTCTTGGGTAGGGTAATGGCTATTCATCACAACTATATAATCCGTCTTTTGTTGCAGGCTCAAAACAAACACGGATTGCTTGTAAATCCAATAAAGTTCATCTGTGATCTGGAAATGTCTATTATTGCGTCTGACGAATGTACAATATCTATATATGATAGCTATTTAGACGTCACTTATGTTTTACACCCGCGCTAGCCCAGCCCCCGCTCTGTCATTAGTTAAGTAACCTAACGGGTAATGATGGGACCCCGTGGCGAATGCGGATGGCATAAGAGGACGTTGTATTTTCGTTGTTTTCTGCAATGATAGGTTAATGATGGGACGCATTATTTATAATGCAAAGAAAATAAACCAAAAGTTTAATCGTTGGAACAATTTAAAAGAAACCACTCGGTTAATTTTAAAAAACAGATATTTTTAAATGCGGAGCTTTAACCACTCCTTTTAAAAGCTATCAGGTTCCTTCGGTTATATCAAGTTCACTACGTTCACGGTTTCGCCAAAACCATTCGTAGCCCTCCGTCATTTCATTTGGGTATTCAGTAGTATTCAAGCTATGCATTTTGGCCAAAGTCAAGGCATAGTGTTTGGTAGCTGCTGGGTTTTCATTTGTAGCATAAGATAGATGAGTTGGTTTGGGACAGTCGTATTATCATTTGACCAAAGTCAGGGGTATATACGGATGGGTTCAAATTGACAAGATAATGACGGGTAGAACTTGACATGTGACTTATGACATTTTGACCAAAGCCAAGGTCATAAGAGCATGGGGCAAAAACTTATATCAGGAATTTCTAAAGAAACTGAAATTTGCAAAGAGATGCATACCATTTGGAGTTTGATGAATGTTGGTAGCATTCCTTCAACATTATCATACTATGATATTTGGATCCCGATCCTACTGTGAGTATATGCTACTCATCAGGATATTCGTCACTTAACGATCGATGCTATAAACCAAGTAGGTGTCAAGAAAGGTGTCAGCGGGGTTACGCCCCCAGAGAAAAGTGGTTATTTAATTAAGTAACTTCGCGAAAGCGTTAGAAAACCTCCCTCGAAGTACCGACACCAGCCTGGCTGAACGGTTAAGCAAGTATTGTACAGTGAGAATAGTCCTAGCTAATTCTTATTTTATGGTTTGAGGAAGGATTCGAGAAACAGTGGGAGCCATCCAGTTTAGATAAACTAAAAACCACTTTAAACTTGCAAGAGCATCATGCTAAAGAGTTTTCTTCTCTCTCTCCTAATTGCAGCGACCCTGAAAATGACTGGACTTAAGTTACTTTTAGAGAAAAATATACTGACAGGGCCAAACTATAAAGATTAGCTGCGGAATGTCAAAATGGCTTTGACCTATGACAAATTGGGGTACGTCCTCACCGCCACGGCACCTGCTGTCCCTGGTCCCAAATCCAGTAATGCGGATAAGAAAATCTGCAAAACCTGGGATTTCGATTGCGCGAAAGCCAAGTGCATCGTGCTTGCCTCGATGAACAATGAACATCAGAGGAGGCATAAGGATATGGAACTAGATGCCATATTTCTCCATACAAAGGAACTTTATGGAGAGCAATCTCGTATAGCAAGATACGAGACCTCTAAGAACTTGTTTCGAGCGAGGTTGGCTGTCGGGTCATCGGTAGGAGAACATGTTCTAAAGATGATCGGCTATATAGAAGAGCTCGCAGACCTTGGGACGACTTTGGATAATGAGCTCTATACAGACCTTATTCTCCAGTCCCTTCCTCCCACCTACGCCCAGTTTATCCTGAACTTCAACATTCAAAGAAAAGAAGTTGAACTTCCGGAACTCCTGAATATGTTAAGGAGTGCAGAGGGCACCTTGCAGAAGGCAAGGGAAACACCCGCTATGTTTGTTGGCGGTGCTTCTTCTTCCGGGTCCAAGGCTAGGGCCAAAGGAAGGAAAAAGAAGGCCGCCCCCAGACCTAGAGGAGGTGTAAGTAAGGTGGGAAGGAAGGGAAAGAAAAAGTTTGCGGTACCGGTAGTGGGCCAGGATGAGTGCTTCCATTGTCACAGGAAAGGGCACTGGAAAAAGGATTGCAAGGCGTGGAACGCCAAGAACCAGGAACCGAAGCAAGCTGTGGCTTCGACTTCAGGTGTGTTTGTAATTGAGAATTGTCTGTCAATCAACTCTACTTCCTGGGTATTGAATACCGGATCACGATCTCATATTTGCAATTCATTGCAGGCACTGAGAAACCGTAGAGTGCTGAAGGAAGGTGATATGACCGTGATGGTTGCTAACGGAGCTAGCGTGGGAGCTGTGTCCGTAGGGGATTATCACCTGGGATTGACGAGTGGACACATTTTGGTTTTACATAACTGTCTTTATGTACCCAGCTTAACGTGTAATATCATATCTGTTTCCTTGTTATCAAATAAAGGTTATGATTTCACGTTTGGAAGTGGTGTTGTTAACATCCACCTTAATCATAGTTTGATTGGGTCCGGTACACTGGAAAACGGTATATATGTGTTAAACCAACTCCAAATTTTCAATGTCCAGAACACACTAAAAAGAAAGTCTCCAGATTTAAATAAAGCTTTCTTATGGCATTGTAGACTGGGTCACATCAATGAGAGAAGGTTGACTAATTTGCATAGAGAAGGATATTTGGACTCGTTCGAATATCAAACTTATGACACTTGTCAATCTTGTCTCAAAGGAAAGATGACAAAGACTCCATTTACTGGACATGGAGTAAGAGCGAGCGAGCTCTTAGGACTCATACACAGCGATGTATGTGGTCCAATGTCTACACATGCAAGAGGTGGTTTTTCCTATTTCATTACTTTCACGGATGATTACTCAAGGTACGGATTCATTTATCTGATGAAACATAAATCCGAGGCTTTTGAGAAATTCCAAGAGTATAAGAATGAAGTAGAAAACCAAACCGGCAAAAGTATCAAGACACTAAGATCTGATCGAGGTGGTGAATACTTGAGTGCCGAGTTCCTAGGTTACCTAAAAGAGAAAGGAATTCTCTCTCAGCTTACTCCTCCATACACTCCACAGCATAATGGTGTATCGGAGAGATGGAATCGAACCCTATTGGATATGGTACAATCCATGATGAGTAATGCTGAGTTACCGCGATCTTTTTGGGGTTATGCGCTAGATTCAGCGGCATATCTTCTGAACAGGGCTCCTACCAAGACTGTGCCTACCACCCCATATCAGATGTGGAGTGGGAAGAAACCCCATCTTCAGCATATGAAGATTTGGGGATGTCCATCTTTTGTTAAAAAGCAGCATATGGACAAGCTCGAGGCACGATCAGTAAAATGTAAGTTTGTGGGTTATCCAAAGAACTCCAAGGGATATTATTTCTATTACGCAGAGGAACAAAAGATTTTTGTTTCTCGTAATGCCCATTTTCTGGAACAGCGGTTTTTAGAAAAGGATATAAGTGGGAGCGAAATAGAACTGGAAGAAATTCCAGAACCACAAACTAATACTGAAAGTTTGGTAGAACAAGTAGTTCAAGAAGAACAGGACATTCCCGCACCCCTCCGCAGGAGTAGTAGGCCGTCTCATCCGCCTGAGAGATACTACGGTTTTCTCATAGATGGGGATAGAGAGGATTGCATCATAGATGATGATGAACCTACTGGCTTCCAGCAGGCCATCCAGAGCGGCGACTCGGTACGATGGTTAGATGCAATGCGGACCGAAATGGAGTCCATGTACACCAACAAAGTATGGACTTTGGACTTTGCTCCAGATGGGGTAAAACCCATAGGATGCAAATGGATCTTCAAGAAAAAGATTGGTGTAGATGGACAGGTGGAAATCTATAAGGCTAGACTTGTTGCAAAGGGTTTTCGTCAAAGACCTGGTTTGGACTATGACGAAACTTTTTCTCCAAAGGCTATGCTCAAATCCATTCGGGTCCTTCTTGCTATTGCTACCTTCCATGATTATGAAATCTGGCAGATGGACGTAAAGACGGCTTTTCTGAATGGAAATTTAGAAGAGTGTGTCTATATGGATCAGCCAGAGGGTTTCAATCAGAGTGGGAGCAGCGGGAAAGTATGCAAGTTGCTTAAGTCCATTTATGGACTGAAGCAGGCATCGCGGAGTTGGAACATCTGTTTTGATGAAACAGTCAAAGAATATGACTTCATCAAAAATCCAGATGAACCGTGCATATATAGTAAAGTTGTAGCCAGAAGTGTCGTATTCCTCGTCTTGTACGCGGATGACATTCTGTTGATAGAAAATGACATTCCTATGCTACAATCTGTCAAAGGATTCTTGTCACACAGGTTCTCCATGAAAGACCTGGGAGATACCTCTTACATTCTGGGGATCCGGATATATCGTGATAGATCCAAGAGGATGTTGGGACTTTCACAGTCCAGGTATATCGACACTGTACTGAAAAGATTCAGTATGGAAGATTCTAAGCGCGGTAATCTACCGGCTTGTCACGGAATCACCCTATCCAAAGAGATGTCTCCCAAGACTGATTTGGAAAGGGAACGCATGTCTATTATACCCTACGCTTCTGCGGTAGGCTCTATAATGTATGCGATGTTGTGCACCAGACCAGATGTAGCTTACGCACTGAGCGTGGTAAGCCGGTATCAGTCAGACCCAGGGGATAAGCACTGGATAGCAGTAAAGAACATTCTCAAGTACCTGAGAAGGACTAAGGAGATGTTCTTGGTTTACGGCGGGAAAGACCTCAGGTTAGAGGCCTTTGCTGATTCCGGCTTCCAGAGTGATAAGGACGATTCCAAGTCCATGTCGGGTTATGTCTTTACCCTCAATGGAGGGGCGGTGTGCTGGAAGAGTTCCAAGCAAGACACCGTTGCTGACTCGACGATGGAAGCGGAGTATATTGCTGCTTGCGATGCCGCAAAAGAAGCAGTCTGGATGAAGAAGTTCCTAACAGAACTTCAGGTGGTTCCTACCATTGTTGATCCAATACCTCTGTATTGTGACAATAACGGAGCTATAGTTTTAGCGAAGGAACCAAGGTCCCATCAGAAGTCCAGACACATCTTAAGGCGGTATCACCTGATCAGGGAGATCATTGATCGTCAGGAGATCGAGGTTCGGAGAGTTGCTACTGAAGAGAACATTGCTGATCCATTCACAAAGGCCCTACCTCAGATTCAGTTCGAGAGGCTACTCGAGATCATCGGTCTTCGATATGCCAGTACATGGCCCTAGTGCAAGTGGGAGATTGTTAGTGTGTATGCCCTAGGGGCCATTATTGTATCATACTAGTTTGTATATTACTTAATGGAAGCTTGGGATATTCACATGTATATAACAGTCTTGCTAAACATGGTAGTATGCTACTTGGTTTTTCTATCTTAATATGTGAGTATACGTATTGATAGAACTCTTAGGATCTTGCTTGACTACCAGCGTTGTGATGGCAGTCACACTAGTGAGGGCTGGGTAGTTTACAAGCACATCCTTATTCAGGTCCCTAGTCTTTGGATTATCGAGACAGGGCATCGATACTCCGGAGTAGACTAGTGTGTACGCTTCTCATCCCAGTTAGGGAGATGGTCTGTCCCACAGCCATCAGTACGTCGTACTGGAGATAGTATGCAGGTGCTCGTTAGGTTACGGGTACACCGGACAGGACTCACATAGAACTGTTGGTTGGTTTTATACCAGTCGTCAGTGAACAGTTCCCAGGTGACATGAGTACAGCATAGTCCGCAGACTTGACACTGCTACTTTGCCTCGAGTGTGTCCCACTGTTCTTAGATTGCTACCCTACCACGGCTCAAAGGAGTCGTGCAAACAGGTAGCAGTTGGGTGCAGTCCCGAGCACTTGGAGGCAGTGGCGGTTAGACAGGATTCGTCTCTCCCGGTATTGGGGGTTGATATCGCACTGTGTCAGAGAGCCATTACGCAAAGTCTCTGGCCAAGGCAAGCGAGATTTGCTGGTAGGTTCCAGTAGTTTCTCAGGGTGTAATGGGCTTCGCTCCGACACGACTTATACCGCTATTAGGGGACTGACGCTTGCCGCCCCCCTAGGCCCGATATGCGATAGTCTTAGACGAACGGACCGGACTGTATGGAGATTGTCACATCAGACTCAGTAGGAGTTCGGATGGGTTTCCTCATCGGCCTTCTTATCGACATCTACCTGGGGACCGTTACGTACAGCTAGTGTCGCTTGCGGTCTGTGGTTAAACCCACTGCCAGCGTAGTAGTCGAGTCTCTAGAGTCTCACGCAGAGAGTTTCCCTACTCCAGGCTAAACGATATAGAGGTCGTATGGTTTTACGACAAGGGTTCGGACGCATAAGTGTACGACTTTCGGACAGTTTTTACTAGTCGGCTTTGGTTTAAGCCAGTTACTAGTATCCGGTTATTGGATTTATACAGTCTAAAGTTTTTTCGTGTTTTCACGGATAGGAGGGGCGTTCTCGTAATTGCGTGAGAAGGTTCTAGAAGATGGTGACTAAGGAGGTTAAGGTGGCATATACATTAAATGAGATTAATGAGTCATATGGATGATTCATCCATGTCATTAATGCATCATAAATGCTTAATGACTCATGGAGATGAATCACCATTAGATATTTATTAAGCATGGTTGTAAATCATTTTCTTTTCTTTTCTTGAAAAACAATAATGCTTGATATATATTATGATAACTCATTTTCTCATTTCATTATTATGTTCATCTTCTCTCTCCTCAAGCTCTCTCTCTTCAAACCCTAATCCTCCCCTCTCATGTGTTGAGTACAAGGATTAGTTAGACTACTTAATCCATAACCATACTCTATTTCATCTAGGTACTTTGATTAGCACTTAAAGATACCTAGTTGCCTCAAGTTTAGAGGCAAAGCTTGGAGTTTAGCTCTCGTGGTGGATCGTCTACTACTTGGAGAAGGCCGAGGAGGAGGTGGAGTTCGTAAAGACGAAGGACACGGTTCTTTAGGTATAATCCCTTTACATAGTAGTTGTTAACTTCTATGTTTGATGTTAGTTATCGTTTAGCTTCGATTCATGCGGTTAGTCGATGTTTATGCAAAGAACAAGATCGTTTTTCATATTTCCGCCTCCCCGCTAGTCGTGGGGTGTTGTACATGGACTTACACCTTGGGTCTATCCTAATGCGGAAAAGTAAATAATATATAATGGTGACATCATCCTCAGCCCGGAAGTGCCCCAATGAAAGAATATTACATACAATGAATTTTACATAAATGAAAATGAAAAACTCTCATCTCACATAAAACCCCTGGCTATTCAAACACGACGATCCAATATAACATATCACAGCAACACATAATATCACATATCATCAACGTAAGTAAATATGTGTATCCCAGTTGTCGTTGATGTATAGCAACGAAACCGGCGATACACCACATATTACACTTACGGTCGCAGAAAAGAAAGTGTAAAACGACAACAGTTGGAATCCGCAGCCACTTTAGACATCGCATGCCTAACCAGATGAATTCCTTAGACATCGCATGCCTAACAATTATAAACCCCGCATTTTAGTCTCGATCTCGAAAACACTTTTCAATATCTAGTCGGGCAATTCAACAAGATTCCCGACATCCTGATCGAATGCTCGTCGAAAACTTTAGTAGACAGCCGCACCCCTAATGCCGTCGACGAAGTGCACTAAGGCGGAACACCGCTGCCGCGAGCACCCGAACGGATGCTTTTGGCGACGGGGTTCTCCTACAGTCACTTGTTCGGGGCTATGGGGCATGGCTATCTATTAAGTTTACCTGGCGAGTATCCGCATACGCTACCTGATTGCGACGGACTTTTGAGCGCATCAAAATCCCGTGGCAACTGATCATCTGAGACTAAACTGCTAGATTTATAACATTCAAATTAGTTATCTCATAACTACTTGTGGATTCCAAATATTGTAACACATTCCAGATAAATAGACAATGTTAAACTTTCCGATCGAATAAACAAACACCCAAGATTTCCCAAATAGCTCAACACTTGAGCAGAGTTCAAAAAATCCCAGAACATGTCACAGCCCCAATGAACCAGCCGTAGAAGGGTCAAACCAATGCCTCACATGTGGCAACGCTAAACTACCACAAACCCTAGGGTTCAGTGGAAGTTTTGACGGTCACATAATCAAGTTAAGGTTACGTTCTTCTAGAGGGTCCACAGATTCGCTTGCATGATTTTCTGAAAGTTTTAAACTCAGGAAAAATCCAACACTTGAAAGTTTTCCGTGTCGGGAAAAAGTGAGTTATTGATATCCGTTCGAACCTTTTAACACGTTCTAAATTACCCGAAAAACTAAACGATGTCAAACTTTCCGATCGAATCAACGAATTCAAAAGATCTCCAGAACACTCAATGTAGGGTTCCTAGGCACACTAATGAGGTCTCACAAGGCATCAACCATGCCAATTTCAAATATTACGGTGCCAAGAAACCCTATACTAGATCGTTAACTAGAATTTTAGGCGATACAGGAAGCTAGTTAACAACTTAACTAAAGGGTAAACGGAAATACAACCTTTGTAGATCCGGTCCTCCACCTCCATAGCTCCGTGACGGTGTACCATCGCTGCGATCATTGGATCCCGGACTCTAGCGTCGGCTTCATCGGAGAAATGGGCGGGCTAGGTCGTCGACTTCGATGCCGAAAATGATCTACGTCGAGGCAACACTAGATCAAGCTTCAACTTCACCAAGTCATGAAACTTGTGAAGAAAACACCCTATACTACTTGGCAAGTGGTAGAGGATGAAGAAATAGGAAGTGGGTTCACTTTAGAATTGGATTTCTCACTCTTTTTCTCAAGTTGCCATTGTTGGTAGCAAGCTTTTTCTTCTTGAAGAAGAAGAAGAAGATGAAAAGAATATGATATTTTTTTTTCAAATAGAAAATAAAATGAATACTTATCATATACCAACCATGGTTAAGTGTACATACTAAACTAGGGTTAGGTGAATGGTTAGGTTAAAGGAATAAAACAAAATGGTCAAAGCTTTCAACACTTCATGAAGCTTCATGAAAGAAACAAAGAAAGCCACCATTTTTATTTATCTTTTCCAAAATAAATAAACAAAATAAATAAATGAATAAGTAAACAAAACCCTAACCATTCATATAACCATGGTTTAATCATACACACAAACTCAAGTTAGCATGTATCATCAAACATGATACAAACTAGTGCACAAAAAATATATCACATATACAATGTGCATTTCAAGTGAGAAAATCCATTTAAAGTGAACCAATACTAGTTAATGCAAAGTAATATATCAAATATATAATTATACATTAAATCATTAAATCAACACTTGATTCAATGATCCGGTCATGTCGCATATAACCTACTAGTATCCAATGTATCGACTTATTGAATCAATCCTTGATTCGATAACTAGGTTATATCGCATACAACCAATCGATACATTCATCGCGAGAATGGAATACGGTATCACATACACGCATTATTCTCGGTCCCGCACATATCTCATATGCTCTCCTATTTCATTTCGCTTGAGCCAGGAAACCTCTGTGTAGGACTCTAAAGACTCGTCAATACGCCGGCAGCAGGTGATGATCATATCAAACACCCATAAGCCGCAAGCGGTCTGCTAAACGTAACGGCCACCCGGGTATTGAGCGATCAGAAGATCGACGAGCAAGCCCGCTCACACTCCTGTGAATCCAACCAGTAACACTTACCGTACAGTCCGGTCTGTTCGTCTGATATGTCGCATATCTCGCCTAGGGGTGGTAAACGTCAGACCCCAATGGCTCGATATGAGGTCTATAACAGTTCGAGAAACTGCTGGTAACACTTACCAGTAAATCTCAGCAACCCTGGCCAGGGATTTCCGGTTACAGCCAATCGAACACAGTGCAACATCAACTCCCTATACCGGGAGAAACGAATCCCCTCCTATCGCTCATTGCCTCCATGTGATTCGGGACTGTACCCAAAAGCCACCGTTTTGCATGCCCTCTTGTACGTGGTAAGGTGGAAATCAAAGCACAGTTGGAATCACACAAGACTCTATGACGATCTCGGGTCTACAGACTAACATGTACCAGTGTCACCAAAGAACTGCCATCTGACGTGAGGTATAATACCATCTGGGAGTTCTCGGCGAGTCTGTCCAGTGTACCCAGTCTCTACTGAGCACCCGTATATCATCTCTAATGTCAAACACCAATGGATATGGGATTATCCATCGCCCCTCTGTATGGGTCGAGAAGGTATACGCTAGTCTACTCTGGTATATCGATGCCCCGTCTCTATACACCCACGACTAGGGACCTTGAAGGATGTACTTATGGACTACCATGTCCCCACTAGTATGATCCGCATCATAGTCCAGGTAGTCAAGTACACATCCTAAGGGCTTTACCAACATGTAACAGAGAGACAATCAGTGTACACGTTAAGATAAAGAGCAACCAGATAGCATATTATCATGTCGAGCAAGAAAGTCCTCCCTATATATGTCCAAGCATCCACTACAATATACATCTTATGTATAGTAATGGCCTCTAGGGCATACATATAACTAACAATCTCCCACTTGCATTAGGGCCATCTGTAGCAGTGGTTGTAGTATCTCATACTCAACCATCCCATAAAAGTCTCTCTCTGGGAATAGGCCTTGGTGAGTGGATCCGCCGTGTTATCCTCTGAGTCTGCTCTCCTAACCTTGATCACCCTGGAGATCAACTATCTCCATGATCAGGTGACACTGCCTTAGAATACGTCTGGATCACTGATGGGACGGACGTTCCTTGGCATAAGCCACAACTCCATTGTCATACAATGGGAGGAACTAAGTTCATCTCATGAACAAATATACACCCAGACTGCCTCTTTGGTAGCATCTTAACTAGCGATGTATCCAGCCTTTATTGTCTAGTAAGTCACGGTATCTAGCTTGGAACACTTCCAACATACCGTCCCTCTACTGAGGGTAAAGACAATGCCTACGACTGACATTCAGTCGTCCTTATCACCCTGGAACACTTCCAGTGATTCTCCCCAGGACCAATTGATACCATCTCACTGCAACTAGTGAGTATCCTAATATCCAATTAGATCTATCTCATAGATCCAAAACCCAGGATTTAGTAGGTATCACTTTGATCCTATATGGAGAATCATTGTAATAAGCGGAGATTGACCGAGCGTAGCATAGGAAACTTCTTCCCGATCAAGAGTATGTCATCCACGTACTCTACGAGGATCATCACCATACTCCCTACTACCTTTTTGTATATACAAGGTTCATCTACCATTTTGATGATGTCAAACTCTTTGACTAACTCATCAAAATAGATGTTCCAACTCCGCGATGCCTGCTTTATCACATAAAACATCTTGCACACGTTTCCGCTGCTCCCACTGTCTACGAGGCCCTCTGGCTGTGTACTTATAGACGCACTCTTCTAAAACATCATTTAGAAAAGCAGTCATGGCACCCAATCGCCAGATATCGTAGTCATGGTATATAGCCGTGGCAAGTAGGATCTGGATGGACTTAAGCATAGATCCTTAGAAAAGGTTTCAACATAATCCATACCTGGTCAATGATGCAAACCTTTAACAAGTCTAGCTTTGAAAGTCTTAACTTTTCCATGTACACCAAGTAATCTTCTCAAGATATACTTGCTCCTGATGGGGATTTAACCCTTCAGATATAGCAACTGAAGTCCATACTTTGTTGGTGTATAAGGATTCCATCTCAGATCGCTAAGCATCCATCCATTCTTACAGAGTCCCACTCTTGATGGCCAGGTCGAAACTAGTTGGGTCATCATCTCATGATGCAATCCTCGCCCCCACTGTCATAGAGAAACAGAAGTATCTCTCAGGTGGGTGAGGAACCCTACTAGATCGGCGGAGAGGCTGAGGTTCGTTGGTTACTATTGAATGTTTCGGTTGTACCAAATCATCAGCTGCAGTTTGTATAGCTGGAACATTTCCAGTTCTACATAACAGATCTTGCCTCGAGCTTGTCCGGATTTTGCTTTTCAGACATAGGCTGGACAACCCCAAATCTTAACTAACTTAAGATATGGGCTCTTTCCTTTCCATATCACATATGAAGCGGTAGGCTACTGATTTGATTGGAACCCTATTCAATAGGTATGCAACTTCATAAGTGCATAACTCCCAAAAGGAAATAGGTAACTCAGTAGTACTCATCATAGAGCACACCATATCAAATAGGGTGTATCTGCTCCGCCCCGATACACCGACGTGCTGTGGTGTATACGGAGGAGTAATTCTGAGAGAGAATCTCATTCTCCTTTAGAAAAGTCCAGGATTTCCGTGCTCAAGTATTCTCCTCCTCGATCACATCAAAGGACATAATACTTATACCCGTATTTTGGTTCTCTACTTCTAAATCATATTCTGTGAATATCTCAAAAGGTTCGGACTTGTGTTTCAACAGGAACATAGGTCTGAATCTCGAAAGATCATCAGAGAATTTAATGAAGTACAAAGAACCGGTCTTGGCATGTGTAGACAGGGGACCTTCATACATCAACATGCATCATCCCAAGAGTTCACTAACTCTTTCTCTGTTTCCAGTAAACAGAGCTGTGGTCATCTTATCTTTGTGATATGACCGGCAAGTTTTCACAAGATGTAAATTCAAACAGATTTAAATATGCATCTTTATGTAACTCCAGCTAGTCGGGTCGCATTGATATGACTTAGTCTACAATACCTCAAGAAGGATCCGTTCATTTCTGAACTCTTCTTCTTGTGTGTGTTCTATATACTAAGAACCATAGTTTGATTTAGAACATCAATGCTTTTAGATAACGTGCCTGAACCGATCAACTTTTGATATAGGAAATGTTCAAAACATTATCCAACAATACAAAATTTTATCATTTCTTTAATAATAAAGAGACTGATATGATTTTGTATATCAGGTTCGGCATCTAATAGCATTTGTTCAGAATCAATGTATTGGTAATACAGGGTGACAGTGACCAACAGACTTGGCTGCAACACTTGCCCCGTTTTCTGCCTCGTGAAACTTATCACCCGTTCTCAGTTCTCTACCTATCTGTAGCCCTATGTAACAGTTTACATATCTGGAATCCTTATCTGGCATCACATACCTAGGACGTAAAGGACACTGAGAAACAGTTCTATATAATGAACACACCCGAAGATGATGCATCATCATGCACTTTCTTCGTTTGGGCGGCACGAGAATTCTGGTAATCCCCAATTTCCTGCTCTGTCTTATAACAATTATAAGTTGGAGCGGGACCAACGTTCCCCAGCTCAGTATAACAAGCGGGTTCGGTCAATATTCCGTATTATTATCTTGATTAAGGCGTGACATGGTCGCTACCAGGAGAGAGAGAGAAGAAACACTCAGCGTGCGCTCTTGAAAGATCAGATTGGTTATTATTTTATTTAATCGGGATGGCTCCCACTGCTTTTTATCAAATCTTCCTTCAAACCCTAAAAGGAAAGACTAGCCGGGATTAATTACACACTACAAGTTCGCCAATCTTTCATCCAAGCCAGTGTCGGTACTTTGAGGGAGGTCCCCCGTGCTTTCGCACGAACCTAATTAATGTAAACCTCATTTTCCCAGAGGCGTAACCCCGTTGACACCTTTCTAGACACCTACTTGATCGGCTAATTGTAATGTGTAAAACTCTCCCAGGAGTAACAATTACTCGCAGTGGGTATCGGGATCCAACTATCACATAGAAGGTATGCAATCTCATTGCAAATTTCAATACTTGAAATTCCCGATAATATTTTGCCCCTAACGTGCTATGACCTTGACGAAAGCCAACAAACCATAGCCCGCTAGTCAAGTTCAACCCGTCATTTCCTGATTGAATTAAACCCACCCGCACGACCCTTGACGAAAGCCAACAAAGCCGCACGACTACCCTAATCCAATCGCATCGTATGCTGCAGATAAGCAGCATATAGCTACCGCACACTGCACCTTGACGAAAGCCAACAAATGCAGCACGAATACTATATACAACTTATCTGAAATGACGGAGGGCTACGACAGGTTTTTCTGAAAACCTATTGCGTAGTGAACTTGATATCGTTGTAGAATCGAATGAATTTTGAAATGGAGTGTTTTTTAGGCTTTTCTAGTTTTGCTAAAGGAGTCACTCCCGGTGAAGGGATCGTCGGTCCTTTCCTCGTCGAATGAGGTGCGGGATATATCATATATATCACTGTGCAAAGCAAAAACTCTTAAAAGCAATCAAAAGACAAACCGAGTGTGTAGAATCTGCCAGTTATTACTAAATGAGTCACTCCCGGTGAAGGGATCTCGGTCCTTTCCTCATCGAATAAGGTGCAGGATATATCACATATACCGCTGTGCAAAGCAAGAACTGTAGCTAACTGTTTTATTTTGAAATTCGATTCCACAACATCTGAGGTTTCTTTTCTTTCATTAATCACATTAATGAAGTCCCATCATTTAGGTCACCTAAACATCACAGATAAATACGACGTACACTTATGCCATCCGCATTCGCCTCGATGTCCCCTCGTGCACCGTTAGGTTAGGTAACTAACGGCAGAGCGGGGCAGGGCTAGCGCGGGTGTAAAACATAAGTAACGTCTATATAATATATCATATATACTATATACAGTATTTATCACAGAACATCAAATGATCACATCACAAATATCGCAGCAGAAGAAACATATGAAATATTGGATATACTAGGACGTCCGTGTTTTCAATACGAGCCAGTATAAAACACGGATTCCACGGTCGCGATGAATAGCCAAACCCACACCCCTAGACCCCTACGAGAGCGGCAAGCAACCCTACCAATTCTAGGGTTAGGAGACCCGGACTCGACTCATCGAGATGGTCTCCCACTGGACCCTAGAACCCGGTTACTTGTGCTCCCCTCCTTGGGTCTATCCTAGTGCGGAAAAGTAAATAATATACAAAAGGTGACATCTTCCGCAACCTGGAAGTGCCCCAATAAAAGAATATTACATACAAGTTTTTACATGAATGAAAATGAAAAACACTCGTCTCACATAAAAACCCCCGGCTATTCAATCTGTTGGAGATAGTGCCCTCAGAGTCAATTATTGGGTCACAGGCACGTGATTGCAATGATTGAGGGAGGACCTATCCCGGGAAGACAGTCTTGCTCGAGATGATAGTACGCTATCTGGTTTACCTTTATCATCGTGTACTGCTTTAGGTGACCTGACAGGTCGCTATTGAACATTGATAAAGCCCCTAGGATTCTTGCTTGACTGCCGGCAGTATGAGGGCGATCATATAAGTGAGAGCTGGAGTCTATTAGCACATCCTTAAAAGGTCCCTAGTCGTAGGAGTTTCGAGACAGGGCATCGATTCTCCAGAGTAGACTAGTGTATACAGTTGAGACCCCGACGAGGGGCGGTGGCCGGTCTCACAAGCCACTGGTGTCAGTTGGTTCACCTAAGATGTATACAGGTGCTCATTGGGTTATGAGTACACCGGACAGGACTCGCCGGGAACATGCTAGTTGGTCTTATACCTGACGTCAGATAGCAGTTCCCAGGTGACATGTGTACAGGTTAGTTCATCGACCTGGGGATCGTCATTTGTCTCGTGTGAGTTCCCACTGTGCTTTGATTACTACCCTACCACGGCTCAAAGGAGTCGTGCAAACAGGTTTTAGTTGGGTATAGTCCCGACCCACATGGAGGCAGTGAGCGGATCTTCAGGGGTTCGTCTCTCCCGGTATTGGGGGTGAGGTCGCGCTGTGTCTAGGAGAGCCATTACACGAAGACCTTGGCCAAGGCAGGAGATTTACTGGTAGGTATTCCAGTAGTATCTCAGGGTGTTCTGGGCTGCACTCCGACACGACTTGTACCGCTTTTGGGGGTCTGACTTTTACCAACCCCCTAGGCCCGACATGCGATGCTCATAGACGAACGGACCGGACTGTACGGATATTGTCACTGACAGGCTCAGTAGGGTGTCAGGATGAGTTCGCTCATCGACGTCCCTTTTAGTCAATAGCTGGTGGCCCGTCACGTATTGGCTTATACCTCTGACGTGCTAGTGGTTAAATCCACAGCCATAGTATTGACGAGTCTTTAGAGTTCACCACACACACAGTTACTCAGCTTTCGGGCGAAACGCTGTAGAGGCCGTATGGAGATATGGCAGGGTTCGATCAGATACGTGCGGTATTGCACGGATCGTAATCGGACGGTTTTTACTAGCCGGCTTTGGCTTAAGCCGGATCCTAGTATTAGACGGTGTAGATTTTGTCTCATTGCATTTGTATCCGATCGGAATACAGATGCGGGTGTGTATGCACGGTATCGGGGTTTTCCTGTAATTTATTACGGGACCAGTTTTCTGGAGTTGCCAGTTTGCATTCCGTTCCGGCCGGTTTTCCTTTGTTCTTTCCCGGCCGGACTTTTCCGATGGAGGGGGTTATTTGCAATTGTGCAAATAACATTTTGTGGAGGGGTTTATTTCATAAGTTTTGATATGATAAGCATCTTTGCTTTATCATCCATGTTGTGCATTAATGAGATTTGATTGAATGAGGATGGGTTATAGTTATGGAGGTATGGTTTTGTTATGATCATGTTTGTTTATTGTCACCTCTTCCTTTATCCTACAATAACCTTCCTTCATGTGGTTTTGTTTTACTCTCCACCATTCTCATTTTGTAAGTGGCCGGCCAAATTTTTGAGAGAGTGAGAGTGGTTCATTTTGTGAGGAGATATATTTGTTCATATCATTTTTGCATGCAAAATTGATAGCTTCATTTCCCTCCAAAGCTCAATCTTCATTCCTCCATCCAAAGGCAACAAACCCCAATGAGACATACACTCTACACTGTTCTACAGCAAATCTTGGGCGTGTCGGTTAGCCAACTTCGCGCCCGAGTTGCCTCGGTATTGAGGTGGGAGCCCGTAAAAGTACCCGGCTTCGTGGTGCCCTTTCCGACGAGGAGGAGACGGACGGAGATCCCGCGAGGAGATCGGTGTGGAGATGAAGACCGGAGGACTTGGATCAGTCGGTATACTTCTCTACTCTTTTCTTATAGTTTGCTAGGACTAGTTTAATGGCCCGATCCGGGGTTTAGTGCGCGGTGGTGCCGGTTTGCTAAGTTCGCAAAATTAAAGTTTATCACCGTTTCCGCATTTGGCCGTCGGATTGACGACCGCGGCGCCGCCGTGCACTTACACAATCATGACGATCCAATATAACATATCCAGCAACACATAACATCACATGTCATCAACGTAAGTAAATATGCGCATCCCAATTATCGTTGACATATAGCAACGAAACCGACGATATCACATATTACACTTACGGTCGCAGAAAAGAAAGTGTAAAACTACAACAGTTGGAATCCGCAACCTGCATAGACATCGCATGCCTAATCAAATGAATTACTTAGACATCGCATGCCTAACAATTATAAACCCCGCATTTTAGTCTCATTATCGAAAACTCTTTTCAATATCAAGTCAGGCAATTCAACAAGATTCCCGAAAAACTGATCGAATGCTCGTCGTAAACTTTAGTAGGCGGTCGCACCCCCGATACCGTCGACGAAGTGCACCAAGGCGGAACACCGCTGTCGCGAGCACCCGAACGGATGCTTTCGGCGACGGGGTTCTCCTAC
Organism: Agapanthus africanus; assembly: GCA_030015575.1. NCBI lineage: Eukaryota > Viridiplantae > Streptophyta > Magnoliopsida > Asparagales > Amaryllidaceae > Agapanthus > Agapanthus africanus. The sequence goes on along the minus strand of JASDDO010000022.1, from coordinate 478,934,598 downwards.
AGTCACTTGGTTGGGGCTATGGGGTGTAGCTGTCTATTAAGTTTACCCGGCGAGTATCCGCGTACGCTACGTGATTGCGACGGACTTTTGATCACATCAAAATTCCGTGGCAACCGATCAAGTGAGACTAAACTGCTATGTTTATAACATTCATTCAGTTATCTCATAACTACTTGTGAATTCCAATTATTGTATCCCATTCCAGATAAATAGAAAATGTTAAACTTTCCGATCGAACAACCAAACACCCAAGTTTTCCCGATACAGCTCAACAAATGAAATAGGTTTAAAAACATCCAGTTCATGCCTCAGTACCAACGGTCCAGCCGTAGAAGGGTCAAGCCAACGCCTCACATGTGGCACGCCGTACTGCCCCAAACCCTAAAGTTCAAAGGGCAGTTCAAGACGGTCACATAATCGAGTTAAGGTTTGTTGTCTTCTAGAGGGTCCATCGCTTTACTTGCACTACTTAGAACGTTGTTAAACCATGGAAAGATCCAACACTTGGAAATTTCCCGACAGGAGAAAAATTGGGTATTTATATCCGGTCGAACTTTTTAACATATTCAACAAATTATCCGGAAAACAAATAGACAAAATTAGAAATTCCGATCGAATCATCGAAGCCCCAAAGCATCCCAGAAAACTCAACTCTTGAGTGCAAATTAAAAATTCCCAGAAAACTCAGCACCTGAATAAACAAATTACTGTGCAAAAATTATAGGCTAATCTCATAAACTCGCAGAAGCCAGGATTCTGCCGCGGTTCCGCCACGCTTTAGACACATCATTAGGTAATTTTTGCACCGTAATTCTTAGAATTCCCTGCTGAATTTTTTAAGCATTTTTAATCTGGAAAAAACCCAGTTTTTGAAAAAAGTCCAGAGAGCATTGAAAAATTGGGGTTTCGGGTTCGATCGGGTTTCTAACATCGTCTACGCATCGCCTAAGACTCTAGCTAGGCTCTGATACCACTGTAGGGTTCCTAGGCACACTAATGAGGTCTCACAAGGCATCAACCATGCCAATTTCAAATATTACGGTGCCGAGAAACCCTAGACTAGATCGTTAACTAGAATTTTAGGCGATACAGGAAGCTAATTAACAACTTAACTAAAGGGTAAACGGAAATACAACCTTTGTAGATCCGGTCCTCCACCTCCATAGCTCCGTGACGGTGTACCCTTGCTGCGATCATCGGATCCCGGACTCTAGCGTCGGCTTCATCGGAGAAATGGGCGGGCTAGGTCGTCGACTTCGATGCCGAAGATGATCTACGTCGAGGCAACACTAGATCAAGCTCCAACTTCACCAAGTCATGAAACTTATGAAGAAAACACCCTATACTACTTGGCAAGTGGTAGAGGATGAATAAATAGGAAGTGGGTTCACTTTAGAATTGGATTTCTCACTCTTTTTCTCAAGTTGCCATTGTTGGTAGCAAGCTTTTTCTTCTTGAAGAAGAAGAAGATGATGAAAAGAATATGATATTTTTTTTCAAATAGAAAATAAAATGAATACTTATCATATACCAACCATGGTTAAGTGTAGAGACTAAACTAGGGTTAGGTGAATGGTTAGGTTAAAGGAATAAAACAAAATGGTCAAAGCCTTCAACACTTCATGAAGCTTCATGAAAGAAACAAAGAAAGCCACCATTTCTATTTATCTTTTCCAAAATAAATAAACAAAATAAATAAATGAATAAGTAAACAAAACCCTAACCATTCATATAACCATGGTTTAATCATACACACAAACTCAAGTTAGCATGTATCATCAAACATGATACAAACTAGTGCACAAAAAATATATCACATATACAATGTGCATTTCAAGTGAGAAAATCCATTTAAAGTGAACCAATACTAGTTAATGCAAAGTAATATATCAAATATATAATTATACATTAAATCATTAAATCAACACTTGATTTAATGATCCGGTCATGTCGCATATAACCGACTAGTATCCAATGTATCGACTTATCGAATCAATCCTTGATTCGATAACTAGGTTATATCGCATACAACCAATCGATACATTCATCGCGAGAATGGAATACGGTATCACATACACACATTATTCTCGGTCCCGCACATATCTCATATGCGCTCCTATTTCATTTCGCTTGAGCCAGGAAACCTCTTTGTAGGACTCTAAAGACTCGTCAATACGCCGGCACCAGGTGATGATCATATCAAACACCCACAAGCCGCAAGCGGTCTGCTAAACGTAACGGCCACCCGGGTATTGAGCGATCAGAAGATCGACGAGCAAGCCCGCTCACACTCCTGTGAATCCAACCAGTAACACTTACCGTACAGTCCGGTCTGTTCGTCTGATATGTCGCATATCTCGCCTAGGGGTGGTAAACGTCAGACCCCAATGGCTCACTAATCAAGTATTACTTCCGATCTTCAACAACTAAGATGATCTACCTTGAAGAAACTCAAACCCAAGCTCTTGGTTCACTAATCAAGTATTAGCAAAGCAAACACCCTAATCTAAGTGGCTAGAATAGATGAGGAAGATGAAGTAGGAATTTAGCTCTCTTTTGTTTTCAATTTCTCACTCATTATCATCACCTATCAAAAAGCTAGAAAGCTTTTTCAAGAGGAAGAAGAAGAAGAAATCTATTTGTGATGAACAATGAAATCCTTGTATAAGGTTAGAATTGCAACCATAGGTTAAGAATGAAGACTTAACCCTTGTAGAGAACTAACTATGGTAAAGAGTTTGGGTTGGGTTAAGAAATATTTACACAAAATATCATAAGTCAAAGTCAAAGTTTCAAGAAGCTTGATGAAAGCTTCATGCAAGCTTAACCCTAATCCAAACCCTAACCATATTTAAACTCCACAAAACATGTTGCATTTGTAACCCTAATATGTTACAATATTATATATCACATATACAATATTTATTGTAACAAAATAAAATAATACAATTAACATATATCACATATATATCAATGTATTATCCATGTGAGAAAAAGAATCTTTAAGTGAGCTAATATTAGTTAATGTAATAAAATATATCAAATATATAATTATACATTAAATTATCGAATCAACACTTAATCCGATAATCCGGCTATTTCACAAATAACCGACTAATATAATCTGTATCGGTTCATCGAATCAACACTTGATCCAATGACCCGGCTATATCACATATACCCGGCCGATATCACATATCGCGAGAATCTAATACGGTATCGCATACATGTATTATTCTCAGTCCCGAACATATCACATATGTGCTCCTACTCCATTTTTCCTGAGCCAGGAAACCTCTGTGTAGGACTCTAAAGAATCGTCAATACGCCGGCAGTAGGTGATGATCATATCAAACACCCACAAGCTGCAAGCGGTCAGCTAAACGTAACAGCCACCCAGGTATTGAGCGATCAGAAGATCAACAAGCAAGCATGTACATTCTCCTGCGAATCCAATCAGTAACACCCCCGTACAGTCCGGTCTCTTCGTCTGATATGTCGCATATATCGCCTAGGGGTGGTAAACGTCAGACCCCAATAGCTTGACAAGTCGTTTCGATATGAGGTCCATAACAGTTCGAGAAACTACTGATAACACTTACCAGTAAATCTCAGCAACCCTGGCCAGGGATTTCCAGTTATATCCAATCGAACACAGCGCAACATCAACTCTCTATACCGGGCGAGACGAAACCCCTCCTATCGCTCATTGCCTCAATGTGACTCGGGACTGTACCCAAAAGCCACCGTTTTGCACGCCCTCTTGGACGTGGTATGTTGGAAATCAAAGCACAGTGGGAATCACACAAGACTCTATGACGATCTCGGGTCTACAGACTAACATGTACCAGTGTCACCAGAGAACTGCCATCTGACGTGAGGTATAATACCATCTGGGAGTTCTCGGCGAGTCCGTCCAGTATACCCAGTCTCCACTGAACACCCGTATACCTTCTCTGATGTCAAACACTAATGGATATGGGATCATCCATCGCCCATCATATGGGTCAAGAAGCGCATACACTAGTCTACTCTGGTATATCGATGCCCTGTCTTGATACACCTACGACTAGGAACATTTGAAGGATGTACTTAGCGACTACACTGTCCCCACTAGTATGATCCGCATCGTCGTCCTGGTAGTCAAGTACTCATCCTAAGGGCTTTATGAACATGTAACATAGAGATAATCAGAGTACATGTTAAGATAAAGTGCAACCAGATAGCATACTATCATGTCGAGCAAGAAAGCCCTCCCTATATATGTCCAAGCATCCACTACAATATACATCGTATGTACAGTAATGGCCTCTAGGGCATACATATCACTAACACCTACTTGCCATTGCTGCATACCATGACTACGAAATCTGGCAGATGCACGTCAAGACCGCTTTTCTAAATGGTGATTTAGGAGAGAGTGCGTACATAACACAGCCAGAGGGCTTCATAGATAATGGGAGCAGCGGAAGCGTGTGCAAGCTGCTTAAATCAATCTACGAATTAAAGCAGGAATCGTGGAGATAGAACATCTGTTTCAATGAAGCTGTCAAAGAGTTTGACTTCATCAAAAACGTAGATGAACCTTGTATATACAAGAAGGTTGTAAAGAGTAAGGTTGTCTTCCTTGTATTGTACGTGGATGACATACTCTTGATAAGAAACGATGTTCCTATGCTACACTCGGTCAAGCTCTTCTTATCATACATGTTCTCCATGAAAGATCTTGGTGATGCCTCCTACATCCTGAGGATTAAGATCTATAGAGATAGATCTAAAAAGATGTTGGGATTGTCCCAATCCAGGTACATAAGCACCATACTAAAGAGGTTTAGTATGGAAGATTCTAAACGTGGTAATTTACCCACTTGCTCAGGAATCGCTCTCTCCAAAGAGATGTCTCCCAAGACTGATTTGTTGAGGGATCGCATGCAAGGGATACCCTATTCTTCTGCAGTCAGGTCAATCATGTATGCGATGTTGTGTACCAGACCGGATGTAGCTTTCTCTCTAGGTGTAGTGAGTAGGTATCAATCAGATCCAGGGGAGAAACACTGGACAGCTGTGAAGAACATTCTTAAGTACTTGAGAAGGACTTAAGAAATGTTCTTGATGTATGGTAACGGTGAACTCCAGGTGGAGTCCTTTACCGATTCGAGCTTCCAGAGTGATAAGAACGACAGTAGGTCAGTCTCGGGTTTTGTCTTCACCCTCAATGGAGAGGCGGTATATTAGAAGAGTTCCAAGCAAGATACAGTAGCAGACTCGACGATGGAGGCTGAATACATCGCTGCCAACGATGCTGCCAAAGAGGTTGTCTGGATGAAGAAGTTCATAGCTAAACTTGGTGTGGTTCCATCCATTAAGCATCTAATACCTATGTATTGTGATAACAATGGAGCTGTGGCTTTGGCCAAGAAACCCCGGTCCCATCAGAGATCCAGACATATTCTTAGGCAGTATCACCTGATCCGGGAGATAGTTGATTGCCGGGAGATCAAGGTCAGGAGAGTTGACACGAAGGATAACACAGCGGATCACTCACAAAGGCCCTCCCTGAGACGCGATTCGAGAGACTATTTGGGATGTTGGGTATGAGATACTACAACAACTGGCCTTAGTGCAAGTAGGATATTGTTAGGGATAAGTATGCCCTAGAGGCCATTATTGTACATTGATGTATATTATAGTGGATACTTGGACATATATATAGAGGACTTTTTTGCTCGACATGATATTATGCTATCTGGTTGCTCTATTGGGACTTGTGTAGTCTACAACCACATCCCTTAACAGTTCCTAGTCGAGGGAGTATCGAGACAGGGCATCGATATTCCAGAGTAGACTAGTGTGTACGTTTCTTGACCCTGTAGGGGGCGATGGTTGATCCCGTATTCATTGGTGTTTGACATCAAAGATTGCACACATGTTCTCATTAGAGAATGGGTACACCGAACAGGACTCGCCGAGAACTCCTAGATGGTACTATACCTATCGTCAGATAGCAGTTCTCTGGTGACACTGGTACAGGTTAGTCTGTAGACCCAAGATCGTCATAGATTCTTGTGTGGTTCCCACTGTGCTTTGATTTCCTCATTACCACGGCTCAAAGGAGTCGTACAAACAGGTGGATTTTGGATACAGTCCCGAGTCATATTGAGGCAATGAGTAATAGGATGGGTTTCGTCTCTCCCGGTATAGGGAGTTGATGTTGCGCTATGCTCGATTGGCTATAGCAGGAAGTCCCTGGCTAGGGTTGTTGATGAGATTTACTGGTAAGTGTTATTAGTAGTTTTCGTATCTTTATAGTCCACACATCGGCATGACTTATCAAGTTATTGTGGTCTGACGATTCCACCCCCAGACTCGATATGCGACATATCATACGAAGAGATCATACTGTACGGTAAGTGTTACATATAGGCTTCATGGGAGTTTAGAAAAGCTTGCTTGTTGATCTTCTAATCACTCAATACCTGGGTAGCCGTTACGTCCAGCTAGTACCGCTGACGGCTTGTGTGTAACTGATGTGATCATTACCTACTGCTGGTATATTGATGAGTTTTTAGAATCCCACACAGAAGTTTCCTAGTTCAAGCGGAACGAAGTAGGACATATATGCTGATATGTGCGGGGGCCAGATTAAATACCAGTAAGTGATACCGTATTCTAATCTGGCGGTTATTTGTTATCGGATAGGTTATATGTGATATAACCGGATTATTGAATCAAGTGTTAATTTGATAATGTGATATATAGATAAATAATATTAGTCGGTTATTTGATATATAACTGGATTATTAAATCAAGTGTTGATTTAATAAATTGATGTGTATTTATATTTGATATAATTATACATTAACTAATATTATAGCTCACTAATTATTTTTTTATCTTTATATATATATATATATATATATATATATATATATATATATATATATATATATTATATATGAACCATGGCATGGTTTTTCTATTTTTGGAAAATAAAAAAAATGAGGTGGAAAATGGGGAGACTTTTCGTGGTATGGAGCAAAGCATGGCTTATTCTTTTTTATATTCATTTGCTTGCACTATTGAAACATGGCTACAATTTTTAATTGTCGAAAATTGTATGCTTAAATAATGGGTGAGCTAAAGAAGAGCCATTCTACACTTCATTCTTCACTTGAGTGATTTTTCCTCACTTGAGCTCCTTGCTCTCTAGCTCTCTCCATCTTCTTCACCTCCACCTCAAAGCTCAATCCCTCACATGAGTTGTGAACCCTAGAGATTGTGAGAACCCTAGTGAGCAAACAACACCCCTACTTCACCATCCTACACTAGATTAGCCCTTTGGTGTAGTGTGTTTCCTTCACTAAACAGTTTAGTGAAGAGGTAGCTTGGATTAGCGGACTTCGAGTGGATCATCTTCGGCACGAAGGTCATCGAAGCAAGTTCGTTCAACCTTCAAGTGGAGCCTAGTGGAGTCGTGTGGACTACAACCCGGAGCTTTAGAAGAGAAGGACATGGTCTACAAAGGTTGTAGCCTCTTTCTCTTAGTGTAAAGTTTTGTTATATCATGTTAAACCTTAATCATCTAGTTTAAGATATTGGTTAGTGATAATTAGCACCCCAAAAAAATTTAAAATGGCATGCTTGATGCTACTAAAACCCAGTGGTGGTTCTAACAAACACTTTCAATTACCACTAATTTCTCTCACAAGAAATTCCTTTTCTAAAAAGGTGGCATTCCGAGAAACAAACACCTTTTGTTCCTCGGTGTGGTAGAAGATATACCCTCGCGAATATTTAAGATATCCAACAAACTTGCACAGAACTGACCTTGCCTCGAGCTTGTCCGGATTTTTTGTTTTCACATAAGCCGGACAACCCCATATCTTAACATAATTAAGGCATGGTCTCTTTTATTTCCATATCTCATATGGAGTGGTAGGCACGGATTTGGTTGGAACCATATTCAATATGTCTGCAGCTGTCTCAAGTGCATGATCCCAAAAGGAAATAGGTAACTCAGCAACACTCATCATAGAACGCGCCATATCTAATAGGGTTCGATTCCTTCACTCCAATACTCCGTTGTGCTGTGGTGTATACGGAAGAGTAAGATGAGAGAGAATCCCATTCTCTTTTAAATAGTCACAAAATTCCGTACTCAAGTATTCTCCTCCTCGATCGGATCGTAGGATTTTAATACTTTTACCCACCTGGTTCTCAACCTCGTACATATATTTCTTGAATTTCTCAAAAGCTTCAGATTTGTGTTTCATCAGGAACACATGTCCGAATCTTGAGAGATCATCGGTGAATGTAATGAAGTATGAGGAACCATTCCTGGCATGTGTAGACATAAGACCGCATATATCACTATGTATCGGTCCCAAGAGTTCGGTAGCTCTTTATTCGTGTCCAGTAAACGGAGTTTTTGTCATCTTACCTTTGAGACATGACTCGCAAGTTTCATAAGATGTAAATTCGAACGGATTCAAATATCCATCTTTATGCAACTTAGCTAACCTTGTCGCATTGATACGACTTAGTCTACAGTGCCCCAAGAAGGCTTCGTTCATTTCTGAACTTTTCCTCTTGTGTGTGTTCTGTATGTTTAGAACTGTGGTTTGATTCAGAACGTATATACCGTTACAGAACGTACCAAACCCAATCAACACTTTATTTAGAAAAATGTTCATAACATTATCCTCCAGTAAAAAATTATATCCTTCTTTATGTAATAAAGAGACTAATATAATATTGGACATCATTTTTGATACGTAATAACAGTCGTTCAGAATCATTGTATTACCACTTGGTAATACAAGGTGATATTCGCCAACTGTTTTGGCTGCAACAATTGCACCGTTCCCTTACTTTTAGAGACATATCACCTTTTTCCAGTTCTCTACCTCTCTTTAGCCCATGTAACAAATTACATACGTAGGATCCTGATCCGGTATCCAATACCCAGGACGTAGAGCAAATTGAGAAATAGTTCTCGGTTATGAACACATCCGAAGACTATGCATCAACATACTTATTCTTCGTTCGGGTGGCATGGGAATCCGAGTATTCCCCTATTCCTTGCTCAGACTTATGACAATCATAAGAAAAAATGGAACCAACGCTCCCCAGCTCAGTATAATAAGCGGGTTCGGTCAATAAATCCATATTATTATCTTGATTAAGGCGTGTCATTGGTCGCTATCTGGAAAGAGAGAGAAGGAAACGCACTAGCGTGCGCTTTTTATAAGATTAGATTGGTTATTATCTTATCTAATCAGGATGGCTCCCACTGTTTTTATCAAATCTTCCTTCAAACCATAAAAGGTAAGATTAGCCGGGATTAATTATACCCTACATGTTCGCCGATCGTTCAGCCAGGAAGGTATTGGTACTCCGAGGGTGTCTCCCCATGCTTTCGCATGGAACTAATTAAATAATCTCGCTTCCGCAGGGGTATAACCCCGTTAACACCTTTCTTAGACACCTACTTGATCAGCTAATTGTAAAAGGGAAAACTCTCCCAGGAGTAACTCTTACTCGCAGTAGGTATCGGGATCCAACTATCATATGGAAGGTATGAAATCTTATTGCAAATTTCAACACTTGAAATTCCCAATATCTGTTTTTTCCCCTGACGACCTATGACCTTGATGCAGGCCAACTGTTAGTTGTATGTATGCCCTAGAGGCCATTATTGTACATGATTGTATATTATAATGGATGCTTGGACATATATTGGGAGAACTTTCTTTCTCGACAGGATAGTATACTATCTGGTTACTCTTTATCTTAACATATAGACTAGTATTGTGATATTGTCTTTCTCTCACTTGTTGGTAAAGCCCTTAGGATGTGTACTTGACTACCAGGACTATGATGCAGATCATACTAGTGGGGCCAGGATAGTCCACAAGTTCATCCTTTAATTGTTCCTAGTCGTGGGTGTATCGAAACGGGGAATCGATATTCCAGAGTAGACTAGCGTATATGTTTCTTGACCCATTTGATGGGCGATGGATGATCTCATATCCATTGGTGTTTGACATCAAAGATTGTATACGGGTGCTCAGTGGAGACTGGGTACACTGAACAGGACTCGCCGGGAACTCCTAGATGGTATTATACCTAACATCAGATAGCAGTTCTCTGGTGACACTGGTACATGTTAGTCTGTAGACTCGAGATCGTCATAGAGTCTTGTGTGATTCCCACTATGTTTTGATTTCCACCCTACCATGTTCAAGAGAACGTGCAAACAGGTGGTTTTTAGGTACAGTCCCAAGTCATATGGAGGCAATGAGCTATAGGAGGGGTTTCGTCTCTCCCGGTATTGGGGGTTGATATTGCGCTATGCTCGATTGGCCATAATAGGAAGTCCCTAGCCAGGGCTGATACTGAGATTTACTGGTAAGTGTTATCAGTAGATTCTCGACCCGTTATGAGCCTCACATCGGCATGACCTATCAAGTTATTAGGGTCTGATGTTTACCACCCCCAGACTCGATATGCAACATATCATATGAAGAGACGGGAATGTACGGTAGTGTTACTTACTGGATTCATGGGAGTATGGACAAGCTTGCTTGTTGATCTTCTGATCGCTCAATACCTGGGTAGCCGTTACGTCCAGCTAGTATCGCTGACAGCTTGTGGGTGATTGATATGATCATCACCTACTGCTGGCGTATTGACGAGTCTTTAGAGTCCTACACAGAGGTTTCATGGCTCAAGCGAAATGAAGTAGGGCACATATGTGATATGTGCGGGACCGAGATTGATACTTGTATGTGATACAGTATTCTAATCTCGCGATATAGGTTATATATGATATAATCGGATTATTGAATCAAGTGTTGATTCAATAATTTGTTATGTGTATATTTGATATGCATATAAATGATATTAGTCGGTTGTATGTGATATAACCGGATCATTAAATCAAGTGTTGATTTAATAATTTAATATATAATTATATATTTGATATATTAATATATATTAACTAATACTAGCTCACTTAAGAATTTCTTTTCTACTAATACATTTATATATGTGTGTGATATATATTATTGTATTTAATTTTGTGTCATGCTTGATGATACATTGGACATGGGTGTATGAGACTTATACCTAACTAAAGATAATTTGGGTGATTAATAATTAAGGGATAAGTCAAAATTAGGTGGAAAATTGCATGGCTTAAGATGCTTGTTGAAGCATGTAGAAACCTTGACTTAGTCAACTAATTTTGTTTTACTCTAGATATTTATTAACCCAACCATTATCTTTAGCCATGGTTAAGTCACTACAAGTGATATATAAGATATTTTCACACCATGCTTGATCACTTGATCTAGATTCTTCTTCTTCATCATCTCTTTTTCTTCTCTAGCTTTTGAGTGAGGTGAAAAAGAAAAGGAGAAAAATAATTCTAAAGTGAGCAAAATTCCTGCTTCATCAATCTATACCAAACTAGCCTTTTAGTATAGATTGTTTGCTTCACTAATCCATCAATTAGTGAAGAGGTAGCTTGAGTTAGAGATTCCTCAAGGTGGATCATTTTCGGCCTCGAATATCTTTGTGCAAGCTCGTTCCTTTAGCCTAGTGGAGCCTAAGGAGAGTCCGGGACACCACTACTTGGAGAAAAAGGACTACTACACAGAGCTTTAGAAGCGAAGGACCGGTTTACAAAGGTTGTATTTATTGGATATATGTATGCCCTAGAGGCCATTATATGATAGTGTATGTACCAGTGTGTGTGTGTGTGTGTATTCAGGGGACATTCTTGCTCGATATGATAGTATGCTATCTGGTTGCACCTTTTATATTGACATGTTCATCTGATCATGCTTTCATTCATTTGGTACATGTTGATATAGCCCTTGGGATGATGCAGGACTACTGAGATTATGATGCGGATCATACTAGTGGGACATGTGTAGTCTATGAGCATATCCTTGAAATGTTCCTAGTCGTGGGTGTATCAAGATGGGGCATCGATTTCACCAGAGTAGACTAGCGTATACGTTACTTGTCCCATATAATGGGCGATGGATGATCCCATATCTATTGGTGTGGTGACACCAAAGATCGTATACGGGTGCTCAGTGGAGACTGGCTACACCGAACGGACTCGCCGAGAACTCCTATGTGGTATTATATCTATCGTCGGATAGCAGTTCTCAGGTGACACTGGTACAGGTTAGTCTGTAGACCCGAGATCGTCATAGAGTCTTGTGTGTCTCCCACTGTACTTTGATCTCCACCCTACCACGGCTCTACTAAGTCGTGCAAACAGGTGGATTTTGGGTACAGTGCCGAGGCATATGGAGGCAATGAGCGATAGGAGGGGTTTCGTCTCTCCCGGTATTAGGGGTTGATGTTGCACCATGTACGATTGGCTATAACAGGAAGTCCCTGTCCAGGGCTGCTGAGATTTACTGATAAGTGTTATCAGTAGTTTCTTGATCTGTTATGATCCATATACCGGCATGACTTATCTGAGTTATTGGGGTCGACGATACCACCCCTAGACCTGATATGCAGAAAATTTTACGAAGAGACCGGACTGTACGGTAACTGTTGCCAGTTGGCTCGACAGGATTTTTAGCAGGTTTGCTTGTGTTTCTTCTGATCGCTCAATACCTAGGAGCCGTTACGTACTGTTGGTGCCGCTGACGGTTTGTGGGCATGTGATGTGATCACTGCCTACTGCTAGCATATTGACGAGTCTTAGAGTCCCACAAAGGAGTCTCCAAGCTCAGGTGAAATGATTTGGGGTGCATATCTGATATGCGCGGGAGCTCGATTAAATGCGGGTATTGGATACCGTATTTTATTCGGGCGTTTTCTATTGACGGGTCGTATGCGATATGGCCGGGTTATTAAATCAAGTGTTGATTTAATATTAAGTCCATTAGCTCATTTATTAAAACATATTTCTTTTGATGCATGCATGAGTGTATGTATATGTTGATGTGCATGCACACATGCAAGCATACATGTGTCATGGTTGATGATACATTGGTGGTGGCAATGCAAGACTCACATGGTTGAAATATTCATATATTTTGTTAATTTGAGATTAAGCAAAATGACAAATGAAAACATGGTTGACTATTCAACTCTCATTTCTTTGTGTTGACAAGTCAAAACCATGGTTTCATTTGCCCATAGTTTTGGCCCATGGTTTTTCTTAAACTCAAGTTACAAAATATCTAGATATTTTGTAACCATAGTATGGCATGATACTCTCTCTTACTCTCTTGAGTTAAGCAAGGGTTATCATTATCATTATTCTCATTATTCTTATGAGTTTAGCTTGAGCCATCTCCTTCTTCCTCTCTCTCCTCAAATCTCACTAGGGTTTCAAAAGAAAGAAAAAGGATTAAAAAGAAAAGATTTTTACTTGAGATCAAAACCCAAATCACCATTCTACTTTGGTCTTGCCCACTTGAGTGGAGTGTTAGCTTCTTCTTCATCCTTGATCAAGAGAAGCTTGGAGCTTGGTGCAAAGAGACTTCGTGGTGGTTCATCGTGGACTTGGAAGGACCCAAGCCAACCGATTCAAACCTCAATCGATCCAAGGAGTCTAGGAGGAGGTCTACAAAGGTTGTATTCTCTTCCATTTAGTGTTAGACACTTGCAGTATATGATACTAGATTGTTGTTACTCTATCTTTCTAGTTCGATTCATGGTTGGAATTGTTTAGCACCCTCTAAAATTTTTGTTATAGCATGTGTGATGCAACCCTAAACCTAGTGTGGTGCTATAGAATCCCTACAGTATTCCTATATCACTTAATGTAAAGTTTGTTTACGTGCTATATAAACCCTAATTCTCTAGTTAGATCCTTGGTTAAGATCGCTCGGCACCCTAAATTTTTTAAAATAGCATACTTGATGCGTGCTGAAACCCGTCAGGGGTGCTCAGCGAACTCAGCAGTGGTATCAGAGCCAAAGCAGAGCATTAGGAGTCGTCTAGACGAAATTAAAGTATTCGATCGACTTTTCAAAACCCAAAAATCCCACTATCTACAAATTTTTTCAAAAGTTGGAGTTTTTCTAAATAAAAATATTTAGAAAATTGTGCAAGGTTTTTTATGGATCCCCAAGAAAAATGATGGCCCAACTCGACCAAACGACCGCGAAAGCGCGGCCAAAACAAGCTTTTGGCGGTGGTTCCGCAGCGCCGTTGGTGAGGCAGGGAGCGAGCTTTCTTGTATTGGTCCGTAGGTACTTGGGGCACTCTCTGGGTATTTTTAACAGTGACTCAAGTGTTGAGCTCTCTGGGAATTTTGGGTGTTTGATAAATCGTTTGAAATGTTTAACATCGTCTAGATATCTATGATTTGTGATACAATATTTGGAATTCACAATAATTAGTTTTGTGAAAACTAATTAGTACTTTGTAAATCTAGCAATTTAGTCTCTTTTGATCGGTCGCCGCGGGGTTTTGATTCGGATCAAAACTCTGTCGCAATCTCGTATTGTACGCGAACGCTCGCCGGGTAATACTACTAGATAGCCACGCCCCATAGTGTAACATTTTAGAAAATTATAAATATTAATTTATCATTTTAGAAAATTATAAATATTAATTTATAATTTTAAATATATAGATAATGAGTTTATAAAAATGATATCGCTTGTGAAATTTTGGTATCGGATTTATATCCGCAAAAATGTGATTATTTTGGTAAATGTGAAGAAAAGTGTGTGATATCATTTAAAAATGATATTTTAATTATTTTAACATGGCATGATATTTTATATCAAGATAATGATATTTAAGTGTTAGAATAAGTATTTCATTTCTTTTTACATATGAATTTAGATTTTTACATAAAGGAATTTTAATTAAAGAAAAAGGTTTTTAATTGTTGTAATTCTTTTATATGGTTGGTTATATTATAACCTAGGCTAAACCCTCACCCTAAACACACCTTCACACTCACCCTCCTCCCTCCACCTCCTCCTTCTCACTTTACACCACCACCTTACAACATCCTATCTCACCCATCATGGTTGACACCTCTTGCTTCTCTACACAAACCATAGTAATTCCACTTAATTTTTATTCAACCCTTAGCATTTCTTGAGCTTTCCAAACTGAAACAAACTTAATTCTTCAAGCTCCAACACCAAAATTTCCCAAGTGTTCATCAATACAAAAAGAGTTAGTCCATGGTCCCTTCATCAAATTGTTCACAACCTCAAGCTTGATTCACTACAACACCTAGGTGCTTCCACCTATACTTCTTGAGCTGGTGTTCACTTGTACACAATCTCCATTGGTATAATTCCTTCTTTCGTTACATATTCAAACTTGTTCAATATCTGTTTTCTTGTGCAGTATTAGAAAACAGTTTGTTTTGTGATATTTATCATACAAAAACTGAATCTGGAACCATTAGGTGTAACCACTAGGAAAACTAACAAGACCATAGTATCATGAGACCACTAGAAGACTATACCTAAAGCCCGAGACCCTAATTCCATGACTGACCCGGCGATATCCTCATTATGACCGGTACCGCCGGACCCCAAGGTACCCCTTGGGGCATTTTGTGTTGGTTTTTCTTCTGTAGCTTTATTTGGGTATTTTATAGGTTACTGTATTGTTTGATTTGTCCCAATATTCATACATAGAAATCTGGGAATGTTTTAGTACGGGTTTTATTAAGTGCCCGACATTTCGATACGAGTTTTTCGTATTTTTGTACTACGACTGAACGTTGACGTTCGTACGTTAATTTCAGGGGTATTTGTTCATTTCTAGAGTAAGTAAGCTATAGGTTCTAACCTATGGATGCATAGCTCATTGTTTTATTTCGATATGATATTTACGCCGACATTTCATAACTTCGATGATAGGTACGATCGCGAAGGTTTCCGAGATGGGGATGGCGGACATAGCAATCATGGATTTAGCAAGCTCGACAAGTTGGTGAATAGATTTATATTTACGAGAAAAGTCGGGTAGATGGCATATAGCACCCCCGCAACCATTTAACTAGGATAGTATACTATCTAGTTAGTTGTTAATCTTATTGTTATAGTTTCGCATCTTGTATGTCCTTCATATGCATTTAGTTTCATACATAGCTTTGGTGACATACGTACGTGATTATAGATCCGTACGATATGGATATTATGATAATGTGGATATTGTACGAGGAATCATACCGTACTTGTGATGACGAGATTAGCATGCCGAATAACGGCCAAGTTTCCTTTATACTCGTAAAGTCATGTTTTATTTCTTTTTAGAACATAATACTTGAGTGAGCTATACGCTTTTAAAAACTAACGATTCGTTTCCCTTTTTAATGATAAATGACAAGGATGCGATGCCAATTTCTAAAACGAATATCTATTTTAACCTAAGACAGCTTCCTTATTTCAAAACCAACGATTCGTTCCATTTCAAAGATAATGGTATAGCTCATAGCAAAGAGTTACATTTAATAGTTACGCTTAGATTTACTTTATATGTTCACGACATAATTATCGATTTTATACGTTTCCGTGCTACGAACACAGTGATAGAACACTGCAAAACTACCAATGAGTATTAAGTTACACAAGCACATACATATATGTTACACTACACCTCATTGGTATTGCCAAGTCACTGTAGGACTGTTATACTACGTGATGCGTATGTAGATGTCGATATGAGTATGCTATATACACTTTTAGAACACTTGCACAAAGGTTAATGATTGTCATGCTGCTGTCACGACCCAAAGTTTGGCCCGTGACCGGCACTTAAAGCACGAAACGTCTACAGGCATAACGTAATTTAAGCAAGCCGAAACCCAGAAATCTAAACCATCAAAGTAGTAAGTGATGAAAACATTATTAAAAACATTTGGAAATTCAAGTAAAAATATTTAGAGTTTAAAATATTTTCTTAAAAATTTTGGCAGCACCTCCTTTGTGAAAACTAGCCCCGAAACGGGTATAAAGACAAAATATAAGTAAAGCAACATATGATATAGATAAAGTATCCCCAAACGGGAGCAATCACGCCCAAAGGAGGAAACAACCACCACAAGCATATTTACAACGCCGTAGCGAAGAAATAGACAGTATAAGTGAAAACAGCATAAAGAGATAAAACTGCATAATAAAAGCCGGCTCACCCGAGCTCGACACCCAAAGTCACAAAATAATATACAATATCGTCCTCACAACTGGTCTCTAAGTCAATACATAAATGGTAGATGGAGGGTACTAGATACAATAAGATATACAATGAATATAAACGGATAACCGCAACCCACCTATAGCAAAACGGCTCACAGCCAACTGTAGCGGTATCCGCTGCAAAAAGATACAAGGAGATAGCCTTGCCGCGACTACTCTGAGGGTCAACCTGCAAAACACTGTGGCACAACGGGGGTGAGTTGCCAACACGTAAATAGTAAGTAACATCATACGGGTAATCGCAGGTATGCACGTACTGCGATACCCTATCACATGCAATCTGATAGTATCAATATGGTAATCTGGGTAGGCAACAATCATGAAAGGTACTCTATCAGGTACTACAAATACATGATGCAATGCATATCAATGAATGCTGAGTATAGAATAAAACATATCATCATCACGAATCATCATTGTGGAAAAACCCGGTATCCATCAACGACGCCCCAAATCCCAATACCTCAAGCGCCGTCACTCTGATCGGCCCTCATATCCTGTAAATCTCATGGAACCTGAATGCCTGACATCGGCACTCGAAAACATCATGAAATACTTGTGTCCATCATCGACATGCAAATCTACATATATCAGGCTCTGTCTGTCTGGATCGGCCCTCGGGCTCCGGCAGTACAAATCGGCATGTATCCATCTCTCTACTCTGGTCGGTATCCTCCGGATAACCGCCAGGTACAACCAATCACCGGTAGGTAGTAGTCCTTATGCCAGGCTCATCTTCTACTGCACAACCATCCATTCTCGCCACGGGGTACCATACCGGGTCCACCATGAACCCTCAAACGGATCATCCAACTCCTCGAATCGGGTTTCTAGCACACGTCTCAGAACCGAGAAAATGCATGGTGGACACACTGAAATATCATAACAAGAGAACCGGGTTTTCAAAACAAAGCATACTTCTTGAAAAATACCACAATTCTCAAATCCATAAATCACATAAAATCCGTATCTCAATGCGTAAATCCATGCAATATGATATATGCAACATGAAACCGTAATATGAGCATATCAAGGGAAAACCGCTCTTTTAAATCAATCCAGCTTTAAAATATATCATGCGGTTCCCAATTCTCCAAAATCAAATCCAACATCACCTAAGGGTACTGATCGCACGCTTTTGGCATGTCGGATGTTCAAAGTTCTAAAGTTATAACCGCGATCAGGACGGTGTCGCTTTGCAGCTAGCCGGTTGAGCACGGGTCGATCCACAGGGAGATGGTTGTATGTCCGTTCGAGTTTTAGACGAGTCAATAAAGAATATGTATATGTTTGTTCAAATCTAACCTATGTGTTTTATATCCAAGTATAAAGTTGTTAAGAAAAAGATACGAAAGTGTAAACTAAGGAAATCTGCACTCAAAACCTTTGAGCCGAGTCTTGACCAATTGAAGCTAGAGCAATCGGCAACAACGTGGATTAGGGGATTTAAGCACGGTATTCGTGGAATCCGGCTTATTTACCCTTGTCCTTCCGTTCTTGTCTCTTGCTTTTGCCTCCGGCCAAACCGAACGCAACCGGTCGCGGTTAGGAATCACCATTACCTTGGTAGGGTAGGGTGCCTAACGGAGCGCTTGCGTAATGTTTGGGTGGAGTTCAAAGGAAAATAACGGGAAAAGAAAATGAGCAAAGAAACATTAACTTACAATATTGTATTTATTCTTAACAACAACATATTACAACCATTCACAAAACGAACCAAAAAGAGCAAAAGAAAAGATAAATAAAGAAAGAAAAGATTACAAGCAAGTAATTAAAAGTGCATGGAATTTAAGTGCATGAAAGTAAAGCAAGAAATGAAACTAGGAACCATAGAACCCAAAACAAGACATGGGTTCAATAACCAAATCTTAAACTTGCAAGCTCAATTAAGAGGTTGCAAGATCAAGAAAAGGCAAAGAACTCATGGAGAATGAAGCACAAAAGAGAGAACATTATTGATTCCAAAATAATACAACCCCTTGAGATCAATGACCAAAGCTTAAACTTGCAAGCTCACTTAAGAGATTGCAAGATCAAGTTAAGGTAGAGAGCTCAAGGGGGAAGCTAAGCAAAAGAATGATACAAAATAACCATCATCTTCATTTAACATCCACTCAAAAGCTCTCATAACAATTTAATGGAGGAAAAATGATGAAGAAGAAGTTAAACTAAAAACTAACAAAAAGTGGGCATAGGAATTGATCCCATGGCTTGGCAAGTTCTGGGCTATTTATAGGCTGCGTGCTGAAACCCTAGGGCCACATTCTGACTCTTCATGAAAAGACCCAACTACCCCTGAAATATTTTCATCTGATGAGCCAATATGGCCGCGGTTCCGCGGCCTAAGCGCGCTTATGCCGCGGATCCGCGGCCTTTTAGGAGAGTTAGATCATACAATTTGGTGGGTTTCCCTGGTTTTCAGTACTTTTCAGTGTGGTATATGTTGTTTCTCAGAATCTCTTCACAATGTTTCCAGAATTTCAGCAGATCAAAAAGTGATGTGATGTGGATCTTTTGCCATGATTTTTCTTGAGCTCCGCGTAGATATGTTGGATCTTGTGTTGACATTGTGCTTTGTGCATGAAAATGACAATCGATTTGCCATTTTGTCCCTTAAACTGGTGTGCGGCAACACGGATAGAGAGCGGAGACCCGTGTTTTATCTGTGGTTGGCAGTAATCCGGAATTTTTCGTGCTTTTCCATGAATTTCACTGTTTAGAGCTGAGAACCTATATCCTGCAATTAACTAGCAAACACGGCTCAAGAGTACCTACCGATAAGAAAACGAGCATAAGAATGGGCGGTAGTAAAAGCAATATTCTGGTGTGAACAAATACCCCCAAACTTAACTTTTGCTCGTCCCGAGTAAAACCAATTATTCACAAAAAAGAATCCTAACCGCACTTTCACAGGGAACGCGATTGCACTGATCTCGTGCAACAAGCCGTTAAACCTCTAGGTGTCCCTAGTAGGAGGAGTGTTGTCTCCTGAGGGTTTTCAGCGGATTACACCCACAAAATCCCGTCAAGCTAATTTCATAAGTTATCATTGATTTTACTCCTACAGTTTAGTATCTACGTTAGAAACTCTATCATCCTAAGTTAGAAATATCCGACCCTAATGCTCCACACCTCCTTTCTATTTAACCTCAGATCTTATAGGTTAAAAAAGTTTAGAAAGATGTTGGTATCTCCTGAGTTTTCCTTCTTCAAGTGTGGTCTCAAATCAGGGATTTTTATCAACTTTACAGAAAACATAAGTCTTATTCTTCATTTCTATCTTTTATCCAAATATCGATTGTATACCCCTACGTGTGTGAATATTTGCACCCCTACACTCAAGAATTCAATTCAAGCTATAATACCCTTGCCCTAATACCTAATACTACTTCTTTTCATTAAGGATGGACGGATTTGCTCGCACACCTTTCATGCGACTATTAATGCTTCTTGAGGCACTAACAGACGATTACTGAATGTGTGAGCTTAAAGCGTAAATAACAGTTTCCGGGTCTTGACTTTATTTATTTATTTTTCTTTTCTTTTATTTTTCTTTTTCAAGACCGGATATATTTTTCAATGATGCTCTTTTGGTGTTTATCTTTAATTACCGTTTTTTCTTTCATACTAGGTTTTCAGGCAAGAGTATTTCTAGGTATCCTCTACTATCCCAAGTTTCAAGATGCGTGTAAGTGCAGTTTGTAGGGTATATACTTTCTAAATTTGAACTCAAGAAAAGAAACTATTTTTCAGACTTATTCTTCAGTAAAACTTCAATACTTTCCCTTCATCTTGACTTAATTCAAGAACTGAACTCAAGATTACCTATTTCTCAAAAAAAACTGTAAGGACGTATACTTACCAAAGTTAGACAGAATGAGGGTTATTTTTAGGATTTTCAATTCCTAAGCCTAGAATTTAGTTATTTCTAACATATCAACTAAACTTTCAGAATAAAAATCTAAGTTACCCTATTAGCTAACTTGACGACAAAGTTTTTATATTTTTTTGGAAAATTTTCGATTTTTGTGGGTTTTTAATAAGGTATGCAAATGCAAAATATACAAATGAAGGCGAAGGAAGAAAGCTTACCGAGCACACCCCCAAACTTAAACTTGACAGTGCCCTCACTGTCAGGCTATACCAAGAGGGTCAAAATTGTCGGCGCTCCCTAAAAACAAATTATATACATAACAAAAAAGGAAAACAAAAAATATATACAAAATGGTTCCCCCCAAACTTAAGTAAAACAGTGTTTCCACTGTTAAGCGTTGAAGTTCAGGATTAGGAGAAAAGAAAATAGTTTCAAACTATACAAGGCCTTACACAGGCCAAAAGTGAGCACCAACCATTCAAAGATTTTATCGCTATAATGTACAAGTTGGTGGAAGAAGGCGTAGAGAAAAGAGAGGGATAATACGCGAGACCGTATGAAGATAGAAGCGGGATACGGTCTCGGTATATGAGAGGAAGAATGGCGGAAGGGAGAAAGAAGTGGAATACGAACTTGAGGGTGGAAATGGATTGAATAAATTAGTACAATCTGTAATGATCAATGTGAAAAGATGGATTGTACTAATCTATCAATATGGCCAGAAATGGGGTCAAATCCCTCAAGATTCGTGAGAAACCATGGGTACGCCGAACTCGGTAAACCAGACATATGAAATGAAAGTGAGACGGTTTCTTACAAGGTCGGAACGATGAAAAGGATGGAGGTAGGTGATTGAGGAAGGTTATCGGTTAAAGGTTCAGGAGGGTGTACACAGTCAATGAAAGGAACAGGATGAATTGGAAAATCCGACTCATCAATTAAAACTGGTTCATCCTCAAAAATATCCTCAAAAGTTTCCTCAAAATTCAGCTTATCCATGCAAATTTCATCAAAATCAAGACGCATGTGGGGTTCGGGAAAAACAGTTAATGACTCGGGATGATGAATTGGAGAGAAAAACTCTGCCAAATCTACAGGTTCATCATCCAAAATATTCCCGGCGTCAATATCCTCAATCAAGTGAAAATCAATATTCTCAGACACCTCAACAAAAGCATGGATATTAATCAATTCAGGTTCTAGAGTGGAGGTGTAGAGGTCAAAAGGATTGGGTATGGTTTCACTCGAAAAGGACCCTTCACAATCGGGCAAATCAAACACTACAAAGTCACACAGCTCATTATCTGTTCTATCTTTAATCAATGAATCGTTTGGAACACTAGATAGACATTCAGAACCGGAGTTATGGGATTCAAGTTGAAACTGGTAGGCTTGATTCGGAAGGGGGTACATCTCACTCTCTCCACTCAAATTCTCAACCTGTCCTACCGCCTCTTCATACATTGGACAATTTGGAGCTAGTTGAAAACTAGCTACCGGGTCACTAGGTTGTATGAGGGCGGCCATGGACGCATTCAAATCCATCATCTGTTGGTACGACGCTACCCTAAAGTCTTCCAAAGACTGTTCCAGACTAGACATGGGTTGTGAAGGGGTTTCAGTAAAAGATTCAAAGTTATTTGGATACTGAAAACTCCCAAATGGCGGTTCAGAAGCAATGTCTAGGGAAGGTGCAAAAGTCGGGTAGGACTGGTAGGAATTGAATGGCTGGACCGGAGCAGGATCAACATTTGGATATGAAGGTGAATGGAATTGTTGATCCCAAGAATCTGTAGTGGTGAAAGGAGTGAAAGATCGGCTACAGGATTGTTCAATATGTTCAGCGACGGACAAAGGACGACTTGCAAAAGGGGTATCAACATAAGAGGGTGGGGGAGGTTGAAAGGGTTGATACAAAGTGGATTGCGGAGGGCAAGTGTTTAACCTAGACGCGTCTATCCAATCTTTCAAAGAGATTTTGGGCATGGAGGGATCGTTCGACGTTCGGCTAAAGCAAGAACCGTAAGAAGTAATGTCTGGTTGTGGGTACCAAAGTTCGGCAAGAGTTTTGCAAGGTGGGGTACCCATGATATGAAGAGAGAAAGAAAGAAAGGCAGAGAAAAGGAGGGGAAAAAGAATGTGATTTTTTTTTAGTTAGATATTAACAAAAGAATGAAATATACATATAAAAAGAATCTGGACAAAAAAAAACAATCACGACACAAAAATACCACACACCTAATCGGTCTAGGGTTCACCTAGGTCAACTAGACCTGCTCAAGAACTTGATTGTCGAAGTAAAACTGTGTCGAGAAACGAGCTCAAGATATACTGATCACGAGGCCAGGTAAGTGCAAAGATAAGGGGAGGTTTTCCGACGCTTTCACGAAGGTCCTTAATTAAATAACCCTTTCTCTTTTGGCGGTTTCGCCGTGAACACTTTCTTAGACACCCCGTAAACAATATACCGTTAAGCGGTATTCTAAATACAGTTAACTTCTCCTAGTGAGCGCGGAGTCCTTAAGGCTTAATGTCTAATTTCTTTTAAAATTTGTGCGGGTAAACGTTATGCTCAAGTTCGTGGTTTGTGGGCCACGGAAAAGGTGATGAAATCCTTTACCGTATATTGTGGGGTTCGCTTGCCCTTAAGTCCGTATTAATGTATGCAATGCGCAATTTAATAAAAATTCTATAAAGAATCAAACAATCGTTTTTTATATTAAGCACGGCACTGCAACAAATACGGGTTAGTCAACTTTTTTGCGTTTGGTAGTGACTTGCAAAGAATCCTGCAAAGATATTATAGTGGATGCGTCGGATTTGAGAAGAAGGTGTTAGTAAAGTACGTACCGTTAAGTTTTCGGGTTTAGAAAACCCCCGTTGAATCAAATCCGGTAAGCTTGAAAAGTTCGCTTGCGCGGGTCAAACTACCCGGATTTTTGGCACTGTACTTTGCAATCACCTTAGCCTTGAACGCACACTTTGCTCCCCACAATCGCAGTTCGCAAATCCGCAAAAATCTGCAGAAAATACAGTATGGTGGAATTCACAGAGAAGATAAAAGAAAAGAAAAAGGGGTGGAGAAAAAATTGGGCACAGAGGCCTCAATGGGACCGCGGAACCGCCGCTCAAGGCACCTTTTGACCGCGGTTCCGCGGTCAAAATGTTGACTTGGGGATTTGTCTTTGGTCAACGAACTCCA
This sequence comes from Agapanthus africanus, assembly GCA_030015575.1. Taxonomy (NCBI): domain Eukaryota; kingdom Viridiplantae; phylum Streptophyta; class Magnoliopsida; order Asparagales; family Amaryllidaceae; genus Agapanthus; species Agapanthus africanus. Next base: position 478,910,309 of record JASDDO010000022.1, on the reverse strand, counting down.
CTTCTTCTCTTCTCCAAAATAAAAACCTATGTTTTCTTTTTGGATTACTGTACTTGCTCCAGATTAGCCTGCACACTTGCTCACAAAAATTATCAAAAATAACAAATTTTTTTTATTTATTTATAAATATATACAAAAAAGAATATTAATCCGAATAAAAAGAAAGAAAATACGTTACCGTCTCCCCGGCAACGACGCCATTTGATGGAAAAGCACGTTTGGGTGTACGCAAGTATGTATGTACACATAATGTAATTCTGGTATGAACAGGTATACATGTAACTATAGCAAGTTTGGGTGTACGCAAGTATGTATGTACACATAATGTAATTCATATGCACAATAGAACAAGAATCATGTCTAATCATCAATGATAAGGTAAGCTAAACAATGTATTTGTTAGTTATATATATGCCCTAGAGGCCATTGTTGTACATATAATGTATATTATAATGGATGCTTAGATATATATAGAGAGGACTTTCTTGCTCGTCATGATAGTATGCTATTTGGTTTCACTTTATCTTAACATGTTGACTTGTATTAGTTTATTGTCTTGCTCTCACATGTTGATAAAGCCCTTAGGATATGTACTCGACTACTGGGACTATGATGAGATCATACTAGTGGGGCCACGGTAGTCAACGAGTACATCCTATAACTGTTCCTAGTCGAGGGTGTGTCGAGACAGGGCATCGATACACCAGAGTAGACTAGCGTATGCGCATCTTGACCCATATGATGGGCGATGGATGATCCCATATCCATCGGTGTTTGACATCAAAGATGGTGTACGGGTGCTCAGTGGAGACTGGGTACACTGAACGGACTCGCCGAGAACTCCCAGATGGTATTATACCTCACGTCAGATGGCAGTTCTCCGGTGACACTGGTACAGGTTAGTCTGTAGACCCGAGATCGTCATAAAGTCTTGTGTGATTCCCACTGTGCTTTGATTTCCACCTTACCACGTCCAAGAGGGCATGCAAAATGGTGGCTTTTGGGTACAGTCCCGAATCACATGGAGGCAATGAGCGATAGGAGGGGATTCGTCTCTCCCGGTATAGGGAGTTGATGTTGTGTTGTGTTCGATTGGCTATAACTGGAAGTCCCTGGCCAGGGATGATGTAGAGTGCTACTGGTAAGTGTTATCAGTAGTTTCTCGACCTGTTATGAGCCTCACATCGACACGACTTATCGGTTACTGGGGTCTGACGTATACCACCCCTAGACTAGATATGCGACATATCAGACGAAGAGACCGGACTGTACGGTAGTGTTACTGATTGGATTCACAGGAGAATGTACAGGCTTTCTTGTTGATCTTCTGATCGCTCAATACCTGGGTGGCTGTTACGTTTAGCTGACCGCTTGCAGCTTGTGGGTGTTTGATATGATCATCACCTGCTACCGGCGTATTGACGATTCTTTAGAGTCCTACACAGAGGTTTCTTGACTCAGGCAAAACGGAGTAGGAGCACATATGTGATATGTGCGGGACCGAGAATAATACGATATGAGATACCGTATTCTATTCTCGCGATATATGATATCGGCCGGGTATATGTGATATAGCCGGGTCATCGGATCAAGTGTTGATTCGATTGGTACATGATATATTAGTCGGTTATATGTGATATAGCCGGATTGTCGGATCAAGTGTTGATTCGATAATTTAATGTATAATTATATATGTGATATATTACATTACATTAACTACTATTAGCTCGCTTTATTGATTCATTTTCTCACCGGTTAATATATTGATATATATGCGATATATGTTAATTGTATTATTTTCTTTTGTTACAAAAATATATTATATATGTGATATATAATATTGTAACATGTTATGATTACAAATGCAACATGATTTGTAGAGATTAAACATGGTTAGGGTTTGATTTGGGTTAGCATTTTCATGAAGCTTCTAGAAGCTTTATGTTTTGTTTTAAGCAAAGATATTTTGTTGATATTTGTAGAGATATTTCTAACCCAACCCAAACCTTTCACCCTAGGTTAATTCTCTACATGAGTTAGGCCACTCATTCTTAACTCAAGGGTTATTTTTGTAACCATAGTAACAATTCATTATTCATCACAAAAGACTTGATCTTCTTCTTCCTCCTTGAAAAGCTTTCTAGCTTTTGCTTTTGTGATGAATTAGTGTGAGATTATGAAAACAAATGAGAGCATAATTCCTACTCCATCATCCTAATCTATTCTAGCCACTTAGATTAGGGTGTTCACTTCATTAATACTTGATTAGAGAAGTGAGAGTTTGAGTTAAAGATTCTTCAAGGTAGATCATCTTCGAAAAGGAAGACTTCAAGCAAGCATGGATCATTCGGCTTGTGGAGCCTCTCTTGAGTCCGGGAGATCATGGATCGCGGCGAAAGGACTACTACTCGGAGCTTATGAAGCGAAGGAGCGGACTACAAAGGTTGTAATCCCTCTCTCTTAGATGTAAAGTTGTTTACATGCTTTGTTTACCCTAATAATCTAGCAAAGATCCTCGCTTTGGGTTGTTCGGCACTTCTAAATTTTAAATCGGGTATGGTTGATGTCTTCTAGACCCTTGTGACAGTGCCTAGTAACCCTACAGTATTATCCATGGCAATTCTATAGTGTGAGTGTCATGGCAATTACTAACGGTGTGTGTGTGGAATACAATTTAGTGCTCGTGCAACATGAACCGTTAGTGACAGTGCCGTGTCTCATTAATACTATGTCCATATGCAACAAGAAATGGGGTATGCAACAATGGTACACCTGCAAAATCAATGTGTGTGTGTGTGCGTGTATAAACATGCGGCTAAAGTATCCTATCAAGCCCTGACGCATAACGTCATACGAGCGATTTCCCCGTAAATGTTAAATCTACTCATCGGTGATCTCGGGCTAAGTAAATCAGACCACCTGCTTCCCCTTCTTCGCGGCATCCGAAGTCCCCGCCTGCGATCCTATTAACACAAAACATAGCAAGTGCAACTCATAAATCGACCAATAATACATACAATTACGCCTAAATCGACGCATCGATCCCAACAACTCACAAGTGTTCGCTTAATGGCTAACGTGTGTGGCGGCATCACTAAACAAACCCAAGTGCAGAAATCACGCAAAACACAAAAACTGAGTCGGACACCGTGTCGGATATCGTAACGCACGTCGTCGAAACACTAAAAGTAGCTAATCGATCCCAGATTTTACCCACTGTCAATACTTAAAAATCTAACAGTACCAAACAACCTAAAACCACTGCAGACAGCTACCTTACCAAGCACAACCCCCTAGGTCCCTGTACGGCCGAGCTCGCCGGAATTATTTGCCGTGTCGCCGGCCAAAACTGTTCAGATGGGGTTGGGGTCTCAGGTAAATACTTAGGGTCTCTAGAACTACGCTACTACACTGTTTGTTTTCACAGTGAACACTCGGGGTCACGGCAGGTTACTGATATCCTAAAACGATACTAAAACTACGATACGAGCACAAAACTATATCTTTATCGTTCTAAACTAAAACTAATTAGCAACACAACATATTAACTACCTAATTAACAGTTTAGAGGTTATACATATCCGCACTTGCTCAAAATCCTAGCTTTCCATACTCCAAGTGCTTCTAGTGGCTTGATCTTGGCTTTGTGAAGGGTTTAGTGAAGTTTAGTGGAGATTTGGTGGGGTTTGTGAGGGTTGGGTTAGGGTTTCAGTTCGAGGGAGGTGAAGGTGTGAGAAAATGAGATGAAGAAAAAAAAAAGAGAATGAGATGAGAGTGTGAGGGTGTATGTGTGTGAGTTAGGGAATGAGGGTGTGAGATTAACCATGCCCCTCTCTCTCTCTTCATTAAATGCATGGCATGCTTGCCATGCCTCATGATGCCAAGGTCAACCCTCTCTCTCTCCCAAGTCAACATATTTTCAAAATCCATTTATTTTATTTTGAAAACTAATTAACTAATTAATTGCATACACATAATGGAAAAGGGTTAATATGCCATGGCTACCTAAGCATGGCTTAACACTAATTAACCCTAGGTTAACATGCACATGTGTGTGCAAGCCCAAAATAAATTATAATAAAATATTAATTAATTTTTATAAAATATTAGAAAACTATTTTGGTAAACTTTTTATTAAAAATCCGCATTATCGCTTAATTAACTCTAATCGCATTCTAAGGTGTTTCAATCTTCCCCACTTAAAGAAATTCGTCCCCGAATTTAAAAAATCTTACTATGCGTACCTTCAAAGAGATGAGGGAATTTCTTCCGTATCTCACTCTCGGCCTCCCAAGTGACTTCTTCACTATTCGGGCTACGCCAAAGAACTTTCACAGATGGCAGACCTTTGACCGATGTTTCTTCACCTGCCGATCCAATATCATTACTGGCTGCTCGGTGAATGAAAGATCGCGCTCTAGTTGAACGGTCTGGTGCTGAATCATGTAAGAAGGGTCATGAAGGTATCTGCGAAGTATCGACACATAGAATACGGGATGAACATCCGGAAAACTGGGTGGAAGTGCCAATCGATAGGCAACGGTACCAACTTGCTCAAGGATCTCGAAAGGACCTACAAATCTGGGACTGGGCTTTCATTTCTTCCAAAATCTCATTATGCCCTTCATCGGAGAAATCCGTAGGAATACATGATCCCTTACCGTGAACTCGAGCCTACGACGACGACGGTCGGCATAAGACTTCTGTCTGCACCAGGATGCTCTCATCCTATCCTGAATCAACTGGATCTTCTCCGTAGTCTCTTGAACTAGCTGGGGTCCCAAAATCCTGCTCTCGCTAAGTTCGGTCCAACAGACTAGCATTCGACACTTTCTACCATACAAAGCCTCAAAAGGTGCCATCTGAATCGTCTCCTAATAACTGTTATTGTAGGAGAACTCTATTAACAGCAAGTGACGATCCTAACTGCCACCAAAATCAAGCACGCACGCATGAAGCATATCCTCCAAAGTCTGTATAGTCCGCTCTGACTGGCCATCGGTTTATGGATGGAAAGCGGTGTTAAAGCTCAAACGGGTATCCAAGGCTTCCTGAAGCTTCTCCCAAAGACGGCTAGTGAACTGGGTGCCTCTATTGGATACAATGCATGAAGTAACTCCGTGCAAACGCACAATCTCATCAATGTACAACTGAGCATACTGAGCATAACCGAAAATGGTCTTCACTGGAAGGAAGTGAGCCGCTCTCGTCAACCGGTCTGCAATCACCCAAATGGAGTCATACCCTCTACTAGACCAGGGTAGACCCACAACGAAATCTATGGAAATCTGCTCCCATTTCCACTCCGGAAAGGGTAAAGGCTGCAACTCTCCTACCGGTCTCTGATACTCAGCCTTGACTTGCTGACAAGTCAGGCACCTCGAAACAAAATCCGAAAAATCATTCTTCATCCCTGCCCACCAGTAGATATCTCTCAAGTCACTGTACATCTTGGTGGAACCTGGGTGAACACTAAAAGCTGACTGATGTACCTGCTCTAGGATCTCGCGCCTCAACCTATTGGTATCAGGTACACACAAACGAGTACCAAAACATAGCACACCCTGGTCATCAATCAAGAACTCCAAATCTCCACCCTGCCGAATATGCTCAAGAATCTCAGACAAACGGGCATCGGCGGGCTGTGCCTCATGAATACGATCTAGTAGAATTGGACGGGCGCGGACATGAGAAAGTTGTCCCCCAGTGGAAGTGAACTCAAACTGTACTCTGTTGTCGCACAAGATCTGCCAATCTGCAGAAGATTGTATCTGAACTGCGCTCAACTGGGACAAGCTATTCTCGGGCCTACGACTCAAAGCACCGGCTACCACATTCGCCTTGCCCAGGTGATAAAGGATCTCACAATCATAATCCTTCACAAGCTCCATCCAACGGCGCTGTCTCAAATTCAGATCCTGCTGTTGGAAGATGTACCTTAGGCTCTGGTGGTCCGTGAAAATCTGACACGACTCTCCATACAAGTAGTGTCTCCAAATCTTAAGCGCAAAGACCACCGCGGCCATCTCAAGATCATGAGTGGGACAATTCTGCTCGTGCTTCTTCAACTACCGGGAAGCATAAGCGATAACTCTATCATGCTGCATCGGTACACAACCGAGCCCCACTCGCGAAGCAACACAGTAAACGATAAAGCCGCCCGATCCAAAAGGCAAAGATAAAACTGGTGCAGTCGTCAACCGAGTCTTCAACTGCTGAAAACTATACTCGCATGCCTCAGTCCAAAGAAAAGGAACTCCCTTCCTGGTCTGTCCGGTCAGCGGTGCAGCGATACTCGAGAAGTTCTGCACGAAACGGCGGTAATAACCGGCTAAGCCTAAAAAGCTACGGACCTCTGTCACTAATACAGGTCTGGGCCAAAGCTGTACGGCATCGATCTTCCTCGGGTCCACATGAATACCGGCTCCCGTGACCACATGTCTAAGGAAGTCAACACTATCAAGACAGAAGGCACACTTAGAGAATTTAGCAAATAGCGGGTGCTCTCTCAATGTCTGCAAAGCAATCCTCAAGTGCTGCTCATGCTCCTCTCGACTCTTGGAATAAACCAGAATGTCATCAATAAACACAATAATAAACTGGTCGAGGAACGGCCTGAAAATCCGGTTCATCAAATCTATGAACGCTGCTGAGGCATTGGTGAGTCCAAACGACATCACCAAAAACTCATAATGCTCGTAGCGCGTACGAAAAGCAGTCTTCGGAACGTCATCATTCCGAACCCGCAACTGATAATAACCTGATCTCAAATCAATCTTGGAAAAAAATGTCCCGCACCCTGGAGCTGATCAAACAAATTGTCAATGCGAGGTAAAGGATACCTATTCCGCACCGTAACTCGGTTCAACTGACGATAATCAATGCACAACCTCAAACTGCCGTCCTTCTTCTTGACGAACAGAACAGGAGATCCCCAAGGAGAAACACTCGGACGTACAAGTCCCCTATCAAACAACTCTTGCAACTGATCCTTAAGCTCCTGAAGCTCCGCCGGGGCCATCCGGTAAGGCGGTATAGAAATATGCCCCATGCCGGGGATTAGATCAATGCAGAACTCAATCTCACGCTCTGGCGGCAATCCAGGTAACTGCTCGGGAAAAACGTCGGGAAACTCTCGCACGGTAGGAACCCGGTCTAACGACTCTACTGTGGCTCCAGTATCTTGAATGAAAGCCAAGAATCCCCGACATCCTCTCCTCAAAAGCCGACTAGCGCAAAGGGCTGAAATCAAACTGTGAGAGGCGGCACCATGGTCCCCCTGCACAACAAGAACTGACTCGCCGGAAAAACAAAACCTGAATGCCTTCTCGCGGCAGTCCATGGACACGTAGCACTTAGCTAACCAGTCCATGCACAGGAGAACGTCGAAGTCCAACATCTCAAGAAGGATCAAGTCGACGGACGACTCTCTATCTCCTAAACAGACGACACATGACTGAAACACGTGTCGCGCAACTAACGACTCTCCACTAGGAGTAGTCACGACAAGCGGTTGATCTAGGAACCACGACTCTCGGCCCAAATTCGGCATGAAGTGTGTAGAAACATACGAGTGTGTAGATCCCGGATCAAAAAAAACGTGTGCATCAAAAGAACATACAGAAAAAGTACCTGAAACCACTGCATTGGACGTCTCCGCGTCCTGATGAGTCAAAGCAAATACTCGAGCCTGTCCACTGCCGGCAACCGGCTGTCCTCCGCCCCTTCCGCCCCTTCTTCTCTGAACAAACCTTCCATAACCACGACCACTCTGAGCATAAGTCTGACGCGGAGCAACAACAGGCGCAAGAGGCAACGCTCTCTTAGGTGGAGAAAGTGGTAAGGTAACATGTGATCCGGTTGCCCCTCTCTAGCGTATCACGGTACAATCCCTAACGAGGTAATGGAAACTCCCGCACCAGAAACATCCAAATGATGATTGCTGACCCTCCTGGGGATAAGAGCTAAACAACCGGCCTCGTCCCAAGCCTCTGCTACTCTCGCGACCTGAATGAAATATGTCGCGGCGTCCAAACATCTGCCTCCGGGCTGATACACCAGTACGAACCCTCTTCGGCCTCGGAACGACCGACGTCTCGGGAAGATGCTCCTCATCTAGTAGGGTTGCATCCACTGCTTCTGTATACGTGTCATAATGATGTGCGCTGATAGCGAGGAACAACTGGGTAACATGGGGGCAACCTCCTGTCGCTGCACTCGACTGGCCTCAACCAACGATCCCATCATCTGGCGCAAATCCTGCATATCGGCCTCTAGCCTAGTAATACGATCAAGCGAAGGTGGATCAATCTGCTCCTGAACAATGGGCGTACCTCCCTGGTCAGTCCTCGTCTCCGACGAGCCAACTCTGGCCTCGGCTCTCGCGGCCGCTATCTGTGCCCTCGTAATCTTCGGCGGCATATAGGCTGGAAATGAAAACAGGATTCGATAAGAACACGAAAATCGAATCACAAGAACGTAAATAATCACGGAAGGAATTTCAACCAACAATTCCTAAGGTCACATAAGTGGAGTACTGTGTCGTAAGAATGCCGCGAAACATACACACGCTACGTCACTCTGCTTAAGAAACATACTCCATCATACCAAGGTCATCCTACACTCCGAAAGGTAAAACCTAGCACTCTGATACCAACTTTGTCACAACCCAAAGTTTGGCCTGTGACTGGCACTTAAACCACGAAACGTCTACAGGCGTAACGCAATTAAAGTAAGCCAAAACCCAGAAATCTAAACCATCAAAGTAGTAAGTGATGAAAACATTGTTAAAAACATTTGGAAATTCAAGTAAAAATCTTTAGAGTTTAAATTATTTTCTTAAAAATTTTGGCAACACCTCCTTTGTAAAAACTAACCCCGAAACGGGTACAAAGACAAGATATAAGTAAAGCAACATATGATATAGATAAAGCATCTCCAAACAGGAGCAATCACGCCCAAAGGCGGAAAAAACCACCAGAAGCATATATACGAAGCCGTAGCGAAGAAATAGACATTATAAGAGAAAAACAACATAAAGAGATAAAACTGCATAATAAAAGCCGGCTCATCCGAGCTCGACACCCAGAGTCACAAAATAATATACAATATCGTCCTTACAACTGGTCTCTAAGTCAATACATAAATGGTAGATGAAGGGTACTAGATACAATAAGATATACAATGAATATAAATGGATAACCGCAGCCCACCTATAGCAAAACGGCTCACAGCCAACTGTAGCGATATCCGCTGCAAAAAGATACAAGGAGATAGCCCTGCCGCGACTACTCTGAGGGTCAACCTGCAAAACACTATGGCATAACGGGGGTGGGTTGCCAACTCATGAATAGTAAGTAACATCATACAGGTAATCGCAGGTATGCACGTACTGTGATACCCTATCACATGCAATCTGATAGTATCATTATGGTAATTTGGGTAGGCAACAATCATGAAAGGTACTCTATCAGGTACTACAAATACATGATGCAATGCATATCAATGAATGATGAGTATGAGATAAAACATATTATCATCACGAATCATCATCGTGGAAAAATCCGGTGTCCATCAACGACACCCCCAAATCCTAATACCTCAGGCACCGTCACTCTGATCGGCCCTCATATCCTGTAAATCTCATGAAACCTGAGTGCCTAACATCGGCACTCGAAAACATCATGAAATACTCGTGTCCATCATCGACACGCAAATCCATATATATCAGGCTTTGTCAGTCCGGATCGGCCCTCAGGCTCCAGCAGTACAAATCGGCCAGTATCCATCTCTCTACTCTGGTCGGTATCCTCCGGATAACCGCCAGGTACAACCAATCACCGGTAGGTAGTAGTCCATCTGCCAGGCTCATCGTCTGCTGCACAACCATCCATTCTCATCCCGGGGTACCATACCGGGTCCACCATGAACCCGCAAACAGATCATCCAACTCCTCAAATCGGGTTTCTAGCACACGTCTCAGAGCCGAGAAAACGCATGGTGGACGCACTGAAATATCATAACAAGAGAACCGGGTTTTCAAAACAATGCATATTTCTTGAAAAATACCACGGTTCTCAAATCCATAAATCATATGAAATCCGTATCTCAATGCGTAAATCTATGCAATATGATATATGCAACATGAAACCATAATATGAGCATATCAAGGGAAAACCGCTCTTCTAAATGAATCCAGTTTTAAAATATATCATGCGGTTCCCAATTCTCCAAAATCAAATCTAACATCACCTAAGGGTACACATGTAACTATAGCAAGTTTGGGTGTACGCAAGTATGTATGTATGCATAATGTAACTCATATGCACAATAGAACAAGAATCATGTCTAATCATCATTGATAAGGTAAGCAAAATAATGTATTATCCATGGCAATTCTATATTCTGAGTGTCATGGCAATTACTAACGGTGTGTGTGTGTGGCATACAGTTTAGTGCTCGTGCAACATAAACCGTTAGTAACAGTGATGTGTCTCATTAATACTATGTCCATATGCAACAAGAAATGGGGTATGCAACAATGGTACACCTGCGAAATCAATGTATATATGCGGCTAAAGTATCCTATCAAGCTCTGACGCATAATGCCATACAAGCGATTTCCCCGTAGATGTTAAATCTACTCACCGGTGATCTCGGGCTAAGTAAATCCGACCACCTGCTTCCCCTTCTTCGCGGCGTCCGAAGTCCCCGCCTGCGATCCTATTAACACAAAATATAGCAAGTGCAACTCATAAATCGACCAATAATACATACAATTACGCCTAAATCGACGCACTGATCCTAACAACTCACAAGTGTTCGCTTAGTGGCTAACGTGTGTGGCGGCATCACTAAAACAAACCCAAGTGCAGAAATCACGCGAAACACAAAAACTGAGTCGGACACCGTGTCGGATATCGTAACGCGCGTCGTCGAAACACTAAAACTAGCTAATCGAACCCAGATTTTACCCGCTATCAATACTTAAAAATCTAGCAGTACCAAACAACCTAAAACCACTGCAGACAGCTGCCCTACCAAGCATAACCCCCCAGGTCCCTGTACGGCCGAGCTCGCCGGAATTCCTTGCCGTGTCGACATCCAAAACCGTTCAGATGGGGTCGGGGTCTCAAGTAAATACTTAGGGTCTCTGGAACTACGCTACTACACTGTTTGTTTTCACAGTGAACACTCGGGGTCACAGCAGGTTACTGATATCCTAAAACGACACTAAAACTACGATATGAGCACAAAACTACATCTTTATCATTCTAAACTGAAACTAATTAGCAACACAACATATTAACTACCTAATTAACAGTTTAGAGGTTATACCTATCCACACTTGCTCAAAATCCTAGCTTTCCATGCTCCAAGTGCTTCTAGTAGCTTGATCTTAGCTTTGTGAAGGGTTTAATGAAGTTTAGTGGAGATTTGGTGTGGGTTTGTGAGGGTTGGGTTAGGGTTTCAGTTTGAGGGAGGTGAGTGAGAAAATGAGATGAAGAAAAAAAAGAGAATAAGATGAGAGTATGAGGGTGTATGTGTGTGAGTGAGGGAATGAGGGTGTGAGATTAACCATGTCCCTCTCTCTCTTCATTAAATGCATGGCATGCTTGCCATGCCTCATGTTGTCAAGGTCAACCCTCTCTCTCTCTCCCAAGTCAACATATTTTCAAAAACCATTTATTTTATTTTGAAAACTAATTAACTAATTAATTACATACACATAATGGAAACGGGTTACTATGCCATAGCTACCTAAGCATGGCTTAACACTAATTAACCCTAGGTTAACATGCACATATGTGTGCAAGCCCAAAATAAATTATAATAAAATATTAATTAATTTTTATAAAATATTAGAAAACTATTTTGGTAAACTTTTTATTAAAAACCCGCATTATCGCTTAATTAACACTAATCGCATTCTAAGGTGTTACACATGCGAGTTTGTCCAGTGTACTCATAACCCAATGAGCATATGTATACTATCTTAGGTGAACAAACTAACACCAATGGTTTGTGAGACTGGCCAACGCCCCTCGTCAGGGTCTGGATCATTATACACTAGCCTACTCTGGAGTACTGATGCCCAGTCTCGATACTCCCACGACTAGGGACATTTAAGGATGTGTTTATAGACAATCCAGCTCTCACGTATATGATCGCCATCATAATGATGGTAGTCAAGCAAGAATCCTATCGGCTCTATCAACATGTAATAATGATCTGTAATACCACCCGAAGCATGTACATGATGATAAAGACAAGCTAGATAGCATACTATCATCTCGAGTAAGATTGTTCTACCGGTATAGGTCCTCCCTCAATCATCACAATCGTGTGCCTGCGATTCAATAATTGACTTGAGAGCACTATAGCCAACAATCTCCCACTTTCACTTAAGGCTAATTATTGCGGTGTCGCATACTCACAGCCCGTGTGATACCGAACACCCAACTACTCTACTAATCAGTCTCACAAAGCCCGTTTGCGAAACTATTGCGTTCGAGAAATAGCCTCAGTGAGTGGATCCGCTCCAGTGTTTCTTTATGTATCTCTCTATATCTCAACTTCGCAGAGAAAGCTATCTCCCAAAATGAGCAATACCTGTCTTAGAATATGTCTGGATATCTGATGGGACCCAGTTCATAAATGAACTCCAAATCTAGAAAACTTCTTAGACTGTATCGTCCACTGAAATTAATCAGTATCTTGCGCCATGCCTTCCACAGTATCCGCTTGAACCACATGTCCAACATACTGTCCCTCAAAAGAGGGAAAAATAAAACTCAGACAGTCACTCTGTCATCCAAGTCACCTTGGAAGCCTGAAATGATAACTGTCTCCTGAAGGAGGCTGTCATTACTATATCCCAAGAACATCCACTTATATTCATAACTGCTTCCCAATGTTTCTCCAGGATTGGATTTATATATGTTTATAGCAGCTAGTGCAAAAACAACATCTGGTGTGGTACTTGACATTTCATGATTAACTCAATTGCCTAAGCAAGTGATATGTTAATCATGCAGATCCCTCTCTCCTTTAGTCTGTAAGATACCTTTAGAGAGAGTGACTCCATCACCTGCAGGTACACCACCATGCTAGGAGTCATCCATTCTAAAACACTTTTAGAATAGTATCAAAGTACCCAGATTGGGACACTACCCAAATCTAGATCTAAAACCATAGATCTAGTTACCAGAATGCCTGATATATTATCCATATCCAATGTGGAGAAACCACTGTGTGACAACCACAGTATAACCTATCGTAGTATAGGAATTTCACTTCCTATAAAGTGCATGTCATCCAAATACCAGGACATCACACCCTACTACCTTCTTAACAGATCCATCTCCTATTCTGATGAAGTCAAAGCCTATGACTTTCACATCAAAAATAGATGATCTATCTCCGCTATACCTACTTTAGTCTATAAATAGACATAAGCTACTTTCCCACTATGCTTCCGCTGCTCTCACTGACTACAACAACACTCTGACAGAGTCATATACACGTGCACTTCTAAAGCTAGTTCAGAACGACGATGTACTCATCCTCCTGCCGGGTCTTATAGTCTAGAACAGCAGCAATGACAAGTCTGGGTAAACAACAACCTCCCTGTCACCGTCTCTGATAAGACCGAAGTACCTCTCAGGTGCCTGAGGTTACCCACTAAATCTTCGAAGTAGCTAATAGAATGTCAAACCCGATTGAATCTTTAGGTTCTATTAAATTTTCAGTAATCGTTTGTGGTTCCGAAATCACTTCCAGTTCTACCATACTCTCACTACTGTTTTCTGAAAAAATTCATTTTACTAAAATTGTGGCGAGTCAAGAACAATATCACTATTGATCTTCCTGATGGTAGAAAGTTAACCCTCGGCAAAGCCCGGGATAACCCACAAACTGCCATTACTGAAACGTGCCTGGAGTTTATCCGGATTCTGGTTTTAAGCATCAGCCAGACAACTCCCTATACCTTAACATCGTTAAGATATAAATTGATTCTATATATGTCCAATATAGAAACAAAAGCACTAATTTAATTGGAACCAGATTTAAAATCATGCAACTGTCTCCAGTGCATATCAACCAAATGGAAAGAGGCCAATCAGCATTACTCATCTATGAACGCATCCATATATGAGTAACCTGAAAGAGAAGCAAGTTCTTAAAACCATTACTATCAACGGAATACCAAACACAATATCTACATCTTCAACTACCTCGAAGAATCCTGATACTTCCAACAAATGGTTCTCTTCTTTATTCTTATACTTATAACTTCTCAAAATCTGGACCTTGCATTTCAATGAAATACTTGTCTAGAATTGGAGAAGTCATGAGTAAACAGAATATAGTACGAGTACCAACCTCTTTGTCCTAATAGACACCGGACAACATACAATAGTTTGTATAAGTCTACTGAGTTTAATAACTCAAACCATGTTCATCGTAGGTTGAAAATTGTACTGTGGTTAAGAAGAATTACACCGCTGTTGAATGCACCTTACCTAATCACAAACTGATATTGGTAAATGTCATAGACATAATTTCAAAAAGTTATATCTCATTTTATAAAATAAACGTACAGATATATCAATTTGAAATTGGTGCATAACTACGGATATTCAAAACCAAAAATTTGCCATCCGGCAAAACCCAGATGATTTCCTCAAATATCACCAATTACAACGAATTCCGATGTAATGAGGATCTAATCACCCAATTCCCAATATCTTAATCCCACTCACCATCTGTAATAACATACAGATGTGAGAAACTGTTCTGGTAAATACATACCCTGGAGTTAGATTCTAATTGGGAAAATAGTTTTCAATTAATATCGCACAGTGAAACTGAAACATGAAAATGCTTCAAAAGGGGTTAACTGGTATTCCTAGTAACGCCTCTTCCATTATCCTGATTCATGACTGTAACCGTATAGTTCCATGCCCTCACTCCAATCCCTTTATATGTCTTTACTTATTACCTTCTGTACACCACACTTAGGCTAATTGGTTTTCTTCCTTCCCTACCCTTCGGCACCAGCCTAAGGTTTGGAAGAAGACTATCCAATAAGCGTAATAGGTGTACACTCCTTATGCCAGGAACCCTCGCAACCTGAGAGAAGGTAATGGGAAAAGATATCTGAATAATTCTATTCTATTTCTCCTGAACCGGAAACCATCCTCGAATCTGGAACTTCGAGTTCGTATGTAACTATATGATGGCATGTCCAAGCATTATGGACGTGCGTAGTGATACGAAGTGTTCTGTAGAAATCCAAAGTGGATGTGGGAGTGGCAGGGGTATACACGGTTTTGTCGTGAATGATAGCAGTCGCAATTTTCTTTGTCGTTATTCTAATCCCTTTATATGTCTTTACTTATTACCTTTTTCACACCACCTTTAGGCTAATTGGTTTTTTATTCCTTCCCCACCTTTCGACACCTGCCTATGGTCTGGAGGAGGACTATCCAATAAGCTCAATAGGTGTACCCTCTCCTAATCTTAGGAGCTCTCACAACCTGAAAGAAGGTAAAGAGAAAAGACAACCGAATAATCATATTCAATCTCTCCAGAACAAAAATCCATCCTCGAATCTGGAACAAATTCCTTCGATTTCGTATGTAACTATACGATGGATTATCCAATAAGTGCGGATCTTTGTAGTGATACGGGGTGTTCTGGAGAAACGCAAAGGTGATATAGAGGTGGTAATGTATATGCGACACCGTGACATTCCAAAAGCCCAAAATGTTTTTAAGAAGGTTCGGTTAACTTGGTTCATGAGTTTTAGTCAAGGATCAGGCCATGGTCGCTGCCAGAGAGAGAGAGAGAGAAAAGAAACACTCAGCGTACACTCTAACCAAGATCAGAATGGTTAATGACTTTATCTAATCAAGATGGCTCCCACTGTTTCCTCGAATTCTCCTCCAAACCCAAAAGTAGAATTAGTCAGGATCATCTAAAATCACCCGAGGAGTAATCCTACTCATCAGTGGGAATCGGGATCCAACTATCATCGCA
This sequence comes from Agapanthus africanus, assembly GCA_030015575.1. Lineage (NCBI taxonomy): Eukaryota > Viridiplantae > Streptophyta > Magnoliopsida > Asparagales > Amaryllidaceae > Agapanthus > Agapanthus africanus. Next base: position 478,894,265 of record JASDDO010000022.1, on the reverse strand, counting down.
TGATAATTTGATGGAAGCCACTCAAGTCACCACACTCCAGAGAGTATGCGCATGCCTGGCAAGTTTCCTGTATGTTTGAAACCCCCGATGTGATTTTTGCCCCAAGCGCTTATGACCTTGACTTTGGCCAACAAATCATAACACGCAAGTCATATACTACCCATCATTATCCAGATTAATTTAGACCCACCCGCACACACCCTTGACTTTGGCCAACAAAGCGGTACGACTGTCCTAAACCAATGCATCTATCTATGCTACGGATAATTAACATATAGCTACCATTCACGATGCCTTGACTTTGGCCAACAAACACCGCATGAATACTATATGCTATTTATCCGAAATGACGGAGGGCTACAGATGGTTTTTGGCGAAAAACCTTTAACGTAATGAACTTGATATCGTTAAAGGAACCGGATAGCTTTTCAAATATATAGTGGCGCAAACTTTTGCTAAAGAGGTCACTCCCTGTGAAGGGATCTCGGCTCTTTCCTCGTCGAATGAGGTGCGGGATATTCCTAACCGAATACCACGATGCAAAGCAAAAGAAACGACTATAGTGAAGTTATTACGCTGACGCAAACTTTCGCTCAAGAGGTCACTCCCGATGAAGGGATCTCGGCTCTTGCCTCGTCGAATGAGGTGCTGGATATTCATACCTGAATACCACGATGCAAAGCAAAAGAAAACATATGTAATGTCAGTTTTTAAAATTGGTTCCAACAACATCAAATAGGTTTATTTTCCTTGCATTGATCAGAATCAACGCAGTCCCATCAATTAATCACATCAGAAAAGAACGAAAATAAAATGTACGTATATACCATCTGCATTCGCCACTGGGTCCCGTCATCACCCGTTAGGTTACTTAACTAACGACAGAGCGGGAACTGTACTAGCGCGGATGCAAAACATAGACAACATCTGCTAGTATATATATAAATATATATAACAATCGTCCTAGGCATGATATAAAGCAACATCTCAGAATCATAGCCAAGCAACACAGAGTGGTGGAGGTTCCTGGAGCCCCGGGTTTCACTCGTAGGGGTCTAGGTTTTCATTACACAGGATATTCTTGGAGCCCAGGGTTTCACTTGAGCCGCAAATGAGACTCAACGTTCCCCTATCGTGTGGATAGCCTGTGTAATGAAAACCTAGACCCCTACGAGTGCGACAAGTTACCCGCCAAACCCAGAAGCGAGGCAACCCTAATAAACAACGTGAATGGGCCATCCAGCACTTCACGGAATCCGGTAACTTGGGCACCCCTCCGTGGGTCAACCTATACCCCCTACGAGTGCGGCGAATAGCCCACCAATTCTAGAGTAAGGTCCCCTCCGTCTCAACGCCATGAGATGCGGACCCGTTGCCCTATAGAACCCGGCTATTCGTGCACTCCATCGCGGGGTAATCCTAGTACAGAAAGGAAAATAATATGTACAACGGTGACATCGACCTCAACCCGGTCGTGCCCCAAACAAATAATATACAAACTGGCAGTGACGGCAGTCCACATGTCGGACTCTCGCCCCGCAATATCAAATGTATAAATGAAACTAAACTGTACTATCATTGCACCCAAGCTATCCACCACGACGATCCAACCACAATCATAGCACAACACAGAACATCAACGTGAATGTCACGTTCGCAAACTCGTCTAAAAGAACATATAGCAATTAGACTGGTTGTACCGCTCGAATGACATTCATGGTCGCAGATAGTAATTTATGTACTATAAACATTTAAACAGTGCTAAAATATCGACTTCGAAACACCCCGAATTGCCCCTGAACAAAAGACAACATAATATCCAAAATGGGTAAAACAAGCAACACCACTGCACCAATATTCCAGAGACTAGAAAACACCAAAAATTTCAAGTCCAAACTCCATAGAAAATCCGGCCTCACCCGTTTTTTTGCAAATCTCGTCGGGTCAAATCTGGCGGTTTGGGCTCGTATTTGTGGTGTGTTCTAGTGGTCACTCAAGTAGTCATCTGCAGTTGCTTAAAAAAAAATTTGAAGACTCTGAAAAACTGACAAAAACTGGAATGTGCAGTATACTGTTTCGGAGTTGTTTCGGTTTCGATACTTTAATATCGTCTAAACAAGCTAGCTAAGGGTTTAAGGGTTGACTCTGATACCATCTTGGGTTACGGCAGCGCCCCGGCCATCAAACCGTGAGCAAATGCGGAACAAAAATTTTCTAAATTGCCGCTACCACAACCCGATACCCGGATTTACCCTAAACCCTATACTAGCAAGCAATATAAAGATGTTAGAATAGTTATACCGAGTTGATCCGTGTCCTTCGGTCTTCAACCATCTTCCCAAGCTCCTAGAGGCTTCTTGATCAATCTTGGTCGCCGGTCTCCCTCCATCAAAGATGATCTACCCGAGAGATGTAGTTATAGCTCTAGCTTCACATAATAGATGCAAGTGAAGCAACTAAGGTTTCTAGGATGCTAATCTAGAAAGCGTAGGATGTAGTGTGTGAACTAAGTGTAGCTCTATCTCATCTCACATCCTCTCATGTTTCTCAACTCATGAGAGGGTTGAGAGGAGGTGTAGAATGAAGGTGGAGGCAACCATGGAAAATCAAGAGAGGAGTGAAGCACAAAATGGTGAAGAGAACAAAAGCATGCTCAAGAGAAAACCAACCATCAAAAATAATGAAGCTCTCAAGAGAGAGAAAATCAAGCATGCTATGTTTTGTAAAACAATATCTTTCATTTTAAAAAACAGCCCATACTTGAATAGTATGCACAAATGAATTAATAATTCATTTGTGCACACTATGCAAGCATGGTCATCACCATACTCCTCATTTTCCAATTTCCACCTCATTTACCATTTTCTTAAAAAATGGTCAAATCCAAAAATGAGGTGGCCACCTTCTAGAATATTTTCCGGATAAAATACGGATTACATTCTACTGTATATACATACCTACATTCGTACCGAAATACGAATACCCTAAGAGATAGAATAACACAAAGAACATAATACTAGAATATATGTATCGAAATACATATATGTAAATTATTAAATCAATACCTGATTTAATAATCTGGCTCAAACCCGAGCCGGCTAGTATTATCAACTTTCCGATCGAAAGTACGGGTACAAAATACATCAATCGATCGGAACCCTGCATGTATCCAATACGGCTACTACATCATTTCGCCAGAACCAGGGAAACCCTCTGTGTGGGACTCTAAAGACTCGTCAATACGCTGGCAGTGGATTTAACCACAAGCACGTCAGCGGCACTAGTTATACGTAACGGCTACCCAGGTATTGAGCGAAAAGGAGGCCGACGAGCAAACTCATCCTGAGCCCCTACTGAGCCTAACAATGACAATATCCGTACAGTCCGGTCTGTTCGTCTAAGAGTATCGCATATCGAGTCTAGGCGGTGGATAAAGTCAGACCCCTAATAACGCGATAATTAGTGTCGGTATGTAACCCATCACCACCTGAGAAACTATCGATCCTGGATCGGTAATTCTCGTCTACCCCGGCCGAGGATTTCTGGTGATGGCCACCCATGCACAACGCGATATCAACCCCCAATACCGGGAGAGATGAATCCCCGACGATCTGCTCACTGCCTCCATATGGCTCGGGACTGTACCCAACTAAAATATATTTGCACGACTCCTTTGAGCCGTGGTAGGGTAGTAATCAAAGCAAAGTGGGAACTCACACGAGACAAATGACGATCTCAGGTCGACAGACTAACCTATACACATGTCACCAGGGAACTACCATCTGACAATAGGTATAATACCAACTAGCAGGTTCCCGGCAAGTCCGTCCAGTGTACTCATAGCCCAATGAACACATGTATACTATCTTAGGTGAATAAACTAACACCAATGGCTTGTGAGACCGGTCACCGCCCCTCGTCGGGATCTGGATCAGTATACACGAGTCTACTCCGGAGTACTGATGCCCAGTCTCGATACTCCCACGACTAGGGACATTTAAGGACATGTAATAGTGATCTGTAATGCCACCTGAAACGTGTACATGATGATAAAGACAAACCAGATAGCATACTATCATCTCGAGTAAGACTGTTCTACCGGTATAGATCCTCCCTCAATCATCACAATCGCGTGCCTGCGATTCAATAATTGACTTGAGGACACTATAGCCAACACTATTCGCCCCCCGCCCCCCTCTCTCTAAGACTATTTTCATATCGGCGTCCTAAGGTTTTTCACTTTCGTGCGATGTGAAGACATAGAATAAACTTAAATCGAACTCTACACCCGTGTCATAGGGTGTAAAATACATGCAAGTAATATCAATTCAAAATAACATGTACACCCGTGCCATGGGGTGTAAAATACATGCGAGTAACACCAATCAAAATAGCATGTACACCCGTGCCATGGGGTGTAAAATACATGCGAGTAACACCAATCAAAATAGCATTTACATCTGTTACATGAGCTGTTACATGAGGTGTAAAATACATGCAAGCAACATTAATTAAAATAATAATAATAATAATAATAATAAATCTTTCTTTTAAAAAAAACTTTTAATTAGGAGATTACTATCATAACATGGCAAGGATTTTCTTGGTGACACGCGACGAGAGAGAGAAGAGAAGAGAGGACTTACAAAGCAGAATGATTTAGGATCGTTCTATCGAATGTAAAGGTTGCCTCGACAAATCGAGACTCATGCGTGATCGGGGTATTCTTTCTCCTTCCCTTGGTTCCTTAGGTTAGGGAAAAAGAGATGCAAAAGACATGGAAGATGAAGGAAATTTCAAAATGGGAGAGAAGAGAAAGATGACTAGTGAAAAATAAAAGGAAATTATGGTTTCTGAGGTTTTTAAAGGGTATCTGTCGCACTGTTCGATCTAGAAAAATTCGGGATGAGGGTAATAATATAAACTACCAAATAAGAACGCACGAGAAAAATCGTGTGATCCGAAGACCGAACCGCTGCCGGGGATTGCCGCCGGGGATGGTCAAAGCTCGAGCTTTGAGCTCAGGCTTAGGTCCCCAAGCTCTTGTCGGGTGCGGAGTTTATGAAAAGTCTATGAAATTTTAATTTAGGCTACGGGGTTTGTGTAGCACGCACATGAAGTGAAGAAATCCAACAAATAAAAAGAATTTAGCCAAAAAGAAAATTTTGAAATACTGGGCTTGTGGCTTGTGGAATGGCTGTACAACGTCTCAATCAATAGCTAGGATACAAGCTCAATCATGCTTATAATTGAAAGAAAGTAACATACACGATATTCGGAGAGGTTAAAGGTACAAGGAAACTACCGTCGTTACAATCTAAAATTACAGAGAGCTTTCAAGAGAGAGGATTCAGCAGAGGAGCCGCATTTTTGCGCTATTTACCGTATTTCTGCGGCCATACAGTGTCATAAAGGGAAGGTTTCTGCAGAGTTTTGTATTTCTGGGTTTTATGTTCTTTTCGGTCTTTTTAAGGTTATTACTATAAAATGTGAAATCTGCCACGTACACGAAGCTAATCCGCAACACTTTCACCTTCCCGTTTGTAGTGACTCTTGTTTCCATCGCCTTTGGTCTAGAATTCTATACGTTGCATGCCTAATCACTATTCTTAGACCTAGGATTTAGGTTGCTAGTACTTTTACTTTCTGTAATTTAGTTTATTATTTTAGTTTTTAATTTCTGCATTATTTTAAATTAGAAAAAAAAATATAAACTCTTATATTCTTCTTTTAGCGCATGCAAGTTTGGATAGAGACTTATCCGGAGGCTTAATTCGAATTGATAGCTCTGACATTAAAATGGGTGAAGAAAACGTTGTGATAGCTCTTAGGGATAGATGTTATTTAACTAGGATTTGCCTTCCATCTTGTATCAAGTTGCCTGCCGCTAATGGCAACAACTTCGAAATTAAACCCCAAATTCACAAGCATTGAATCTAAAGATGCTTATGTATTTATCAGTGGGTTTGTGGAAGTCCAAGCAATGCTTAGAATCCCACAACTAAGTGAGGATGTAATTAAACTTAGGTTCATAACTTCCGTGCTTAAAGAAAATGCTAAGAAATGGTTGTACAGCATCACCACAAATCCAATCCCTATATTGGACGAATTTATTAAAATATTTCTAAAAATTTTTAATATCAACCATAAAGCTGTTAAGATTAGAGACGAGTTAATCAATTTCAGCAGAACGGGGGTGAGGCTTTTTGGAAATATTTGGATAGATTCAAAGAGCTTCTAACTAAATGTCCCCACCATGAAATAGAGAAGTGAAGGTTATGTCAGATAGCCTATCAAGGGTTAGACTATAACACCAAGACTATGTTAGAATCAATGTGTCATGCAAATTTTTTGAGTAAAGACTATGAATCAATGTGTCATGCAAATTTTTTGAGTAAAGACTATGTTAGTATCAATGTGTCATGCAAATTTTTTGAGTAAGGATGAAGAGGAAGCATGGATGTTCTTGGGGGACTTAGCTAACAAGACTATACAGTGGGATGCACGGAAAAGAAGCCAAATCCAAACAAGGGAGGGAAGCATGTTATTGAAACTTCCATAGCTGCAGAAGCCAAGATAGTCGCTTTGACTCATAGGATAGACGCTTTGGAAACTAGTAATCCCTCTCCTGTAAACCAACTTTCTCAAACTGTTTGTGCCCATTGTCGAAACCCTAATCACTTGTCGGAGGAGTATCTTTTCATTGGTGGACCACGTTCTCAAGAGATAGCAGATGCCATGTACCAAAAACCTTGGAATGACCCGTTCTTGTCGAATGCAATATCGTTGAAATATAAGGTCTCCGGTTGTCCTACGATTCCATGTACTATAGCCAACAAGATAATTATTAGAGCCTTGTCAGATTTAGGTGTAAGCGTGATCTTGCTTCCGTTTTCAGTGCATGAACAGTTGAGATTAGCTAGCACTACTACGGGTATGGATATTGGGGATGGTCTGGACCGTCCCCATTGGTACCAATGGGGATGGTTTAGTCCGTCCTCATGGCTTTGAAGGCCCGTTCCTGTACCCATTGTCTTGAGGACGGTCTGGACCGTCCCCATCCCCATCCCCATCGGTGCCAACGGGGACGGCCAACGGGGACGGTCCAGACCATCCCCATGAGACCAATGGGGACTGCCCCATTCAACATTAATTTGCTGAAACTAGGCCCAATTGGAGACGGCCCCATGAATTTTTCTTTCTTCTCTTTTTACCAATTCTATTCTTTGCCATCCTATTTTACAGAACATACAAATCATTTTATCAAATTACCTCGAAAAATATATATAGAGGGAAATCAACAGCAATGTATAAAAGATATCAAAACCAATCCAAAATACAATGAGCATCCTTTGAATACAACTAAAAGTGTCATTGCATAATGAATCACTAAACTACTACATCAACACACATGAGGTTTATCACAACGGATCACCAAACAGCAAAAAGATGCATAGCATCACATAAGTATACTAAAAAAGAGTCTCATGTAATCCAAGCATGTCAAGGCTATCCAAGCATGTCAAGGCTACGCACCATGCAACCATAAATCCAAAAATGAAAACAGACTATTGCCAAGATGGGATCCTAGCCACTAGAGTGAGGGCTGTTGTCGGGTCCTCAGGACTGCTCCCCTACACATTCAAACTTCCGCTTCTTCCTTGTAACCTAACCACCATGAGAAAAAACGAACGATGTTATTCTCAATATTCACAAGCCAATAATTGCTAATGTTCTTGAATACATCAATAATTAAAGTTTCAATCAGACTATTGCCAAGATGGGATCCTAGCCACTAGAGTGAGGGCTGTTGTCGGGTCCTCAGGACTGCTCCCCTACACATTCAAACTTCCGCTTCTTCCTTGTAACCTAACCACCATGAGAAAAAACGAACGATGTTATTCTCAATATTCACAAGCTAATAATTGCTAATGTTCTTGAATACATCAATAATTAAAGTTTCAATCTTAGCAAAAAAGGTAATCATGAGTTGTCTCATCTCCGCCAACTGTTCTTGAAGCTCTTGTTGGTTCTCGATTTGTTGTTGTTTCATGGCCGACATCCGTTGCTTGAGTTCCGTAGTCATGCGTTTCTCGGCATCAAGTTCTACTTGTAGTTTTTGCATCTGATCTACTGTTGAGCAGCTTGCCTCATTTTGTGTCTGGGTCATGCTAAAGTTGTAAATGATCGGAGCACTTGTAACACACCACCGAGCCCCCGCTCATGTCCACCATGATGCCCACCGGATATGGCATCCAAGATAGGACAACTGGATTCCAGTGAAGAATCGGGACCAATATTCCTCTCCGCCGCCACTTGTTCAAACTTCTTCTGCATATATAAAAATTGAAAATTGTGTATGAGCATTGAAATTAATCTTATCATGCATGCAACTAAATTTCATTTACAGTATGTTGATTTGAACTTGAGAAACTTTAAACAAAACAGATTGATCAAATAGCACTGGTACACTCACTTGTTCCTCTCTTGTTCATAACCGTGCTACAATTGTAATTTGTTGTCATCACCAAATCAAAACAGATTGATTAAATCCAATCCTTTATCATCAGATCAGAACTACCGATGATCAGAATCAACCATCGTTTTGTATACCTTTTGTTATAAACCAACAGATATGATCAATATTTCTTCACTAAATTATATACTAGTGATCCAAGTCAGTTTAAGAAAGTAAGTTCAAGCTTTCAATAATTGGTATCAGCAGGAATTCTCTTGAAAACTTCGATTCAAAATAAGTATACTACAACTTATCCTATACTCAACAGACTTTGGATCTTTACCCTTGTGTGTCACAGCCCAACCTTTTGCTGGAGTATACTTCGGATCTTTCTTTTTCTTTGATAAAATTAGAGAAAAAGAAAATAGTATGAGAATTGAAATTATAAAAAGATCACTCGACTTAAACATAAACAATTAACTGTGTAGTACTCACAAGCTTATAATTGTGGTTCACTATCGAGATCCCTCCAGTAGTCGCTGTCGCCCTTGGCTTGTCCATGTTAGCATGGTTTATTTTGTTACATTCCGAATCCTCCTTAAAAAGATCGAGAGTTGTAGTTAGATGATGAGTGTCAGTGATGCCATTAATTAATTCCAATATCATCAGCATCATTTACCTATATTTTCAATGGGCCAGGGTCATTTTAAGGAATTCACAAGATCTGTATTCAAAGGTAAATCTAAAGATATAGGCTGCTATTCAATTCCCACCCAAAAAAAGGTTAAAACTTACCCATAAATAGCACGGCAATATAATAGCAATTACATATTGCTGTTGTGATCACTACTTGAAATTTTAGCGTGCTAAATACCAATCTATCTACAACAACAATCACAAACAAGCACAGCAGCAATACCGTAATTAATGCAGATTCAAATCATCTCTCTCTCTCTCTCCTCTCTCTCTCTCTCCATTATTCATTTGGATACGGAGAACAAGCGGAAAGGTACCGACGAAACACATCTCGAAATAAATGAAAACGCAATTGCATGCAGGTGTTTGCCTTATGCATTCCTAATTTGTCCACACTGAATAAATCTATCAATTATTATGCGATAAATTCTCGTCACAGAGACTACAAGATAGTTGTTGGAACCAAACTATAACGTTTGATGTCAACAATCTTCATGTAGTTTTATGTCGCGAGAAAATCAATCGTATGATAACTGATAGACGTGTTCTACGGCTCATTAATTTAATTGATAAGTTTTTTTTATTTGATTAAGTTTTAACATGCTTAATCAAATAAAAACTTTGTTACTCCTATAAGTTAACTACCATTATTTTCCCTTTCTCTTCACTTTCCCTTCATAAATATCCAGACTTCAGTTCATCAACAACAAGAAAAAAGTTTATTTTTCAATCTAACATTGCTTGTTCAACATCTATCATAATTAGCAAATAAATTGGGATATGAAAAATAGCTAAATGGAGATCTCGGTTTTTTAGGCTTAGCGATTCCTATCGCTCTAAATGGGCAGTTTAACATAGGACATTATGTTGACATGCAGTGTCATCAATGTAATGCGATGTATGCAAGTATACAGTAGTTAGTAGCAAATGTAGTTAATGTATGCAACAATACTCCATTTTCTTTCAAATTAGACTCACAACCTTGCAAATCTCTGGACTTATGAGAACAATCCAACAAGTAACCAAAAGAGCCAAGCTCAAGATTCAGCATCATCCCGGTCACAAAAAATATAGCACCCAGGGCCTGCTTGGCTTTAGAGTTAATTTAAAATTACTGTAGTTTGGTAAAATTATCTAACCTCTCCAAAATCCAACCACAAGGAGTCTAAACAACAATGCCTTTCACAAAATCACAAAACTACTGCAACCCCAACTCAAAAAAAACCAACTGAAATGCCTAAAATTCTTTAAGATTTAGGCTATAATCAAAATTTAGACTAATAGCAACAAAAATACTAATTAGTGTACCATATTTGTTGATTTTGGTTGGAAATAGCTCGAATTTGGATCTTACAGCCGGAGATCCAAGATCTAGAAAGATCTAAGAAGAGAGATCTCTATAGAGAGATCTTGAGAGAGGCGTCGCCGTCACCGAAGTCGCGTAGCCGTCGCCGTCGTGAGTTGAACTAGGGTTTTTTAAGAGAGTTCGCTAGAGAGAGTGATGGAGGCTAAGATCTCCTTCAGATGTTGCCTTCCGTTGATCTGCTGATGGCGGCGATGCATGGCTGAGATTTGATCTGGAGGTTGTCGCTCCTGAGACGTGTGGATCTCAATGGGTTGAGGTTGTGGTTGCCGAGTTACCTGCAAGGAAGTCCCGGGGTGGTTATACCACCGAGGACCCTCCGATGATCAAGTTAGAGAGGAAATCCGAGCAGAGTAACGGCTTAGTGGAGTCAAAATGGCTTACCTCAACCGTCTGAAGAGAGGGTTTATATAGCGGTGGCAGCAGGCGAGACGGACGCGAGAATCACGCCGGCCGTTACGCTCCCGACGTCACGCCCGCGTGATGAGCGGGACCTCCCATTAATGGCGAGACAGGCTCATTAATGAGGGATCGTGGTGGCGTGGAACGTGGGCTGTGGCTGGCGGAGGTCTCGCGCATGGCGAGATTCGCGGGATGGCGGTTACGCCTGCAAGAGGTGCCGTTGGTCGGTCGATGAGACCGAGGAAGATGTCCTCAGTGGGAGAGCTCGCGGAGGAGCGGAAGAGCCGAGGTATCTTGGTTCAGCTCGAGCCCGGAGGCGAGCTGAGAGGGCCAAGGAGGCTCGGGCCAGTGATAGCTCGGAGACGAACTGTAGGGCCGAGGAGGCCAATTGTGCTGGGGGCTCGGAGGTGAGCCAGCGTTTGCTTGTAGAACGGGCACAGGGGTGGTTTGGTCGGCCACTGTAAGTCATTTCTTGCATGCTTTGGGACACGTCATCTTCCACGTGTCCTGATCTGGGAGACCGCCGATATCGAGCATCATTATTAGCACCCCACTCTCGTCCCGACCAGCTGATGGGTCGGGTCGAGAGTGGTTTGCCGGCTCCCCCGAGGTAAGCTCATTTTCGAAGATATCGTCGGGCATTTCTCTGGGCAATTGGCTATCTTTTCAGGATGAGGCCAGCGAATCAAGGCGAGATCTTTTTCATTAAAGAGGGAGCGCCGTATCGTGTGCTCTTTGGTGAAGCGACGGGCCACGTGTCGGGCGCCAGTTGGCTGATGTGACGTGCTACAGGCTTCTGGCATCCGATGGGACACTGCGAATATGCTTGCGACAGGTGGAGTGATCGTGGCCGTTGAGTGTAGTGAACCATTTTGGCGGGAGTCGACCGTCGCCGTTGGATGAGGACGCCGGCTGTATAAATCGAGGAGAGGCCTGATTTGGGGTCTCTCTCTCTCTCTCTTCACATTTTCTCATTTTGATTCTTATTAGCTCGGCACTCTCCCCTTTAGGTCGGATCTCAGCGTTTTTCTTCTCAAGGATCTCTTCCCATCATGTTAGATGTCTTGTTTTGAGGAGTTTGTAGATGTCGTAAGGGTAGATACGAGGGATTCTTCCCTTGGGTTGGAGCCCCCTCGGGAAGTTGGGGTCAGATCCCCTCCCCGGGGGCGCGCGTCTGGGGCGGTTCCGGGAGCGATGGCGGCGGACGCGCCCGGTGCGTCGTCCTTAGTAAGATATGAGGACGAGCTTGCCACCGCTCGGGCTCGTTTCCATATTCCCTCCGGCTACATGCTGCGATTGGCCGAGAAAAGAGAGAGGGCAGATCAGGTGAGGGGTAGAGAGATCGCCGTGTACCTGGAAACCCTCTGGGCCGGAATGCGACTGCCTTTCTCTCCCGAGGTTATAGCTGCGTTAAACTATTTTGGGTTAGCCCCGGGCCAGCAAGTGCTGAACTCCTGGAGAATTCTCCTTGGGTTCCTGGTCTGGTTGAAGTTGCAAGCGATCACCTTTAGTCTGTCCATCCTCACATCCTCCCTTATTTATAAAAGTCACCCCAGGACTCGTGCGGGCGATCCGAGGTGGGTTTACCTCTCCTTTAGGAAACGGCAGGGGAGTGTAGCCGGGTCAGGAGTTGTCGTCCTGCCTTCTTCCATCAATGATTGGAAGAAGAAGTTTTTCTTCGTCGGGCCGCCAGAGGGTAAGAACTGGCCCATACCCGTCTAGTGGTCTAGAGATAGGTGCTAGTAGGTAAATCTGTCCAATGACCCCGACGCGGTGAGAGTGGCGGCTTGGGAGCCTATTCCTCGGGCTGATGTGCTGCTTTTTGAGCAGGCCCTCAGTTGGGCTGGGCTCAGCCCCGCCAAGTTCGTCGGTAAGCTAGGAGCTGGTATTTTTTTTTACTTTGCTTGTGTCGTTGATTCTACTATATCTTGCCTTGTGCAGAAACCATGGACGCGGGCCTCCTCTGAGCAGCTATGCGCAAGCAGAAGAAGGGGTCGAAGCCTGGAGGGGCCAGCTCTTCCAGTCAGACATCGGTCCCGGCCTCCCCAGCTGCCGTCCTGCCCCAGCGCTCGAGTGCGGATCACGCCCAGGGGCCCATCCAGGTGCCGACCAGAAAGTGGGCTTGGGGAGAGGACACCCGAGCTTCGGAGGTGGAGACGAGCTCTCCTCCGTCGCCTCTTAAGAGGTTCCCCCGAACAGTTCTGCTGTCCCCGGCCTCTCCGATCTTGGTTGACGAGGGGGAGCTTCTCTTCGAGGTGCCCTCATGGCTTTCCATCGCTGACAGCTTGCTGCACGACATGGAGAGGTCGGCCAGGGGCCGGGTCGATGGGGAGACGCTGAAGGCTCAACTGGCGTCCATCGCCCAAGAGGCCCTGCAGGTTAGCGCACATACATCGTCTCATTGTTTGCGAGATTTGGTGCCCCTTTTTCTTTCTGAACCCCCTTTAATTTCTTCAGGTCCTCCAGCACGTCGCTATCGTCGCCCGGATAGAGGTGGAGGATATAGCCCCGGCGATGCGAGCCGCGGGCGAGCTCTCCTCACTGGGAGAGAGCTCGAAGCGGGAGCTGGAGGTGGTGATGGTGAGGGTCGCTGCCCTTGAGGGCGAGGTGGCTACCGGGAGGCAGGAAGCGGCGGCCGCGAAGAAGGAGGAGGTGGCGGCGAAGCAGGAGGTGGCGGCCTCGAAGCAAGAGGTGGCCCGGTTCTTGGAGGTCGCCCAGGCCGCCGAGGCCAAGCTTCAAGGATCCAAGGTGCTCGTCAGCACCATGAAGAAGTCAGTGAGCGCCCTCCGAAAGGAGTTAGGGGCTGCGGTGGAGGCAGCGAAGAAAGCCGAACTCAGGGCGGCGCAGGCAATGGAGAACTTCCAAAAGTCGGAGCAGTTCTATTCCGTCCTAGCCTCGGCCACCACCCTCATCTAGCATGAGGCTCTCGACGCCATCAAGGCCTGCGTGCCGGAGTTCGCTGATGAAGAGCTCCGAGAAGAATATCCCTATGGGGATGATGAGCAGGGGGATGCCCCCGGGAGCCCTACCGGCGAAGGGACTCTCGGCGGGGGCGACACCGAGGCTCCTGCGACGGACGCATCCCCACTCGCAGTAGACGTCGATCTCATCGGTATTGCGCCCGGCCCTGGGGCCTGAAGCCCCTCATCTTCTCTTTGTCTTTTCTTTTGTTGTGTCGGGTATTTTGTAGGCCTTCGGGCATTTTTGTAAGGCTGGGGAGCCTACAGTACCCTTTTAAAGACTTTTGTCTTTTTGAATAAAGACTTTTTGTTTTTGCAGTAATGTTTGGGCTTGTACTTCCTTTTGTTGATAGACACTTGTATCTGCACAGTACTGCTTTTACGGTCGGCATGTTCCTTATTTAGAGATTACTCGTCGACTTGACTCCGATCGTTTACCGAGTGCGCGAGGATCGGCAGGAAGACAGTATCTCCATGGCCTCGAAGTCGACGTGGAGATCGCTAAGACGTTGATAGAACGGAAGCCTCTTGTTGAGTTCATGTTCCTTAGTTCCTGGAGGGGTCGTGAGTGGCTTATTAAGGATGGTGCCGAGCAGGGTAGCTGCTCGGTGCCTCTTGGCGCCCGGTTGCCTCTTGTGAGGGCTTTGATCCTTAGCACTGTAGGGAGTGAGTGGCCTGCTAAGGATGGTGCCGAGCAGGGTAGCTGCTCGGTGGGGCTTTGATCCTTAGTGCGGGAAGGGCCGTGAGTGACCTGCTAAGGATGGTGCCGAGCAGGGTAGCTGCTCGGTGCCCCTTGGCGAGGGCTTTGATCTTTAGCGCGGGAGGGGCGTGAGTCGCCTGCTAAGGATAGTGCTGAGCAGGGTAGCTGCTCGGTGCCTCTTGGCTAGGGCTTTGATCCTTAGTGCGGGAGGGGCCGTGAGTGGCCTGCTAAGGATGGCCGAGCAGGTTAGCTTCTCGGTGCCTCTTGGCGAGGGCTTTAATCCTTGGCTTGTTGGGGTAGGGAGCTACCAGCCAGGGATAACCGAACAAGGGCAGGCTCGGTTGCCTCTTACGAGGGCTTTGATCCTTAAGGACGGGCCGGACAAGGTCGCTGCCCGGTGCCTCTTGGCGAGGGCTTTAATCCGTGGTTTGGTAGGGGGTTACCATCCAGGGATAACCGAACAAGGGCGGGTCCAGTTGCCTTTGTGAGGACTTTGATCCCTGGTTTGTTGGGGTAAGGAGCTACCATCCAGGGATAACCGAACAAGGGTGGGTTCGGTTGCCTCTTGCGAGGGCTTTTCACCCTTAGCGCGGGAGGGGTCGTGATTGGACTACTAAGGATGGCCGAGCAGGGTTACTGCCCGGTGCCTCTTGGCGAGGGCTTTTTATCCTTAAGGATGGCCGAGCAGGGTTGCTGCCCGGTGCCTCTTAGTGAGGGCTTTGATCAATGGCGTTGTAGGGTAGGGAAGCTACCAGCCAGGGATAGCCGAGCAGGGTAGCTGCTCGGCTGCCTCTTGGTGAGCTCTTTGATCCCTGGCGTTGTGGGGTAGGGAAGCTACCGGCCAGGGATAGCCAAGCAGGGTAGCCCCTCGGCTGCCTCTTGGTAAGGGCTTAGATCCCTGGCGTTGTAAGGTAGGGGAACTACCAGCCAGGGATAGCCAAGTAGGGTAGCTGCTCGGCTGCCTGTTGGTGAGGGCTTTGATCCCTGTCATTGTTTGGTAGGGATGCTACCGGCCAGGGATAGCCGAGCAGGGTAGCCACTCAGCTGCCTCTTGGTGAGGGCTTAGATCCCTGGCATTGTAAGGTAGGGGAGCTACCAGCCAGGGATAGCCGAGCAGGGTAGCCGCTCGGCTGCCTCTTGGTGAGGTCTTTGATCCCTAGCGTTGTGAGGTAGGAAGCTACGGCCAGGGATAGCCGAGCAGGGTAGCCGCTCAGCTGCCTCTTGGTGAGGGTTTTGATCCCTGGCGTTGTGAGGTAGGGGAGATACCGACCGAGGATAACCGAGCAGGGTAGTCTCTCGGTTGCCTCTTGGTGAGGGCTTTGATCCCTGGCGTTGTGAGGTAGGGAGCTACTGGCCGGGGATAGCCGAGCAGGGTAGCCGCTCGGCTGCCTCTTGGTGAGGGCTTTGATCCCTGGCGTTGTGAGGTAGGGGAGCTACCGGCCGGGGATAGCCGAGCAGGGTAGCCGCTCGACTGCCTCTTGGTGAGGGCTTTGATCCCTGGCATTATGAGGTAGGAAGCTACCGGCCAGGGATAGCCGAGCAGGGTAGCCGCTCGGCTGCTTCTTGGTGAGGGCATTGATAAGATGGACCGTCGCGAGTGACACGTTTCACGAACGCGTGTAGGAGGAGAAGCGCCAGAGCCGAGTCGTTTCGATTCCGCATCGAGCGGCGCGATGTCTGCCGCGTGGCGGTATAGTCGCGTGCGACCGTTGAACTCCGGGGGCATTGTGGGCTATAAAATAGAGAGATTGTTGATTCTCCTTTCCTCACGCCTAACACGCAAAGTTGCAGGACTTCCCCTTCACCATCGAAGACATCATAAACTTTGAGGATATCTACATCTATGACCCGTACTACACCGAAGACACGGTGCAGTTGGTTATAGGCAGGATCGAGGACCACTTCGGCCGACTGCTCCCCCGGCGGTCTTCCCTCCTTCAACTGTTGATGTACTACATCTAGAGGGCGTCGCCGGGGCTTTACAACCCCTTATCCGAAATGATTTTCGACGAGGCCATAGGAAAGCTAAGGTTTCTGAGGCGCTTCGGCCTGATCTCTGCGGGTCGGCTAGACCGCTCGAAAGCGCTCGTCCGTGAGTGGTACCAATTGAGGTGCGATGCCGACGCTCGCGGGGGGGATCAAAGGATGAGGCTGGATGCTGCGATGGCTTCTTTTTTATGTACGGCTGAGGAGCTTACAGTACCTCTTGAACAAATAAAACTCTTTTTCTTTTCTGCAATGCTCCATTGATCCCTTTATTATATAAACAAAAGATCTCAAGAAAGATGTACATTGTTCTGAAAAGAAAATACATGCTAGTAGATGTTCTTACTCGCGCAGCTCGAGCCCCTCGGATGTCCGTTGGCATCTATGCCCGGCATAGGGTACCTAGCTTCAGGGGTACCGGACGTATCCTCTGCTGACACTACCATGATCTGGCCGATGGTCAGCTCGGCTGGAGGGGGACACTGCTCCTGCTCGCGGTCAGCTTGCCGCTTGTCCTTCAGGTATGCTGCAAGGTGCCCCGAACGGATGAGCTCTTCAATATAGTCTCGGAGTTGTTTGCAGCTCTCCGTTGAGTGGCTAAGTGACCTATGAAAGCCGCAGTAGGGGCCCCGGGTTTGCTTTGAGGCCATTCGCGGGATCGGGGGAAGCTTGAATAACCCCTCACCCTTGGCCTCCTCCAGTAGCACCGCCAGGGAGACGTTAAGCGGGGTATACTCCTGGAACATTGGGAGATAGGGCTTTTGCCGCTCAGGCCCCCTTCTCTCTTCTCTTGTCCTCTTCTTTTGGTCGTTTTGCTCTGCCCGGTGGAGATTCACATTCACCTCGGATTCGAGCTGGAACTCGCGCTCAGTCCAGGCCTTTACCTCGACCATGGTCTTAGGTTGCGCTAATACAAAGGAGCGTAGCCACTCCTTGTGCCTAAGGCCAGACCTCAGAGCTGTGATGACCGTCTCGTCCCGATGCTCTGGGACCTTGAGAAGAGCGTTGTAGAAGCGGGTGACGTATGCTTTGAACGTCTCCTTGTCCCCGCTCTTGATCGTGAAGAGATGGTCGACCATGTGCTTCCGCCGCCTGTTCCCGACGAAGTGGCCGAGGAATTGTGTATTCAGCTCGTCGAAGGTTGATATCGAGCGCTGCTCGAGTCCTCGGAACCAGTCTCGCCCGGAGCGGATGAGAGTGGCCGGGAAAGCTCGTCACTGGGCGGCATCGAAGTGGTCTTGGAAGCTCATTCCGGCAGTGAATGCATCCAAGTGGTCCTTCGTGTCAGATTTGCCATCGAAGAGGGAGACCTTTGGGGTCTTGTTGCAGGAGGAGACATGGACGGTAAGCAGCTCCTCGGTGAACGGTTTTGTGAGGGAATCGGCGGCATACTTAGCCCCGTCGCTCGAACGGTGACCTTCCCGGTGCAGACTCTCGATCTTCTTCTCGAGGACGTCGAGTCAGCCATGGTACCCCGACGACTCGGCGCATTCTGACCCCAGGCCTCTGCTGTTGGAGGCCTGCGTCTGGCCGTGGCTCCGGTTCCTCTCAATAAGGTTCCTTAGATCCCCGGCGAGGTAGTCTTCGAACCGCCTTGGTGAGTCTCGTTCGCGTGACCCCGCCGAGGGAGGGGGTGTCGGTCAGGCCTGGTAACAAGCGAGCTGACAGACATCTCTTCGGGAGGGACAGGTGCGCGGAGGATCTCGGGACATGGCTCTCTAGCGGCGGACCTCGGCATTGAACTGCAAGGCGCCTAGCAGGCCTCAAAATGTATCGGCCCGGGAGATCTGCGGCCGTGGGAGGTGGCGACTCGGTGGTCGGCAGTGCCGACGCAGACGGAGTCTTCTCTCTAACTAGAGGGGTCCTAGTCCCGAGGTGCTGGAGTAGCAACTATGTGATCTTGCCCTGCCGTCTGGACACGGATGAGCGCTTCCACGATGGACGCGAGTCGGTCTATCCGGCCGGCGAGGGCGTTGATGGCATTCGGCGGAGGAGGTTCGTCCGCGCCTCCGTTGAGGGGGAGGCGACGGCTGGTGCTTGGGTCATCGCGATGGGCGCTCGCCATTAGGTTAAGATATGAATGCGAACTTTTGTTTTTATGGAATCAAGTGTTCCCACAAACGGCGCCAGCTGATGGAGGCTGTGATCTCCTTCAGATGTTGCCTTCTGTTGATCTACTGATGGCGGCGATGAATGGCTGAGATTTGATCTGGAGGCTGTCGCTCCTGAAGCGTGTGGATCTCAATAGGTTGAGGTTGTGGTTGCCGAGTTACCTGCAAGGAAGTCCCAAGGTGGTTGTACCACCGAGGACCCTCCGACGATCAAATTAGAGAGAAAATCCTAGCAGAGTAACAACTTATTTGAGTCAAAATGGCTTACCTCAACCGTCTGAAGAGGGGGTTTATATAGCGGTGGCAGCAGGCGAGACGGGCGCGAGAATCACACTGGCCGTTATGCTGCCGACGTCACGCCCGCGTGATGAGCGGGACCTCCCATTAATGGTGAGACAGGCTCATTAATAGGGGATCGTGGTGGCGTGGAATGTGGGCTGTGGCCGGCGGAGATCTCGCGCATGGAGAGATTCGCAGGATGGAGGTCATGCCAGCAAGCGGTGTCGTTGGTCGGTCGATGAGACCGAGGAAGATGACCTCGGCGGGAGAGCTCGCAGAGGAGCGGGAGAGCCCGCGGAGGAGCGGGAGAGCCGAGGAATCTTGGTTCTGCTCGAGCCCGGAGGCGAGCTGAGAGGGCCGAGGATGCTTGGGCCAGTGATAGCTCGGAGACGAGCAGTTGGGCCGAAGAGGCCAATTGTGCTGGGCGCTCGGAGGTGAGCCAGCGTTTTCTTGTAGGACGGACACAGGGGTGGTTTGGTCGGCCACTGTAAGTCTTTTCTTGCATGCTCTGGGACACGTCATCTGCCACGTGTCCTGATCTGGGAGACCACCGATATCGAGCATCATTAGAGAGGAAGAGTGAGGTCTCGTCGTCGTCCTTGCCCTCGTCGACGTCGATGCCGACGTGAAGAGAGAGACAGACAGACAGACAGACAGAGAGGTAGAATCGATCCATGGTTTGGGGCATAGGTCTCGGGTTCTTTTTTTTCGGGAAGAGGGTTTTTTTTTTCGGGCAGAGGGTTTTTTTTCTTAACCATTCTCAACACATGACCGTCCCCAAACCACATTCATTGCCCAAGCTTATAGTAGTGCAGTTCAGTTGAAACCAACTAAAGTCACATCACAAATGGCTGACCGTTTCATTAAGAAACCAGAGAGAGAGAGACCAAGGATGTGTTAATTAAAGTCGGGCACTTCATATTCCCAGTAGATTTTATTGTTTTAGAAAATCATCCCGTCGCTAACGCAAAAGATTAGATTTTGGTGATCTTGGGACGACCCTTTCTAGCAACTTCTGACGCCTTAATCAACTATCGTAAAGGCTCAATGAAGATTTCTTTCGGAAATATGGCAGTTGATTTGAATATTTTCAATTTAGTTGATTTGAATATTTTCAATTTAGGAAGTCAACCTAGTGACTCTTATGACGAAACCCTTGAAGTCGACGCGGTTCACGAAAACTTTGAGGAACATACATTTGACTTCGACGAGAGGTCTCTTGATAGAATTTTTGAGGAACTTGTAGATGACGAGCCTAATGTAATTAATGAGTTAGCTAGATTCACCAGCTCATCCCGGACCTTATGCAAAATGGGAACCTCATCCCGAACCACTAACGAGCGAACATAGGGCTCAAGTGCTTATATCCATTGAGGAACCATCTAAGCTAGACCTTAGAGTTCTGCTTAGTCATCTTAAATATGCTTACTTAGATGCAAATGACACGCTTCCTGTTATAATTGCAGCTGATCTTGCCCAAGAGCAAGAAGAAGCTAGATTTGCTCAAAAATCTAAGAAACAATAAGCAATAGGGTAGACCATGGCTGATATTAAGGGGATAAACCCTACTATCGTGCAACATTGTATCCACTTGATAGATGACATTAGACCCGCTCGTGATCCTCAACGTAGATTAAACCAAGTAATGAAGGAAGCGGTGAGAAAAGACATTCTTAAATTTCTTGATAATGAGATCATTTATCCCATTTCCTGTAGCTCTTGGGTCAACCCAATTTACGTCATACCAAAGAAATATGGTATCGCTGTGATTAAAAATGACGCGAATGAGCTAGTACCTACTCGCAATTAAACTAGGTGTGGCGAGTCTACATAGATTACAAAAAACTCAATGTAGCTGCTGGAAAGGATCACTTTCCTTTGTCTTTCATAGATCAAATGCTAGAGCGACTAGAGGGCCATGAGTTTTATTGTTTTTTCGATAGATATTCTTAGTATAACCAAATTCCTATTGCACCCAAGGATCAAGAAAAGACAACTTTCATATGTCCATTCGGCACATTCTCCTATCGACGAAATCAATCCCAAAAATATGCACATGAATGCTACGTGCGCCTGGAAATCAAAATCCATGAATGTGCCATACATGCGCACAGAAACAACATCTAAGTGCATCAGGTGTGCACGAAACATCTGTCGTAGGCAACATGTGTGCCTGACAGCAAAATCGGGTGCATCTGACATGCACGAAAAATCTCGAATTAGTGCATCTGGTGTGCACCAAATCGCATCTCGTAACAGGCGCTAAAAATCCAATCCGGTGCATAAAATGCACAAAACAAATGTCGAGCATCACCCTCGAAATCGAAATCCAGTGTATCCAAGTGCACAAAATACATGTCACTGCACTGCCAGCATATATAAACTATACAGAGTGCAGGAACCAAATCGCGTGCGTGCATACGCACAAAATCAACTCAACTGTTTAAAACCGTAAAATCACAAACATGTGAAACTAAAGCACGAAAACGATATTAAGTGCAACACTGTGCAAAGATCGTAAATCCTCAATCATCAAAATCAAATCATACGAATAAATCACCCAAAACATCGAAATCAATAATGGCGGAACAGTACCGCTCAAGTGCATCCTCTAAGAATCTCGGCCAACTGTCACGGTCCCTAGTGGGACGTCTCGTCGATGATCATGAACTCTGTCCTGCTGATGTACGTAACCATGACCACTCCTGGGTCAAGGTCTTCACTGTGAATTACCAATCTTTCGGTCCATCGGCTCATCGGCCCTGTCAGGTGTGCTAACGGGGACGATTCCATTCTGGCACTTCTCTGGTCATCTCTTGGTCAATCATCGCGACCACTCGTAAGACAGCATATTACTGGCGTCGGCCTCTGGCTCTCTGAATGTACGTGACACCTCTGATCCTGGGTGCAAGTATCATTGCAGCAGTGTCCTGGAAGGAATCCTGCTCACGGTCTCTTCCATGTCTCGTCTCTGCCAACTGTCCGGAATTCATTGTCCTTTCCTATATCTGCATCTTGCTCTGGAACGTCTGCATACTCATCGCAACTCCTTCTGGAAGGTAAGTCCAAGTACCATGCCTCGGCATGCGCATCACGTCTCTGATGTCGGCGGAGTGGAACGTCATCTCATCTAGATCTGGTGCGAACCTCTTACTCCACTTTTCTCTAATGTCGTCTGCTTTGGACTCGTCTCGTCGCGGCTGCATGGACTGAGCTCCAATGACTATCCTCGTATCTGGAGTCTCCCAAGAAATGCATCTCACCACCTAGCATCCGAATTAAGTCGAGCCATCCGATCGAGTCGTCAAAACCTCACAATCCCCCAAGAGCTCAACCTCTTGGGCACAGTTTAATAGTATCGAGTACATACCACAGCATCGGTGGTCCAGCCGTAGAAGGGCAAACCCAAGCCTCACTAATGGCGCCGTAGAACTGCCGCAAACCCGAAGGTTCAAAGGCTTTCACACGGTCATTAAGTCGAGTTAGGGTTTCATTCTTCTAGAGGGACCATAGAATTGCCTGCATGTCTTTCCGACTACTTTAAACTTGGAATAATAGGTTTCTGACATTCGATCGTCTCTGTCGACTCCCAACGTCTCCACGTGAAGTCTCTAGCTGGAATCCATCTATCTGATGACC
This sequence comes from Agapanthus africanus, assembly GCA_030015575.1. NCBI lineage: Eukaryota > Viridiplantae > Streptophyta > Magnoliopsida > Asparagales > Amaryllidaceae > Agapanthus > Agapanthus africanus. The sequence goes on along the minus strand of JASDDO010000022.1, from coordinate 478,871,671 downwards.
TCGCATCGGGTTAGGCGAACGATCCACATGTCCTAGTCATTCATCCACGATGACTAGCGACCTTCTATCATCTCTTAGTACAACTCGTTCTGCACTAACTCCAGCATCTGGGGCAATACCTCGTCGTTCGCAGCAATAACCGGCTCGCTCGTCTGCACGCCGAACAGTGCCTCGAACATCATGAATAAGCAACACACCAACGGTCATCAAGATCTGACTGGCCTCTATCATTAGCTCAATCCTCTAATGTCGATCAGCACATCCGAGTAACCTCATAAAGGCGATCCGCCAAACGCTCGTGGCGCGGAAACACAGTCAAAAGACACCTCTCTATAATCGGGTGTCGCCGGAATCATGCCCTGGTCAGTCCTCGTTCGTGCCGAGCTCGTGCTGACCGCAACTCTAGCCGTAGCTCTCCCTGCCCGTAATCGTGGCAGCAAAACCAAACTGGTACCGATGAGGCTAGATCAGGAATGAATATAATACTGAACAAGGAAATGTACATCCTAAGGCTTCTTAAGTGGAGTGGCGTGTCGTAAATATGCCGCGGAACATACCAACGGTACGTCACTCTACTTTAGTCACCTATTCCATCAACCAAGGGTCATCCTACGCTCCGAAGGTAAAACCTAACGCTCTGATACCAACTTTGTCACGACCCGAAAGTACGGAACATGACCGGCACTTAGACTACGAACGTCTCAAGGAGTACGTATGCTAAGTAAGCCGAAACCCAGAAATCCAAACCAAGAGAAGTAGTAGAGAATAGGAAGAACCATATCAAATCAACCTGTATGCAACATAATATACAACGCCTAAAGGCGAGGATCACAACAGAAATGGAACTCAACCAGCAAGAAACTCAAGAAATATAACATGCTACTCTATGGTCGAAAGAATAACATTACTGGTCTCTATCTCAAAAAATACAAGTTTGGTTGATGGAACTTCTAGATACAACTGAAATATAATATACAAGGTATAATGATGGGTAAGATACAATAAACCCACCTACTAGTAAGTCACCCGAAAAGAAACCGTGCCCGCAAAGCCATAATGAAATCCGTACGGCAACACCTGCAAGAAACTGGGGCACAACGGGGGTGAGTTGCCAACTCGTGAGTAGAAAAAGATCTACGAACAGAAATCGCATGAATAACGCAACCTAGGTCAATGATCATAATATATCCTCAAATATATGAATAACATGCAGCCTATAACAATGGCTAGGGTAATATCTAGCCCGAGTGTGATCTCATGTGCCCGTGTCAGTGCCTCAGGTAGCAATATATCATATGAATGAGGTATGAATGCATGAAAACAGAATACATGTAAATGAAGAAACTGTTTTCATAAATTAGTGAGATTTCCTTTGTATTTTTAAAATGAGGTATCATAAATGAAATCAGCATCAACAGTGTCTAGCATCGACACAAAACATAAATCTCGATGTCTCAAAACCTCAGGCTCCGGCCATCCGGACTGGCATGTATCATCAAATCTCAGTACCTCAATATCTCGAAATCTCAATGTCTCAATCTCAATATCTAGGGCGCCGTCAGTCCAGACCGGCCCCTACCATCCATCTCAAGACCACGACGGTATCCTCCGGATATCCGATGCGTCGGGTAAAATCACCGGTAGGTAGTCTCCCCCTGCCAGGCTCATCGTCATCACCACGAGCTTCTTGCCCCGGGGTACCTTACCGGGTCCACCATGTACCCGAAACGGTTCATCCAACTCCTCGAATCGGGTCTCCAAATCTATCAGCAAACTCATGGTGGACGACTCATACATCATGGGAAAAACCGCGCTTTTTATTTAAAAAGAGAAAGAAGAAGTTTGTATATGTTTTGCGGTTTTCCCCAAATCCAGAAAATCTCATGGAAATCCAAATCCAAAACCTCAATAGCACGTAAAAAGTGAATATATGCATGAGAATCCATGAATGCGGCATAACAATGAATAACAGTATGCATGAGGTAGCAGGTAATAACTATAATGTCTAAACTAACATATAAGGCAAGTACACTAATATCATGTCTAAACTATTAGCTAACAGGCTATGTCAAGCAATAATATTTTCTAAGGTGTACGTGACATGGCAATTACCGATGAAGATGTGTGTGAGCCGGCAAGTAAGTGTACGTGGTACATACGCATCATCGGTAATGGTGCTGGTGTCCTAACCACAAGATATCAACAGTAGAATATGAAGCATAATATAAGCATGTGATGCGGAGCAAACAATAATAATGATCGGGAGCTGAATACTAGACGCAACGATAATTAATCTGTTTTAACCTAATATAAGTCCTACAATGGTGCCTTTTGAAATAACACGAATCGTGGGGTTTTGAAAATAGGGGCTACGGTGTTTTTAAGAAAAATACGTTATTTGAAATATCCGTAGGATCCCTTAGGCTGTCTTAAAAAAATACGCACGATTCGTAAGCTTTGAAATAGGTAGGAACCGAATCTAATCTAACAACTAACTAAACTAAAGGGCTACGCTATAAGCTAGACTACAGGTAAGGAAACCGCCTAACATCTGAGTCGATACATATACATACCTGTATATATATTAGTCGGTGATCCCGCCTCAATAATATCATATCCGATACCATATCTATAATCAGACATCCCAAGTCAAGAGTGCGGATCAATCATCAAGATATAGCTCGTACGTAAATCCGTCGTACGGCATCCCCAAATCTGGGTACGGGTCAATATCATATTCCTCACACTATTCCTCTGGTATCCTCTTTATCCAAGATCATAGTCTAGGGTACTGACCTATGTCTAGTACAATACTAATATCCTCAATATACTCATGATCTGACTACTGATCGACAATCTCGTACAAACCGATATCGTCAGCACATATCATCATCAAGGGGTATACATCGCCCGATACGGCCTAATATCAATATCCTAGCATATTATGCCTCATATCACGATCACATGTCGACCATTTATTTATAACACTATTCACCCGTATCGCCGCCGCAAGATCCGCTATAACACCAGGACGTACCTTAAGTACGAATCCTGCCATATCACCGAGATCACAACCACAAACAAATCTCATCGACTCAGCTCAATCCCAAGTATCCTCCTCAAATCCGTATGTGAACACATAGTCCCATACCCATGTGAACATATAAATATATTCCCATACACGCACATATGAAATAAGGAATGTATGCAAGTATGTATATGTGTGTATGTGTAAGTGTAGTGCACCCACTACCTAAGGTTTCGTAACCATGCACCAATCCAACACCAATATCCATCTAAAATCATCAATAATAAATCCTAACAACATATCATAAATTGTTGGTGTGTATACGCATCCGTATACATCACCACGGACTGCGGGGGTGCTATACGCCATCCACCCGACTTCTCCCCGTAGATATAAATCTACTCACCTGGTCCTCGCTAGCCGGTACCGACGTCGCCACGCGCTTGCTTGTCGTCTCGAAGTCCACATGGGGGTACCTACATATCATAACGCACCATATCGCATTAAAACTAAATTCGAAATCGAAACGGCATACGAAAATCAAATCGGCACGCGTATCACGCATAGGTCCAAACCTATCGCCTACGCATGCAAGAATAGTCAAACCAACCCTCGATGTCGATGTACAAACGTCAAACCATCGAGAAAAATCCAATCACACTCATTTGCACATTCACGAACACAAATTTTAATATAAACTAGGTTAAAACTCACAAAAACCTCAATTTTGCTTAAAAAGTCATTTTTCCGAAAATCTAGGAAGCACAATTCGCCGTTTTTGTACAAAACAGGATGTTTAAATGAATGTAGCGGCCAATATATTTATTAAATATCTTAAATAAGTCGTATAAACAATTTCCGGAATTTAATCTCATTAAATTCCAAAACTCCTAATATTCTAGTTTACCAAAAATACCCTTTTTAACAATTTCAAAGCAAAATGCACAAACTACAATCTAGCTTAGAATTGCATGATCCAAAGCATTAACCCACACTTAATAAAGTTAATAATATGATAAAAACCCTAACCATATTTTTAATCTCACATATAAATGCATTTCACAAAACCCTAGTTTGCACAAAAAAAAGCTTAATTTGGACATTTTTCAAGTAACAACTTGTAATATGCAACTAGATAAATTTTAACAATTTTTCAAGATGTTAGCTCACATCACAAACCATGCACAAGTGATCACCACCCAATTTCAAAACAAAACCCTAACTAGAATTCCTTAATCATACAATTGAACCCACATAAAACCAAATTAACACTTAATTAAGCTAACTACAAGCAATTAACAACAATTTAAGCAAAAGGGTTAGAATTTACCCAAACAAATTGAAGATCCCACAAGCACACTTAGCCTCCCAAATAGCAATCTTGTTCCCTAGATCCATACTAGAATGGTCAAGTAAAAATGGGTAGGGATTAGATTTTGATTTTGTGGGATTTTTGAAGCATTTTGGATGATTTTTTGATGGAATTTTGTGATGAAATGAGAGGGGATTTTTTGTGAGGGGCTGCTGTTGGAGGGAGAGGGGAGGCTCGGCTGGAAATGGGGAGTGGAAGAGAGAGAGAGAGTGGTGTGGGTATAAGGAATGGTCAAAGTCAACAAAGTCAAGCTTCTTTCTTTATTAAATCCCTTTTTCTTTACTCTTCTCTTGATTTTTCTTTTAACAACTCAAGTGAGGAAGATGAGGGGGCACTTGGGCTGCTGATTTGGAGAGGGGAGAGAGGGTGTGGGTGAGTGTGGATGAAGGAAAAATGATAAATGATAAATATAATACCCCAAACATCCATTTACGCTAAAAAAAAACCTTTTTTTCTTCAATAATTTCTAAACCGTTTTGGCAAATGATTTCGTTCCAAAAACCACATGATAAAATTTTATTTAATGTTTTATGATGCACAAAATTTGTTTCAACTCATTCCAGTTTGTAATTTTTCCTAATTAAATGTATTAGTGACGGCTTAAAATAATAATAAAATAATATTTTTTTCAGAAAATTTGAAATTTCACCCGCGGCTCAGTAAACACCAAATAATAGCAATTTCATAGCTAGAATATGTATATTTAAATTTTATAATAAGATATTTGTATTTTGACTTTTTACAGAAAACCCCCTTATTTTACCGTTTTTTCGAAATTTCACCGAAACGATTTTCAAAACGTTACAATCTTCCTCCCTTAAAAAAATTCGGTCCCCGAATTTAAATTAAAACTCTCCCCAAATACTAAAACATCTAAACCAAAACCATCAAGTCGTTGGGGCTCCGAAATTGTAAATACATAAAACAATTCGTAGCGCAGCGCATGCGCATGCGCATGAAAATGAGCATATAACTCAAATCACAACTCCGTCAAGCATCCCGCAATCATCGGAGTCATGGGGAAGACATCAATGCCAAATCCAAGGCAAAACCAATATGATATAACTCGAAACTATACATGTAAATATCGAATCTATATATGTATGTATCTGAAGGAAATGCATGCCAAATCTCTTTAAGTCGCTGTGCAGCGCGTATAACACTGCACAGTGGCGGACGTCTATCATAAGAAAATAACTATATACATATATACCTTTGTTTGAAATGTACGTTCCGCCGTTTTGGAAACAATTTAGAAGGGTCTCCTTATTTTAAACATTTCGTGTCATATCAGACACGTAGGTAAATACTGAGGCTATAGCTCGCTTTTTAGAAATCCCTTCAATAACTATCAATGCATGCAAAATATATTCAGGTACTGTCCTTTGACTAGTCCTGCTCAGTACGAAAACACAAAGCGATATCATAAAAACGTACTGCTCTATACGAAATCAATCCCAAAAATATGCACATGAATGCTACGTGCGCCTGGAAATCAAAATCCATGAATGTGCCATACATGCGCACAGAAACAACATCTAAGTGCATCAGGTGTGCATGAAACATCTGTCGTAGGCAACATGTGTGCCTGACAGCAAAATCGGGTGCATCTGACATGCACGAAAAATCTCGAATTAGTGCATCTGGTGTGCACCAAATCGCATCTCGTAACAGGCGCTAAAAATCCAATCCGGTGCATAAAATGCACAAAACAAATGTCGAGCATCACCCTCGAAATCGAAATCCAGTGTATCCAAGTGCACAAAATACATGTCACTGCACTGCCAGCATATATAAACTATACAGAGTGCAGGAACCAAATCGCGTGCGTGCATACGCACAAAATCAACTCAACTGTTTAAAACCGTAAAATCACAAACATGTGAAACTAAAGCACGAAAACGATATCAAGTGCAACACTGTGCAAAGATCGTAAATCCTCAATCATCAAAATCAAATCATACGAATAAATCACCCAAAACATCGAAATCAATAATGGCGGAACAGTACCGCTCAAGTGCATCCTCTAAGAATCTCGGCCAACTGTCACGGTCCCTAGTGGGACGTCTCGTCGATGATCATGAACTCTGTCCTGCTGATGTGCGTAACCATGACCACTCCTGGGTCAAGGTCTTCACTGTGAATTACCAATCTTTCGGTCCATCGGCTCATCGGCCCTGTCAGGTGTGCTAACGGGGACGATTCCATTCTGGCACTTCTCTGGTCATCTCTTGGTCAATCATCGCGACCACTCGTAAGACAGCATATTACTGGCGTCAGCCTCTGGCTCTCTGAATGTACGTGACACCTCTGATCCTGGGTGCAAGTATCATTGCAGCAGTGTCCTGGAAGGAATCCTGCTCACGGTCTCTTCCATGTCTCGTCTCTGCCAACTGTCCGGAATTCATTGTCCTTTCCTATATCTGCATCTTGCTCTAGAACGTCTGCATACTCATCGCAACTCCTTCTGGAAGGTAAGTCCAAGTACCATGCCTCGGCATGCGCATCACGTCTCTGATGTCGGCGGAGTGGAACGTCATCTCATCTAGATCTGGTGCGAACCTCTTACTCCACTTTTCTCTAATGTCGTCTTCTTTGGACTCGTCTCGTCGCGGCTGCATGGACTGAGCTCCAATGACTATCCTCGTATCTGGAGTCTCCCAAGAAATGCATCTCACCACCTAGCATCCGAATTAAGTCGAGCCATCCGATCGAGTCGTCAAAACCTCACAATCCCCCAAAAGCTCAACCTCTTGGGCACAGTTTAATAGTATCGAGTACATACCACAGCATCGGTGGTCCAGCCGTAGAAGGGCAAACCCAAGCCTCACTAATGGCGCCGTAGAACTGCCGCAAACCCGAAGGTTCAAAGGCTTTCACACGGTCATTAAGTCGAGTTAGGGTTTCATTCTTCTAGAGGGACCATAGAATTTCCTGCATGTCTTTCCGACTACTTTAAACTTGGAATAATAGGTTTCTGACATTCGATCGTCTCTGTCGACTCCCAACGTCTCCACGTGAAGTCTCTAGCTGGAATCCATCTATCTGATGACCTCGCATCGGGTTAGGCGAACGATCCACATGTCCTAGTCATTCATCCACGATGGCTAGCGACCTTCTATCATCTCTTAGTACAACTCGTTCTGCACTAACTCCAGCATCTGGGGCAATACCTCGTCGTTCGCAGCAATAACCGGCTCGCTCGTCTGCACGCCGAACAGTGCCTCGAACATCATGAATAAGCAACACACCAACGGTCATCAAGATCTGACTGGCCTCTATCATTAGCTCAATCCTCTAATGTCGATCAGCACATCCGAGTAACCTCATAAAGGCGATCCGCCAAACGCTCATGGCGCGGAAACACAGTCAAAAGACACCTCTCTATAATCGGGTGTCGCCGGAATCATGCCCTGGTCAGTCCTCGTTCGTGCCGAGCTCGTGCTGACCGCAACTCTAGCCGTAGCTCTCCCTGCCCGTAATCGTGGCAGCAAAACCAAACTGGTACCGATGAGGCTAGATCAGGAATGAATATAATACTGAACAAGGAAATGTACATCCTAAGGCTTCTTAAGTGGAGTGGCGTGTCGTAAATATGCCGCGGAACATACCAACGGTACGTCACTCTACTTTAGTCACCTATTCCGTCAACCAAGGGTCATCCTACGCTCCGAAGGTAAAACCTAACGCTCTGATACCAACTTTGTCACGACCCGAAAGTACGGAACATGACCGGCACTTAGACTACGAACGTCTCAAGGAGTACGTATGCTAAGTAAGCCAAAACCCAGAAATCCAAACCAAGAGAAGTAGTAGAGAATAGGAAGAACCATATCAAATCAACCTGTATGCAACATAATATACAACGCCTAAAGGCGAGGATCACAACAGAAATGGAACTCAACCGGCAAGAAACTCAAGAAATATAACATGCTACTCTATGGTCGAAAGAATAACATTACTGGTCTCTATCTCAAAAAATACAAGTTTGGTTGATGGAACTTCTAGATACAACTGAAATATAATATACAAGGTATAATGATGGGTAAGATACAATAAACCCACCTACTAGTAAGTCACCCGAAAAGAAACCGTGCCCGCAAAGCCATAATGAAATTCGTACGGCAACACCTGCAAGAAACTGGGGCACAACGGGGGTGAGTTGCCAACTCGTGAGTAGAAAAAGATCTACGAACAGAAAATCGCATGAATAACGCAACCTAGGTCAATGATCATAATATATCCTCAAATATATGAATAACATGCAGCCTATAACAATGGCTAGGGTAATATCTAGCCCGAGTGTGATCTCATGTGACCGTGTCAGTGCCTCAGGTAGCAATATATCATATGAATGAGGTATGAATGCATGAAAACAGAATACATGTAAATGAAGAAACTGTTTTCATAAATTAGTGAGATTTCCTTTGTATTTTTAAAATGAGGTATCATAAATGAAATCAGCATCAACAGTGTCTAGCATCGACACAAAACATAAATCTCGATGACTCAAAACCTCAGGCTCCGGCCATCCGGACTGGCATGTATCATCAAATCTCAGTACCTCAATATCTCGAAATCTCAATGTCTCAATCTCAATATCTAGGGCGCCGTCAGTCCAGACCGGCCCCTACCATCCATCTCAAGACCACGACGGTATCCTCCGGATATCCGACGCGTCGGGTAAAATCACCAGTAGGTAGTCTCCCCCTGCCAGGCTCATCGTCATCACCACGAGCTTCTTGCCCCGGGGTACCTTACCGGGTCCACCATGTACCCGAAACGGTTCATCCAACTCCTCGAATCGGGTCTCCAAATCTATCAGCAAACTCATGGTGGACGACTCATACATCATGGGAAAAACCGCGCTTTTTATTTAAAAAGAGAAAGAAGAAGTTTGTATATGTTTTGCGGTTTTCCCCAAATCCAGAAAATCTCATGGAAATCCAAATCCAAAACCTCAATAGCACGTAAAAAGTGAATATATGCATGAGAATCCATGAATGCGGCATAACAATGAATAACAGTATGCATGAGGTAGCAGGTAATAACTATAATGTCTAAACTAACATATAAGGCAAGTACACTAATATCATGTCTAAACTATTAGCTAACAGGCTATGTCAAGCAATAATATTTTCTAAGGTGTACGTGACATGGCAATTACCGATGAAGATGTGTGTGAGCCGGCAAGTAAGTGTACGTGGTACATACGCATCATCGGTAATGGTGCTGGTGTCCTAACCACAAGATATCAACAGTAGAATATGAAGCATAATATAAGCATGTGATGCGGAGCAAACAACAATAATGAGCGGGAGCTGAATACTAGACGCAACGATAATTAATCTGTTTTAACCTAATATAAGTCCTACAATGGTGCCTTTTGAAATAACACGAATCGTGGGGTTTTGAAAATAGGGGCTACGGTGTTTTTAAGAAAAATACGTTTTTTGAAATATCCGTAGGATCCCTTAGGCTGTCTTAAAAAAATACGCACGATTCGTAAGCTTTGAAATAGGTAGGAACCGAATCTAATCTAACAACTAACTAAATTAAAGGGCTACGCTATAAGCTAGACTACAGGTAAGGAAACCGCCTAACATCTGAGTCGATACATATACATACCTGTATATATATTAGTCGGTGATCCCGCCTCAATAATATCATATCCGATCCCATATCTATAATCAGACATCCCAAGTCAAGAGTGCGGATCAATCATCAAGATATAGCTCGTACGTAAATCCGTCGTACGGCATCCCCAAATCTGGGTACGGGTCAATATCATATTCCTCACACTATTCCTCTGGTATCCTCTTTATCCAAGATCATAGTCTAGGGTACTGACCTATGTCTAGTACAATACTAATATCCTCAATATACTCATGATCTGACTACTGATCGACAATCTCGTACAAACCGATATCGTCAGCACATATCATCATCAAGGGGTATACATCGCCCGATACGGCCTAATATCAATATCCTAGCATATTATGCCTCATATCACGATCACATGTCGACCATTTATTTATAACACTATTCACCCGTATCGCCGCCGCAAGATCCGCTATAACACCAGGACGTACCTTAAGTACGAATCCTGCCATATCACCGAGATCACAACCACAAACAAATCTCATCGACTCAGCTCAATCCCAAGTATCCTCCTCAAATCCGTATGTGAACACATAGTCCCATACCCATGTGAACATATAAATATATTCCCATACACGCACATATGAAATAAGGAATGTATGCAAGTATGTATATGTGTGTATGTGTAAGTGTAGTGCACCCACTACCTAAGGTTTCGTAACCATGCACCAATCCAACACCAATATCCATCTAAAATCATCAATAATAAATCCTAACAACATATCATAAATTGTTGGTGTGTATACGCATCCGTATACATCACCACGGACTGCGGGGGTGCTATACGCCATCCACCCGACTTCTCCCCGTAGATATAAATCTACTCACCTGGTCCTCGCTAGCCGGTACCGACGTCGCCACGCGCTTGCTTGTCGTCTCGAAGTCCACATGGGGGTACCTACATATCATAACGCACCATATCGCATTAAAACTAAATTCGAAATCGAAACGGCATACGAAAATCAAATCGGCACGCGTATCACGCATAGGTCCAAACCTATCGCCTACGCATGCAAGAATAGTCAAACCAACCCTCGATGTCGATGTACAAACGTCAAACCATCGAGAAAAATCCAATCACACTCATTTGCACATTCACGAACACAAATTTTAATATAAACTAGGTTAAAACTCACAAAAACCTCAATTTTGCTTAAAAAGTCATTTTTCCGAAAATCTAGGAAGCACAATTCGCCGTTTTTGTACAAAACAGGATGTTTAAATGAATGTAGCGGCCAATATATTTATTAAATATCTTAAATAAGTCGTATAAACAATTTCCGGAATTTAATCTCATTAAATTCCAAAACTCCTAATATTCTAGTTTACCAAAAATACCCTTTTTAACAATTTCAAAGCAAAATGCACAAACTACAATCTAGCTTAGAATTGCATGATCCAAAGCATTAACCCACACTTAATAAAGTTAATAATATGATAAAAACCCTAACCATATTTTTAATCTCACATATAAATGCATTTCACAAAACCTTAGTTTGCACAAAAAAAAGCTTAATTTGGACATTTTTCAAGTAACAACTTGTAATATGCAACTAGATAAATTTTAACAATTTTTCAAGATGTTAGCTCACATCACAAACCATGCACAAGTGATCACCACCCAATTTCAAAACAAAACCCTAACTAGAATTCCTTAATCATACAATTGAACCCACATAAAACCAAATTAACACTTAATTAAGCTAACTACAAGCAATTAACAACAATTTAAGCAAAAGGGTTAGAATTTACCCAAACAAATTGAAGATCCCACAAGCACACTTAGCCTCCCAAATAGCAATCTTGTTCCCTAGATCCATACTAGAATGGTCAAGTAAAAATGGGTAGGGATTAGATTTTGATTTTGTGGGATTTTTGAAGCATTTTGGATGATTTTTTGATAGAATTTTGTGATGAAATGAGAGGGGATTTTTTGTGAGGGGCTGCTGTTGGAGGGAGAGGGGAGGCTCGGCTGGAAATGGGGAGTGGAAGAGAGAGAGAGAGTGGTGTGGGTATAAGGAATGGTCAAAGTCAACAAAGTCAAGCTTCTTTCTTTATTAAACCCCTTTTTCTTTACTCTTCTCTTGATTTTTCTTTTAACAACTCAAGTGAGGAAGATGAGGGGGCACTTGGGCTGCTGATTTGGAGAGGGGAGAGAGGGTGTGGGTGAGTGTGGATGAGGGAAAAATGATAAATGATAAATATAATACCCCAAACATCCATTTACGCTAAAAAAAACCCTTTTTTTCTTCAATAATTTCTAAACCGTTTTGGCAAATGATTTCGTTCCAAAAACCACATGATAAAATTTTATTTAATGTTTTATGATGCACAAAATTTGTTTCAACTCATTCCAATTTGTAATTTTTCCTAATTAAATGTATTAGTGACGGCTTAAAATAATAATAAAATAATATTTTTTTCAGAAAATTTGAAATTTCACCCGCGGCTCAATAAACACCAAATAATAGCAATTTCATAGCTAGAATATGTATATTTAAATTTTATAATAAGATATTTGTATTTTGACTTTTTACAGAAAACCCCCTTATTTTACCGTTTTTTCGAAATTTCACCGAAACGATTTTCAAAACGTTACAACCCCTCCGCAATATTCCCTTGGCATTTCTTTGGTAGCTAATGCGACTATTGCAAAGAAAGATATCTCTCGGTAATATTTCCCTCACTATGTTTTGACCCGATTAAATTTATTCTTTTTATACTTTCCCTCGGTAATATATTTCTTCCCCCATAGAAATAGATAATTGCCAAAAGAATATTAGAAAGAGGAAAAATTCACTTGGTGGTGTACACATTGCCGAGAGAGATTTTTCCTTTGTAAATGTTTCTAAATGTTTCCCTCATTAAAGCATATTTTTCTACTATAATGCTCAGCTACCTTTCAACGGTACATGATCAGTATATTTTCGGATATAGTAGAAAGGTTTCTTGAAGTGTAATAACCGGTTTCTGTATTTTAATAAAAAATTTACTTCTTTTCCCAAATTAATTCCTCTTTATTTTCCTTTTATGTTTCTCTTCTATTTTACTTCTTTCATTATTTTCCCCAACTAAGCCCCAAGCCTACAGCCCATTCTCCTTTTCCCACTTCTTTTCTTTTCTTTCTTTTTCTTATTTCCGAGGCCCAAAGCCCTGCCCAAGCTCTCCTCTTCCACCTCCCTGCTCCTCCTTCTCCTTTTTCATTTCTTCTTCCCCCCACAGCCCATGACCCAGCCCTCGTCTATAACTGCAGCCACAATTTTGGTGCTCATCACTCGATATTGCGCTTCAAATCTCAACCTTCCCTCACTCATAAATCTCTCATATCTTTCACTCTCTCCCCTCTCTCTCACACACACTCTCTCTCAAAATCCCTCTCCCTTTACAACCACCGCCGGCACTCCTGAACCACCGCCTAACACCCCCATCACCACTGTCGAGTTCTCCTTTCCTTTATCCACCACAACCATCTCGCCACACCATCACCAAACCTTCCAATCGAGCTCCTCCTCCACTTCCTCTCTCACAACCCAACTCCTCCACCCGAGCTCTCGAACTGCAGCGACCACCTCCAACCACTACTAGCATCGCATCGCCGACCTCCGCCATGACCTTACCTCCTCGTCGACCTAGACCTGAGCACCCCAAATCACCACTCTCCTCCTCTCCAACCGAGCCACACTTCACTGCTGCCCAAGCCACCGTCGCCGTTGTCATTGATGACGCTGTCGTCATTGCCGCCGCAACAGCCGGAGCTTCAGCACACATCCATCGCAACATGCACCGCGCCCGTGCCATGCCCATATCACCTCCGTGTCCTGTACCGTATCGCTACTGCACCACGCCCGCACCCAGCGCGCACCACGCCCGTACCCAGCACGCACCCACACACGCACCACGCCCAGGCCACGCATGCACCATGCACCATATCATGCACCGCGCTGCTTCATCTCGTGTGTCGAGACGATCCCATGCGTTCGTGTTGGTTCTAATTCAGCATCCCAAGGCAAGTGATCCCGTCCACTTGCTGCCATGCTATATTATTAGACCATATACATATTTTAATTAAACGGTAAATTATAGTTATATCATGTTTATAACCAAATCAGAACTTTATTATAGATTGTGATTGTGCGTAACGTGATGAAATGAATGTTAAATGGGTCTAATACCCTATGTTAATCATATAGAATTTATAGGGATCGAACCCCGTTCAATTTGATTAGATCAAACCTTAATTCCTAAAGTTATTGTTTTATGTACTAGGTGTTCGTTTAATTGTCCTGAACTAAAACCTTGTTTAAAATGCCCAAGTTTATGTTTAATAGATTTATTTATTGTTAATTAGTGCTGTGTAGAAATTTGAGTTCAAAATATCGTAGTTTCGAACATGAAATGATGCCCCCAATAAGAGACGACAAACCTGAACTTTTCTGTATATGTCACCTTGTGAAATTCACATTAAATCACAGAAAATCATATTGTAACGTGTGTTGTCTCATATCAAAGCTAACTGGATAATCTAAACATGTATTATAAATTTTACTGATAATTTTGTGGTTATGATATTGCAAACTACAGAGAAATACGGCTTCGGACTGCAGTCCAGAGCAGTATTCTCTAATGATATCTATTTTTAAACCCTGATATAACCCTTTATAAATATACTGAGATATCGAGACTTATTTCAATTCATATATAATTGAGTTAGCTAACATTTGGCATTGGTTTCATTGATTTTAATTATTTTTGATATTTTAAAAGTATTTTATACTGTCAACATGTCCTGATGTTTTTCTGCTGTGATGTTTATACGTATCGGTCTTACAACGACCCTATCTCCCTGTACAAACCTGATATTAAAGTTCCTTCGGTTGTGTTAGAAATTTAATTGAGAAATATAGAATTTATTGAACGGTAGTAACCCTATATTCTGAACATAACTGGTAGTAAATTGCATTCGAAGTTGGACTTCCAGTTCTGAAACTGGAATTCCCACAGTGTACACCTGTGTTAAAATGAGCATATCTTCCTAACCGGAACATATATCGGGATGAAACCAATTTTTCTGTTTAGCTAAATGAGTCTACTTTTTATGTATTCTATATTATGCTACCTGATTCTGAACGTATAATTTTTAATGAATTTCACAGACTGAATGATACTGGCTGTCCCTTATTAGTTTGAAATTTATTTAATGCATTTTTATCATACCGTATAGTTGTTTTACGCTCATGTTTAGTACTTAGTTACAATGACATCCTAGTGACTGTATTGGATTGTCGAGTGAGAAATGTATTGATTGGATTGTGGCAAGTAGGTTAGTGTACAAGTGATTGAAAGCGAAAATAATATGCATGAAAGTGTGATTGAATGAAGGAAGTGACACATGCTTGTACACAACCAACCTGATACATGAACATATACTTTAACCCCGGGAGAATGGGAGAATCGAGGGTAGAATTGAACTTGTATTTAGCGAGCTTTACAACATTTAGAGGATGATCATTCAATATTAGCGATATACATATATATTAGATCGGGGAACTAGCGGCACGTCTGCAGGGTTATCACCCGGGCAATAGCGGACCTGCAACATTTCAGAAAAATATAAAATATTATTTTTGGAATTTAATATTAAAAATAATATATTTCGCGAAAACTACCGATTTGCGAATTTGGGGTTTTCGTAAAATGGTATAAATGTATATCAATAATTTTGAAATAATTGGGAGATTAAAATAATTTATTCATTTAAAAATATTGTGGTGATGGAATTTGTTAGCATTCTTTTTTGGCCAAAATTCTTTTTAATGTGCTTTGCTAGCAATTTCGTGAGCAACTTGGGGCAGCATGGGTTCTTTTGGTGAGTCATTGGCTTTAATTGCTTTTGGTTTTGCTAAGGATATTTTGTGATGGATATTTGTGTGGTTATCCTTACACTCACCACTTGCTTCCTTATGGTCAACTCTCCTAATAAAACTCCACAGTGAAGACTTCCACAATGGCCGAGCACCATATTGGCTGAGCCCAATTCGGTGTGAGCTTGATTTTTTTTTTCCTCCAAGCTAAAATCCTTTGCTCACAATTTATCCATTGGCAACATCATTTATCTCCACCCAAATTCTTGGGTGCTTTGAGACAAAGTATTCACACACCATCTCTACTTCATCTTGGGTATCTAAGCTAGCAAACTGGATGCCCGAGTTGCTTCGGATTAGAAGCGGGAGCCCGTATAAAAAATCCTCGACGTGTGTCCTCTTCGACGAGCGTGACCGGAGAGCGAACTTCGTCGAGGCAGCCGCAACATGCTAAGGATTGAGATTGAAGACCGAAAGATACGGATCGATCGGTGTAATTTCTTAAACCACTTTACAGTTTACTAGTATAAGTTTATTGGTACGATTGGGGTTTTAGGCTTGGTGGTTTTCATGAATAGCGACCCTAGTTAGAGTTTTGGCTATGTTTTCCGGTATTGGGATTCTTGGTTTTGAAACTTGATATTGTATTTGGTCGTTGGACGTTTGTACGTCAACGACGAGGATTGGATAGTTGTTTTGCATGCATAGGCTATAGGTTCTAACCTATGAGCGCACCGCGTGCCGTATTTAGTTTTCGGGACTTGATATTGATAGCTTTGCAATTTTATATTGATTGTAGGTACATTCGCGTGGATTACGAGACAACGAAGAGCATCGACTACGGCTAAGCGAGGAGTTTAGCAGGTGAGTAGATTTATATCTACGGGGGATGTCGGGTGGACGGCGTATAGCACCCCCGCAAATTTATGAATGGAGACCTATATATATACATAGAATACAGTAGGAGAAACCTACATTAGAAAACTATAGAAGTGGTTAAAAAGATAGTTAGAAGTGATATTAATAATTTAGTATATATATATATTGAGATAAGAGATGAAAGGTATAGGGACATAACTCTTGGAGATTTATATGATAGAATGCATATGTAAAATGACTCGATGTGAGAGATTGATGCGATGAAAAGAGTATACGATGAGATATGATGACTTGGTTGTTATGTCGTTATATGGATGCGAGTCGATAAGAAATAGTTGATACCTTGCCAGTCTCCTGATATGAGATTGACACGGAGGGGACCTGAGAGATAGGTATATATATATGGATAATGATGTGCATAATGAGTGATATGCCGTAAGAGACTTAGATCCGTACCCATGTTGTTGTATAGGTTGATAGAATCCCGAATTGTTTAATGCCGTCGTACGATGGATTACCGTACGTGATGAGTTTTACCTGTTGATTGATCTATACCCTTGATTAGAGGATGTCGTACGATAGATTATACCGTACGTGGTGTTGTGAGGCTGGATGTCGATTGATAGATTCACCGACTCGGATATGTTGTGGATACGTATACGTGATAGTATTTCGCGTATGATGTACCTTATGCTACGTTTATAATATTCTCATTGCATTATATATATACATGTGCTAGTACACCTATACCATTATCGATGTGATTTAGAGAAGAAATATTTATAACCGCAATCAAGAACGGCGTTGCTTGGTAGCTAGACGGTGAGTACGGGTCAGTCCACAGGGATTTTGTGTATTCTCGATTTGTTCTAACGAGTTAATTCTGATTGGTGTCGGATTGATTAATCTAAAAACTAAACTGATCTAGACTAAAATCTTGCTAGGGTTAGGTTTAGGTTAAGTTTGGAAAGTCAATATTCCTCACCGCTTTCGATGCCCTATTTAAGATCTATGAGGTGTTATGGTAATAATTAATAAAGTGGATTAGTACCATCGGGAAGAAACGATGTTTCTTCCTCTAGGTTCTTGTCCTTCATTTCTTAATCCTTACCCTAACCTCTATGGAAAACACGCTCAACCGGTCCTTTATACTACGGTATCACCGCTACCTCATGGGATAGGGTGCCGTAGGGAGCGATGTGTGCATGTATGCATGGAGTCCTATAAAAACGTGTGATGGGCAAGAAAGGGATGAGAGATCTTCATCTCTCAAGCCTTCCCCAAATCTAACCCTAACAAGCGAGGAGACTACTCACTCATTAGGGAATTGAAAAACATAATCTATCTATCTAACTAGGGCAGAGAATGAAATCTAAACTAGGGCAGAAAGAAAAATTATACTAGGGCAGATAATAAAATTAACTAGGGCAAGAATTGACAACTTACTCTAATTTGATGCACTCTTCATACTTTACAGAAATTTACAGATCTGAATTTAGATAGATACAATGAGGCACAAGAAGAGGCATAACCTAAAACAGGTTTTAGGGTTTCTATTTATAGAACATAGAAACCCTAGGTTACAATCGCGTCATATCTGCAATTACAAGTTTACCCCCTAAGAAAAGAATTAGTCAACGCACCGCCAGCCATCTCCAGAATTTTCCACCGACACGGGTAATACACGGCCGCGGAACCGCGGCCAAGAGCCAGGTTTGGTCGCGGTTCCGCGGCCAAGTGAGGAGCTTGTGGGCTGGTTTTTTGTGTGCTGCTTCTGGTTGTGTTTTTCTTCCTGTTTCTTTAGTTGGTTCTTCAGAATGTCTTCTGGTTCTCTTCCAGATCTCCACAGTGAATAATTGTAGTGGACTTTTACCGTTGTTTCGTGTCGAAGTCTTGAACCTTACGCTGCCTTTGTGCTTTGTGAACTTGTTCATTGATTTTCATTGTCCCTCAAAATGTGGCATGATCAAGATTCCACCATTTATCGGTCGTAGTCTCACTTTGTATCATCTTTTCTTCAATTTCACTGTTTTTGTTGCGAGAACCTGTAACCTGCGATTATGTAGCAGACATGGGTCAAAAGCACCTGTTTATTTGTAAAATGTATAAGAATGGGGAATATAATAATGCAAAATTATGGTATGAACAAATACCCCCAAACTTATCTTTTGCTCGTTCTCGAGCAAACCTAGTTTTATTCTCGAAAAAGACCTAGCCTCACTTTCACAGGGAAACGCGATTGCACTGAGCACGTGCAACAAGCCGTCGCTAGTAGGAGGAGTGTTGCCTCCTGAGGGTTTTCAGCGGATACTACCCACAAAATCCTATCAATTTGGCCCATTGACTTTTATTCTCCAATTAGGTTTTCTAACAAGGAATTCTATTATCTTCGACTCATAAATTATCAACCCGTATTTTTCACGCTTCCTTATTATTTAACTTGAGATCATATATATTCTTGTAAATTTACTTAGCTTTTGGCATCTTTCAAGTTTTCCTTCTAGGGTTCCATCTCAACTTAGGAATTTTTATCATCTCTATTAAAGATATAAGTCCTATTTTTCATTCCCATCTCTTATCTAAACCCCAATCACATACCCCTACGTGTGTGTATATATCACCCCTACACTTGGAAATTCAAATCAAGCTATCATACTCTTGTCCGTCGTCCAAAGCACTTTTTAATTGGTGAATTTTTAGATGAAATCGCTCACACATTCTTCATGCGACCGTTAATACTTCTTGAGGTACCAACAACCGATTACAAAATGTGTTTGCACATTAATGCGTAATTCCTAGTCTTGTAATACCTAAGGCTTATAGCAGTGACTCCCAAACCAGTTGGTCTAAGGCACTAGGTGATGAAGCACCCTCGCTAAATATTTTTTCTATTAATGCAATCTTAAGTAATTACAAAAACCAGTGTTCATTTTTTTATCTCTTTATTCACACTTGTATTTTTATTTTATTTTCCTTCATACTAAGGACTTTTAGACAAGAGCATTTCAAGGTCTCTTCTACTATTCCAAGTTTCAAGGTTCGTGTTTGTGCAATTTGTAGGGTATATATTTTCAGAATTTAGACTTAGCTTAGGAATTATTTTTCAAACTTATACTTTAATAAAGATATCAATACTTTTCCCTTGTTTTAATTTAGCCCAAGAAGTCAACTCGAAATTTTCCTATTTCTAAATAAACTACAAAAACATATACTTTCTACCGTTAAATTTTAAGAAAGGTTATTTTTAGGGTTTTTAATTTTACTAAGTCTAAGATCTAGTTGTTCCTAGCTAGTTAACCTATTTGGCAAACTCAAGTCAATTAAGGCCAAAATTGAATGCTTCAATTTTTATAATTTTTTAATTTTTTATGGGTTTTAAAATAAGTATGCAAATGCAAAAATATAAGTATGAATGCGAAGGAAGAAGGCTTACCGAGCATACCCCCAAACTTAAACTTGACAGTGTCCTCACTGTCAGGCTACACCAAGAGGGTCAAAATTGTCGGCATTCCCCTGTTTATTTATATACGAAAAAAAATTATTTTTTTATTGTTAAAAGAAAAACAAAAAATATATACAAAAAGGTTCCCCCCAAATTTAAGTGAAACAGTGTTTCCACTGTTTTAAGCGTTAAAGTTCAGAGTTGGGGAGGAAAAAAATCAAACTATACAAGGCCTTACACAGGCCAAAGGTTAGCACCAACCATTCAAAAATTTTATCGTGATAATGGTAGGGTTGGTGGAAGAATGGAGTGTAAAGAAAGGAGTTGAGAAACACACGAGACCATATGGAAAGAAGGGTGGAATATGGTCTCGGTGGAGGAGAAGAATGGAAAAGAGAAAGAAGTGTAGCACGAACTTGAGGGTGTAAATTGAGTGAATAAATTAGCGCAATTTTTTATGACCGATGTGTTAAAAGAGATTGTGCTAATTTATCAACCTGTCGAGAAATGGTGTCAAATCCCTCAAGATTCGCAAGAAAACATGGGTACGTTGAACTTGGTAAACCATCCATTGAAAATGGAAACGCGACGGATTCTTGCGTGGTCGAAACGATAGAAAGGACGAAAGGGAGTGATTTAGGGATAGTCTTATTCTCACCTAAGTAATCTGTCTCGAACTTGAAGGATTCCATCAATGGTTCGAAATGACTGTAAGCAACCGAGTTTGATGGTTCAACTAACACATCAGAAAATTCAAAGGACTCAAACTCGGGCGGTGAGTCTTCAAAATCGTCCGAAAAAGTGAAACACTCGTAATCGTTATCGGCTGTGAGAACTGTGTCAAATTCAAAGAGGAATGCACTAGTGGCGTCCAAACTTCTGTGATCGAATATAAATTTTTCCAGCTCACGGTCCTCCTGCATGATCTTTCGCGTGGTCGGAACGATGGAAAGGAGGGAGGCTGATTTAGGAAGTATAACAGTTAAAGGTTCAGGAGGATGAATTGGAAAATCCGACACATCAAACAAAACTGGTTCATCCTCAATACTATCCTCATAATTTCCTCAAAAGTTATCCCATCCATGCAATTATCATCAAAATCAAGACGTATATGAAGTTCGGGAGAAACATTTAATGACTCGGGATGATGAATTGGAGATAAAAATTCAGTCAAATCTACGGGTTCATCATCCAAAATATTCCCGGCGTCAATATCCTCAATCAAGTGAAAATCAATTTTTTTGGACACCTCATCAAAAGCATGGATATTTATCAATTCAGGTTCTAGATTGGAGGTGTAGAGGTCAAAAGGATTGGTGACGGTTTCACTCGAAAGGGACCCTTCACAATCTGGCAAATCAAGCACTACAAAGTCGCACAACTCATTAAACGTTTTATTTTAAACTAGTGAATCATTAGGGACACTTGATAGACATTCAAAACCGGAGTTGTGGGATTCAATTGGGTATGGGAAGGTTTGATTTGGAAGTGTGTAGAACTCACTCTCACCACTCAAATTCTCACTCTGTCCAACCGCCTCATCATACATTGGAAGATTTGGAGCTAGTTGGAAACTAGCTACCGGTTCACTAGGTTGCATAAGGGCGGCAATGGACACATCCACATTCCTCATCATTTGGTTTGTCGCTACCATATAAGCTTCCAACGACTGTTCTAGACTAGACATGGGTTGTGAAGGGGTTTCAGTAAAAGATTCAATATTGTTTGGATACATGAAACTCCCAAATGGCTGTGTAGAAGCAATGTCTAGGGAAGGTGTGAAAGTCGGATAGGACTGGTAGGAATTGAATAGTTTGACAGGAGTAGGATCAACTTTTGGATAAAAAGGTGAATGGACTTGTTGATCCCAAGAACTGGATGTTAGTTATATGTATGCCCTAGAGGCCATTACTGTACATACGATGTATATTGTAGTGGATGCTAGGACATATATAGGGAGGACTTTCTTGCTCGACATGATAGTACGCTATCTGGTTGTACTTTATCTTAACATGTACTCTGATTGTCTCTATGTTACATGTTGATAAAGCCCTTAGGATATGTACTCGACTACTGGGACTATGATGAGATCATACTAGTGGGGCCACGGAAGTCGACGAGTACATCCTATAATTGTTCCTAGTCGAGGGTGTATCGAGACAGGGCATCGATGCACCAGAGTAGACTAGCGTATACGCATCTTGACCCATATGATGGACGATGGATGATCCCATATCCATCGGTGTTTGACATCAAGGATGGTGTACGGGTGCTCAGTAGAGACTGGGTACACTGGACGGACTCGCCGAGAACTCCCAGATGGTATTATACCTCACGTCAGATGGCAGTTCTCCGGTGACACTGGTACAGAGTAGTCTGTTGACCCGAGATCGTCATTGAGTCTTGTGTGATTCCCACTGTGCTTTGATTTCCATCATACCACGTCTAAGAGGGCGTGCAAAAAAGTGGCTTTTGGGTACAGTCCTGAATCACATGGAGGCAATAAGCGATAGGAGGGGATTCGTCTCTCCCGGTATAGGGAGTTGATGTTGTGCTGTGTTCGATTGGCTATAACTGGAAATCCCTGACCAGGGTTGCTGAGATTTACTGGTAAGTGTTATCATTAGTTTCTCGAACTGTTATAGACCTTATATCGACACAACTTATCAAGCTACTGGGGTCTGACGTATACCACCCCTAGGCGAGATATGCGATCAGACGACGAGACCGGTCGTACGGGAGTGTTACTGATTGGATTCACAGGAGAATGTACAGGCTTGCTTATTGATCTTCTGAGCGCTCAATACCTGGGTGGCTGTTACGTTTAGCTGACCGCTTGCAGCGTGTGGGTGTTTGATATGATCATCACCTACTGCCGGCGTATTGACGATTCTTTAGAGTCCTACATAGAGGTTTCTTGGCTCAGGCAAAACGGAGTAGGAGCACATATATGATATGTGCAGGACCGAGGATAATGCGGTATGTGATACCGTATTGGATTCTCACGATATGAGATATCGGCCGGGTCATCGTATTAGTCAGTTATATGTGATATAGCCGGATTGTCGGATCAAGTGTTGATTCGATAATTTAATGTATAATAATATATATGATATATTAAATTACATTAACTAATATTAGCTAACTAAAACATTCTTTTTCTCACTCGGGTAATACATTGATATATATGCGATATATGTTAATTGTATTATTTTATTTTGTTACAATAAATATTATATATGTGATATATAATATTGTAACATGATATGATTACTAATGCAACATGTTTAGTGGAGATTAAACAAGATTAGGATTTGATTTGGGTTAGTGCATTCATGAACCTTCTAGAAGGTTTCTTTTTGTTTTTGCAAAGATATTTACAAGTGACTCATCTTTAACCTAACTCAAACCCTTCACCCTTGGTTAATTCTCTATAATGGTTTAGCAACCATGGTTGCATTATTCATCATTATCTTCTTTGCATTATTCATCACAAAAGGATTATGATTTATTCTTCTTCTTCTTCCTTCTTCTCTTCATGGAAAAAGCTTTCTAGCTTTTTCTAAGTGATGATTATGTGTGAGAAAAAGATTATAAATGAGAGCAAAAATCCTACTTCATCATCCTCATCTATCCTTGCCCTTTAGATGAGAGTGTTCACTTCATTTAGTGAGTGTTAGCTTGTGTTAATGAAACTTCAAGGTAGATCATCTTTGTTATCGAAGATCGGAAGCAAGAATGCATCTTTCTTTTCGTGAAGCCTCACGAATGTCCGGAACATGATGATCGCAGCGAAGGGACCTCAACACGGAGCTTAAGAAGTGAAGGACCGGATCTACAAAGGCTGTAATCCCTCTCACTTAGTGTTAAAGTGTTTAACATGTTTGTTTTCGCCTAATCTCTAGTTTAAAGATCCGGCTTTGGGTTGTTCGGCACGGCTAAAATTTAAATCGGGCATGGTTGATGCCTCGTAGACCCTTGTGGCATTGCCCAGCAACCCTACAGTGGTATCAGAGCCAAGCTAGAGCTTTAGGCGAAGTCTAGACGAAGTTTAAAGTCAGATCGAACTACGACACAACCGAGTATACCCCTCTCTGGACATTTTCTAAAACTGTGATATTTTCTGCATTAAAAATACTCAGAAAAACAAGCAGGAAAACCTAAGAATTACTGTGAAGTACGGCCCACTAATTCGCTCATTTGGCCGCGGAACCGCCGCCAAACCCTTGGTTTGGCCGAGGTTCCGCGGCCAAAATTTTGAATTAGTCCTTGGGACTTCATATATTTATTCTTAGGTCCTTTCTTGTCATTTTTTTCTGGTAATATTTTAATTCCACTCAAGTGTTGAGTTCTCTAGGGTTGTATTGGGGACTCGTTGATTCGATCGGATAATTTAACTTTGTTTAGTTTATCCGGGTAATTTTTAGAACGTGTTAAAAAGTTCGAACGGATATCAATAACTAACTTTTTCCCCTGCTGGAAAATTTCTAGGCGTTGGATTTTTAGTAGTTTAAGAACGTTCTAAGTCGTGCAAGTAACGCGGTGGACCCTCTAGAAGACAACAAACCTTAACTCGATTATGTGACCGTCTTGAACTGCCTCTGAACCTTAGGGTTTGTGGCAGTACGGCATGCCACATGTGAGGCGTTGGCTTAACCCTTCTACGGCTGGACCATTGGTACTGTGACATGTGATGGATATTTTTTGAACTCTGCTCATGTGTTGAGTTAGTTGGGAAATCTTGGGTGTTTGATTATTCGATCGAAAAGTTTAAAACTGTCTTTTTATCTGGAATGTGATACAATATTTGGAATCCACATGTAGTTATGAGATAACTAATTTGAATATTATAAACATAGCAGTTTAGTCTCAGATGATCGGTTGCCACGGAATTTTGATGTGATCAAAAGTCCGTCGCAATCACGTAGCGTACGCGGATACTCGCCGGGTAAACTTAACAGACAGCCACGCCCCATAGCCCCGACTAAGTGACTGTAGGAGAATCCCGTGGCCAAAAGCATCCGTTCGGGTGCTCGCGGCAGCGGTGTTCCGCCTTAGTGCACTTCGTCGACGGTATCCGGGAGTGCGGCCGTCTACTAAAGTTTGCGAGGAGCATTCGATCAGGATGTAGGGAATCTTGTTGAATTGCCCAACTTAATATTGAAAAGAGTTTTCGATAATGAGACTAAAATGCGGGGTTTATAATTGTTAGGCATGCGATGTATAAGGAATTCATTTGGTTAGGCATGTGATGTCTAAGGAGGTTGCGGATTCCAACTGTTGTAGTTTTACACTTTCTTTTCTGTGACCGTAAGCGTAGTATGTGGTGTATCGCCGGCTTCGTTGCTATACATCAACGACAATCGGGATACGCATACTTTCTTACGTTGATGATATGAGATATTATGTGTTGCTGTGATATGTTATATTGGATCGTCGCGTTTGAATAGCCGGGGGTTTTATGTGAGATGAGAGTTTTTCCTTTTCATTCATTTAAAATTCATTTGTATGTAATATTCTTTTATTGGGGAACTTCCGGGCAGAGGATGATGTCACCATTGTATATTATTTACTTTTCCGCATTAGGTAGACCCAAGGCGGGGAGCACAAGTAACTGGGTTCTAGGGTCCAGTGGGAGACCATCTCGAGGAGTCGAGACCGGGTCTCCTAACCCTAGAATTGGCAGTGTTGCTTGCCGCTCTCGTAGGGGTCTAGGGATGTGGGTTTGGCTGTTCATCACGACCATGGAATCCGTGTTTTATACTGGCTCGTATTGAAAACACGGACGTCCTAGTATATCCAATATTTCATATATGTTCTTCTGCTGCAATGTTCTGTGATGAGATCATATTACTGCCTGAGACGAATGTTTATATTATATATATGAGATATATGTTATATTGCAGATTCCGTTTCAAATGTGATGCTTGTGAAGCATATTAAAATGGGACTTCATTAATGAGATTAATGAAACTAAAAGAAACCTAAAGATGTTGTAAAAACTTGTTTAAAAACTGGTAGCTCTACTTCTTGCTTTGCATAGCGGTGTTCCTTGTAGAACATCCGGCACCTTATTCGATAAGGAAAGAGCCGAGATCCCTTCACCGGGAGTGACCTCTTTAGCGAAACTATCAGATACTACAAACTCGGTTTGTCTTTTGATTGCTTATATAGTTTTTGCTTTGCATAGTGATATTTGTGAAATATCCTGCACCTTATTCGATGAGGAAAGAGCTGACGATCCCTTCACCGGGAGTGACCTCTTTAGCAAAACTAGAAAAGGCCTCAAAAACACTCTATTTAAAATCACTCGATTCTACGACGATATCAAGTTCATTACGCAAAGAGTTTTCTTAAAAACCTGTCGTAGCCCTCCGTCATTTCAGATAAGTCCTACTTAGTATTCGTGCTACGTTTGTTGACCTCCGTCAAGGCGTAGTGTGCGGTAGCTAACTAGTATTTATCTGTTTATGCATATGATGGAGATTGTTTTAGGGTAGTCGTGCGGCCTTGTTGACCTCCATCAAGGGTCGTACGGGTGGGTTTAATTCAATCAAGAAATGACGGATAGAACTTGACTAGCAGCCTATGGTTTGTTGACCTCCGTCAAGGTCATAGGACGCTAGGGGTAAAATATTATTGGGAATTTCAAGTGTTGAAATTTGCAATGAGATTGCATACCTTCTATGAGATAGTTGGATCCCGATACCCGCTGCGAGTAAGAGTTACTCCTGGGAGAGTTTTACACATTACAATTAGCCGATCAAGTAGGTGTCTAGAAAGGTGTTAACGGGGTTACGCCCCTGGGAAAACGAGGTTTACTTTAATTAGGTTCGTGCGAAAGCACGGGGGACCTCCCTCAAAGTACCGGCACTGACCTGGCTGAAAGATTGGCGAACTTGTAGCATGTAATTAATCCCGGCTAGTCTTTCCTTTTAGGGTTTGAAGGAAGATTTGACTAAAACAGTGGGAGACATCCTGATTAGATATATTAGATAACCAATCTAATCATGCAAGAGCATACGCTGAGTATTTTCTTCTCTCTCTCTCCAGGTAGCGACCATATCACGCCTTAATCAAGATAATAAAACGGATGAATTGACTGAACCCGCTTGTTATACTAAGCTGGGGAACGTTGGTCCCGCTCCAACTTATAATTGTTATAAGACAGCAGGAAATTAGGGAATACCAGATTTCCCGTGCCGCCCAAACGAAGAAAGTGCATGCTGATGCATCTTCTTCGGGTGTGTTCATTACAGAGAACTGTTTCTCACTATCCTTTACGTCCTGGGTAAGAGATACCGGATCAGGATCCCGCATATGTAATCTGTTACATGGGCTACTGAAAGGTAGAGAACTGAGAACGGGTGATAAGTTTCATGAGACAGAAAACGGTGCAAGTGTTGCAGCCAAGTCTGTTAGTCACTATCACCCTGTATTACTAGAATACATTGATTCTGAACGAATGTTATTAGATACCGAACCTGATATACAACATCATATCAGTCTCTTTATTAGTAAAGAAAGGAAATAATTTTGTAATGTTGGATAATGTTTTGAACATTTCCTATATCAATAGTTGATCGGATCAGGCACGTTATCTAAAAGCATTGACGTTCTAAATCAAACTACAGTACTTAGTATACAGAACACACACAAGAGGAAGAGTTCAGAAATGAACGAATCCTTCTTGAGGTATTGTAGACTAGGTCATATCAATGTGACCCGACTAGCTGAAGTTACATTAAGATGCATATTTAAATTTGTTTGAATTTACATCTTGTGAAACTTGCCGGTCATGTCAAAAAGATAAGATGACCATAGCTCTGTTTATTGGAAACAGAGAAAGAGTTAGTAAACTCTTGGGATTGATACATACTGATGTATGAAGGTCCCCTGTCTACACATGCCAAGACCGGTTCTTTGTACTTCATTACATTCTCTGATGATCCATCAAGATTCGAACATGTGTTCCTGTTGAAACACAAGTCCGAAGCTTTTGAGATATTTACAGAATATAAGTTAGAAGTAGAGAACCAAAAACGGGTATAAGTATTATGTCCTTTGATGAGATCAAGGAGGAGAATACTTGAGCACGGAAATCCTGGACTATTCTAAAGAAGAATGAGATTCTCTCTCAGCATTACTCCTCCGAATACACCACAGCACCTCGGTGTATCGGGGCGGAGCAATCACACCCTATTTGATATGGTGTGCTCTATGATGAGTACTACTGAGTTGTTATTTCCTTTTGGGAGATATGCACTTGAGAAGTTGCATACCTATTGAATAGGGTTCAAATCAAATCAGTTGCCTATCACTTCATATGTGATATGGAATGGGAAGAGCCCGTATCTTAAGTTTGTTAAGATTTGGGGTTGTCCAGCCTATGTCTAAAAGCATAATCCGGACAAGCTCGAGGCAAAGTCAGATCTGTGGAAGTTTGTTGGATATCCCAAGCATTCGCAAGGGAATATCTTCTACCTAACAGAGGAAAAAAAGATGTTTTGTTTCTCAGCATGCCACCTTTGTGAAAGGGAATTTTTTATGAAGAAATTATTGGTCATGAGGTAGAACTGGAAGGAGTTCCAGCTATACAAACTACAGCAGATGATTTGGTAGAACCAAAGGATTCAATAGTAACCAACGAACCTCAGCCTCTTCGCCGATCTAGTAGCGTTCCTCACCCACCTGAGAGATACTTCGGTTTCTTTATGACAGTGGGAGCGAGAATTGCATCATGAGATGATGACCCAACTAGTTTCGAGCAGGCCATCAGGAGTGGGACTCTGTAAGAATGGCTTGATGCTTATCGATCTGAGATGGAATCCTTATACACAAACAAAGTATGGACTTTGGTTGCTTTATCTGAAGGGTTAAATCCCCATCAGGAGCAAGTATATCTTGAGAAGATTACTTGGTGTACATGGAAAAGTTGAGACTTTCAAAGCTATGCTTAAGTCCATCCAGATCCTACTTGCCACAGCTATATACCATGACTATGATATCTGGTGGTTGGGTGTCATGACTGCTTTTCTAAATGATGTTTTAGAAGAGAGCGTCTATAAGTACACAGCCAGAGAGCTTCGTAGACAGTGGGAGCGGCGGAAACGTGTGCAAGATGTTTTATATGATAAAGCAGGCATCGCGGAGTTGGAACGTCTGTTTTGATGTGGTAGTCAAAGAGTTTGACTTCATCAAAATGGTAGATGAACCTTGTATATACAAAAAGGTAGTAGAGGGTATGGTGGTGATCCTCGTAGAGTACGTGGATGACATACTCTTGATAGGGAAGGAGTTTCCTATGCTACGCTCGGTCAATCTCCGTTTCTCACATAGATTCTCCATATAGGATCAAAGTGATACCTCCTAAATCCTGGGTTTTGGATCTATAAGATAGATCTAATTGGATGTTAGGATACTCACTAGTTGTAGTGAGATGGTATCAATCGATCCTGGGAAGAATCACTGGAAAGGTTCCAGGGTGATAAGGACGACTGAATGTCAGTCGCAGGCATTGTCTTTACCCTCTATGGAGGGACGGTATATTGGAAGAGTTCCAAGCTAGATACCGTGACTTACTAGACGATTAAATGCAAGATACATCGTTACCAAGGATACTACCAAAGAGGCAGTCTGGATATATACAAGTTCATGATATGAACTTCGTTCCTACCATTGCGTGACAATGGAGTTATGGCTTTAGCCAAGGAACTACCGTCCCATAAAAAATCCAGATATAATTCTTAGGCAGTATCACCTGAACATGGAGATGGTTGATCTCCAGGGAGATCGAGGTTAGGAGAGTAGACACAGAGGACAACAGCGCAGATCCACTCACAAAGGCCTTTTTCCCAGTAGAGACTTTTATGGGACAACCGGAGTTGTGGGATGCAATTGGGTATGGGTAGGTTTGATTTGGAAGTGTGTAGAACTCACTCTCACCACTCAAATTCTCACTCTGTCCAACCGCCTCATCATACATTGGAAGATTTGGAGCGAGTTGGAAACTAGCTACCGGTTCACTAGGTTGCATAAGGGTGGCAATGGACGCATCCACATTCCTCATCATTTGGTTTGTCGCTACCATATAAGCTTCCAACGACTGTTCTAGACTAGACATGGGTTGTGAAGGGGTTTCAGTAAAAGATTCAATATTGTTTGGATACATGAAACTCCTAAATGGCTGTGTAGAAGCAATGTCTAGGGAAGGTGTGAAAGTCGGGTAGGACTGGTAGGAATTGAATGGTTTGACAGGAGTAGGATCAACTTTTGGATAAAAAGGTGAATGGACTTGTTGATCCCAAGAACTGGATGTTAGTTATATGTATGCCCTAGAGGCCATTACTGTACATACGATGTATATTGTAGTGGATGCTAGGACATATATAGGGAGGACTTTCTTGCTCGACATGATAGTACGCTATCTGGTTGTACTTTATCTTAACATGTACTCTGATTGTCTCTATGTTACATGTTGATACAGCACTTAGGATATGTACTCGACTACTGGGACTATGATGAGATCATACTAGTGGGGCCATGGTAGTCGACGAGTACATCCTATAATTGTTCCTAGTCGAGGGTGTATCGAGACAGGGCATCGATGCACCAGAGTAGACTAGCGTATACGCATCTTGACCCATATGATGGACGATGGATGATCCCATATCCATCGGTGTTTGACATCAAGGATGGTGTACGGGTGCTCAGTAGAGACTGGGTACACTGGACGGACTCGCCGAGAACTCCCAGATGGTATTATACCTCACGTCAGATGGCAGTTCTCCGGTGACACTGGTACAGAGTAGTCTGTTGACCCGAGATCGTCATAGAGTCTTGTGTGATTCCCACTGTGCTTTGATTTCCATCATACCACGTCCAAGAGGGCGTGCAAAAAAGTGGCTTTTGGGTACAGTCCCGAATCACATGGAGGCAATAAGCGATAGGAGGGGATTCGTCTCTCCCTGTATAGGGAGTTGATGTTGTGTTGTGTTCGATTGGCTATAACTGGAAATCCCTGGCCAGGGTTGCTGAGATTTACTGGTAAGTGTTATCAGTAGTTTCTCGAACTGTTATAGAACTTATATCGACACGACTTATCAAGCTACTGGAGTCTGACGTATACCACCCCTAGGCGAGATAAGCGACATATCAGACGACGAGACCGGACAGTACAGGAGTGTTACTGATTGAATTCACAGGAGCATGTACAAGCTTGCTTGTTGATCTTCTAAGCGCTCAATACCTGGATGGCTGTTACGTTTAGCTAACCGCTTGCAGCTTGCGGGTGTTTGATATGATCATCACCTACTGCCGGCGTATTGACGATTCTTTAGAGTCCTACATAGAGGTTTCTTGGCTCAAGAAAAACGGAGTAGGAGCACATATGTGATATGTGCGGGACCGAGGATAATGTGGTATGTGATACCGTATTGTATTCTCGCGATATGAGATATCGGCCGGGTATATGTGATACAGCCGGGTCATCGTATTAGTCGGTTATATGCGATATAGCCGGATTGTCGGATCAAGTGTTGATTCGATAATTTAATGTATAATAATATGTATGATATATTAAATTACATTAACTAATATTAGCTCACTAAAACATTCTTTTTCTCACTCGGGTAATACATTGATATATATGCGATATATGTTAATTGTATTATTTTATTTTGTTACAATAAATATTATATATGTGATATATAATTTTGTAACATGATATTATTACTAATGCAACATGTTTAGTGGAGATTAAACAAAATTAGGGTTTGATTTGGGTTAGTGCATTCATGAACATTCTAGAAGGTTTCCTTTTGTTTTTGCAAAGATATTTACAAGTGACTTATCTTTAACCTAACTCAAACCCTTCACCCTTGGTTAATTCTCTACAATGGTTTAGCTACCATGGTTGCATTATTCATTATTATCTTCTTTGCATTATTCATCACAAAAGGATTATGATTTATTCTTCTTCTTCTTCCTTCTTCTCTTCATGGAAAAAGCTTTCTAGCTTTTTCTAAGTGATGATTATGTGCGAGAAAAAGATTATAAATAAGAGCAAAAATCCTACTTCATCATCATCATCTATCCTTGCCCTTTAGATGAGAGTGTTCACTTCATTTAGTGAATGTTAGCTTGTGTTAATGAAACTTTAAGGTAGATCATCTTTGTTATCGAAGATCGAAAGCAAGAATGCATCTTTCTCTTCGTGAAGCCTCTCGAGAGTCCGGAACACGATGATCGCAGCGAAGGGACCTCAACACGGAGCTTAAGAAGTGAAGGACCGGATCTACAAAGGTTGTAATCCCTCTCACTTAGTGTTAAAGTGTTTAACATGTTTGTTTTCGCCTAATCTCTAGTTTAAAGATCCGCCTTTAGGTTGTTCGGCACGGCTAAAATTTAAATCGGGCATGGTTGATGCCTCGTAGACCATTATGGCAGTGCCCACCAACCCTACACTGGAAGTGTTGAAAGGAGTAAAAGATCGGTTACGAGATTGTTCAATATGTTCAGCTATAGACATGGGTTTCGGAGTTACAACAGGACTCGAAAAAGGAGTATCAACGTACGAAGGTTGTTAAGGTTGAAATGGTTGATACAAAGTGGATTGCGGAGTCAAACTGTTTCTCCTAGACGCCTCTATTCGATCTTTCAAAGAAATTTTGGGCATGGAGGGGTCGTCCGTAATTCGACCAAAACAATTCGCGTATGAAGCAAAGTTTGGTTGAGGATACCATAGTTCGGCAAGAGTTTTGTGAGGTAGGGTACCCATGATGTAAGAAAGGAGAAGAAAAAAGAATGTGGGGTACACGGATTTCTTAGCGACACGTTGCAAGTTTTTGTAAAAAAAAATTCCTTTTTTCTTTTTATGTTTTTTTTATGTGGAGCTCTTTGCAAAAATATTTTCAATAAAAGGCTTAGACACACGTTCAATCAACCACAAATGCACAATCAGGCCTAGATCTAGGGTCACCTAGGTCAGCTAGACAGCTCCTAACTGTTCCAAAGGGCAAGAAGTAGGACCTCAAACCGCCTCTTCACCGCCAATTGTGGCCAGGTAAGCACAAGTAGAGAAAGGAGGGATCCGCTCATGAATCACCGTGAGACGGGCCTTTTAAAATTACCTTTCACTACCTGTCTAACCTAGGCACCACAAAGTCAGGTTAGGATCAACGGTCGATGCCTACAACTATTCGTTTGACCTATTGAGCGCGAAATCCTTAGGGCTGAGTCTAATCGTTTTTAATTAGATTGATGGTCAATGCAATATGCCTTATGTGATTTTTGGGGTCCTGAGAAGGGTAATGAAATCCCCACCCAATCTGGATTGGTGTAAAAGCCCCTTAAAGTCGATTTAAAGTATGCAAAGCAATAAACACAATCAAACACTTGCAAACAATCTTTTTTAGCGCGGCGCAAAGAATCTTGCACAAGATCAATTATTGGAAGGGGGAGAGATTTTTTAGCGCAAAGAATCCTACAGGCAAATTTACAGAGGAGATATCAGGGGGTTCAGAGAAGGAGAAAAGAAGCTCACAGAAGGGTTTTGGTCCACTGCTGACGTCAGCAGACCACGGATGCGCGGTCAAAGTGGGGTCTTCGCGGCGGAAACGCGGTCTGGTGGACGGTTCAGATCCCAAGATTTTTTCTGTTCCTCTGTTTTGATTCTCCTCTGTTGCTCAGATCTAGCGTTTTCTGTTTTGCTCTCTAGATTTTTCCAGATCCGAACTTGTTCGTCGATCCTGCAAAATTCAAACGAAAATATCCTTCATAAAATAACAAGATGATAAACTTTTTATATTTTTTATTTTTCAATTTTTATGATTTTTTTAATTTTATATTAACCCCAAATTGTAAAAAGAAAATAACACGCCATCCCCGGCAACGGCGCCATTTGATTTAGAGAAGAAATATTTATAACCGCAATCAAGAACGGCGTCGCTTGGTAGCTAGCCGGTGAGTACGGGTCGGTTCACAGGGATTTTGTGTATTCTCAATTTGTTCTAACGAGTTAATTCCGATTGGTGTCGGATTGATTAAATCTAAAAACTAAACTGATCTAGACTAAAATCTTGCTTGGGTTAGGTTTAGGTTAAGTTTGGAAAGTCAATATTCCTCACCGCTTTCTATGCCCTATTTAAGATCTATGAGGTGTTCTGGTAATAATTAATAAAGTGGATTAGTACCATCGGGAAGAAACGATATTTCTTCCTCTAGGTTCTTGTCCTTCCTTTCTTAATCTTTACCCTAATCTCCATGGAAAACACGCTCAACCGGTCCTTTATACTACGGTATCACCGCTACCTCGTGGGATATGGTGCCGTAGGGAGCGGTGTGTGCATGTATGCATGGAGTCCTATAAAAACGTGTGATGGGCAAGAAAGGGGTGAGAGATCTTCATCTCTCAAGCCTTCCCTAAATCTAACCCTAACAAGCGAGGAGACTACTCACTCATTAGGGAATTGAAAAACATTTTCTATCTATCTAACTCGGGCAGAGAATGAAATCTAAACTAAGGCAGAAAGAAAAATTATACTAGGGCAGATAATAAAATTAATTAGGGCAAGAATTGAAAACTTACTCTAATTTGATGCACTCTTCATACTTTACAGAAATTTACAGATCTGAATTTAGATAGATACAATGAGGCACAAGAAGAGGCATAACCTAAAACAGGTTTTAGGGTTTCTATTTATAGAACATAGAAATCCTAGGTTACAATCGCGTCGTATCTGCAATTACAGGTTTACCCCCTAAGAAAAGAATTAGTCAACGCACCGCCAGCCGTCTCCAGAATTTTCCACCGACACGGGTAATATACGGCCGCGGAACCGCGGCCAAGGCCAGGTTTGGCCGCGGTTCCGCGGCCAAATGAGGGGCTTGTTTTTTGTGTGCTGCTTCTGGTTGTGTTTTTCTTCCTGTTTCTTTAGTTGGTTCTTCAGAATGTCTTCTAGTTCTCTTCCAGATCTCCACAGTGAATAATTGTAGTGGACTTTTACCGTTGCTTCGTGTCGAAGTCTTGAACGTTGAGCTGCCTTTGTGCTTTGTGAACTTGTTCATTGATTTTCATTATCCCTCAAAATGTGGCATGATCAAGATTCCACCATTTATCGGTCGTAGTCTCACTTTGTATTATCTTTTCGTCAATTTCACTGTTTTTGTTCCGAGAACCTGTAACCTGCAATTATGTAGCAGACATGGGTCAAAAGCACCTGTTTATTTCGTCAATTTCAATGTTTTTGTTCCGAGAACCTGTAACCTGCAATTATGTAGCAGACATGGGTCAAAAGCACCTGTTTATTTGTAAAATGTATAAGAATGGGGAATATAATAATGCAAAATTAGGGTATGAACACGATGATACGTATGTTACACTTAAACAGATTGCCGGCTCACACACTTTCATCATCGATAATTGCTATGTCACTTAAACAATAGAATTGCTACATCATACTATGATATACTTTCTATACTCACATCATTATGCTATGTTGCATGACATACCCTGCTATAGCTGCATATACCCCTAAGTGGTATTGTATTGTCATTGGACATTGAGACGTTGATTATTGTACTATTGCGCTTATAAAATACATCATACATACCTGCTTACATTTACATACACATATCTTGCTATAGTTACATGTACACCTCATATGATGCTGCACTTGATTTCGGAGTAATTGGAAACCGCATGATATATTTTAAAACTGAATTCATTTAAAAGAGCGGTTTTCCCTTAATATGCTCATATTGCTGTTTTATGTTGCATACATCAGTTTTCATGTGATTTATGGATTTGAGAACCATGGGGGTATTTCAAGAAATTTATGTATTGTTTGAAAACCCGGTTTCTCTTGATATGATATTTCAGTGCGTCCACCATGAGTTTTCTCGGTTCTGAGACTTGTGTTAGAAACCCGATTCAAGGAGAGGTAGGCATCGTCTGCGGGTATATGGTGGACCCGGTATGGTTCCACGGGGCAAGAGATGATTTTTGTGGTATAGACGATGAGCCTGGAAGGCGGGCTAGTACCTACCGGTGATAGTATTTGGACTCGGCGGTTATCCGGACGATACCGACCGTAGTCGTGAGATGATACGGGCCGATCCGGACTGACGGAGCCCGTGGGCCGATCCGGACTGATGGAGCCCGAGATATTGATGAGGGCCGATCCGGACTGACGGAGCCCAAGACATGAGGATTTTCGTGTCGATGCTGGACACGGGTTTCATGATGTTTCGAGTGTCGATGTTAGACACTCATGTTCCATGATTTTGATGTGTCACGAGGGACACGTTGATTTATATCCTCATATTTACCTGCATATGCTTTCATGATATTTGCATACATGATGTTGTTGTGTCATTGGTTGACACGTAGATGAGATCCACATGCATACAGGTATTTGATTATATGGTAGGATGTTATCCACATGTTGTTAGGCATTGATTATGTGTTGGCACATATGCAGATACGGTCACCCACACCCTAGATATCATAGTATTATCTTTATGATATAGTTGACCTAGGAGTCATTGTTTATTTCGATTTCTACCTGATGATTTTTTCGACTCACGAGTTGGCAACTCACCCCCGTTGTGCCACAGTTCTTGCAGGTTAACCGCATGGATCAGTAGCAGCATCGCTGGCACACAGCTTGCATTCGGATGATTTGCTTTGGTAGGTGGTACATGTTGGATTATTCCCCTCTTGCATTATTATTATTCCTATTGTATCTAGTCAACTCCATCAAATCAGAAACTGGTGTTTGTATAAGTGAAGACTTAGCAAGACTTATAGTTGTGAGACTTAGAGTGATGGGTTATATGTTCGCTTGGTGGGTTTGATGTCTTGCTTTTCATTTTCCTTTGTGTTGATCTTCGCCGTTGGGCGTCGTATATGAAGGGTTACGCTAACACCCCGGCCAACTTCCGTGGCCAAATGCGGAACACAAATTTTAATACGATCAAAAACTTGGCGCTAGAATAAACCAAAACCAGATCTTTACCATAAACCTAGCTAGCTAGTTAGGGTTCTATCTACAATAATAGAAAGAATACCTAATGAAAACGAGTCCTTCGGGTCTTTGATCCTCTTCTTAAGCTCCTCGATGGAAGTATGGATCGTGCTTGAACTCCAGCCTCCTTGTGTCAACGATGATCCACCCGAGAGTTCCAACCTTGAGCTTAATCTCTAACTTGAGGTAACTAGAACACTTGGGTTGCTAGACTAAGTGATCTAAAGTGAGTAGAGAGTGGTTTTGGTGGATTGGTCTCAATGGCCCTTGATTTTCAACTTATGAAACACTAGGGCTTGAGAGAGAGGAAGAAGAGAAAGCAACCATGAGAGAGAATGTGTCATGATAAAATGAAGGGTGAGCTCTCATATTAGGAAAAAAAATTAATCAAAATTTTATTAAGATAATTTTCATGGTTGATGTTGATTTGACCATTATCATGTCACAATTAATGATAAGCACAAATATCTTTTGCTCAACAAAAATATCTAAGTTAATAAGGATCAACATGGTCAAATGGTCAAACAAAATTAGCCATAACACAATTATCTCTACTAAAAGATTAATAGTCAATTTCCACATCTCATTAAGATTTTAATCAAGTCACTGGTCAAAACCCTAATGAGGTGTCTCTTTCTCTGCCTCTGTCAACCGTATATACATACCCGGATCCGTGTTCCGAAGAACACGAATACAATGAGACTGAACCAATCCAAAATCAAATACTAGGATCCGGCTTAAACCAAAGTCTGCTAGTATCAACTGCCCGAACACCAAACACGCACAAGTGTGAGTATTTGATCGAACCCTGTCGTAAAACCATATGACCTCTACTCGTTTCGCCCGAAGCTGGGAAACCCACTGTGTGGGGCTCTAAAGACTCGACAGTACTCTGGCAGTGGGTTTAACCACAAGCACGTCAGCGGCACTAGCTGTACGTAACGGCTACCCAGGTACCAGTCGAAAGGAAGGCCGACGAGCAAACTCGTCCGAACTCCTACTGAGCCTATCCGTGACAATATCCGTACAGTCCGGTTTCTTCGTCAAAGACTATCGCATACCGGGTCTAGGGGGTGGTGAACGTCAAACCCTAATAACCTGATAAGTCGTGACGATGTGGCTCAGAACCAATCTGGGAAACTACCGATCAACCTATCAGTAAATCCCAACTGCCTTGGCCAAGGTCTTACGGTCCTGACCAAACGATCACTGCGCGATATCAACTCCCAATACCGGGAGAGACGAATCCCCAACAATCGCTCACTGCCTCCATGTGGCTCGGGACTGTACCCAACCAAAACCTGTTTGCACGACTCAGTAGAGCCGTGGTAGGGTAGCGATCAAAGCTCAGTAGGAACTCACACGAGAAAAATGCCGATCTCGGGTCCAAAGACTAACCTGTACACATGTCACTTAAGAACTTCCATCTAACGATAGGTATAGTACCATCTGGAAGTTCTCGGCAAGTCCGTCCAGTGTACTCACCCCCAGCGAGCACCTGTATACGTTCTTAGGTGCATCAAACCAATGGCTACGGGACCAACCATCCCCCGACGGGGTTAGAAACGTATACACTGGTCTACTCTGGAGTATCAATGCCCAGTCTCGATACTCCCACGACTAGGGACCATTTAAGGATGTGCTTATGGACTACCCTGCTCCCACAAGTATGATCGCCATCACAACCCAGGTAGTCAAGCAAGATCCTACGGGCTTTATCAACATGTAACCGCAATATGTAATAACGAGTATGACATATGCCATGTTAAGATAAAAACAAACCATAATAGTATACTACCGTATCGAGTCTTTATCAATATGTGCAAGATAGATATAACAACAATAGAAATAAATACACATATCCTGACAAAGACAAGTCAAATAATATACTATAAAACTGAGCAAGATTGTCCTGACATACAAATCCCTAGCATCCATATGTATACATATACAATACTGGCCTCTAGGGCATATATATCCAACAATCTCCCACTTTCACTAAAGGCCAGTAATTGGCGTATTGAATACCCAACGTCTACACTATGGCCAGCTGCTGGCGTACCGCATACCCAATATCTCAAAAAGTCGCTTGAACTGTGCTTGAGGGAGGGCTTTTGTAAATGGATCCGCCGTGTTCTCTTTTGTATCCACTCTCCGGATCTCGATCTCCTGGCGATCTACGATCTCCCTGATCAGGTTATACCGCCTTAAGATGTGCCTGGATTTCTGATGGGACCGTAGTTCCTTCGCTAAAACTATAGCCCCATTGCTATCGCAATACAAAAGTATCGGGTCAACAATGGACGGAACTACCTGAAGTTCAGCTATGAACTTTTTCATCCAGACCGCTTCTTTTGCGGCATCGCTTGCAGCAATATATTCAGCCTCCATCGTCGCGTCTGCGACGGTGTCCTGTTTGGAACTCCTCCAACATACCGCCCCTCCGTTGAGGGTAAACACAAAACCCGAGACAGGCTTTCTGTCATGCTTGTCACTCTGGAATCTTGAATCGGTAAAGGACTCGACCCTGAGGTCTCCATTACCGTAAACCAGGAACATCTCCTTAGTCCTTCTTAGGTACTTGAGAATATTCTTTACTGATGTCCAGTGGTTCTCACCTAGGTCTGACTGATACCGGCTCACCACGCCTAGCGCGTAAGCTACATCTGGTCTTGTACACAGCATCGCATACATTATAGATCCTACGGCCGAAGCGTAGGGTATAGTGCTCATGCAAACCCTCTCCTCGTCAGTCTTGGGAGACATCTACTTGGAGAGGGTGATTCCCTGTAATGCGGGTATATTACCGTGCTTGGAATCTTCCATACTAAATCACTTTAGTACGGTCTCTATGTACCTGGACTGCGAAAGTCCCAATAATCACTTAGATCTATCTCTGTAGATCTTGATCCCCGGAATGTACGAGGCATCACCTAGGTCTTTCATGGAGAATATTTGTGATAAGAATAGCTTGACCGATTGTAGCATAGGAATGTCATTTCCTATCAAAAGAATGTCGTCCACGTACAAGACTAGGAACACGGCGGTTCTTCCTACAATCTTCTTATAAATACATGGCTCATCTTCGTTCTTGATGAAGTCAAAGTCCTTGACTGTCTCATCAAAACAGATGTTCCAGCTCCGCGATGCTTGCTAAAATGGATTTAAATAGCTTGCACACCTTCCCACTGCTCCCACTATCTATGAAACCTTTCGGCTGATCCATATAAACGGACTCATCCAAACCACCGTTTAGAAAAGCTGTTTTTACGTCCATCTGCCAGATCTCATAGTCATGGAAGGCAGCAATGGCAAGTAGGATCCGAATGGATTTGAGCAAAGCCACTGGAGAAAAGGTTTCATCATAGTCCACTCCTGGTCTTTGACGAAAACCTTTTACAACAAGTTTAGCCTTATAGGTTTCCACCTGCCCATCTACACCGAACATCTTCTTGTAGATCCATTTGCATCCAACGGGTTTCACCCCAGGTGGAGCAACGTCCAGGGTCCACACTTTATTGGCGTACATGGACTCCACTTCAGATTGCATAGCATCCAGCCACTTATCAGAGTCCCTACTGATAATGGCCTGCCTGAAACTAGTAGAATCATCTTCTTCCAAAATGCAATCCTCTCGATCCCCATCTATGAGAAAACCGTAGTATCTCTCGGGCGAATGAGAAATCCTACTAGATCTGCGGAGTGGCTGAGGTATGTCGGGTATAGCTGAATCTAGTGGTTCTACCAAATCTTCAGTTGTAGTTTGTGTTTGTGGAATTTCATCCAGTTCTACTGCGCTCCCACTGGTTTCTTTTGCAAGAAACTGCCATTCTAAAAATTTGGCATTCCGAGAAACAATAATCCTTTGTTCCTCAGCGTGGTAAAATAGATACCCATTAGAGTCCTTTGGGTATCCCACAAACTTATATAAAACTGATCGTGCCTCGAGTTTGTCTAGGTTCTGCTTTTTGACATAAGCAGGGTAACCCCAAATCTTAACACGTTTAAGATACAAACTCTTACCACTCCATATTTCATACGGAGTTTTAGGCACGGATTTGGATGGAACTTGATTTAGAAGATGTGCTGCTATTTGAACCGCATATCCCTAGAATGAAAGAGGCAACTCAGCACTACTCATCACGGAGCGAACCATATCCAATAGGGTACGGTTCCTCCGCTCCGATACACCGTTGTGTTGTGGTGTATACGGAGGAGTAAACTGAGAGAGAATTCCATTCTCTTTTAGGTAATCTAGGAATTCCGTGCTTAAGTACTCCTTTCCTATGTCAGATCGGAGGATCTTAATACTTTTTCCAGTCTGGTTCTCTACTTTGTTTCTGAATTCTTTGAATTTATCAAAAGCTTTAGATTTGTATTTCATAAGATACACATACCCGAACCTAGAGAGATCGTCAGTGAATGTGATGAAGTATGAGAACCCACCCCTTGCATGTATAGTCATTGGACCACATACATCACTGTGTATGAGTTCCAAGAGCTCTGTTGCTCTTTCTCCATATCCGGTGAATGGAGATCTGGTTATTTTTCCTTTGAGGCAAGACTGACAAGTTTAATAAGATGAAAACTCAAACGTATCCAAACATCCATCTTCATGTAACTTACTCAGTCTTTTCTCTCCGATATGACCAAGTCTACAATGCCACAAGTAGGATTCGTTCTGCTCTGAACTTTTCTTCTTGCGTGTGTTTTGTACATTGAGAACTGTGTTCTGATTTAGAACATAGATACCATTACACAGTGTATCTTCTGCAATCAATACCTTATCAAGGTAGATGTTGATTAATCCAAAAATTTAAGTTTACCGTAATCAGAAACGGCGTCGCTTTGCAGCTAGCCGGTGAATACGGGTCGATCCGCAGAGATGTATAAATTTCTGTTTTTGTGTTTTCACGAGTTGATTCCGTTGGTTGTTTGGTTTTTGTCGATGGATTTTAAAAACTAATTTATATGATATGAAAGAACTCGTTAGGGTTAGGTCTAAGGTAGGGTTGATGAGATCAATATTGTCACCTCTTTCAATGCCGTTTGATTAAAGCTTTTTAGAAAATCATAACAATTAATAGCAAAGGGGATTAGGATGATTGGGAAGAAACGAAGTTTCTTCCTCTAGATCCTTGTCCGTCCTTTCCTAGTATTCGCTACAATCTTCATGGACGTCATGTATGTCCGGCCTTTTATACTATGGTTCACCGTTACCTCGTAGGTAGGGTGCCGTAGGGGGCGGATCATACATGCGTGCATGAAGTTCTTGTTTTGAAAATGTGTTGGCATTGAAGGAGGTGAGAGATATTCATCTCTCACTCCCTCCCTTGTTCCTAACCCTAACGAGCGAGGATTTTACTCGCTCATTAGGGAATTATCTAAAAACGACATTTTTGTTGTTATGTTTTAAAGTGTTTTGTTCAAATCTTGTGTTATACTTACTGCAGATTAAAAGGAGCTAAACTAGTTAACTAGGGCAAGTAATAAAATTAGAACTAAAGCAGGAATTAAAAGAATTAAAACTTACAAAAGTGATGCTCTAGATCTCTCAACAAATCTGAATTTTTATTGATTGAAAAGAGGCATCCATTTTACAGATTTGTAAGTACAATTTATAAGTGAACAGTGAAGCTAGGGTTACAGACTCTCGCAGAAGTGCAATTACATATTTGCCCCCTAAAAATCCCAACACCCGCACCGTCGCACCGACACAAGAAGTCGGTGCCGACACGGGCAACAAACGGCCGCGGAACCGCGGCAATGATGGGCCTTGGGCCGCGGTTCCGCGGCCCTTTGGTGAGTTCAGCTCACCAAATCTTCTGGTATTCCTTCTGGGTGTTTGGGCTTGTTTATTCTTCATTAATTTTCTTTGTTTGGCTTCTTGGTCTTTTCCAGATCTTCAGTGAAAACTTGTAAGGAGCTTTTGACCGTTCACTTTGACATTTCGGACCGCACTGCTTAATACAATTGTAACCTGTTCTTCGTGACTCGGATCCATCTTCTTGTTGGTCAAAAGTCTTTCTTTTGTATCATCTTCTGTCTTTTCTCACTGTCTTCGCTCCAAGAGCCTGTATCCTGTATCATGCAACAAACATGCGTCAAGAGTACCTGTTTACTTATAAAATGTATAAAAGTGGGGCGTATGAATTGCAATATTATGATATGAACAAATACCCCCAAACTTACCTTTTGCTCGTCCTCGAGCAAACTTATTATTTTATTTTAACCTAGCCGCACTTTTGCAGGGAAACGCGATTGCACTGAGCACGTGCAACAAGCCATTAAATCTCTAGGTGTCCCTAGTAGGAGGAGTGTTGTCTCCTGAGGGTTTTCAGCGGATTACACCCACAAAATCCTATCAATTTGGTTTTTCGACTTTTGCTCTCCAATTAGGTTTTCTAGTAAGGAATTCTATTATCGTTGCCCTGCAAATTATCCACCCATATTCTTCGCACTTCCTTATTATGTAACTTAAGATTATACATGTTCTATAAAATTACTTAGAATACAGCATTTCTTAAGTTTTTCTTCTAGAGTTTCATCTCCACTTAGGAATTTCTATCAACTCTATTAAAGATACAAGTTTTATTCTTCATTCCTTTC
This sequence comes from Agapanthus africanus, assembly GCA_030015575.1. NCBI lineage: Eukaryota > Viridiplantae > Streptophyta > Magnoliopsida > Asparagales > Amaryllidaceae > Agapanthus > Agapanthus africanus. The sequence goes on along the minus strand of JASDDO010000022.1, from coordinate 478,827,792 downwards.
TCTTATCTAAACTCTAATCACATATCCCCACGTGTGTGTAATTGTCACCCCTACGCTTGGAAATTCAAATCAAGCAATCATACTCTCGTCCATTGTCCAAAGCACTTATTAATTTGTGAATTTTTTCTTAACTTTCGCTTACACATCCTTCATGCGACCGTTAATACTTCTTGAGGTACCAACAGCCGATTACAAGATGCGTTAGCACTTTAAAGCGTATTTCCTAGTTTTGCAACACCCAAGGCTTTTAACAGTGACTCCCAAACCAGTTGGTCTAAGGCACTAGGTGATGAAGCACCCTCGCTAAATAATTTTCTAGCCTTAAGTAATCACAAAAACCAGTGTCCATTTTTCTTTATTGACTTTTTTTTTTTTATTTTCATTGTGCTAAGGACATTAGACAAGAGTAATTCAAGGTCTCTTCTACTAATCCAAATTTCAAGGTGCGTGATTGTGCATTTTGTAGGGTACATGTTTTCAGAATATAGACTTAAGCTAGGAAATATTTTTCGAACTTATACTTTAATAAGAACATCAATATTCTTCCCTCATTTTGACTTAGCCCAAGAAGTGAACCCAAAATTTACCTATTTCTAAATAACCTACAAAAACATATATTCTCTACCGTTAAACTCTAAGGAATGTTATTTTTAGGATTTTTAATTTGCTAAGTCTAAGATATAGTTTTTCCTAGCCAGTTAACCTTTTTATCAAACTCAAGTCAATTAACCAAAATTGAATACAATAATTTTTATAATTTTTGAATTTTTTTCCTATTTTTATGGGTTTTTCAGTTTTCTAATTTTTTTTATTTTTCAAATTTTCAAATTTTTATTAATTTTTTTTTATATAAAGATGAAATGCAGAAATTAAATATGCAAAAAGAAAAGAAATATATATACAGTATGCAATGCAAAAAATAACTATATACACTACCTTCTCCCCCAAACTTGAGCAAAGCAGTGCCCTCACTGCCCGGCCCCACGTCGCGCTCGTGAGCGTGAACGTGATCTTTTCCCTCTAGCCAAAAGTGTTTGAATACCCCTCTCAATTTCCGTCAACCGACGGTCGTGATCTCGTGCTGTCGCCCTAAACTCATCCCTCAAAGAATCGATTCTTCTCACTGTTCTCCGCATCAATCGCGCATGCTCCTGAGGGGTTAGTTCTTCCCCGCTCGAAGTCGAGCTCGAGCTAGGGGTGTGTGCGGGTACATTTTCTGCCGGTTCCGTTCGTGTTCAAATGTCAGTAAGTCTAGAATAGGACGCCGTAACGCCCTCTACGAGTGGTCGAGCTGGAACACCGTCTATCATGTATGGGTCAAATTCCTCGACTGGGAGGAAATAACGGCAGAGTTGGGTAACAAGCATGGGACATGGGTATACGGTACCTCGTTTCCCCGTACCTATAGATTGGAGCAAAACCGTGCACATGTCGAATCTTGGATTTTTCATCATCAGTGTGTGTACGACATGCAATGAAGGGGTGAAAAAAGTCCTGTTGTGGGAACTACCAAAGATATTGTTTTGTGCCCACCGGCACACAGTTAAAACGTTCGCGAAAAGGGTCCGTGCTTGGATACCCTTACGCGGTTCTCGTGCACAATCATTCCCCATTAAAGGCATATAATCTTCAAAGTGCAGCGGGTGGTCATGTGCAGGTATGCGTGGTATGAGTGTAACCTCGTGTATTATGTCCCTGTCGATGTGAATTTCACGATTTCCCCAATTTAGTTTAATGTAACCTAAGTTGACAAGGCTATTATCTTCCATTGATTCGTAAAATAGGGCAACTAGGTTAGGTAGGGCAAACGCAGATGAGTGATTATAGAGCAGGAAATTCCAGCCCCTTTGTTCGATTTCATGTGCGAAATATCTACCGTATACATCGTGTGCGAAAACAGGGGAAAAATCCCTTTCAAACTGCATTTTATGTGTCATTTAGATTTTTCAGTAAAAAATTATGTAGGAACAGAGAGGAAACAGTCAGATTTACCTCCCCTGAAAATTTCAGGGGGTGAAGACCCCAGACGGCGGCGGATCAGCGGCGGAAGGGGGCAACGGCGGCGGAACCGCGGCGGCTTGGAGGCGGCACGGCGAGATTTTTCTGCAGCAGGTGGGTGGCGGCGGCTAGATTTTTTAGAGAGGAAAAATTTAGGGTTAAGAAATCAGGGGGCTCGGGTTCCTTTAAATAGGGAATGGGATGGTTATTTGTATAGAACACCCTCTAAAACGAGGGTTTTATTTGTAAAATCAGCTCTTAATTCTGAAAATTGCAATTAGGTCCAAATAAATTATATTTTATTAAATTTTTTTTTCATTATTTTTTATACATTTACAAATAATATACACGCCCCCAAACTTATTTGAAATAATGTTTTGTGAAAAGAAATTTGGGGGTGAAAGTGGAGGAATATCACTCAGTGTAGATCGGCTCCTGCAAGAGCAGGAGCTCCTCCGAAGGGTCCGCTGTGAAGAACGGTTTCAATCGATGCCCATTCACCTTGAATAAGGTACCGTCTTCAGGATTCTCAAGATCAACCGCACCGTGCGGATAAACGGTGCGGACTACAAAAGGTCCTCTCCATCTGGACCGGAGCTTGCCGGGATGAAAATGTAACCGAGTGTCATAAAGTAGAACCTGTTGACCAGGTTCAAAAGTTTTTCGCAACAGGTGTTTATCGTGGAACACCTTAGCTCGGTTTTTAGCAATTATGGCATTATCATATGCCTCATCCCTCAGCTCCTCCAATTCGTTCAATTACAGCTTTCGATTGCTGCCCGCATCTCCTAAAGATAGATTCAGCTCTTTGATAGCCCAGAATGCTTTATGCTCAATCTCCACTGGGAGGTGGCAAGCCTTCCCGTACACAAGCCGGTATGGAGACATACCAAGATCGGTTTTATATGCAGTACGGAAAGCCCATAGTGCATCAATCAGTTTAAGTGACCAATCTTTACGGTTTTTGGAAACCGTTTTCTCCAAGATTTGCTTTATTTGCCGATTTGAAACCTCGGCTTGCCCACATGTTTGAGGGTGATATGGCGTTGACAACTTGTGGGTGATAGAGTATTTGCGCATTAAGGACTCGAAAGTCCTATTGCAGAAGTGAGAACCATTATCACTTATTATCGCTCGAGGTTGCCCAAATCGAGAAAATATGTGTTCTTTAAGAAACCGAACGACAACTTTATTATCGTTCGTTCGGCTGGGCACAGTCTCGACCCACTTTGAAACATAGTCAACCGCCAAAAGAATATACACATTTCCAAAAGAGTTAGGAAATGGTCCCATGAAATCTATACCCCAAACATCAAAAATGTCCACGACCAAAATAGGTTGGAGCGGCATTTCGTTTCTCCGCGATATCCGGCCCAAGTGTTGGCACCGGGAGCAAGTTTTGCAGTATTCAAATGCATCCTTGAAGAGTCGTGGCCAATAGAAACCACACTGCAAAACTTTTTCGGCTGTCTTCTTTGGGCCAAAGTGCCCGCCACATGCTTGATCGTGGCAAAATGACAGGACGCTCTTGACCTCACTTTCAGGCACACTCCGACGAATGATTTGGTCGGAACAATATTTGAAAAGATAGGGTTCATCCCAGTAAAAATGCTTTACTTGGGACAAAAATCGAAGCTTATCCTGTTTTGACCAATCATTAGGTATCAGGCCGGTGGCTAAGTAGTTCACAATATCGGCGAACCATGGTTCGTAAGAAACGGTCAGGAGTTGCTCGTCGGGAAAAACATCAGTGATTGGAAGATCGAGCGTGGGCGAAGAAGGAAGTCGTGATAGGTGATCAGCTACTACGTTTTCACATCCTTTTTTGTCCTTAATGACAAGGTCAAACTCTTGTAATAAAAGGATCCAACGTATTAGCCTTGACTTCGCATCCTTCTTCGCAAAAAGATGTCGAAGAGCGGAATGATCAGTATATACAACGACTGGAGAGCCAATTAAATAAGGCCGAAATTTTTCGAGTGCAAACACAACAGCTAAAAACTCTTTCTCTGTTGTGTAGTTTAGTTGGGCCTCATTTAGTGTTCGGCTAGCATAATAAATCACGTGCGGCACCTTATTAATGTGCTGTCCAAGAACAGCGCCAATTGCAAAATCTGATGCGTCGCACATGATTTCAAAAGGGTGCGTCCAGTCGGAAGATGAGAGGATGGGCGCAGTGATGAGTGAATGTTTCAAGGACTCGAATGCTTCAATGCAAGTGGAGTCGAAAGCAAAAATTGTGTCCTTGGCCAGTAAGAGAGTTAAGGGTCTAGCGATCTTGCTAAAGTCCTTGATGAACCGTCTGTAAAAACCGGCGTGGCCAAGGAAGGCTCTGATATCTTTGACGCATTTTGGGGGAGGGAGGTTAGAAATCACTTTGATTTTAGCTCTGTCAACCTCGATGCCGTTTTGCGAGATGACATGTCCTAAGACGATGCCCTCTCGTACCATGAAATGGCACTTCTCCCAATTCAATGTTAGGTTCTTATCCCTGCAGCGGGTAAGAACAGCGCCAAGATGGCGTAAACACTCGTCGAAGGAGTCGCCAAAGATGGAGAAATCATCCATAAAGATCTCCAAGAACTTTTCAACCATGTCTGAAAAGATCCCCATCATACACCGCTGAAATGTCGCGGGTGCATTGCATAACCCAAAGGGCATGCGACGATAAACAAAAGTGCCAAAGGGACAAGTGAATGTTGTCTTGCCTTGATCCTCTTTGGCGATGGGGACTTGGTTGTAACCAGAATAGCCATCGAGAAAGCAACAGAACTCGTGCCCTGCCAATCGCTCGAGCATTTGGTCAATGAAAGGTAAAGGAAAGTGGTCTTTCCTTGTTGCGGCATTGAGTTTCCTATAGTCTATGCAGACTCGCCACCCAGTTTGGGTGCGAGTGGGAATCAACTCATTTGCCTCATTGGTAATGACCGTAATGCCCGATTTCTTTGGCACAACGTGGATTGGGCTCACCCATTGGCTATCCGAAATAGGGTAAATGATACCGCTATCCAGACACTTGACAATTTCCTTCTTAACAGCCTCTTTCATGATGGGGTTGAGGCGCCTTTGTGGATCCCGTGCTAGCTTGGCATCATCCATCAAGTGTATATGATGTTCGACTATGAGGGGACTAATCCCCTTAATGTCCGCCATAGACTAGCCGAAAGCTTGCCGATTATTATGTAAGACCGTCAAAAGAGCCTTCTCTTGCTCAAGAGCCAGAGAGGCTGATATAATGACAGGTAAGGTCTCATTATCACCTAGATAAGCATATTTTAGGTGTGTCAGCAAAAGCTTTAATTCGAGTTTAGGAGGTGAAACAATAGATGGTAACAATGGGGTAGTTGTTTCAAACTCGAATGATTCCATCAAAGGTTCGAACCGAGTGTACGCAACAGTGTCGGATGGTTCAACTAACTCATCCGAAAAAGCAAAAGACTCCAATTCAGGTGATGAGTCTTCAAAGTCATCAACGAAGGTAAAGCACTCAAAATCATTATCCGCTGTGAAAGCTGCGTCGGATTCTTGGAGGAACGCACTAGTGGCGTTAACATTGCTGTGATCGAACAAAAAATTCTCGAATTCACAGTCCTCCTCCGTGATCACATTGATCGAGCAAACATCGAGTACGCTAGCATTAGGCTCAGCAGGCTGACTTCCCAACTTGAAAATATTGAGCTCAATTGTCATATTGCCGAAAGATAGGTTCATTGAACCATTACGACAATTGATCACTGCGTTGGAAGTTGCCAAAAATGGTCGACCAAGTATTACCGGAATTTGGTTCCGGGGGTTAGCGACAGGTTGTGTATCCATCACGATAAAGTCAACGGGGAAAATAAAATCCCCTACTCTAATCAACACATCCTCCAGCTCTCCCCTAGGATGGGTGATTGACCGGTCGGCCATTTGGAGAGTACAGTGAGTGGGCTTAAGCTCTCCAACGCCCAATTGCTCGTACACAGAATAGGGTAGCAAATTGACACTCGCACCAAGATCTAATAGTGCTCTATTGATGTTCTTGTCCCCAATTGTTATCGAAATGGTAAGACACCCGGGGTCCTTCTGCTTTGGGGGTAAGGAATTTACAAGAGCATCGCTAACAGCACTAGCCACAAAAACTTTCTTTGGCACTTGCGACTTCCTCTTTTTGGTGCATAAGTTCTTTAAAATTTTTGCATATGAAGGAACTTGCTGGATTGCATCCAAAAGAGGGATATTTATGCTAACCTGTTTGAACAACTCGACAATCTTCTCCATCTGTGGAGTTGGTTTATTGGATCTCAATCGATTAGGAAAAGGAACATTTTGAAAGGTAGTTTAGTCCAATTTTTGCGGATCAGATTGTCGAGTTGGAACGGCACCCCGTGTAGATGTGTTCGTGTTGTGAGAAATGGGTCCGTTCAAGCTAGAAGAGGTAGAGCCATGTGACGGGTGGAGAATAGGCTCTGAAGAAGAAGAAGAAGAAGGTGAAGAAGGGCCACCGGCAGGGGTGTCATTGTTCATGCCCACAGTGTTTTGCAACACTTTTCCCGATCTCAACGTGGTCACCGCATTTACGTTATGATTCTGCTGTTGATTTGCAGCATGTGCATGACCGGGGTTGGGCAGTGGTTGAGACGGGAGCTTTCCTTTTTCGCGCTCGCTCAAAGCTACATTGAGTTGTGCAATTTGTGCCTCAATAGATTTGATGCTTTGATCGTGTGAGGCACTGTTTTGCACCAAAGATTGGATAGAAGTCTCTAGTCTTGCTGTAGACTGTGCAGATTGCTTAAGGAACGCATCTAGACTTCTTTCGAGCGAGCTAACCTTATCATTATTAGGTTGAACATAATTGTTTGGCTGGTAAGCATTGTTAGGCACAAAATTGTTCACCTGATTAGGGTAAGGTTGCTGTTGAAATTGTTGCGGTTGAAATTGAGTTTGTGACGGTGCTTGTTGTTGTTGTGGAGGAGGAGGTCTTTGAAAATTTTTATTTCCTTGGAATTGTTGATTTTGGTTCCAAGCGAAATTTGGGTGATTTCTCCACCCCGGATTGTATGTCGAAGAGTAAGGATCGTTTCTTTGTCGTTGCTGAAATGCAGCGTTGACTTGATCCTGTCCTTGAGTAGATGCATTATAAGGACACTCTTCGGTTAGGTGCGATGGATCCGCACAACAAGCACAAACAGTTCTCGGAGGCATAACAGGGGCAGGAGAAGACGACGAGATTTTGGTCTCAATCGCTTCTAGCTTTTTCGTAAGAGCGGCCATCTCGGCCTTCATAGCAATCGACATTTCTACTTGATGTACGCCTGCCCTAGATTGACCACTAGAGGAAGATGATGTGGTCTTGGTACTCTCCCACTGAATTGTTTGCTCACTAAGATCCTCAAGAAACTGCCATGCTTCATCACTAGACTTGGAGAGAAAATGACCTTGACTTATGGTTTCTAGCAACTGCTTCGTTGCCGAGTTCAATCCCTCGTATAATGTTTGGCAAAGTTGCCAACTTTCTATCCCATGATGAGGGCATTGAACTAGTAGGTCCTTAAATCTCTCGAAGCACTTCCGAAATGGTTCGGAAGGAAGTTGTGAGAATTGAATTATTTCATTGCGGATTCTGGAAGTTTTGTGATGAGGATAGAACTTTTTCAGAAAAGCTTTCACAAACTCGTCCCAATTTCTTATGGAATGTGATGCGGTGCTGTATAGCCACTTCTCGGCTAGGTCACATAAGGTGAAAAGGGATGACCCTTAGCCTTATAGCATCATCACTTAATTGGGTTGTTTTCATCATAGCGCACACATTTTGGAATTTATTAATAAAGATATATGCATCTTCAGATTCCAAACCATGAAATTTTGGCAGCATATTGATGAAATGTGGTTTTATCTCAAAATTGTCCCCATTTGCCGGTGGGGGTGAAAGACAGGTGGGTAAAGACGTGCGGATGGGGTAAAAGAGATCCTGGAGCGCAACTCGTGCGGGCGCTTCAACAGGCGGCTGGTTCGGGTTATTCGCACCTGGCGGAGGTGGAATCCTTCCCGTCGGTAAGGTGTTGTTGGGGTTGAATCCTGACATGCCTTCGGTGAAAGAAGTTGAAGGTAAGGGTAAGAAAGTGGACGGAAATTTGACTTCGGTGTCGCAAGGTTCGTCGGTCGGTACCAACGAAACACGGACTAATCGGGCATCAGTATTCCTAGTCCAAAGTGACATACACTAAAAGGGATAGTGTAGTCAGATGAAAAGAAAAAGACAGAATGTGGAGGTAAGATAACATCAGTGAGGGAAAGTGGTGGAAGTGAGTTGCAGGTTTTCTTAGCGGCAAGTTGCAAGTTTTGAAAAGATTTTTCCTCTTTTTTTTATTTTATGTGAGAGTTTTGCAAAAAGGTTTTTAGGAAGGGACTCGTGACACAAATCAACCACACATGCACAATCAGGCCTAGATCTAGGGTCACCTAGGTCTGCGAGACAGCTCCTAACTAGGGCTAGAAATAGGACCTCAAACCGCCTCTTCACGGACAAGTACGGCCAGGTAAGTGGGAAGGAACCACCACTAAAGTGGGCCTAATTAATAACCTCTAGCCTAGACACCGCAATGTCGGTTAGGATAAACGGTCGATGCCTATACTAGTCCTTTTCCTATTGAGCTCGATGTCCTTAGGTCTGAGTCTAGTCTTTTTTAATTAATTGTGGTCAATGCACATGCTTTAGGTGTTTTCTGGGGTCCTGGGAAGGGTGATGAAATCCCCACCCAATCTGAGTTTGGTCAATTAGCCCCTTAAAGTCCAATTAAATTATGCAAAACAAAAATTCACTTGCAATCAAATTTTTAGCGCGGCGCAAAGAAACCTACAGCAAATCTGTTATTTAGAAGGGGAGAAGATTTTTTTAGCGCAAAGAATTCCTGCATAAAGGTTTCACAGAGAGATATATGGGAGGTTGCAGAGGGGAGAATGAGAAAACAAACCTTGCAAAATTGATGTACTTACGTGGCAGGAAGAGCGCGAAACCGCGGTCTGGAGGCCTCTTTTGCGGCGGAAGCGCGGCAGTTCAGTGGGTTTAGCCTCTGAAAAATTTTGTGCAGCTCCTGTTCACCACTTCTACTCTGTTCTGATGTTCCCTTTTCTGTTTTGACCTTCTGTAAAATCCAGATTCGCAATCCTTCGCTGTTCCTGCAAGATTCAAGCAATAAAAAAATTGATAAAATGTTTTTGTACTTTTTTATATTTTCTGATTTTTATGATTTTCAAAAATTTAAATCAACCCGAAATCATACAAAACAAAAAGATTACGCCATCCCCGGCAACGGCGTCATTTGATTAATCCAAAATTTTGAGTTTACCGTAATCAGAAACGGCGTCGCTTTGCAGCTAGCCGGTGAATACAGGTCGATCCGCAGAGATGTGTAAATTTCTGTTTTTGTGTTTTCATGAGTTGATTCCGTTGGTTGTTTGGTTTTTGTCGATGGATTTTAAAAACTAATTTATATGATATGAAAGAACTCGTTAGGGTTAGGTCTAAGGTAGGGTTGATGAGATCAATATTGTCACCTCTTTCAATGCCGTTTGATTAAAACTTTTTAGAAAATCATAACAATTATTAGCAAAGGGGATTAGGATGATTGGGAAGAAACGAAGTTTCTTCCTCTAGATCCTTGTCCGTCCTTCCTAGTATTTGCTACAATCTTCATGGACGTCATGTATGTCCGGCCTTTTATACTACGGTTCACCGTTACCTCGTAGGTAGGGTGCCGTAGGGGGCGGATCATACATGCGTGCATGAAGTTCTTGTTTTGAAAATGTGTTGGCATTGAAGGAGGTGAGCGATATTCATCTCTCACTCCCTCCCTTGTTCCTAACCCTAACGAGCGAGGATTTTACTCGCTCATTAGGGAATTATCTAAAAACGACATTTTTGTTGTTATTTTTTGAAGTGTTTTGTTCAAATCTTGTGTTATACTTACTGCAGATTAAAAGGAGCTAAACTAGTTAACTAGGGCAAGTAATAAAATTAGAACTAAGGCAGGAATTAAAAGAATTAAAACTTACAAAAGTGATGCTCTAGATCTCCCAACAAATCTGAATTTTTATTGATTGAAAAGAGGCATCCATTTTACAGATTTGTAACTACAATTTATAAGTGAACAATGAAGCTAGGGTTACAGACTCTCGCAGAAGTGCAATTACAGATTTGCCCCCTAAAAATCCCAACACCCGCACTGTCGCACCGACACAAGAAGTCGGTGCCGACACGGGCAACAAACGGCCGCGGAACCGCGGCAATGATGGGTCTTGGGCCGTGGTTCCGCGGCCCTTCGATGAGTTCAGCTCACCAAATCTTCTGGTATTCCTTCTGGGTGTTTGGGCTTGTTTATTCTTCATTAATTTTCTTTGTTTGGCTTCTTGGTCTTTTCCAGATCTTCAGTGAAAACTTGTAAGGAGCTTTTGACCATTCACTTTGACATTTCGGACCACACTGCTTAATACAATTGTAACCTGTTCTTCATGACTCGGATCCATCTTCTTGTTGGTCAAAAGTCTTTCTTTTGTATCATCTTCTGTCTTTTCTCACTGTCTTCGCTCCAAGAGCCTGTATCCTGTATCATGCAACAAACATGCGTCAAGAGCACCTGTTTACTTATAAAATATATAAAAGTGGGGCGTATGAATTGCAATATTATGATATGAACAGATGTTCATGATATTCTTATCTAGAACAAAGTTATATCCATCTTTATCAAGTAAAGAAACTGATATTATGTTGCAAACCATGGAAGATACATAGTAGCAATTTTTCAAAATTATTGTATTGCCATTTGGCAATACTAGGTGATATTCACCGACGGCTGCAGCATTAACTTGTGCACCATTCCCTGCTCTGAGGGGCATATCACCATGTCCAACCATCCTACTTTTTCTCAGTCTCTGTAATAAATTACAGATATGAGATCCTGATCCGGTATCTAATACCCAGGAGGTAGGACTGACCGAAAAGCAGTTCTCAACTACAAGAACACCTGAAAGAGATGCAATAGTATGCTTCTTCTTCGATGAGGTTATCAAGGAATTCATGCTTTCCTCTTTCCCTTGCTCATACTCATGACTGCTGTCACGGTTTAGAGCCAAACCGACGTTCCCCAGCCCCAAATAAGAATTCGGATCGGTCAAGCGATACATTTTATTATCTTGATTAGGGCGTGAAATGGTTGCTACCTGGAGAGAGAGAAAAGAAACACTCACCATGCATTTTTGCAATATTAGATTGGTTTATTAATTTATCTAACCAGGATGGCTCCCACGGTTTCCTCAAATTCTTCTTCAAACCTTTAAAAGAAGAACTAGTCAGGATTAATCGCACTTCACAATACTTGCTTAACCTTTCAGCCAGGCTGGTGTCGGTACTTCGAGAGAGGTTTTCCAACACTTTCGCGAAGTTTCTTAATTACATAACCTCTTTTCCCTGGAGGCATAGCCCCGCTAAGACCGTTCTAGACACCTACTTGGTTTATAGCATTGATTATTAAGTGATATAATCTCCCGAGAGTAATTCTACTCATCGGTGGGATCGGGATCCAACTATCATTGTGTGATGCACTAGATGCAATCCACTCTAGTCACCTACACTCCAGAAGGTATGCTGAATCTGCAAGTTTCCTGTATGTTTGAAACTCCCGATGTGGTTTTTGCCCCTAACGACTTATGACCTTGACACAGTCAACATATCATAAGTGGCTAGCCAAGTTCAACCCGTCATTGTCCAAGATTGCATTAGAACCACCCGCATGACCCTTGACACGGCCAAAATGGTCACACGACTATCCTAACCTATCGCATCATATGCCACAAACAAGTATTTCTCAGCTACCATACACTACGCCTTGACACAGTCAACATACGTAGCATGAATACTAAGTTACACTTGTAAGAAACGACAGAGGGCTACGGCTGGGTTTTTGGCGAAAAACCCGTTAACGTAATGAACTTGATATTGTTGAAGGAATCTGAGTAGTTTTGAAAAAATATAGTGGTGAAAACTTTTGCTAAAGAGGTCACTCCCTGTGAAGGGATCTCGGCTCTTTTCTCATCGAATGAGGTGCAGGATATTCCAAACTAAATACCACGATGCAAAACAAAAATAATCGACTATAGTGAAGTAATTACGCTGATGTAAACTTTTACTCAATGGGTCACTCCCGATGAAGGGATCTCGGCCCTTGCCTCGTCGAATGAGGTGCTGGATATTCATAACCGAATGCCGCTGTGCAAAGAAAAAGAGAACGTCTGTAATGTCAGTTTTTTTGAAATCTGTTCCAACAACATCTTTTAGGTTTATTTTCTTGCATTAATCAAAATCAATGCGGTCCCATCATTTTAGTCCTACCACACCAGAAAAGAACGAAAATACAATGTACATATATGCCATCCGCATTCGCCACTGGGCCCCATCATCATCCATTAGGTTACTTAACTAACGACAGAGCGGGGGCTGGACTAGCGCAGGTGCAAAACATATACAACATCTACTAATATATATATAAGTATATATAACATTCTTCCAAGGCATGATAATAAGCAACATCACAGAATCTCAGCCAACAATACATAATGGTGGATAATCTTGGAGCCCCGGGTTTCATTTGAACCGCAAATAAAACCCGACGTTCCCGGTCGTGTGGATAGCTTGTGCAATGAAAACCTGTACCCTCTACGAGTGCGGCGAATAGACCGCCAATTCTAGAATGAAGCCCCCTCAGTCTCAACGCCATGAGATGCGGGATTGTTGCCTTCTAGAACCCGGTTATTCGTGCACTCCACCGCGGGGCTATCCTAGTAAAGAAAAAGAAAATAATATGTACAAATGGTGACATCGACCTCAACCCGGTCGTGCCGCAAAATAATATACATCCTGGCAAAGACGACAGTCCACATGTCAGACGCTCACCCCGCAATAACAAATGTACAAATGAATATAAAATGTACTTCTAACATTGCACCACATGCTATCCACCACGACAATCCAACCACAATCTCAGCATAATCACAGAAACATCAACGTGAATGTCACGTTCGCAAATCCGTCTAAAAGATCATATAGCAGGTAGACGGGTTTACCGATCAAATGACATTCACGGTCGCAGATGCTAAACTAAGTACTGATAACAAAATACGTATTTTAAAATTTTGATCGACTAAACCTTTCCAAGTGAGCCCCAAGTTCTAATCCAATACAGAAACAAATCTGGGCCCAAAAAATAAACATTCCAGAAACCATAATTCCAAACAAAAGAACCCCAGAAGAAATATTGAGCACAGAAGCCCCAATACCGCCGCGGAACCGCGGCCAATATATGATTTGCGCGGCGGTTCCGCGGTGTGTTAGAGGGATCATGGGCCCAAATTTCTTGAGGATTCTTAAAAAAGCCTGCACGATTTTCTGAGACCATAAAATTGATTTTTTGACCAGTTTTAAAATTCGACAGAAACAATAAAAATGGAATTTTGGTTTTGAAAAATCCGGTCGATCGATATTCTAAACACGTTAAAATAAGCTAGTATAGGTTTTATGGGTTGGCTCTGATACCATGAAGGGTTACGCTAGCATCCCGGCCAACTTCCGTGGCCAAATGCGGAACAAAAATTTTAATACGAACAAAAACTTGGTGCTAGAATAAACCAAAACCGGATCTTTACCATAAACCTAGCTAGCTAGTTAGGGTTCTATCTACTATGATAGAAAGTATATCTAAAGAAAATGAGTCCTTTGAGTCTTTAATCCTCTTCTTAAGCTCCTCGATGGAAGTATGGATCGTGCTTGAACTCCGGCCTCCTTGTGTCAACGATGATCCACCCGAGAGTTCCAACCTTGAGCTTAACCTCTAACTTGAGGTAACTAGAACACTTGGGTTGCTAGACTAAGTGATTGTTGGAGATAGTGCCCTCAGAGTCAATTATTGGATCACAGGCACGTGATTGCAATGATTGAGGGAGGACCTATACCGGTAGGACTGTCTTACTCAAGATGATAGTATGCTATCCGGTTTATCTTTATCATCGTATACTGCTTTAGGTGACCTTACAGGTCACTATTACGCGTTGATAGAGCCCTTAGGATTCTTGCTTGAAGGCCAGCAGTATGATGGCGATCATATACGTGGGAGCTGGGGTCTATAAGCACAACCTTAAAATGTCCCTAGTCATGGGAGTTTCGAGACAGGGCCTCGATACTCCAGAGTAGACTAGTGTATACAGTCGAGACCCCGACGAGGGGCGGTGGCTGGTCTCACAAGCCACTGGTGTCAGTTGGTTCACCTAAGATGTATACAGGTGCTCATTGGGTTATGAGTACACCGGACAGAACTCGCCGGGAACATGCTAGTTGGTCTTATACCTGACGTCAGATAGCAGTTCCCTGGTGACATGTGTACAGGTTAGTTCATCGACCTGAGATCGTCATTTGTCTCGTGTGAGTTCCCACTGTACTTTTATTACTACTCTACCACGGCTCAAAGGAGTCGTGCAAACAGGTTTTAGTTGGGTACAGTCCCGAGCCACATGGAGGCAGTGAGCGGATCTGCAGGGGTTCGTCTCTCCCGGTATTGGGGATGAGGACCCGCTGTGTCTAGGAGAGCCATTACACAAAGCCCTCGGCCGAGGCAGGAGATTTACTGGTAGGCATTCCAGTAGTATCTCAGGGTGTTCTGGGCTACACTCCGACACAACTTGTACCGCTTTTGGGGGTCTGACTTTTACCAACCCCCTAGGCCCGCCATGCGATGATCATAGACGAACGGACCGGACTGTACGGATATTGTCACCGACAGGCTCAGTAGGGTGTCAGCATGAGTTAGCTCACAGACGTCCCTTTTGGTCAATACCTGGTAGCCCGTTACGTATGGCTAATACCTCTGACGTGCTAGTGGTGAAATCCACAGCCAAAAGTATTGACGAGTCTTTAGAGTCCCCCACAGACAGTTACTTAAGTTTCGGGCGAAACGCTGTAGAGGCCGTATGGAGATATGGCAGGGTTCGATCATATACGTGCGGTATTGCACGGATCATGATCGGACAGATAATACTAGCGGGCATTGGTTTAAGCCGGATCCTAGTATTGTACAGTGTAGACTTTGTCTCATTGCATTTGTATTCGGTCGGAATACAAATACGGGTATGTATATACGGTCGCGGGGTTTTCCTGTAATTTATTACGGGATCAGTATTTTGAAGTTGCCAGTTTGCATTCCGTTTCGGCCATCTTTCTTTGTTTCTTTCCTTGGCTGAAATTTGGTGGAGGAGGACTTATTTGCAATTGTGCAAATTAGCTAAGTGGAGAGTGGTCTTTGTAAATTGTTGCTTCATGATGATTCTACCATACTTTGACTTCCCATGTTCATCATGACTTGACTTTTGTGATGAGTGTTGGTTGGTGATATGATGATTATTCCTCATGATGATCACTCATTTCCTTTTGCATTATTTTCTCCTTTTGGCTCACACCACCTTGTGTATGCTCACTCCCTCCTTTTTCTTCTTGGATGAGGGGCCGGCCATTTCGTGAGAGAGGGGGGCTGTCCAAATTTTTGAGGAAGGGAATTGGTCTCATTTGGCTTGCAAAAAATCCTATAGCTCCATCTCAAAAGTTCATCTCATTCCTCCACCAAAAACCATGGCAACTTCAACCCCAATAGAGACATATAGTTCTACACTATCCTACAGCATTCTTGGACACGTCGACTCGCCAACTTCGTGCCCGAGTTGCCTCGGTTTAGAGGTGGGAGCCCGTAAAAGAATCCGGCGATGTGGTGCCCTTCCGACGAGGAGATGAAGACCGGAGATTCCGCAGGGAGACCGGGACGACGACGAGAAGACCGAAGGACACGGATCGCTCGGTATATCTCCCTACCCCTTCTCTAGTTAGCTAGGAGTAGGTTAATGGCCCGATCCGGGTTTATAGTCCGCGGTAGCGCCGGTTTCTTGTTTAAAAAAAAGTTTTGATTCCGCATTTTGGCCTCGTTCTGACGGCCGGGGCGCTGCCGTGGCCTAACATGGTATCAGTGCCACGCCATTAACCTAGTCTAGCTTGCTCTAACGTGTTTACAAGTTCGATCGAACGGATTTTCCAAAAACCGCGTTTCCATCTCGTACTTTCTGTCGAATTTTTCTGTGCTCTAAAAATTATTTGGTACATTTGAAAATTACGTGCAGGGTTTTTTTATGAATTCTGTGAAAATTTGGTAGGCTGACGTTACTGTAGCGCGGCGGATCAGCGGCCAAAACCACGTTTTGGCCGCGGATCCGCCGCCGTTCTGTGGCCAAACTGCACCAAATTTTCACAGTGGGCTTCTGACATGGAAATAGGGTTTTTGGTATGTTCTGTTTGGGCCCAGATTTTCTTTGAGTGCTACAGTTGTGCTTGGGGCCCACTTTAGTAAATGTAGTCGATCGAAAATTTTAAACATGTTAGTTCACAATATTTACATTATATCTGCGACCGTGAATGTCATTTGATCGTAAATCCTGTCTAACTGCTATAGCCCTTTTAGACGGATTTGCGAACGTGACATTCACGTTGATGTTCTGTGTTGTGCTGTGATGTTGCGGATTGTCGTGGTGGATATCCTGGATGCAATGGTAGTACAGTTTGGTTTATTATGTATATTTGATATTGCGGGGCGAGCGTCCGACATGTAGACTGCCGTCACTGCCTGTTTGTATATTATTCTATTGGAGCACGACCGGGCTGAGGTCGATGTACCCGTTGTATGTATATTTTACTTTCTGTACTAGGATTACCCCGCGGAGGGGTGCACGGATAAACGGGTTCTAGAGGGAAACGAGCCCGCATCTCATGGCGTTGAGACGAAGGTGGCTTCACTCTAGAATTGGCGGGCTATTCGCCGCACTCATAGAGGGTACAGGTTGACCCAAGGAGGGGTGCCCAAGTTACTGGATTCTGTGAAGTGCTGGGTGGTCCATTCACGTTGCTGAAGGGGGCTGCCTCGCTTTAGGTTTTGGCGGGTAACTTGCCGCGCCCGTAGGGGTCTAGGATTTCATTGCACAGGCTATCCACACGACCAGGGGAACGTCGGGTTTCAGTAGCGGCTCTGTGAAACCCGGGGATCCCAGATATCTGTATTGTTCTGTGATGCTTATTACATTTCTGTGATATTGCATTTTATCACGCCTTGAGCGATTATTATATATTAATATATATACTAGTAGATGGTGTATATGATTTGCACCCGCGCTAGTCCAGTCCCCGCTCTGTCGTTAGTTAAGTAACCTAACGGGTGATGACGGGACCCAGTGGCGAATGCGGGTGGCATATACGTACATCGTATTTTCGTTCTTTATTGGTGTGATCAATTGATAGAACTGCGTTGATTCGGATCAATGCAACCTAAACAAACCTATTCTGATGTTGTTGGAACATTTTTCAAAAAAAAGGGGGCTGTTATTGCAAGGACGTTCTCTTTTATTTTGCACAGTGGTATTCAGTTGGAATATCCAGCACCTCAGTCGACGAGGCAAGGGCCGAGATCCCTTCACCGGGAGTGACCCCTTGGACAGAAGTTTGCGTCAGGGCAATAACTTCACTATAGTTGATTACTTTTGCTTTGCATCATGGTATTCAGTTGGAATATCCTGCACCTCATTCTACGGGGAAAGAGCCGAGATCCCTTTACCGGGAGTGACCTCTTTAGCAAAGGTTTTCGTCGCTATATTTTTATAAAAAGCTATGCGGTTCCTTCAATGATATCAAGTTCATTACATTAAAAGATTTTCGCCAAAAACTAGACGTAGCCCTCCGTCATTTCTTTCAAGCATTACTTTGTATTCGTGCTGCGTTTGTTGACTGGGTCAAGGCGTAGTGTACAGTAGCTAAGTAGTGTTCGTTTGTGGCTTATTAATGGGATTGGTTAGGACAGTCGTGCGGCCTTGTTGACTGTGTCAAGGGCTTGTACGGGTGGGTTTAATGCAATCCAGGATAATGATGGGTTGAACTTGACTAGGACTCTTTGATTTGTTGACCGTGTCAAGGTCACTTGGGTCCTAGGGGTAAAAATTACATGGGAGTTTCTAAAGAAACTGAAACTTGCCAGATATGCGCATACCTTCTGGAGTGTGATAACGTGAGTGGATTCCATCACGTTATCATGCTATGATAGTTGGATCCCGATTCCCACTGATGAGTTGGTTTACTCCTCGGGTGATCCCGACTAATTCTTCTTTCAGGTTTGGAGGAGAATTTGAGGTTACAGTGGGAGGTTTCCTGATTAGATAAATTGGTAACCATTCTGATCTAGGTTAGAGTGCACGCTGAGTGTTTCTTTTCTCTCTCTCTTTGGCAGCGACCATGACCCGACCCTAGACTATGACTCAGTGACCAAGTTGACCGAACCTTCTTAAACACTGGCTTTTGGATTGTCAGAGTTGCATACCTTATTGCCACTCCTACTTTTACCCTTTTCTCCAGGACACCCCGTATTATTACGAACGTCCACTTCCATTGGATAAAACCATCGTATGGTTATATACAAACTCGAAGGAATTTATTCGAGAATGGTTTCCGGTTCTGGAGAAAACGAATAGGACTATTCAGTTGTCTTTTCCTTTTACCTTCTCTCAGGTTGCGAGTGCCCCTCAGATTAGGGGATAGTACACCTATTACGCAAATTGGATAGTCTTCTTCCAAACCATAGGCAGGTGCCGACCGGTAGGGAATGAAAAAAACCAATTAGCCTAACGATGGTGTACAGAAAGTATTATGTAAAGACAAATAAAGGGATTAGAAGGAGGGCAAAGTAAATTGCGACTGCTATTCACGACCAAACCAAGTATTTCTTCGCCAATCCTACATCACCTTTGTATTTCTCCAGAACACTCCGTATCACTACGAAGATCCACAGTTTATTGGATATTCCATCGTATGGTTATATACGAACTCGAAAGGAACTTGTTCCAGTTCGGGGATGGATTCTGGTTCAGGAGAAATAGGAATAAGGTTTATTCAGTTGTCTTTTATCTTCACCTTCTCTCGCATTGTGAGTGTTCCTAGGATTAGGACAGTACACCCATTATGCTTATTGGATAGTCTTCTTCCAAACCATAGGCTGGTGCCGAGCGGTAGGGAAGGAAGAAAACCATTTGGCCTAAAGGGGTGTACAGAAGGTAATGACTAAAGACATATGAAGGGATTTGGAGAGATGACAAAGAAATACACGGTTACAGTTGTGAATCTGGATAATGGAAGAGGCATTACTAGGAATACCCGGATACCCCTACGAAACATTTCAATGTTTCAGTTTCACTGTGTACTGTTAAAAGAAAAATGATTTCCCAATTAGACACTTGCTCCAGGGTATGTATTTACCAGGTATGATTCTCACATCTGTATGGTTTTATAGATAATGAGTGGGAGTAAGTTATTGGGAATTAGGTGATTGTCCTCATTATATCGGAATTCGTTGTAATTGGTGATATTTGAGGAAATCGCCTTGGCTGTTTGCCGGATGGAAAATATTTGGTTTTGAATATCCGTTGCTATGCACCAATTTCAAATTGATATATCTGTACGTCTATTTTTATAGAGTGAGATATAACTTTTTGAAATTATGTCCATGACATTTACCAATATCAGTGGATGGTTAGGTAAGGAGCATTAAACAGCGGTGTAATTTTTCTTAACCATAAGTATAGTTTTCAACCTACGACACACAGGGATTGAGTTATTGGACTCAAGGGACTTATACAGAGTATTGTATGTTGTCCAGTGTCCATCAGGACAGAGGGGTTACTTGTGACTTCTCTAGTTCTTAGACATGTGTTTCGTAGAAACACAAGGTCCAAGTTTTAAGAAGTTATAGGTATAAGAATAGAGTAGAGAACCAGATGTTGCAAGTATCGGGATTCTTCAAGGTGATCGAAGATGTAGATACTTGTGTATGGTATTCAGTTGATAGCAATGATTAAGAGAACTTGCTTCTCTTTCAGGTTATTCATAATTGGAAGCACTCCTAAGTTGAGTAATGATGATCGGCCTCTCTCCATTTAGTTGACATGCACTGGAGACAGCTGCATTATTTGAATCTGGTTCCAATTAAATCAGTGCCTCTGTTCCTATATTGGATATAGAATAGTTCATATCTTAACGATGTTAAGGTATGGGGAGTTGTCCAGCTTATGCTTAAAACCAGACTCTGGATAACTCAAGGCACGTTTTTGTAATGGTTGTTTGTGGGTTGACCCAGGCTATGACGAGGGTTGACTTTCTACCACCTGGAAGATCAATAGTGATATTGTTCTTGACTCGCCATAGTTTTAGTAAAAATGGATTTTTTTTCAGAAAACAGTAGTGGGAGTATGGTAGAACTGGAAGTGATTCCAGAACCGCAGACGATTACTGAAAATTTGATAAGAACCTAAACATTCAATTTGGTTTGACATTCCAATGGCCACTCCGCAGATACGGTGGGTAACCTCAGGCACCCGAGAGGTACTCCAGTAGCCTCAAGGACGGTGACAGGGATGTTCTTGTTTACCCAGACTTGCTATTGTTGTTGTTCCAGGCTGCGAAACCCGGCAGGAGGATGAGTATAGCATCGTTCTAAACTAGCTTTAGAAGTGTACGTGTATATGACTCTGCCAGAGGGTTGTCGTAGTCAGTGGGAGCAGCGAAAGCATTGGTGGACAAGTGGCTTATGTCTATTTATAGACTAAAGCAGATGTAGCGGAGATAGATCATCTATTTCTGATATGACAGTCATAGGTTTGACTTCATCAGAATAGGGGATGGATCTGTTAAGAAGGTAGTAGGGTGTGATGTCCTGGTATTTGGATGACATACACAGAGTAGAAAGTGAAATTCCTTTACTACGATCGGTTATACTTTGGTTGTCACACAGTGGTTTCTCCACATAGGATATAGATATAATATCAGACATTCCGGTTACTAGATTTATGTTTTTAAATCTAGATTTGGGTAGTTTCCCAATCTGGGTACTTAGACAGCATTCTAAAGGTGTTTTAGAATGGACGACTCCTGGCACAGTAGTATACCTGCAGGTGATGAAGTAACCCTCTCTAAAGGTGTCTTACAGACTAAAGGGGAGAGGGATGTGCATGATTGGCAGATCACTTGCTTAGGCAATTGAGTCAATCATGAGATGTCAAGTACCACACCAGATGTTGTTTTTGCAGTAGATGCAATAAGTTGATATTGATCCTATCCTGGAGAAACATTCGGAAGCAGTTTTAGAACATAAGTGGATGTTCTAGGGATATGATAACATCAGCCTCATTCAGGAGACCGTTATCATTCCAGGTTTCCAAGGTAACCTGGACGGCAGAGTGACTGTCAGAGTTATAGTCTTCCCTCTGACGAGGGGCAGTATTTTGGACAGGTGGTCCAGGCGGATACTGAGGGAGGCATGACGCAGGATACTGATTAAGTTCAGTTGACGATACAGTCTAAGAAGTTTGGATTTGGAGTTCATTTATGAGCTAGGTCCCATCAGATATCCAGGCATATTCTAAGACAGGTATTGCTCATTTCGGGAGATGGCTTTCTCCGCGAACTTAAGATAAAGAGAGACATAGAAAGAAACATTAGGGCGGATCCACTCACTGAGGTTATTCCTCAAACGCAATAATTTTGCAAACGAGCTTTGTGAGACTGACTAGTAGAGGAGTTGGGTGTTCGGTATCACACGGGCTGTGAGTATGCGATATCGCAATAATTAGCCTTGAGTGCAAGTGGGAGATTGTTGGAGATAGTGCCCTCAGAGTCAATTATTGGATCACAGGAACGTGATTGCAATGATTGAGGGAGGACCTATACCGGTAGGACTGTCTTACTCAAGATGATAGTATGCTATCTGGTTTATCTTTATCATCGTGTACTGCTTTAGGTGGCCTTACAGGTCACTATTGCGCGTTGATAGAGCCCTTAGTATTCTTGCTTGACGGCCAGCAGTATGATGGAGATCATATACGTGGGAGCTGGGGTCTATAAGCACATCCTTAAAAGGTCCCTAGTCGTGGAAGTTTCAAGACAGGGCCTCGATACTCCAGAGTAGACTAGTGTATACAGTCGAGACCCCGACGAGGGGCGGTGGCTGGTCTCACAAGCCACTGGTGTCAGTTGGTTCAGCTAAGATGTATACAGGTGCTCATTGGGTTATGAGTATACCGGACAGGACTCGCCGGGAACATGCTAGTTGGTCTTATACCTGACGTCAGATAGTGGTTCCCTGGTGACATGTGTACAGGTTAGTTCATCGACCTGAGATCGTCATTTGTCTCATGTGAGTTCCCACTGTACTTTGATTACTACCCTACCACGGCTCAAAGGAGTCGTGCAAACAGGTTTTAGTTGAGTACAGTCCCGAGCCACATGGAGGCAGTGAGCGGATCTGCAGGGGTTCGTCTCTCCCGGTATTGGGGGTGAGGTCGCGCTGTGTCTAGGAGAGCCATTACACAAAGCCCTCGGCCGATGCAGGAGATTTACTGGTAGGCATTCCAGTAGTATCTCAGGGTGTTCTGGGCTACACTCCGACACGACTTGTACCGCTTTTGGGGGTCTGACCTTTACCAACCCCCTAGGCCCACCATGCGATGCTCATAGACGAACGGACCGGACTGTACGGATATTGTCACTGACAGGCTCAGTAGGGTGTCAGCATGAGTTCGCTCACAGACGTCCCTTTTGGTCAATACCTGGTAACCCGTTACGTATGGCTAATACCTCTGACGTGCTAGTGGTTAAATCCACAGCCAAAAGTATTGACGAGTCTTTAGAGTCCCCCACAGACAGTTACTCAAGTTTCGGGCGAAACGCTGTAGAGGCCGTATGGAGATATGGCAGGGTTCGATCATATACGTACGGTATTGCACGGATCATGATCGGACGGATAATACTAGCGGGCTTTGGTTTAAGCCGGATCCTAGTATTGTACAGTGTAGACTTTGTCTCATTGCATTTGTATTCGGTCGGAATACAAATACAGGTATGTATATACGGTCGCGGGGTTTTCCTGTAATTTATTACGGGATCAGTTTTCTGAAGTTGCCAGTTTGCATTCCGTTTCGGCCATCTTCCTTTGTTTCTTTCCTTGGCTGAAATTTGGTGGAGGAGGGCTTATTTGCAATTGTGCAAATTAGCTAAGTGGAGGGTGGTCTTTGTAAATTGTTGCTTCTGATACTACCATACTTTGACTTCCCTTGTTCATCATGACTTGACTTTTGTGATGAATGTTGGTTGGTGGTGTGATGATTATTCCTCATGATGATCACTCATTTCCTTTTGCATTATTTTCTCCTTTTGGCTCACACCACCTTTTGTATGCTCACTCCCTCCTTTTTCTTCTTGGATGAAGGGCCGGCCATTTCTTGAGAGAGGGGGGCTGTCCAAATTTTTGAGGAAGGGAATTGGTCTCATTTGGCTTGCAAAAAATCCTATAGCTCCATCTCAAAAGTTCATCTCATTCCTCCACCAAAAACCATGGCAACTTCAACCCCAATAGAGACATATAGTTCTACACTATCCTACAGCATTCTTGGACACGTCGACTCGCCAACTTCGTGCCCGAGTTGCCTCTGTCCAGAGGTGGGAGCCCATAAAAGAACCCGGCGATGTGGTGCCCTTCCGACGAGGAGATAAAGACCGGAGATTCCGCAGGGAGATCGGGACGACGACGAGAAGACCGAAGAACACGGATCGCTCGGTATATCTCTCTACCCCTTCTCTAGTTAGCTAGGAGTAGGTTAATGGCCCGATCCGGGTTTATAGTCCGCGGTAGCGCCGGTTTCTTGTTTAAAGAAAAGTTTTGATTCCGCATTTTGGCTTCGTTCTGATGGCCGGGACGCTGCCGTGGCCTAACAGTGATCTAGAGTGAGTAGAGAGTGGTTTTGGTGGCTTGGTCTCAATGGCCCTTGATTTTCAACTCATGAAACACTAGGGCTTAAGAGAGAGGAAGAAGAGAGAGAAACCATGAGAGAGAATGTGTCATGATAAAATGAAGGGTGAGCTCTCATATTAGGAAAAAAATAATCAAAATTTTATTAAGATAATTGTCATGGTTGATGTTGATTTGACCATTATCATGTTACAATTAATGCTAAGCACAAATATCTTTTGCTCAACAAAAATATCTAAGTCAATAAGGGTCAACATGGTCAAATGGTCAAACCAAATTAGCCATAACACAATTATCTCTAATAAAAGATTAATAGTCAATTTCCCCATCTCATTAAGCTTTTAATCAAGTCATTGGTCAAAACCTTAATGAGGTGTCTCTTTCTCTGCCTCTGTCAACTGTATATACATACCCGCATCCGTGTTCCGAGGAACACGAATACAATGAGACTGAACCAATCCAAAATCAAATAATAGGTTCCGACTTAAACCAAAGCCCGCTAGTATCAACTGCCCAAACACCAAACACGCACAAGTGCGCATATGTGATCGAACCCTGTCGTAAAACCATACGACCTCTACTCGTTTCTTCCGTAACTGGGAAACCCTCTGTGTGGGACTCTAAATACTCGACAGTACTCTGGCAGTGGGTTTAACCACAAGCACGTCAGCGGCACTAGCTATACGTAACGGCTACCCAGGTACCTGTCGAAAGGAAGTCCGACGAGCAAACTCGTCCGAACTCCTACTGAGCATATCCGTGACAATATCCGTACAGTCCGGTCTCTTTGTCAAAGACTATCGCATACCGGGTCTAGGGGGTGGTGAACGTCAGACCCTAATAACCTGATAAGTCATGCCGATGTGGCTCAGGACCAATCCGGGAAACTACTGATCAACCTATCAGTAAATCCCAACTGCCTTGGCCAAGGTCTTATGGTCCTGACCAATCGATCACTGAGCGATATCAACTCCCAACACCGGGAGGGACGAATCCCCAACAATCGCTCACTGTGTCCATGTGGCTCGGGACTGTACCCAACCAAAACCTGTTTGCACGACTCAGTAGAGCCGTGGTAGGGTAGTGTCAAAGCTCAGTGGGAACTCACACGAGAAAAATGTCGATCTTGGGTCCAAAGACTAACCTGTACACATGTCACTTGAGAACTTCCATCTGACGATAGGTATAGTACCATCTGGAGGTTCTCGGCGGGTCCGTCCAGTGTACTCACCCCCAGCGAACACCTGTATACGATCTTAGGTGCATCAAACCAATGGCTGCGGGACCAACCATCCCCCGACGGGGTTAGAAATGTATACACTAGTCTACTCTGGAGTATCAATGCCCAGTCTCGATACTCCCTCGACTAGGGACCATTTAAGGATGTGCTTATGAACTACCCTGCTCCCACAAGTATGATCGCCATCACAACGCAGGTAGTCAAGAAAGATCCTACGGGCTTTATCAACATGTAACCGCAATATGTAATAACGAGTATGACATATGCCATGTTAAGGTAAAAACAAACCATAATAGTATACTACCATATCGAGTCTTTATCAATATGTGCAAGATAGATATAACAGCAATAGAAATAAATACACATATCCTGACAAAGACAAGTCAAATAATATACTATAAAACTGAGCAAGATTGTCCTGTACATACATATCCCTAGCATCCATATGTATACATATACAATACGGGCCTCTAGGGCATATATATCCAACAGTATACATATATATACTTGTGGTGGTTTTTTCCGCCGTTGGGCATGATTTGCTCCCGTTTGGGGATGCTTTCTTTATATTCTATGTTGTACCCGTTTCGGGGCTAGTTTTTACAAAGGAGGTGCTGCCGAAATTTTTAAGAAAGTAAAAATAAGTTTAAGGATTTTTACTTAAGGTTTCCAAATGTTGTATCAATGTTTTCATTACTTACTTCTTTTGAAAGGATTAGATTTCTAGGTTTCGGCTTACTTAAGTTACGTTACGCCTGTAGACGTTGCGTGATCTAAATGCCGGTTACGAGCTAATATTTCGAGTCGTGACAAAGTTGGTATCAGAGCGCTAGGTTTAACCTTTGTTCGTGTTTAGGTTTGACTATGTGGAGTCTGGGGCATAATATATTTTGGAACCTAGGCTTGACCTTACGGAACTTAGACTTGGACAGGGGGGTATTAGATCCGAACTTTCATTACATAAGCTGACCCTGATTGATGGAGTAAGTAGCTTAAGTAGTGTGACATCCGTACGTATGTTCCGCGGCATATTTACGATACGATACTCCACTTAAGTGACCTTAGGATGTACATATCTTGAGACTTATGATTCTCTTCGTTTCCTTGATTATATATCCATTTGAGATCCTTGATACTATTCATTTACATGATCATAGTCTCACTGATTCCGTTCCTCCTTATGATCATGTATTCATTCTAGATGTGTTGATTCATTTCAATCCTTTGATTTTTTTCGTCGATACATGATTGAGGTTCCGTCACCATGGTTTGAGCGCAGTTTGAGCTGCTGCTAGTGATGCGGTCAGGGCGAGCTCATCATGGACGAGTACTGACCATCGTGTTTTCTAGTGACATGGAAACGTATCGATGCAGTGTTGTGTTGTGACCTCTCGTTTGAGACGAGTGTGCAGTTTTGTACCGGATGATCGGGCCATTGTTAGAGGCTGCCTGTTGTGAGAGGACTGTTGATGTACAGCATACCTCAGAAATTATGATGTCATCTACCGTGCAGATAGATGACCCAGTTGTTGTTGAGATTGATGAGATGTCGCTTCCAGAGCTTACGAGCTGAGATCGCTGGAGCTTTCAAGCAGAGATGCGATAGGTGATAGCTAGTCTATCTTGAGTTAAGAGACGAAGGTGATTCGTCAGATTTGACGCGCCGACGCAGGCCCAGTTGAGTTGAAGATTTCTAGTGTGGAGAGTCTTACTCAGATCTAGAGTAGATCGATCCAGAGATGATGTTGTTCGTCGGATATTCCGATGTGAGATCGGTAAGCTGACCAGTTTCAGATAGAGGACCTCACCCAGATGTGTTGTGAGTTGATCGAGAACGGACGAGTATTGAGTATTCCTCCGATGATTGAGGCGAGTTCCCGAGGATGTGTTCGGCTAGAGATCTTCTACAGAGTGATGAAGATACCGAGTTTATGATTTCGGGTCCGTATGAGAGATTCCGGATTGACTGTAGCCGAGAACATTTGCAGTACGCAGATAGTATGACGTGACGTCAAAGTGGACGATAATAAAGATGAGGGGAACAAGAGGTTCATGTGAAATGTTAACGAGCTGTTGTTACTCCCCGTTGAGATTAGAGATCAAATGTGTATACAGAAGCGTTGGAATTCGACCTGTTCCCAAGGAAATGCTGTGCTGAGAACGCTGATGTCCAGAGAACGAGAAAAGATTATATAAGTGTACCAGCCTCCGTACAGTTCGGTATAGGCGAGATCGGAAGAGACCTTGAGCCGGTTCCTTCCAGGACACTGCTGCGATGAGATTGCACCGAGAATCAGTTGTGTCACATGTATTCAAAGGGCCAGAGGCCGACGCCAGTGACGTGCTGCTTTATGAGTGATCATACTAATTGGCCGAGAGATGACCTGAGGAGTGCCAGAGAGGAATTGTTTCCGTTAGCACACCTGACCGGGCAGATGAGCCAAAGGATTGCGAGATTGGTAATCCACAGAGAAATGAGGACCCAGAGACAGAGGACGCTGGACCGTGAGCAGGAGGCAAGAAGATGTTCTGCTCTGCCAGTTTTGGGCGCACCGAATTTTTTTTGACATTGTAGGAGGTGTACATCATTGTCATTTGTTGCGATTTG
This sequence comes from Agapanthus africanus, assembly GCA_030015575.1. Classification (NCBI taxonomy): domain Eukaryota; kingdom Viridiplantae; phylum Streptophyta; class Magnoliopsida; order Asparagales; family Amaryllidaceae; genus Agapanthus; species Agapanthus africanus. The sequence goes on along the minus strand of JASDDO010000022.1, from coordinate 478,800,047 downwards.
CGTTGTGATCCGAGTTTCATGCTTATATCGCTTGGATTTGAGTTTTGATGATTGAGTTTCATGATATTGTTTCCGTGCACCATGGCTGCACCTACTGGGTATTTACATTTTGTGCATAGTTATTACACTTGATATACGTTTTACACATCGTTGTGTTGGTTCATAATTTGTGCATATTTATTGCACTTGATATTGGTTTGTACCTTGGCTGCACGTGTTTATGATTTCGTGGATTTCATACGGTTGATTTGATATTGTGCATGTGGTACACACTCGATTTGATTTTTGCACTCGGTATAGCTCGCATATGCTTGCAGTGCATTGATACGTGTTTTGTGCACGCATTTGCACATAAGTATGAGTTTTATACACCTTGGTACACTCGGTGTAGTTGTCATACGCATTTAAGTTATTGATGAGTTTCCGTGCAGTTATGCACCTGATTTGATATTTCGTGCACTGGATGAACAGGATTTGATATTTCATGCACTGGATGCACATGATTTGATATTTCGTGCACTCGATGCACAGGATTTGATATTTCGTGCATAGGATGCACAGGATTTGATATTTCTTGCACTGGATGCACCGGATATGATATTTCATGCACTGGATGTACCCGATTTGCATTTCATGCGTTTGTTGCACAAGGTGGGTATTTCGTGCATTGGTTGCACTAAATTTATACTCCGTATATTGGGTGCACCCGATTTATGTCTTTGAGCATTCGTTTACAAGATTTGTGTTTTCGTGCATGCCACTGCACTAGATGCTTTTTACGAACCCGACGCGCTTGGTATTGGATTTTTGCGCATATTAGGCGCTTGGTATTGGATTTTGTGCGCATCGGATACACTTGAGTGAGATTTTACTCGTGCATGTTGGATGCCCTTGATTTAGATTTTATCCGTGCATATTAGATGCGATTTTATTCGTGCATGTGGGATGCACTTGATTTCGATTTCATTCGTGCATGACGGATACACTTTATTTGGACTTTCGCGCACGTTGGGCGCGTGATATGATTTTGTGCACACCTGATGCACTCAATTGGGGTTTTCGTTCATGCATGTTAGTTGCACTGGATCGAGATTTTCGTGCACTAGAAAGACACTAGTTGTTGTTTTCGTGCACACCAGTTGCATTGGGCAAATGCTTTCGTACACACCCGTTGCACTTAGTTTTACTTTTGTGCATATTGTGGCACCTGTATTTGGATTTGATTTCCGTACACACCAGACGCACGTGATTATTGGATACGCCTTTTGAGCCTGATTTTGCTCTTGAGCCCTTTGTTTACATGATAAGTGCTATATTATGTAGTAGCCGAACAGGACTGATCCAAGGACTGTGCCTGAGTACTTTGCATGCATAAAAAGTTTACCAAGAGGTTTTCAAAAATGAGCTATAGTCTCGCTATTTATTACATGTCCGTGAGCGACACGAACGTTTACAAAAGAAAATCTTTTGGGATATTTTAAAAAGGGCGGAAACGTATATTTTGGCAAAACATATATGAACATACATTTATTACTTCATAAATGAGTGTCCGTCACTTGTGCCGTGAGTTACGCATCACACGGCGATTCAGAAAAGATTTTGCATGTGTTTTATTCAGTTTTAAAAGATTTTTCAAAGGATGCGTACTATACCCGTATTATAGTATTTGACTAGTGCATATTGGATTTCAGTAGTGGATTTCGAGATCTGTACCTCCTTTGTAACTCCGATGATTTGCGTACAAATCTGATGATTTGCATGACGCTTGACGGAGTTCGATTTTGATTTTCGTACTCGTTTTCAGGCGCACATGATGCGCTGTTGTATTTCAGTATCTTTCGTGATTTCGGAGCCCCGTTGATTTGAGCTGATTATTGAAATGTTTTAGTGTTTGGGGGTTTAAATTTAAATTTGGGGACCGAATTTATTTAAGGGGGGAAGATTGTAACATTTCAGAAAAATATAAAATATTATTTTCGGAATTTAATATTAAAAATAATATATTTCACGAAAACTACCGATTTGCGAATTTGGGGTTTTCGTAAAATGGTATAAATGTTTATCAATAATTTTGAAATAATTGGGAGATTAAAATAATTTATTTATTTAAAAATATTGTGGTGATGGAATTTGTTAGCATTCTTTTTTGGCCAAAATTCGTTTTAATGTGCTTTGCTTGCAATTTCGCGAGCAGCTTAGGGCAGTATGGGTTCTTTTAGTGAGTCATTGGTTTTTTGCATTAATTGGGCATGGGCTCATTTGTAGTGATTCACCTCTTTGCTTTAATTGCTTTTGGTTTCGCTAAGGATATTTTGTGATGGATATTTGTGTGGCCATCCTTACACTCACCACTTGCTTCCTTATGGTCACCTCTCCCAATAAAACTCCCCAGTGAAGACTTCCACAATGGCCGAGCACCATATTGGCCGAGCCCAATTTGGTGTGAGCTTGATTTTTTTTCTCCAAGCTAAAATCCTTTGCTCACAATTTCTCCATTGGCAACTTCATTTATCTCCACCCAAATCCTTGGGTGCTTTGAGACAAAGTATTCACACACCATCTCTACTTCATCTTGGGTATCTAGGCTAGCAAACTGGATGTCCGAGTTGCTTCGGGTTAGAAGTGGGAGCCCGTATAAAGAATCCTCGACGTGTGTCCTCTTTGACGAGCGTGACCGGAGAGCGAACTTTGTCGAAGCAGCCGCAATATGCTAAGGATTGAGATTGAAGACCGAAGGACACGGATCGATCGGTATAATTTCTTAAACCACTTTACAGTTTACTAGTATAGGTTTATTGGTATGATTGGGGTTTTAGGCTTGGTGGTTTTCATGAATAGCGACCCTAGTTAGGGTTTTGGCTATGTTTTCCGGTATTGGGATTCTTGGTTTTGAAACTTGATATTGTATTTGGTCGTTGGACGTTGTACATCAACGACGTGGGTTGGTTGGTTGTTTTGCATGCATAGACTATAGGTTCTAACTTATGAGCGCACCGCGTGCCGTATTTTGATTTTCGGGACTTAATGTTAATAGCTTTACGATTTTATATTGATTGTAGGTACATTCGCGTGGATTTCGAGACGACGAAGCGCATCGACTACGGCTAAGTGAGGAGTTTATCATGTGAGTAGATTTATATCTACGGGGGAAGTCGGGTGGATGGCGTACAGCACCCCTGCAAATTTATGAATGTAGACCGATATATATACATAGAATACAGTAGGAGAAACCTACATTAGAAAAGTATAGATGTGGTTAAAAAGATAGTTAGAGGTGATATTAATGATTGTGTGTGTGTGTGTGTGTGTCTGTGTGTGTATTGAGATATGAGATGAAAGGTATAGGGACATAACTCTTGGAGATTTATATGATAGAATGCATATGTAAAATGACTCGATGTGAGAGATTGATGCGATGAAAATAGTATACGATGGGATATGATGACTTGGTTGTTATGTCGTTATATGGATGCGAGTCGATAAGAAATAATTGATACCTTGCCGGTCCCCTGATATGAGATATATATGGATAATGATGTGCATAATGAGTGATATGCCGTACGAGACTTAAATCCGCACCCCCGTTGTTGTATAGGTTGATAGAATCCCTAATTGTTTAATGTCACCGTACGATAGATTACCGTACGCGATGAGTTTTACCTGTTGATTGATTTATACCCTTGATTAGAGGATGACGTACGATAGATTATTCCGTACGTGGTGTTGTGAGGCTGGATGCCGATTGATAGATTCACCAACTCGGATATGTTATAGATACGTATACCTGATAGCATTTCGCGTATGATGTACCTTATGCTACGGTTATAATATTCTCATTGCATTATATATGTACCTGTGCTAGTACACCTACACCATTATCAATGATGCGTATGTTACACTTACACAGATTGCCGGTTCACACACTTTCATCATCGATAATTGCTATGTCACTCACACAATAGAATTGCTACATCATGCTATAATATACTTGCTATGCTCACATCATTATGCTATGTTGCATGACATACCCTGCTATAGCTGCATATACCCCTAGGTGGTATTGTATTGTCATTGGACATTGAAACGTTGATTATTGTACTATTGCGCTTATGAAATGCATCATACATACCTGCTTACATGTATATACACATATCTTGCTATAGTTACATGTACACCTCATATGATGCTGCACCTGATTTCGGAGGAATTGGGAACCGCATGATATATTTTAAAACTGGATTCATTTAAAAGAGCGGTTTTCCCTTAATATGCTCATATTGTTGTTTTATGTTGCATACATCAGTTTTCATGTGATTTATGGATTTGAGAACCGTGGGGGTATTTTAAGAAATTTATGTATTGTTTGAAAACCCGGTTTCTCTTGATATGATATTTCAGTATGACCACCATGAGTTTGCTCGGTTCTAAGACTTATGTTAGAAATCCGATTCGAGGAGCGGTCACCGTCTGCGGGTATATGGTGGACCCGGTATGGTTCCCGGGGGCAAGAGATGATTTTCGTGGTATAGATGATGAGCCTGACAAGCGAGCTACTACCTACCGGTGATAGTATTTGGACTCGGCGGTTATCCGGAGGATACCGACTAGAGTTGTGAGATGATACGGGCCGATCCAGACTGACAAAGCCCGTGGGCCGATCCGGACTGACGGAGCCCGAGATATTGATGAGGGTCGATCCGGACTGACGGAGCCCGAGATATGAGGATTTTCGTGTCGATGCTGGACACGGGTTTCATGATGTTTCGAGTGTCGATGTTGGACACTCAGGTTCCATGATTTTGATGTGTCGTGAGGGACACACGTTGATTTATATCCTCATATTTACCTGCATATGATTTAATGATATTTGCATACATGATGTTCTTGTGTCATTGGTTGACACGTAGATGAGATCCACATGCATACAGGTATTTGATTATATGGTAGGATGTTATCCACATGCTGTTAGGCGTTGATTATGTGTTAGCACATATGCAGATACAGTCACCCTAGATATCATAGTATTACCTTTATGATATAGTTGACCTAGGAATCGTTGTTTATTTCGATTTCTACCTGATGATGTTTTCTACTCACGAGTTGGCAACTCACCCCCGTTGTGCCACAGTTCTTGCAGGTTGACCGCATGGATCAGTAGCGGCATCGCTGGCACACAGCTTACATTCGGGTGATTTGCTTTGGTAGGTGGTACATGTTAGATCGTGCCCCTCTTGCATTATTATTATTCCTATTGTATCTAGTCAACTCTATCAAATCAGAAACTAGTATTTGTATAAGTGAAGACTTAGCAAGACTTGTAGTTGGGAGACTTAGAGCGATGGGTTATATGTTCGCTTGGTGGGTTTGATGTCTTGTTTTTCATTTTCCTTTGTATTGATCTTCGTCGTTGGGCGCCGTATACATATATATGCTTGTGGTGGTTGTTTCCGCCGTTGGGCGTGATTTGCTCCCGTTTGGGGATACTTTCTTTATATTCTATGTTGTACCCATTTCGGGGCTAGTTTTTACACAGGAGGTTCTGCCGAAATTTTTAAGAAAACAAAAGAAAGTAAAAATAAGTTTAAGGATTTTTACTTAAGGTTTCCAAATGTTGTATCAATGTTTTCATTACTTACTTCTTTTGAAAGGTTTAAATTTCTGGGTTTCGGATTACTTAAGTTATGTTACGCTTGTAGACGTTGCGTGCTCTAAGTGCCGGTTACGAGCTAATATTTCGGGTTGTGACGGGACCATAGTCTCGGGTATGCACGAGACCCTCGTTAAGCACGATAACTCTTTTCCATCGATCAATTTCAATTGATATGGAGATTGATAGGTTTAGTGACATATTGTCTTGATTGTTGTCATGATTCGCATGCTATACTGCTTACCTGTATATGTTATTCCACACTCTCATGTTATTACTTTATATATGTTATTTCATGTTTATTGTTATTGTCACATATTATCTATTATTATATCACTTATATTATGTCATCCTAGCAACCTGAGTATGCATGCTCAGAGAAAGAAGTGAACATAGCACCAGAACAAGACGTGCCATATGAGCTTGAGGAGATATAGACCAGCGACGTCTGCTTATCATTTCATTTGATTTCGAATAAAAGAATAATTTGTTATCAGTTGTTAGTTTTTTTTAATGTTTAAAGACTTGTATCCATTGAACTCTGATTCGTTTAAATGTAATAAATTTAGTGACTGTATTTCTCTTTATCTGTATTTGATTATTGCATGCTTTGTAACGCTAGAAGACGAAATATGACTACGGCGGTATTTTTCTTTGACCATGGGAGCATGGCTGGCCTAGTCACCATCATATTTCGTATTTTGAGAAGTGGGGCGTGACATGGTTTTGTTGGTATCAGAGCCAGGTTTAGATTGAAATTACAGTTTCCGACTAGAGTTTAACAATTTAAGTCGTCAATTCGGTCTAGATTGTAAACTTGTTATCTTGACTAGGGTTTCCTTTGCATTATATCATGTTGCATTGACGTTCAATTTCATATAATTCTTGCCTTATTCCTTCTTTATATCTAATTCACGGTGACGCTTAGTACATGAGACTTTTGGGCTTTAAATCGGTCGTAATTGTGATCTTGTTTCTTAATTAGGAATTCCTCCTTGACTAAATTTCTGTAGTTTGTCCTGCTACAAGTTATAATGTGGTACTCTGCTAAGTAACTTGGAATTCTGCATTTGATTTTCTTTCTCTCGATTTAGCTGTGTTCTATCGCATATCCTTATTCTTGATTATCAAATCCTATCTTATTTGTTAATTTCTATCATTCCCTGATTTTAAATTCAATTTTCATTCTTTATCTTTGTACCATTCTTGACAGCCTAATTCCTATTTATGTTTCTATTATTCGAGTGCTTTCTCGCAGCGTCGATTTTCGAAGATGTATACCGTAATCCATACTCAGGCTAGTCTATTGTCCATTACTAGTACTATTTTTCTTGAACGTAATTATATTTAATAACGTTTGTTATCCTAAATTTAGCTTTCTCTCTATTTGTATTTAGTTATATTTTCTCATTTGTGTGTTATTAGGTATTTTTGTTTTACTTACTTACTTTAAATACTCTATTATTTTCAAATTTTTCAATAGTTTTAATTCACACTGTATATTTTATTTTCTAGTGAATTTCTTCTATTAATACTTTTCATATTATCATTCTTTTTAAATATGTAGATCTATTCTTCATTCTTCTTGTTTTTATTTTTCTCTACTTTTAACTACAGAATTTCACTTCAATTTATTTATTACTCTATATTTGCTTTAACATTCTATTGTTTATTATAGTGTTATCATTCGTATTCACTTCGTCTATTAGTGTTCTTTTGTTTAACTCTCAAAATGTGTATTTATTAGCTGTTTGGTTTTTCTTTAATATGGGTTTCATCTTGATTTTCTATATAATATTCTCTTCCCTTTTATTTTTATTTGTTCTAACTATTTTTCATTTTTGCATTTTCGTTTATTTACTTATGAATGTACTACATTAAATTTAGTATTTTTCTATTTACTGTAATACAATTATTGTTATTCTGCATACTAGTACTTTGTTTATTTATTTTTGTTGAGGTTCCTAGCACCCTAACCGCTAACCGCGGCCGTTGCGGAATGAAAAACTTTTAGGTTTAAAAAATTTAGCGCTAGAAACAACTATCTCGAATCGAAACCAAATATGAAACTAGCAAGCTATAGGGGTTCTAGCTACTATGATAAAATGTTTTACCAAAACATTCGTGTCCTTTTGTCTTCTACTCTCCTTCTTGGCTCCTTAAGGTCTCCTTGATCGAGCTTGATCGTCTGTCTTCCTCCATCGAAATTGATCCACCTGAGAGATGTGGTTCATAGCTCTAGCTTCACACTAAAAATCTAGTGGAGCAACTAGAGGTTCTACATTGCTAATCTAGAGTGTCTACGATGTAATAATTTATTCTTAGTGTATTTCTATCTCTCTTCCACCCTTAATTCTCAACACATGAGATGATCGGAAGGAAGATGAAGAAGGATGAGGAGATCAAGAAAGGCTAGTGAGGAGAGATAAGCAAAATGGTGAGAATCATTTCTTTCATCCATCCATTCAAGTGAGAGAAAAAACATTAAGTATGGTTTTATATAAACATTTTTCCAATAATGATATAGCAACCATACTTGAATAGTTTGCACAAATGAATATACAATTCATTTGTTAACACTATTCAAGCATGGTTCTCACCTTTCTCACCTCACTACCTTTACACCTCATTTTCAAATTAAATTAAGAAATGGATAAGCTAAAATGAGGTGTCCACCTTCTAGAATGTTTTCCGTATAAATACGGAATACACTCAACCGTATATACATACCCGTATTCGTATCAAAATACGAATACCCAAAAAGATAGAATAACACAAAGAACATAATACTAGAATATACATATCTAAATATATATACTTAAATTATCATATCAATACCTAGTTTAATAATGCGGCTCAATCCCAAGCCGGCTAGTATTATCAACCGTCCGATCGAAAGTCCGGGTAACAAGTACAATCATTCGATCAGAACCCTACATGTATCCCGATCGAAAGTCCGGGTAACTAGTACAATCATTCGATTGGAACCCTACACGTATCAAAATAAGGCTACTACTTCATTTCCTCTGTGTGAGACTCTAAAGACTTGACAGTACGCAAGCAGTGAGTTACTGGATAAATCTATAACCACAAGCACGTCAGCGGCTTTAGCTGTATGTAACGGCTACCCGGATACCTGTCGAAAAGGAAGGCCGGCGAGCAAACTCATCTGAATCCATACTGAGCCTATCTATGACAATCTCCGTACAGTCCAATCTCTTCATCTGAGAGTATCGCATACCAGGTCTAGGGGATGGTAAACATCAGACCCTAATAACCCGATAATTCATGCTGATGTGGCTCAGGACCAATCTGGGAAACTACTGATCTAACTATCAGTAAATCCCAACTGCATTGGCCAAGGTCTTATGGTGCTGGCCAATCGAACACAGTGCGATATCGACTCCCTATACCGGGAGAGACGAATTCCTAACAATCGCTGACTTCCTCCATGTGGTTTGGAACTGTACCTAACTAAAACCTGTTTGCACGACTCAGTAGAGCCGTGGTAAGGTAGTATTCTAAGTACAGTGGGAATTCACATGAGACAAATGACGATCTCAGGTCTGGAGACAAACCTGTACTCATGTCACCTGAGAACTGATATCTAACGATAGGTATAGTACCATCTAGAAGTTCTTGGCGAGTCTGTCCAGTGTACTCACCCCCAGTGAGCACCTGTATACGATCTTAGGTACGAAATACCAATGTTTGTGGGACCAACCATCGCCCATCGTCGGGGTCTAGAAACGTATACACCAGTCTACTCCGAAATATCAATACACAGTCTCGATACTCCCATGACTAGGGACATTTAAGGATGTGCTTATGGACTACCCACTCCCATATGTATGATCGCCATCATAACGTTGATAGTCAAGCAATAATCTTACGGGCTTTATCAACATGTAATAGTGATCTGTAATACCACATAATGCATGTACATGATGATAAAGTCAAACCAGATAGCATACTATCATCTCGAGTAAGACTGTTCTACCCGTATAGGTCATCTCTCAATCATCACAATCGCATGCCTGCAATTATAATAATTGACTTGAGTGCGCTATATCTAACAATCGCCCACTTGCATTTAAGGCTAATTATTGCGGTGTTGCATACTCACAGCCTGTGTGATATCGAACACTCAACTTCTCTACTAATCAGTCTCGCAAAGCACGTTTGTGAAACTATCGCGTTCGAGAAATAGCCCCAGTGAATGGATCCACTACAATGTTTCTATCTTTATCTCTCTATATCTCAACTTCACAAAGAAAGACAATCTCCCAAAATGAGTGATACATGTCTTAGAATTTGTCTAGATATCTGATGGAACCAAGTTCATAAATGAACTCCAAATCCAACAAACTTCTTAGATTGTATCTTCCACTGAATTTAATAAGTATCCTGTGTCACGCCTTCCTTGGTATCTGCTTTGACCACCTGTCCAACATACTGCCCCTCAAAAGGGGGAAATTATTAACTCAGACAGCCACTCTGTCGTCCAGGTTACCTTCGAAGCCTGAAATGATAACTGCCTCCTAAAGGAGGCTGCCGTTATCATATACCAAGAACATCCACTTATGTTCATAACTGCTTCCTAATATTTCTCCAAGATTGGATTAATATATACTTATTGTAGTCAATGCAAAAAGAAATATTTGGTGTGGTACTTGACATCTAATGATTGACTCAATTATCTAAGCAAATGATATGTCAATCATGCAAATCCCTCTCCTCATCAGTCTAGAAGGCATCTCTTTAGAGAGGGTGACTTCAACATCTGCGGGTACATCACCGCGTCAGGAGTCGTCCAGTCTAAAATACTTTAGAATAGTGTCAAATTACAAAAATTAGGACACTTCCCAAATCTAGATCTAGAACTATAGATCTAATGACCAGATCCCTTATATTTTATCCAGATCTTATGTAGAGAAACACCTTGCGACAACCATGGTATAACTAATCGTAGTATAAGAACATCACTTTCTATTAGGAGTACGTCATTCGAATACCAGGACATCACTCATTACTATCTTCTTACCAGGTCTATCTACTGTTGTGATGAAGTCAAACTCTATGCTGTCACATCAAAAATAGACGATTTATCTCCGCTATACATGCTTTAGTCTATAAATAAACAAAAACTACTAGCCCACCACGCTTCCGCTGCTCCCACTGACTACAACAACCCTTTGGCAGAGTCATATACACGTACACTTCTAAAGTTAATTTAGAACGACGTTATATTCATCCACCTGCCAGATCTCATAGTCTAGGACAGCAGTAATGACAAGCTTGGGTTATCAAAACCTCCATGTCACCGTCTTTGAGGAGACCGAAGTACCTCTCGGGTGGCTGAGGTTACCTACTAAATCTGCGGAGTGGCTAATAGATTGTCGAATCCAATTTAATGTTTAGGTTCTACTAAATTTTCAATAATCGTTTATGGTTCTGGAATCACTTCCAGTTCTACTATATTCCTACTAATGTTTTCTGAAAAGAATTCATTTTACTAATACGGGTGGCGAGTCAAGAACAATATAACTATTGATCCTCTAAATGGTAGAATGTTAACCCTCGTCAAAGTCCGGGATTACCCACATACTTCCATTAATGAAACGGGCCTTGAGTTTATCCAGATTCCGGTTTTAAGCATAATCCAGACTACTCCATATACCTTAACAGCGTTAAGATATGAATCCATTCTATATCCAATATAGAAACAAAGGCACTAATTTAATTTGAACCGGATTCAAAATACATGCAGCTGTTTCCAGTGCATATCGACTAAATAGAGAAGGCCAAGCAGCATTACCCATCAAGGAGCGCACCCACGGATAAGTAACTTAAGAGATAGTAAGTTCTAAAATATATTACTTACGACGGAATATCTAGCATAAGTATCTACATCTTCGATCACCTCGAAGAGACCTGATACTTGCAACGTATGGTTCTCTACTTTATTCTTATACTTATAACTTCTCAAAATTTGGACCTTATATTTCAACGAAATGCTTGATTTTAAACCATAGAAGTCATAAGTAAACGGAATATAGTACGAGTACCAACCCATTTGTCCTAATGAACATCGGACAGCATACAATACTTTGTATAAGTCCTCTGAGTTTAATAACTCAAACTCTGTGCATCGTAGGTTGAAAACTGTGTTATGGTTAAGAAGAATTACACTGTTGTTGAATGCACCTTGCCTAACCATCAACTGATATAGGTAAATGTCGTAAACATAATTTCAAAAGGTTATATCTCTGTTCTCCGCCGAAAGACGCGACCAGGACGTTGGGACGTCTGGCCTGAATTTTGGGGGCAGATGCTATTTGGTTTTATCCGTCCACCTCTTCGAAGATACCAAGTTGATTTATGGCACCATGTATCGGAGGTTTAGACAGATACGGTCGTTGTAGTAGACTTCGTCAGATTCCCCCTCGTGTACGGGGGGTTTTTGATTGCGGGGACGCTCTTCCCTGCAGGCGCAAGCCCCTGCAGTTAATTACGCTACCGCATAGCGGTAACCACTTTCTCCTTCTCCAGATGGTCACTTCGTGTCGTGTGTGTTTGTTTTATTTTTGGTTGCCCGTAGATTGTATACGGAGACTAATTTGTGTTGTTGTCCGTAGGGCGTAGATTAGTCTAAATCTGTATTTTCTTAGATTTGGGTTTGGGTTTGTTTCAAGGATCGTTAACCTCATTTGAGATTAAGATCAACTTAAATGCTTGTTAAGGATACATTAGTCTAATTTTAGACTAAGATCTACTTAACAAGATTTGAGGATCATTTAGATCCAACGAAAGAGCATTTGGGCTCTATCGTTTTAGTTTAGGGACGTTATGGTCCATTAGGTTTAAGGACATCATAGTCCATGGAGTTTAAGGACATCATAGTCCACAGTTTAAAGACGTCATAATTTATAGAGTTTATTTTAGGGACGTTGCGGTCCATAAGTTTAAGGACATCATAATCCGTGGAGTTTAATGACATCATAGTCCATAGAGTTTAGTTTAGGGACGTTGAGGTTCATAGTTAGTTTAAGGATATTACGGTCCATTGAGGTGTATCTATGGGTTTGGAAATGTACCAAAAAGTTGTTGGTTGTTGGGACCAGCCACCTCCCTGAAGACGTTGAGGAATTACAACGACATGTATCAGAGGTGTGGAGAGATATACCCTTGAACCAAATTCCAAATTGAGGAATCATCAGTCATGAGCATGGAGGCTCAGTTTATTTAGAGATTTAATCTCAGGAAAGACTTAGCCAATCTGGGGTTGGAGTTGGCCTCTTATAATGTTAAACACTAGTGTATGCTCAGTGGCTACGTGCTTCCACGTGATATTCTAAGGCAGTGTTAAACACTGAGATCTGAGATGCTCACGTGTAGTACGTGAAACGCCATAGCAGTGTTAAACACTGAAAGTTGGGGCGCTCACATGTGGCACGTGAGGCGCCATAGCAGTGTTAAACATTGAAAGTTGCGGCGCTCATGTGTGGCACGTGAGGCGCCATAGCGGTGTTAAAAATTGGGTTTATTCCCTTTTCTCTTTTATTCTCTTATTCTAGTGCTGAGCACTGTTAGGGGGTCACGTGAGATCACGTGAAGCGCCCCAAAAATAGGGTTTATTCCCTTTTCTCTTTTATAAGTGCTGAGCACTTCTCAGGGATCACGTGGGGTCATGTGAGGCGCCCTAAAAATAGGGTTCATTCCCTTTTCTCTTTTATAAGTTTTGAGCACTTCTCAGGGGTCACATTGGGTCATTTGAGGCGCCCCAAAAATAGTATTCATTCTCATTTCTCTTTTATAAGTGATGAGCACTTCTCAGAGGTCACGTGGGGTCATGTGGCTAGATTTCAGTCTTTCCCTTTTCGTTCCTCAAAGGTGTTCACGTGGGAACACGTGAGCTTTTATTGTGTAGCGTTGAACGCTAATGAATCGCTAGGTTGTTCTTCTATGGTTCTAAGGAATCAAGTTCTCTTTTTGTTGTTTGTAGAGATTAAATTCTTTTAAAAGGGTTAAACCCTAGTTTCAGAGGAATTAAATTCCCATATGTTTTGTAAGAGTTAAACTCTTTTGGATTCAGTTCTTTCCCGTAGGTTTTGAATCTGCATGACAGAATCTCCCCGATGAGAATTAAATTCTCAACTTGTGGGGAGATCTGCTTCTGCAGATCTTAACCAGAGGATGAACTAAGTTCTTTGAGAAGAGTTAAACTCTTGGTTTGAGAATTAAATTCTCTTTTTGTGGGAGATTTTGGGAGGGGTTCCTCTTCTTCACAGAATTAAATTCTCTCTCTATTTTTCTTCCCCTCTCCCTCTGTGTGTTTTTTTTCCTCCTCCCCTTGCTCCTATTTATATGAGAAGAAAAAGAATCAATTTGTTAAGGGAATCTCTCATTGAGAGATCATGATTGATTTCATGATCTTTTAGATCAATCGGTGAATTTTACTCACCGTTGGATTTTTAATCCAAAGGCGCTATGTTTAACAGAGAAGATTTCTTGTTTGTTTAACAAGATTATGAATATCTTGTTAGTTTTGACAAGATTAGAATTGTATTCTATCATATCTTTTTAGTTTAACAGGATCAGAAATATATTTTCTTACTATAGAATTTTATCATATAGATATCTCGTTAGTTTAATAAGATTAGAATTTTATTCTAACATAGAATTCTAATCATATGAATATCTTGTTAATTTAACAGGATTAGGAAAATATTTTCCTATGATAGAACTTTATTATACCAGATGATCATCGTTGGATCTTTGATCCAAAGGTCATCTGTTTAACAGAGAAGATCTTTTTAGTTTGAGAAAGATCAGGAAAATATTTCCCAAAATAGAATTTAATTCTAGAATTTGATAGGAGCATTTTAAATTAGGGCGCTCACATGCTTTGCAAGTGAGAGGCAAGAGAACTCATGTGTTTAACACGTGACCCCTGCTGTGGGTTTTAGCTTGTTTATGTTCGGCGCTCATATGTTTTGCATATGAGCACTCACGTGTTTTACACGTGAGGCATGTTTGACCATTGGTGATTTATGTTCAGCGCTTATATACTTTGCATATGAGCGCTCACGTGTTTTACACGTGAGGCTTGTTTGGCCTTTAATTGTTTTATTTAGCGCTCATACGCTTTGCATATGAGCGCTCACGTGTTTTACACGTGAGGCCAAATTTTGAGGACTTTCCCCCTTTTTTATAAGGGAACAAGTAGCTCTTGGCCAAAAATTTTGGCGGGAACAAATGCCCCCCCACTACTTTGCCCACGTAAGAATGTACGTGGGTGAAGTAGTGCAGAGTTATGCATGGCAATAGAATTGAGGGCTTAGGGGACAAGTTTAGAGTCCTTGTAGTCTAAGACTTTTTTCATCTTCATGAGCCGTAAGGGTCTCAAGAAGGTTTTTTCTCCCTACAAGTCGAGAGGAGCTCGTAGGTGCAAATTCTCCCTAGAAATCGTGAGGATTTCTAGGTGTTCATCGCCTCCATGAGTCGTAAGGATCTCACTCGGGTATTTTTCCTTACGAATCGTGAGGACCCGTAAGTAGCTTCTTTATTTCATTGGCGAATGTGGTTTTGGCAAATGTGGCCCGCAGATAGTCCATCTTGACCTCCTTGTAGAGCAGTAATGGTTTAGGAAACAGGTTCAGATCTGTCGCCTAAGACTTTTCAACTTTATGAGCTGTGGGGGTCCCATAAAGACTTTTCTCTCTACGAGTCGAGAGGATCTCGTAGGTGCAATTTCTACTTAGGGGTCTATAGAACTCCTAAGTGCCTTTTCTTGTGAGAGTCGTAAGGATCTCACAAGAGAACTTTCTTTTTATAGGTTCGTGTGTTGACTTATTTCCGAGTCGAAGTATTGCTTTACGATAGGGAGATCATGGATTGATGTATTTCCAAGACGAGGCATTGCTCCGGCCGGAGGGGGTTAGGGGTTGATATGTTTCCGAGTCGAAGCATTGCTTTACGACAAGGAAGGTCGGGGTTTGACATGTATCCGAGTCGAAGCGTTGCTTTACGACAGGGAGGTCAGGGGTTGACATGTATCCGAGTCGAAGCGTTGCTTTAGACAGGGAGATAAGGGGTTAACATGTATCCGAGTCGAAGCATTGCTTTACGACAGGGAGGTCAGGGGTTGACATGTATCCGAGTCGAAGCATTGCTTTACGACAGGGAGGTCAGGGGGTTGACATATATCCGAGTCGAAGCATTGCTTTATGACAGGGAGGTTAGGGGTTGACATGTATCCGAGTCGAAGCATTGCTTTACGACAGGGAGGTCAGGGGGTTGACATGTATCCGAGTCGAAGCATTTCTTTACGACAGGGAGGTCAGGGGGTTGACATGTATCCGGGTCGAAGCATTGCTTTATGACAGCGAGGTCAAGGGTTTGACATGTATCCGAGTCGAAGCATTGCTTTATGATAGGGAGGTCAGAGTTTGACATGTATCCGAGTCGAAGCATTGCTTTCGACAGGGAGGTCAGGGGTTAACATGTATTCGAATCGAAGCATTGCTTTACGATAGGGAGGTCAGGGTTGACATGTATCCGAGTCGAAGCGTTGCTTTACGACAGAGAGGTCAGGGGTTGACATGTATCCGAGTCGTAGCGTTGCTTTACGACAGGGAGGTCAGGGTTTGACATGTATCTGAGTCGATGAATTTCTTTACGACAGGGAGGTTAGGGGGTTGACATGTATCCGCGACGGGGTCATTTGCTGGCGTACCCCTCTTTCTACGGTGTCGGGTTGACTTGCTCCGCTTTCTGCGGTGTCGGGGCTGACTCTAGGTTGTCTGTGAACCGTAGAGTCTTGGAACTGGGGACTTTGCCATGGCTCCGATTGTTGGTGTCGCGTCCGTGCCCTGCTGGCATGAGGAGGAACACCATTGTTGGCCTTCTGGGATACAGATGTTGTTGTCGAGATCTGACTTTCCCTTTGACAGAGTTTGTTGGGACATGTGGTTCCCTTTTGTTTATGCCCATGGATTGTATATAGGGGTCAGTATGGACTCGTCTGTAGGGCAAAAGTTTCATCATTTTTTTATTTCTTTCCATGATGCTCTATCATTTCAGCTTTTTATATAGCGAAAGTCGCGATTGCCCAATCATTTCGGCTATTTTTCGTGGTGCCCAATCATTTCGACTATTTTTTTCTTTTTACTCGCTGCTTTTTATTGTGAGTTGCCCAAACATTTCGGCTATTTTTATATGCATATATTTTACTCGCCGATTTTATTGCGAGTTGCCCTATCATTTCGGCTATTTCATATGCATTTTTGGCTCGTCGATTTTGTTGCGAGTATGGCACTCAAGACCTGATACCAATCTTAGTATCAGCATCGCTGCGACTGGAATATTGCCAGGAGGGAATTATCATTTGCCTTGAAAGGACTTGGAATTTGTTACCGATTTAAGCATCTGCATCGCTACAACTGGGATATTGCCAGGAGCGAATCATCATTTGCCTTTGTCGATTTAAACAAAGACGGCTTAGCAAACAGGGTTAGAATCCTGTCAACTAAGGCTTTTGACTTCATGAGCCGTGAGGGTCTCATAAAGGTGTTTCTCCCTACGAGTCATGAGGATCTTGTAGGTGCATTTTCTCCTTAGGAATCGTGAGAATTCCTAAGTGTGTGTTCTCTTATAAGTCGTAAGGATCTTACAAGTGTGTTTTCTTCTTATAAGTCGAGAGGACTTACAAGTGTCGTTCACCACATGAGGATATCTCTCGCCATTGGTGGAACTGGGTGGGGGAACGTTTATTTGTGCCCGTGGATTGTATACAAAGGTCAGTGTTGAGCCACTTGCAGGGCAGTCTGGAAAATGTGATGGCTTAAGAACAGATATAAATCCCTGTAGCTTAAGTCTTTTGAATCTTATAAGCCGTGAGGGTCTCATAAGAGGGTTCTCCTTACGAGTCGTGAGGATCTCTTAAGTGTAATTTATCCTTAGGATTCGTGGGGATCTCTAAGTGTGTTGCTCCCTAGTGAGTCGTAAGGATCTCACGCAGGTATTTTCTCCTTACAAGGTCGAGAGGGCCCTGCAAGTGTACATGAACGAATTTTTTTTACGAGTCTGCGCCCTTTTGGGTTTTCATAAACTCGCCGGTAGCCCTACTGTTTTTACTCACGGAGCCCTTTCGGGTTTTCATCCGTGCACATTTCGCTTGTGGACGTACCGTTTTTTTTTTTAGTGTGCGCCCTTTCGGGTTTTCACAAACTCGCCGGTAGCCTTGCTGTTTTTACTCACGGAGCCCTTTCAGGTTTTCGTCCGTGTCCATTTTGCTTGTGGAAGTACCACTTTTTTTTATTCTTTACGTCAACCTGAGGATGCCGTGATTTATAGGACGTCTCGGTCCATAGCTAGTTTATGGACATTGCGGTCTATTGTTAGTTTAGGGACGTTTCGGTCCATCATTAGTTTTAGGACATTTTGATCCGTTGTTAGTTTAGAGACGTTTCGGTCTGTTGTTAGTTTAGGGACATTTCGGTCCGTTTTTGCCATTTTGAGACAATGGTTTTGCTGGATACCACTTACAGAGTTTGGGCTTGGGAAGATAGCAAGCGGACATGGGTGTCATCATCTATCGTTAACCTAGGCCGTAACTCGTCAGGCATAGTATTTTTTCAGGAACCGGTCGTTTATTGGCCTGAAGGGTCTTTCGCCATGCATATCCATAAGCAAGTAAGCCCCACCTTGGTAGACTTTGTCTATGATGTACGGTCCCTCATAGTTCGGCTCAAACTTTCCTCGTTTGGCACGATTGGGGATCATAGGTCTTTTGACAACTAGGACAAGTTCAGCTTAGCGGAATGTCCTCGGCCTAGTCAATCTTTCGTATGAGCGCGTCATCCTTACTTTGTAAGCCTCCAAGTTTTGTTGTGCCATGAGACGAGTTTCATCGAGGGCGTCAAGCTCCTCAAGCCTAAGATGAGCATTCTCTTCGTCTGTTAGCTCATAATGAACCACCACTCGTAGATAGGGTAGCTTTATCTCGAGAGGGAGTACCGCTTCTGCGCCGAACACCAACGCGAATGGCGTCGTGTTCGTGGCCGTCTTGAACGTGGTCCGATATGCCTAGAGAGCTTCATGCAGTCTTTCGTGCCAATTCTTCTTATTTTTGGACACCGTCTTCTTTATGATCTTTGTCAAGATCTTGTTGAAAGCCTCAGCTAGACCGTTACCTCGGGGATTATAGACCGAAAAGTATCTCCAGTTTATATTATGTTGCTGTGCGAAGCGGCTGATTTTGTGACTTTTGTAGGCCGGCCCGTTATCGGAGATAATCCATCACGGAGTGCCAAACCAATAAATGACGTGTGTCTTGAAGAAATGAAAAATATTCTCCGTCTTCACTTCTCTTAGCGGTACTGCTTCTGCCCACTTAAAGAAATAATCGTTTGTCGCTAATATGAACCGATGTCCTCTGAATGACGCTGGTTCGATAGGCCCAATTATGTCGGTTCCCCACATTTCAAACGGCCAGCTAGCCACTGTTAGATGTCGTGGGTTTGGATGCTGATGAATGAAGTCTCCGTGAATTTGGCACGAGTGACACTGCTTTGCGTACTTGAGGCAGTCCTGAATCATCGTGGGCCAATAATAGCCCATCCTTTTGATCTTCAGCTTCATCTTCGGCCCGGCTTAATGAGAACCGCAATGTCCGTCATGAGTTTCTTAGACGACTCTCCTTACTTCTTCCGGTCCCAGGCATCTCAGCTATAGAGAGTCAAACGGTCTCTTATATAGAGTATCATTGACGAAGGCGAAAGACAGAGCTCGTTTCATGAGCTGATGTCTTGAGGATGCATCTTCCGGTGTTCGATGGGATTTGAAAGGTCTATAAAGACTTCTCTCCAATTCTTAACATTTTCTTGGTCCTCTATTTGTAGGGCTGTTTGCTTGGTCGCTTCCTTTTCTTTAGATGACTCCAGAGATATTTCTGCTGGTGCAAGAACCTGACGGCTTTGCACGATGATCCTTACATCATCGAGGTTTTCGTCAGCCAGTTCTTTGGCGAGTTTGGCTAATGAATCCACGTTGATATTTCTGTTTGTGGTATGCTTTCCAGAATGTAGGAAGGGATTTGAGTCAGCATTTGTTGCACTCTCTCGCCGTACTTCACCAACTCTGGTTTGCACGTTTGATAGTCGTCGTTTACTTGACTAACGACCAACTGGGAGTCTCAGTATATGAGGAGCTCTTCGATTCCCATGTCGATAGCGATCTCAAGACCTGCTATCAAAGCTTCATATTTTTCTTCATTGTTTGTCATCGGTTCTGTTAGGGAAAAGGCAAAGCATATTATCCCTCCTTGCGGAGTCACGAAGATAAGGCATACCCCCGATTTGATTATAGGGGTGTTGTGTTGTCGCTTCTTTATGGAAGATGCTCCATCGAAACAGAGTTCCCATCGGGTATCACTCTCTCCCCTCTCCCCGTCGATCGTTTCAAACGCGTGTTTGTCTGGCAATTCGCAGTTTAGGGGTGAATCAGCAGGTATCGGATGCTCAGCGAGTAAGTCGATGATGGCCTGGCCTTTCACTGCCTTGAGCGGTCGGTATGTTATCAAAAATTCCATTAAGAGTAGGGCCCATTTAGCGAGCCGTCCCGTTAGTATGGCTCTTGACATCAAATACTTGAGAGGATCCACCTTTGATATGAGATGGACCTCATGCGCCAATGCATAATGTCTGAGCTTTGTTATCACGAAGATTAACGCCAGGCAGTGTTTTTTGATGGGGGAGTAGTTGTTTTCTGCCCCCAGGAGAACTCGACTCAAATAGTAGAGGGCTCTCTCTTTCCCTTTGTCATTCTCCTGTGCCCATAGCACGCCTAAAGAACCTTCAAGGGTTGTTGTATACAGAATGAGGGGCTTTCTCTTGACCGGAGCGGTCAGTACCGGCGGATTCTGCAGGTATTGCTTGATTTCATCGAGTGCACCCTGGCATTTACGATCCCAAACGAACGGGGCCCCTTTCTTCATTAGATGACTGTAGGGGAAGCATTTGTCGGAGAGGCTAACTTGGAGTTTGATACCTGTTTAGGCATCAGTATCGCTACAACTGGGATAGTTCTAGGAGCGAATCATCATTTGCCCCTGTCGATTTGGACAAAGGTGGCTTAGTAGACAGGGTTAGGATCCTGTCGACTAAGACTTTTGACTTTATAAGCCATAAGGGTCTCATAAAGGGTTTTCTCCATACGAGTCGTGAGGATCTCGTAGGCGTATTGTTCCTTAAGAATCATGGGGATTCCTAAGTAATGTCTTCTCTTATAAGTCGTAAGGATTTTTCAAGAGTGCTTTCTCCTTATATGTCAAGAGGACCTACAAGTGTTATTCACCATATGGAGATATTTCTTACCATTTGTAGAACTTGGCAAAGAAATATTTATTCGTGCCCCTGGATTGTATACAAGGGTCAATATGGACCGCCTGTAAGGCAATTTGAGAGATATGACAGCTTAAGAATAGGTTCAGGTCACTGTATCTTAAGGCTTTTGAATCCTATGAGCCGTGAGGGTCTCACAGGGGGATTCTCCTTATGAGTCGTGAGGATCTCGTAAGTGCATTTATTTTAACGAAGTTGCGCCCTTCCAGGTTTTCACAAGCTCGCCGCCAGTCTTGCTGTTCTTACTCACGGCGCCCTTTCGGGTTTTCATCCGTGCCTATCTTGGTTGCGGATGTACCTTTTTTTTAACGAGATTGCGTCCTTCCGGGTTTTCACAAACTCGTTGGCAGTCCTGCTGTTTTTACTCACAGCGCCCTTTCGGGTTTTCATCCGTGCCCATTTTGCTTGTGGACATACCGTTTTTTCTTTTTTTTTCTTTTTTCAAGCGGGGCATTCCACTAGATTGTGGGACCTGTTTGTAGGCCCTTTAATATCCTTCCTGTCTTTTGAGAAGAAAGAACCATCCCACATAGGGATTCTTCCGCCAGTGAGGAATATGCCCCGTGTGTATATCTCGGGGGAACGAGTATCCATGCCTTCGCTATTTTGGCGACAGGTTGTTTCAGAACCGCTTATTTTTGTTGAGCGTAGGCGAAAAATTCCATCTTGCCTCTGTTTTCACTCGTCATCATCGGGTGAGAACATTCTTGACCCATTTGATCCAATCGAGCCATTTTATCCATGAGTTCTTGGAGGTCGTCGGCTTGAAGAGGGCCATATACGAGGATGCCTTTGAATTTGGGTCAAGGGTGGCTATGAGCATTCCCATAGTTGCAACTTCATCGATGCGTTGCTTGTATTTGACCAGAGATTTCGCCATCGGGTAACACATTGAACCCAAGTCTTATTCGGTCTAACCCTTTTGTTGACCAGCGCCGTCACGGTAGTATATTCGTTCTCATTAGCGAATCCCTGATATAAGAGCATATCCATCTCGTCGAAGGTATTCACGGAGTCATTCGGGAGTTCTGCATACCATTCAAAGGCAATGCACGCCAGATAGCTGACGAACTGTCGGAAGAGAAATATATCATTCTCTCCAGTTTTACCGCACATGGATTTAAATCGCGCGATGTGCTAGTGAGGATTCCCGGTTCCTTTACATATGTCGAGTCAGAAGTATATATTCTGGCGGGTACTGTATTGATCGTAGTACGCCGGATACGGTCGACCAATCTTGATTGGCCTATTTGAGGCTTCACTAGCATGGTGAGTTTTGACTTGCTGAGCAATATATGTGTCCAGCTTTGCTTTTGGAATCATTTCCTCTTCGGCCGTTGATGAGACTCGTAGAGGATTTGAAATGTCACCCTTGTCTTTAAGAGCGACTACCGGCAGTTCACTTGCTTGTGGTTCCGATTGAACCGTCGTTCCGGACATTTCTGTCGCTTCTTCATCTTTCTTTTTGAGAGTGTGATTTAGGAACTCAATATCCAACTCGTGCTCTGTTCTTTCTCCAGGTACGTCTTCGGGATTTGCCTTAGACGAGGGATTAGCGAGTGATGCCGCCTGAGCTAGCATCCTGCAGCTTTTCACGTTGCAGTTGAACTTTTATTAAGGACCGAGTTTAAGGTCGATGACTAGTAGAAGCTTGAACTTCGTCTTTGGAATTCACCACATAGACTATGTGAACTACCATGCCCCCAAGCTTGGGGTGTTTGGAATTTTTGGCCTTTGGAGTTTGCTTCTTGCACTTGAGCTTTATCGGGCCTCTCTTTTTTGTGAAAAGCCAGTTTGGTTTGGGGAGGAACCGCTGTATCAGGATCCTTCTTGGGATGAGTCCCTTTGTATTTGAAAGAGGATTTGTCAGAATTTGGCTGACGTCTAGGGGAAAAGCCACGGTTGACGACAGAGACCTTCACCTGCTTCTACTCTTTATATATAGATGAGGAAAGTTGCTTTAGGGAGCGAACTGGTTTTTGCTCTCGTAGGATCTCCATGGGCTGCGGAGATTTCTTCAATATTGTTGTAGGAGAATTTTGTCTGACCCTTCGCAACAATTTGAAATTGTTCCCAGTTGGAACAACATTCACCACTGGGGTTGAAACAAGACCATACGTAGAACTGCCCCAGCTCATTTTGTATGATGCCGATATCGACGTCGACCATTTCTTACGGCCGGGATTTGATTATGTTAGTGTTTATGCCCCAGAGGCCATTACTGTATCATACTAGTTTGTATATTATTTAATGGAAGCTTGGGATATTCACAGTTGTATTGACAGTCTTGCTAAAAATGGTAGTATGCTACTTGTTTTGTTTCTACTTTAATATGTGCAAATGTTTCTTTTAACATATCGCTAATACAAATTAGTAGAGCCCTTAGGATCTTTGCTTGATTACCAGCGTTGTGATGGCAGTCACACTAGTGAGAGCTGGGTAGTCTATAAGCAACATCCTATACAGGTCCCTAGTCGTAGGATTATCGAGATGGGGCATCGATACTCCGGAGTAGACTGGTGTATACGCTTCTCATCCCAGCTGGAAAGATTGTCTGTCCTACAGCCATAAGTACGTCGTACTGGAGATAGTATGCAGGTGCTCGTTAGGTTATAGGTACACCGGACAGGACTCGCCGGGAACTGCAGGTTGGTTCTATACCCATCGTCAGATAGCAGTTCCCAGGTGACATGAGTACAGCTTAGTCCGTTGACTTGACACTGCTACTTCGCCTCAGTTTTGTTACCATTGTACTTAGATTACTACCCAACCATGGCTCAAAGGAGTAGTGCAAACAAGTAGCAGTTGGATGAAGTCTCGAAGCACTTGGAGGCAGTGACGGTTAGACAGGATTCGTCTCTTCCGGTATTGGGGGTTGATATCGCGCTGTGTATGGAGAGCCATTACGCAAAGTCCCTGGCCAGGGCAAACGAGATTTACTGGTAGGTTCCAATAGTTTCTCAAGGTGTAATGGGCTTCACTCCGACATGACTTATACCGCTATAAGGGATCTGATGTTTACCGCCCCTAGGCCCGATATGCGATAGTCCTAGACGAACAGATCGGACAGTACGGAGATTGTCACATCAGACACAGTAGGAGTTCGGATGGGTTTCCTTATCGTCCTTCTTATCGACATCTACATGGGGACCGTTACGTACAGCTAGTACCGCTTACGGCCTGTGGTTAAACCCACTGCCAGCGTAGTGTCGAGTTTTTAGAGTCCCACACAGAGGGTTTCCCTGCACCGGGCAAAAGGTGTAGAGGCCGTATGGTTTTACGGCAGGGCCGCGATCACTTATGTACACTTGTGCACGTACTATGATCGGGCAGGTAATACTACCAGTTTTTGATTTAAACCAGATTCTAGTATTATACATATGGATTTATTAAGTCAAAAATTATCCGTGTTTTTCGGAAATACGGATGAGAGGGGCAGTCTCGTAATTTGTCGAGAAGCTTCTAGAAGGAGGTGACTCATTTGTGTTTATTTCTTTTTAGATTTAAACTTAATGAGGTGGAGGAGATGAGGTGTAGTTTACATTAAATGCTTAATAACTCATGAGGTGATTCACCCTTAGAATTAAATGAAGCATGCTAGATATTATCTTGATATTGTCAAGAGAGATATTTGTATGCTTCATATTATTCTAGCATGAGATATTATTCATTTCATCATCAGAAAACACTTCTCTCTCCTCAAGTCTTCATCTTCTTCCTCAAACCCTAAAAGATCTCATGAGTTGAGAATCATAGGGTTTAAAGTGACTAAGTAATCTATCTAAATACTCTACACTCTCTAGGACTTCTAGATTAGCAAACTAGAAGCCGTAGTTATCTCAGATTCGAGATAGGAGCTCGGACTATAGACTCTCGGGTAGATCGTCTTTGACTCGAGGAGGCCGTTGAGGTACCCTTATTCCATAGAGCCTACGAGGTGTGGAGAACAGCGATGAAGATCCGAAGGACAAGTAACGTGAGGTATAACTTCAAATCAGAGTAGTTAAACCTCTCGTAGTTTGCTAGTAATGGTTTAGACACGATCCGTGTGCTCAAGTCCGTGTTATGAAGCTTTGATAATTGTTTTTCATATATTCCGCCTCCTCGCGAACACGTGGGGTGCGTGACATGGACTTACAGTGGTATCAGAGCCTACTAAACCTTTACTAGCTTGTTAGCAACTTATTAGAACTTCGATCGTCAGAAAAACATGAAAACTTAACCCCGGACCCCTTAAGTTTATGTCGATTTTAAACTTGTCGAAAAAATTATTTCAGAGGTATGAAAATTCACAGCAGGGAATTCTAAGAATATTGGAGAAATACGAGATCCCAACTCGGTGAGACGACCGCGGAAGCGCGGCGGATTAGTGCAATCCGCCGTGGATCCGCGGCCGAGTCAACTCCGAGTTTACTCGTATTTACACAGTAACTCTTATTTCTGGGTGTTCTGTTTTCCTATATATTTTGTTTCTGCCCAGGTTATTTCGGTGCTGGATTGCATTTGGGGTAGACACGGAAAAAGGTTGTCGATCGAAATTCTAAGTTATTTGCTAATTTTGTTTTTGATGTGTTCGTAGTATGTCGATTAGTTGGGGGTTGCACATTCTGTAATGGTTACTTGCTATGTGGATATGAACTTCATTGGATTGTCATGGATGAATAGCCGGGGATGTGAGATGAGAGTTTTTATCTTTCATTCGATGTAAATTGTAATATGTTATAATATTCTTTTGCGGGGCACATCCGGGTTGAGGTTGTAGCCACCGTTGTATTATTTCATTTACTGTTTTATGCTCCTACGATAGACCCAAGATGGGGTGGACAAACTACCGGGTACTTTGAAGTGTTTAATGGCCTACTCACATCGTTGAGGGAGACTGTTTCACTTCTGGTACTAGGCGGGTAGTTTGCCGCACCCGTAGGGGTCTAAGGTGGGGTTTGGCTATTCATCACGACCGTGTAATCCGTCTTTTGTTGCAGGCTCAAACGAAACGCGGATTCCTAGTATATCCAATATGTTCATCTGTGTTCTGGAATGCCTATTATTGCGTCTGACGAATGTACAATATCTATATATGATATCTAGTAGGCGTTGCTTATGTTTTGCATCCGCGCTAGCCCAGCCCCCGCTCTGTCGTTAGTTAAGTAACCTAACGGGTGAATGACGGGGCCCAGTGGCGAATGCGGATGGCATAAGCGGACATTGTATTTTCGTTGTTTTCTGCAATGATAGGATAAATGATGGGACGCATTATTTTAATGTAAAGAAAACAAACCAAAGTTGAATTGTTAGAACAAATTTAAAAGAAACCACTCGGTTATTTTAAAAGAGCAGAATTTTTAATTGCGGAGCTTTAACCACTCCTTTTAAAAAGCTATCAGGTTCCTTCGATTATATCAAGTTCACTACGTTCAAGGTTTCGCCAAAACCAGTCATAGCCCTCCGTCATTTCATATGGATGGTCAGTAGTATTCAAGCTATGTTTGTTGGCCTTCGTCAAGGCATAGTGTTTGGTAGCTGCTGGGGTATTCATATGTAGCATAGATAGATGCGTTGGTTTGGGACAGTCGTATTACTTTGTTGGCCTTCGTCAAGGGTATGCGGGTGGGTTCAAATTAACAAGGATAATGATGGGAAGAACTTGACATGTGACTTATAATTTGTTGGCCACCGTCAAGGTCATAAGAGCATGGGGAAAAAAATCCACATCGGGAGTTTCTAAAGAAACTGAAACTTGCTAGTGTTGCATACCATTTGGAGTTTTATAATGTTGGTAGGATTCCTTCAGCATTATCACACGATGATATTTGGATCCCGATCCTACTTTGAGTATATGCTACTCATCAGGAGATTCGTCACTTAACGATCAATACTATAAACCAAGTAAGTGTCTAGAAAGGTGTCAGCGGGGCTACGCCTCCAGAGAAAAGAGGTTATTTAATTAAGGAACTTCGCGAAAGCGTCGTAAAACCTCCCTCGAAGTACCGACACTAGCCTGGCTGAACGGTTAAGCAAGAATTGTACGGTGAGATCAGTCCTGACTAATTCTTCTTTTATGGTTTGAGGAAGGATTCGAGAAACAGTGGGAGCCATCCTATTTAGATAAACTAAAAACCAATCTAAAGTTGCAAGAGCATCATGCTAAAGTGTTTTCTTCTCTCTCTCAAACTGCAGCGACCCTATGACCATGACTAGGTTACATCTAGATAATAAGTTGACTGAATCTGAATTTTATGACTGGCAAAGGTCTGTCCAGATGTCCATTGCCTATGACAAGCTGGACCACCCAATTACTACTCAAGCCCCCGCCATCCCAGGTCCAGTTTCCACCGTCGCAGATATGGATATCCGTCAGACAAGGGAAAAGGATAGTGTGAATGCCAAGAATCTCGTGTTGGCTTCAGTTGATGGTGTATACCAGAAGCAGCACGAGAAGATGGACTTAGTTTCCATCTTCCTCCATAACAAAGTTTTATATGGAGAGCAATCTCGTATCGCAAGATATGAGACCTCGAACGAATTGCTTCAAGCGAGGTTGGCTGTTGGGTTATCTGTAAGGGACGACGTCCTTACGATGACTAGCTATATTGATGAGCTCACGGACCTAGAGACCACGTTGGGAAACAGGTCATATGCTGACTTATTTCCACAATCCCCACCCTCTACTTACACCCTGAAAGAAACTAGGGAGACACCCGCTCTGCTTAATGGGGGACCTTCTTCTTCTGCATCAAAGGCGAAAGCAAAGGGTGAAAAGAGGAAAACCTCCACAAAGCTGATATACGGTGTCAGTGAAGTAGAAGGAAAGGGAAGAGCAAAAGTTTCAGGGCTTGGTGTAGGAAAGGAGGGATGTTCCTATTGTTATGGGAAGGGGCATTGGCAGAAGGATTGCAGGGCTTTGGAAGCCAGTAGCCAGGATTCGAAGCATGTAGTGGTTTCGGCCTCGGGTGTGTTTGTAATTGAGAACTGTTTGTCAATTAACTTTACTTCCTGGGTACTAGATATCGGAGCAGGATCTCATATCTGTAATTCATTACATTCTTTGAGAAACCGTAGAGTTATTAGGGTAGGCGATTTGTCTCTCAGAGTTGCGAACGGAATGAGCGTGGTCGCTGAATCCATGGGAGAATATCGCCTAGGTTTGACGAGTGGGCAGATATTGATTCTACGTAACTGTTTGTATGTACCTAGTTTGACTTGTAATATCATATCAGTGTCCTCACTTTCGAGAGAGGGATATGATTTAATATTCGTAAGCGATATGGTTCACATCCACCTAAATCAAGTTCTGATTGGGTCCGGTACATTAGATGACGGTATATACGTATTGAATCAAGCTCAGGTTTTCAATGTCCAGAACACACTTAAAAGAAAGTCTCCGGAAATAAATCAGGATTTCATATGGCATTGTAGACTAGGTCACATCAATGAAACACGGTTGACTATGTTACATAGAGAAGGATATTTGAATCCGTTCGAATATCAATCTTCTGCTACTTGTGAATCTTGTCTCATGGGAAAGATGACAAAGACTCTGTTTACTGGACACGGAGTAAGAGCGAGCGAGCACTTGGGACTCATACACAGTGATGTGTGTGGTCCAATGTCTACACATGCGCGAGGTGGTTATTCCTACTTCATTACTTTTACGGATGATTTCTCTAGGTATGGACATATCTTCTTGATGAAGCATAAATCCGAGGCTTTTGAGAAATTCCGGGAATACAAGAATGAAGTGGAAAACCAAACAGGCAAAAGTATCAAGACACTGAGATCTGATCAGGGTGGTGAATACTTAAGTGCCGAGTTCCTGGGTTACTTAAAAGAGAATGGAATTCTCTCTCAGCTTACTTCTCCATACACACCATAACACAACGGTGTATCGGAAAGGCGGAATCGAACCCTATTGGATATGGTTCGTCCCATGATGAGTAAGGCTGAGTTACCGCGATCTTTGCATATCTTTTGAACAAGGTTCCAACCAAGACTGTGCCTACCACACCATATCAGATGTGGAGTGGGAAGAAACCCTATCTTCAGTACCTGAAGACATGGGGATGTCCAGCTTTTGTTAAAAAGCAGCATGCGGACAAGCTCGAGGCACGCTCAGTACAGTGTAAGTTTGTGGGATATCTACAGAACTCCAAGGGGTATTATTTCTATTACGCAGAGGAACAAAAGGTTTTTGTTTCTCGTCATGCCCACTTCTTGAAAGCTGAATTTTTAGAAAATCAGAAGAGTGGGAGCGCAATAGAACTGGAAGAAATTCCAGAACCACAAACTGTTACTGAAAGTATGGTAGAACCAGAAGTTTCAGAAGAAAGGGACATCCCAGCGCCAATCCGCAGAAGTAGTAGACAGCCTCATACTCCCGAGAGATACTACGGTTTTCTCATAGACGGGGATAGAGAAGATTGCATCATTGACAATGATGACCCTACTAGCTTCCAGCAAGCCATTCAAAGTGGTGACTCGGTAAGAGGCTGGATGCAATGCGGACCAAAATGGAGTCCATGTACACTAACAAAGTATGGACTTTGGACATTGCTCCAGATGGGGTAAAACCCATAGGATGCAAATAGATCTTCAGAAAGAAGATTGGTGTAGACGGACAGGTTGAAACCTATAAGGCTAGACTTGTTGCAAAGGGTTTTCGTCAAAGACCTGGTTTGGACTATGACGAAACCTTTTCTCCAGTGGCTATGCTCATCCATTCGGGTCCTTCTTTCCATTGCTTCCTTCCACGAATATGAGATCTGGCAGATGGACGTAAAGACGGCTTTTCTAAATGGTAATTTAGAAGAATGCGTCTATATGGATCAGCCAGAGGGATTCATTCAGAGTGGGAGCAGCGGAAAAGTGTGCAAGTTGCTTAAGTCCATTTATGGACTAAAGTAGGCATCGCGGAGTTGGAACATCTGTTTTGATGATACTGTCAAAGAATTCGACTTTATCAAGAATCTAGATGAACCATGAATATACAGTAAGATTGTAGGGAGCGCTGTAGTATTCCTCGTCTTGTACGTGGATGACATTCTCCTAATAGGAAATGATATTCCTATACTACAATCAGTCAAAGGATTCTTGTCACAGAAGTTCTCCATGAAGGATCTGGGTGATGCCACCTATATTCTGGGGATCCAGATCTATCGTGATAGATCAAAGAGAATGTTGGGACTTTCGCAGTCCAGATACATAGACACCATATTGAAAAGATTCAGTATGGAAGATTCTAAGCGCGGTAACCTACCGGCTTGTCACGGAATCACCCTCTCCAAAGAGATATCTCCCAAGGCTGAGTTAGAAAGGGCTCGCATGTCGATTATACCCTACGCTTCTGCGGTAGGCTCTATAATGTATGTGATATTATGTACCAGACCAGATGTAGCATACGCATTGAGCGTTGTAAGCCGGTATCAGGCAAACCCAGGGGAGAAGTACTGGATAGCAGTAAAGAACATTCTCAAGTACCTGAGGAGGACTAAGGATATGTTCTTGGTGTATGGCGGAAAGGACCTCCAGATCGAGGCCTTTGCTGACTCCAGCTTCCAGAGTGACAAGGATGACTCCCAAGTCCATGTAGGGTTATGTCTTTACCCTCAATGGAGGGGCGGTGTGTTGGAAGAGTTCCAAGCAGGACACCGTTGCTGACTCGACGATGGAAGCGGAGTACATAGCTGCTTGCGATGCCGCAAAAGAAGCTGTCTGGATGAAGAAGTTCCTCACAGAACTTCAGGTGGTTCCTACCAGTGTTGATCCAATACCTCTGTATTGCGACAACAGCGGTGCTATAGCTTTAGCAAAGGAACCCAGGTCCCATCAGAAGTCCAGACACATCTTAAGGCGGTATTACCTGATCAGGGAGATCGAGGTGAAGAGAGTATATACGGAGAATAACACTGCTGATCCATTCACAAAGGCCATTCCTCGTACGCAGTTCGAGAGGCTATTCGAGATGATAGGTCTACGATATGCCAGTACATGGCCCTAGTGCAAGTGGGAGATTGTTAATGTTTATGCCCTAGAGGCCATTACTGTATCATACTAGTTTGTATATTATTTAATGGAAGCTTGGGATATTCACAGTTGTATTAACAGTCTTATTAAAAATGGTAGTATGCTACTTGGTTTGTTTCTATTTTAATATGTGCATATGTTTTTTTTAACATATCACTTATACATATTAGTAGAGCCCTTAGGATCTTTGCTTGATTACCAGTGTTGTGATGGCAGTCACACTAGTGGGAGCTGGGTAGTCTATAAGCAACATCCTATACAGGTCCCTAGTCGTAGGATTATTGAGATGGGGCATCGATACTCCGGAGTAGACTGGTATATACGCTTCTTATCCCATCTGGGGAGATGGTCTGTCCCACAGCCATCAGTACGTCATACTGGAGATAGTATGCAGGTGCTCGTTAGGTTACGGGTACACCTGACATGACTCGCCGGGAACTGCAGGTTGGTTCTATACCCATCGTCAGAAAGCAGTTCCCAGGTGACATGAGTACAGCTTAGTCCGTCGACTTGACACTGTTACTTCGCCTCAGGTGTATTCCCATTGTACTTAGATTACTACCCTACCACAGCTCAAAGGAGTCGTGAAAAGAGGTAGTAGTTGGGTGCAGTCCCGAAGCACTTGGAGGCAGTGGCGGTTAGACAGGATTCGTCTCTCCCGGTATTGGGGGTTGATATCGCGCTGTGTATGGAGAGACATTACGTAAAGTCCCTGGCCAGGGCAAATGAGATTTACTGGTAGGTTCCAGTAGTTTCTCAAGGTGTAATGGGCTTCACTCCGACACGACTTATACCGCTATTAGGGGTCTGACGTTTACCTCCCCCTAGGCCCGATATGCGATAGTCCTAGACGAACAGACCGGACTGTACGGAGATTGTCACATCAGGCACAGTAGGAGTTCGGATGGGTTTCCTCATCGTTCTTCTTATCAACATCTACCTGGGGACCGTTACGTACAGCTAGTACCACTTGCGGCCTATGGTTAAATCCACTAGCAGCGTAGTGTCGAGTCTTTAGAGTCCCACACAGAGAGTTTCCCTGCACCGGGCAAAAGGTGTAGAGGCCGTATAGTTTTACGGCAGGGCGGCGATCACTTACGTACACTTGTGCACATACTATGATCGGGCAGGTAATACTATAGGGCTTTGGTTTAAGCCAGATTCTAGTATTATACATATGGATTTATTCAGTCAAAGATTATCCGTGTTTTTCAGAAATACGAATGGGAGGGGCAGTCTCGTAATTTGTCGAGAAGCTTCTAGAAGGAGGTGACTCATTTGTGTTTATTTCTTTTTAGATTTAAACTTAATGAGGTGGAGGAGATGAGTTGTAGTTTACATTAAATGCTTAATGACTCATGAGGTGATTCACCCTTAGAATTAAATGAAGTATGCTAGATATTATCTTGATATTATCAAGAGAGATATTTGTATGCTTCATATTATTCTAGCATGAGATATTATTCATTTCATCATCATAAAACACTTCTCTCTCCTCAAGTCTTCATCTTCTTCCTCAAACCCTAAAAGCTCTCATGAGTTGAGAATCCTAGGGTTTAAAGTGACTAAGTAATCTATCTAAATAATCTACATCCTCTAGGACTTCTAGATTAGCAAACTAGAAGCCATAGTTATCTCAGATACGAGATAGGAGCTCGGACTATAGACTCTCGGGTAGATCGTCTTTGACTCGAGAAGGACGTTGAGGTACCCTTGTTCCATAGAGCCTACGAGGTGTGGAGGACAGCGATGAAGACCTGAAGGACAAATAACGTGAGGTATAACTTCGAATCAGAGTAGTTAAACCTCTCATAATTTGCTAGTAATGGTTTAGACACGAACACTGTGCTCAAGTCCGTGTTACGAAGCTTTGATAATTGTTTTTCATATATTCCTCCTCCCCGTGAACACGTGGGGTGCGTGACATGGACTTACAGATTAGCCTCAGGATTGTGCCGAGCCTGCCCCCTATTTTCTTTAAGAACATGAATATTCTGCCCCCTGCGTCGACCTTGGTCCTTAGCAGTGTTAGTTATATGTATGCCCTAGATGCCATTACTGTACATACGATGTATATTGTAGTGGATGCTAGGACATATATAGGGAGGACTTTCTTGCTCGACATGATAGTATGCTATCTGGTTGTACTTTATCTTAACATGTACTCTGACTGTCTCTGTGTTACATGTTGATAAAGCCCTTAGGATATGTACTCGACTACTGGGACTATGATGAGATCATACTAGTAGGGCCACGGTAGTCGACGAGTACTTCCTATAACTGTTCCTAGTCGAGGGTGTATCGAGACAGGGCATCGATACACCAGAGTAGACTAGCGTATACGCATCTTGACCCATATGATGGGCGATGGATGATCCCATATCCATCTGTGTTTGACATCAAGGATGGTGTATGGGTGCTCAGTGGAGACTGGGTACACTGGACGGACTCGCCGAGAACTCCCAGATGGTATTATACCTTACGTCAGATGGCAGTTCTCCGGTGACACTGGTACAGAGTAGTCTGTTGACCCGAGATCGTCATAGAGTCTTATGTGATTCCCACTGTGCTTTGATTTCTATCATACCACGTCCAAGAGGGCGTGCAAAAAGGTGGCTTTTGGGTACAGTCCCGAATCACATGGAGGCAATGAGCGATAGGAGGGGATTCGTCTCTCTCGGTATAGGGAGTTGATGTTGCGCTGTGTTCGATTGGCTATAACCTGAAATCCCCGGCCAGGGTTGCTGAAATTTACTGGTAAGTGTTATCAGTAGTTTCTCGAACTGTTATAGACCTCAAATCGACACGACTTATCAAGCTACTGGGGTCTGACGTTTACCACCCCTAGGCGAGATATGCAACATATTAGACGACGAGACCGGACTGTACGGGAGTGTTACTGTTTGGATTCACAGGAGAATGTACAGGCTTGCTTGTTGATCTTCTGAGCACTCAATACATGGGTAGCTGTTACGTTTAGCTGACTGCTTGCAGCTTGTGGGTGTTTGATATGATCATCACCTACTGCCGGCGTATTGACGATTCTTTAGAGTCCTACACAGAGGTTTCTTGGCTCAGGAAAAATGGAGTAGGAGCGCATATGTGATATGTGCAGGACCGAGGATAATGTGTTATATGATACCGTATTGGATTCTCGTGATATGAGATATCGACCGGGTATATGTGATATAGCCGGGTCATCGTATTAGTCGGTTATATGCGATATAGCCGAATTGTCGGATCAAGTGTTTATTCGATAATTTAATGTATAATAATATATATGATATATTAAATTACATTAACTAATATTAGCTCACTAAAAGATTCATTTTCTCACGGGATAATACATTGATATATATGCGATATATGTTAATTGTATTATTTTCTATTGTTACAAAATATATTGTATATGTGATATATAATATTGTAACATGTTAGGGTTACAAATTTAACAATGGATTAGGGTTTAAACTTGGTTAGGGTTTGGATTAGGGTTAGCTTTTGCATGAAGCTTCCATGAAGCTTCATGAAGCTTTGACTTTGTGGTTGCTTGATATTTTTGTGAGATATTATGTTAACCCAATCCAAACCATTAACTCTAGTTAACTCTCTACAAGGGTTAACTCTATCATGCTTAACTCTTGGTTAGATTTGTAACCACTACAATAATTCATTGTTCATCACAAAAGGATTAAGTTATGATCTTCATTCTTCTTCTTCTTGCTTGAGCTTCTTTTTGAAAAAGCTTTCTTTTGTGATGAAAATGAGTGAGAAAAAGATTATAAATGAGAGCAAAAATCCTACTTCATCATCCTCATCTATCCTTGCCATTTAGATGAGGATGTTCACTTCATATTATGAGTGTTAGCTTGTGTTAACGAAACTTCAAGGTAGATCATCTTTGTATCGAAGATCGGAAACAAGGTTGCATCATTCTCTTCGTGAAGCTTCTCGAGAGTCCAGAACACGATGATCGCAGCGAAGGGACCTCAACACGGAGCTTAAGAAGTGAAGGACCGAATCTACAAAGGTTGTAATCCCTCTCACTTAGTGTTAAAGAGTTTAACATGCTTGTTTTCTCCTAAACCCTAGTTTAATGATTCGGCTTCGGGTTGTTCGGCACGGCTAAAATTTTAATCGGGCATGGTTGATGCCTCGTAGACCCTTGTGCGCGTGCCTAGCAACCCTACAATTGTATCAGAGCCAAGCTAGAGCTTTAGGCGAAGTGTAAGCGAAGTTTAAAGTCCGATCGAAACACGAAACCCTAATCCGAACCCTTCTCTGGACATTTTCTGAAAATGTGATTTTTTCCAAATTAAAAATCCTTTAAAAAATCAGCAGGGAATTCTATGGACACGTGTGCAAAACGACACTCTGAATCGCTCAAAGCGCCGCGGAACCGCAGCCAAACTAAGGTATTGGCGGCGGTTCCGCGGCCGTACCTGGGGATTAATTGTTAGTTTTTGCATAGTAATAACAGTTGGTACTTGCTGATTCTTCTGGGAATTTTTATTTTTTACTCAAGTGTTGAGTTTTCTGGGTTGTATTAGGAATTTAATGATTCGATCGGATATTTTAACTTTGTTTTGTTTTTCTGGATAATTTTTAGAACGTGTTAAAAAGTTCGACCAGATATCAATAATTCACTTTTTCCCGACCCGGAAAATTTCCAAGTGTTGGATTTTTCCGTTGTTTAAGAACGTTCTAAGTCGTACAAGTAACGCGATGGACCCTCTAGAAGACAACAAACCTTAACTCGATTATGTGACCGTCTTGAACTGCCTCTAAACCTTAGGGTTTGCGGCAGTACGGCGTGCCACATGTGAGGCGTTGGCTTGACCCTTCTACAGCTGGACCATTGGTACTGTGGCATGTGATGGATATTTTTGAACTCCGCTCAAGTGTTGAGCTATTTAGGAAAACTTGGGTGTTTGATTATTCGATCGTAAAGTTTAACATTGTCTATTTATCTGGAATGTGATACAATATTTGGAATCCACAGGTAGTTATGAGATAACTAATTTGAATGTTATAAACATAGCACTTTAGTCTCAGATGATCGGTTGCCACGGAATTTTGATGTGATCAAAAGTCCGTCGCAATCACGTAGCGTACGCGGATACTCGCGGGTAAACTTAATAGACAGCCACGCCCCATAGCCCCGACCAAGTGACTGTAGAAGAACCCCGTCGCCAAAAGCATCCGTTCGGGTGCTCGCGGCAGCGGTGTTCCGCCTTAGTGCACTTCGTCGACGGCATCCGGGGGTGCGGCCGCCTACTAAAGTTTGCGACGAGCATTCGATCAGAATGTCGGGAATCTTGTTGAATTGCCCGACTTGATATTGAAAAGAGTTTTCGATAATGAGACTAAAATACGGGGTTTATAATTGTTAGGCATGCGATGTCTAAGGAATTCATTTGGTTAGGCATGCGATGTCTAAGGAGGTTGTGGATTCCAACTGTTGTAGTTTTACACTTTCTTTTCTGTGACCGTAAGCGTAGTATGTGGTGTATCGCCGGCTTCGTTGCTATACATCAACGACAATCGGGATACGCATACTTGCTTACGTTGATGATATGAGATATTATGTGTTGTTGTGATATGTTATATTAGATCGCCGCGTTCTGAATAGCCGGGGGTTTTATGTGAGATGAGAGTTTTTCTTTTTCATTCATGTAAAATTAATTTGTATGTAATATTCTTTTATTGGGGCACTTCCAGGCTGAGGATGATGTCACCATTGTATATTATTTACTTTTCCGCATTAGGTAGACCCAAGGCGGGGAGCCCAAGTAACCGGGTTCTAGGGTCCAGTGGGAGACCATCTCGAGGAGTCGAGACCGGGTCTCCTAACCCTAGAATTGGCAGTGTTGCTTGCCGCTCTCGTAGGGGTCTAGGGATGTCGGTTTGGCTATTCATCGCGACCGTGGAATCCGTGTTTTATACAGGCTCGTATTGAAAACACGGACGTCCTAATATATCCAATATTTCATATATGTTCTTCTGCTGTAATGTTCTGTGATGAGATCATATTACTACCTGAGACGAATGTTTATATTATATATATGAGATATATGTTATATTGCAGATTTCGTTTCAACTATGATGCTTGTGAAGCA
Organism: Agapanthus africanus; assembly: GCA_030015575.1. Lineage (NCBI taxonomy): Eukaryota > Viridiplantae > Streptophyta > Magnoliopsida > Asparagales > Amaryllidaceae > Agapanthus > Agapanthus africanus. The sequence goes on along the minus strand of JASDDO010000022.1, from coordinate 478,762,857 downwards.
TAATAAAATGGGACTTCATTAATGAGATTAATGAAATTAAAAGAAACCTAAAGATATTGTAGAAACTTGTTTAAAAACTGGTAGCTCTAGTTCTTGCTTTGCATAGCGGTGTTCCTTGTAGAACATCCAGCACCTTATTCGATAAGGAAAGAGCCGAGATCCCTTCACCGGGAGTGACCTCTTTAGTGAAACTAGCAGATGCTACAAACTCAGTTTGTCTTTTGATTGCTTCTATAGTTATTGCTTTGCATAGAGATATTTATGAAATATCCTGCACCTTATTCGATGAGGAAAAGGCCGACGATCCCTTCACCGGGAGTGACCCCTTTAGCAAAACTAAAAAAACCTCAAAAACACTCCATTTAAAATCACTCGATTCTACAACGATATCAAGTTCATTACGCAAAGGGTTTTCTTAAAAACCTGTCGTAGCCCTCCGTCATTTAAGATAAGTACTAGTTAGTATTCGTGCTACGTTTGTTGACTATGTTAAGGCGTAGTGTGCGGTAGCTGATTAGTGCTTATCTGTATAAGCATATGATGCGATTGGATTAGGGTAGTCGTGCGACTTTGTTGACTATGTTAAGGGTCGAGCGGGTGGGTTTAATTCAATCGGGAAATGACGGGTTGAACTTGACTAGCATTTATGATTTGTTGACTATGTTAAGGTCATATAGCTGCTAGGGGCAAAATATTATCGGGAATTTCAAGTGTTGAAATTTGCAATGAGATTGCATACCTTCTATGAGATAGTTGGATCCCGGTACCCGCTGCGAGTAAGAGTTACTCCTGGGAGAGTTTTACACATTATAATTAGCCGATCAAGTAGGTTTCTAGAAAGGTGTTAACGAGGTTACGCCTCTGGGAAAACGAGGTTTACTTTAATTAGGTCCGTGCGAAAGCACGGGGAACCTCCCTCAAAGTACCGACACTGGCCTGGCTGAAAGATTGGCGAACTTGTAGCGTGTAATTAATCCCGACTAGTCTTTCCTTTTAGGGTTTGAAGGAAGATTTGATTAAAACAGTGGGAGACATCCTGATTAGATATATTAGATAACCAATCTAATCTTGCAAGAGCATACGCTGTGTGTTTTCTTCTCTCACTCTCCAGGTAGCGACCATATCACGCCTTAAGATAATAAAACGGATATATTGATCGAACCCGCTTGTTATACTGAGCTGGGGAACGTTGGTCCCGCTCCAACTTATAATTGTTATAAGACAGAGCAGGAAATTGGGGAATACCAGAATTCCCGTGCCGCCCAAACAAAGAAAGTGCATGCTGATGCATCATCTTCGGGTGTGTTCATTACAGAGAACTGTTTCTCGGTATCCTTTACGTCCTGGGTATGAGATACCGGATCAGGATCCCGCATATGTAATTTGTTACATGGGCTATAGAAAGGTAGAGAACTGAGAACGGGTGATAAGTTTCATGAGACAGAAAACGGTGCAAGTGTTGCAGCCAAGTCTGTTGGTCACTGTCACCCTGTATTACCAGAATACATTGATTCTGAACGAATGTTATTAGATACCGAACCTGATATACAAAATCATATCAGTCTCTTTATTAGTAAAGAAATAATATAATTTTGTAATGTTGGATAATGTTTTGAACATTTCCTATATCAAGAGTTGATCGGTTTAGGCACGTTATCTAAAAGCATTGACGTTCTAAATCAAACTACAGTTCTTAGTATACAGAACACACACGAAAGGAAGAGTTCAGAAATGAACGAATCCTTCTTGAGGCATTGTAGACTAGGTCATATCAATGCGACCCGACTAGCTAAGTTACATTTAGATGCATATTTAAATCTGTTTGAATTTACATCTTGTGAAACTTGCCGGTCATGTCACAAAGATAAGATGATCATAGCTCTATTTATTGTAAATAGAGAAAGAGTTAGTGAACTTTTGGGATTGATACATGCTGATGTATGAAAGTCTCCTGTCTACACATGCCAAGACCGGTTCTTTGTACTTCATTACATTCTCAGATGATCTCTCAAGATTCATATATATGTTCCTGTTAAAACATAAGTCCGAAGCTGTTGAGATATTCACAGAATATAAGTTAGAAGAAGAGAACCAAATACTGGTATAAGTATTATGTCCTTTGATGAGATCAAGGAGGAGAATACTTGAGCACGGAATTCCTGGACTATTCTAAAGGAGAATGAGATTCTCTCTCAGCATTACTCCTCCGTATACACCACAGCACGTCGGTGTATCGGGGTGGAGCAATAGCACCCTATGTGATACGGTGTGCTCTATGATGAGTACTACTGAGTTTCCTATTTCCTTTTGGGAGTTATGCACTTGAGAAGCTGCATACCTATTGAATAGGGTTCAAATCAAATCAGTTGCCTACCACTTCATATGTGATATGGAAAGGGAAGAGCCCATATCTTTAGTTTGTTAAGATTTGGGGTTGTCCGGCCTATGTCTGAAAAGCAAAATCCGGACAAGCTCGAGGTAAAGTCAGATCTGTGGAAGTTTATTGGATATCCCAAGCATTCACAAAGGAATATCTTCTACCAAACCGAGAAAAAAAAGTGTTTTATTTCTCAACATGCCACTTTTGTGAAAGGAAATTTCTTGTGAAGAAATTACTGGGCATGAGGTAGAATTGGAAGGAGTTCCAGCTATACAAACTACAGCAGATGATTTGGTAGAACCAAAGGATTCAATAGTTTCCAACGAACCTCAGCCTCTCCGCCGATCCAGTAGGGTTCCTCACCCACCTGAGAGATACTTCGGTTTCTCTATGACAGTGGGAGCGAGGATTACATCATGAGATGATGACCCAACTAGTTTCGAGCTGGCCATCAGGAGTGGGACTCTGTAAGAATGGCTGGATGCTTATCGATCTGAGTTGGAATCCTTATACACCAACAAAGTATGGACTTTGGTTGCTTTATCTGAAGGCTTGAATCCCCATCAGAAGCAAGTATATCTTGAGAAGATTACTTGGTGTATATAGAAAAGTTGAGACTTTCAAAACTATGCTTAAGTCCATCCAGATCCTACTTGCCACGGCTACATACCATGACTATGATATCTGGTGGTTGGGTGTCATGACTGCTTTTCTAAATGATGTTTTAGAAGAGAACGTCTATAAGTACACAGCCAGAGGGCTTCGTAGATAGTGGGAGCAGCAGAAACGTGTGCAAGATGTTTTATGTGATAAAACAGGCATCGCAGAGTTGGAACATCTGTTTTGATGTGGTAGTCAAAGAGTTTGACTTCATCAAAATGGTAGATGAACCTTGTATATACAAAAAGGTAGTAGAGAGTATGGAGGTGATCCTCGTAGAGTACGTGGATGACATACTCTTGATAGGAAAGGAGTTTCCTATGCTACGCTCGGTCAATCTCCGCTTATCACAAGGATTCTCCATATAGGATCATAGTGATACCTCCTGAATCCTGGATTTTGGATCTATAAGATAGATCTAATTGGATGTTAGAATTCTCACTAGTTGTAGTGAGATGGTATCAAACGATCCTGGGGAGAATCACTGGAAAGGTTCCAGGGTGATAAGGACAACTGAATATCAGTCGCAGGCATTGTCTTTACCCTCAGTGGAGGGACGGTATGTTGGAAGAGTTCCAAGCTAGATACCGTGACATACTAGACGATTAAAGGCAAGATACATCGTTACCAAAGATGCTACCAAAGAGGCAGTCTGGATATATATAAGTTCATGAGATGAACTTCGTTCCTACCATTGTGTGACAATGGAGTTGTGGCTTTAGCCAAGGAACTACCGTCCCATCAGAAATCCAGATATAATTCTTAGGCAGTATCACCTGATCATGGAGATGGTTGATCTCCAGGGAGATCGAGGTTAGGAGAGTAGACATAGAGGACAACAGCGCGGATCCACTCACAAAGGCATTTTTCCCAGCAGAGACTTTTATGGGATAGTTGAGTATGAGATACTTCAACCGCAGCTAATTGTTGGGTATGTGATACCACAACAGATGGCCCTAGTGCAAGTGGAAGATTGTTAGTTATATGTATGCCCTAGAGGCTATTACTGTACATACGATGTATATTGTAGTGGATGCTAGGACATATATAGGGAGGACTTTCTTGCTCGACATGATAGTATGCTATTTGGTTGTACTTTATCTTAACATGTACTCTGACTGTCTCTGTGTTACATGTTGATAAAGCCCTTAGGATATGTACTCGACTACTGGGACTATGATGAGATCATACTAGTAGGGCCACGGTAGTCGACGAGTACTTCCTATAACTGTTCCTAGTCGAGGGTGTATCGAGACAGGGCATCGATACTCCAGAGTAGACTAGCGTATACGCATCTTGACCCATATGATGGGCGATGGATGATCCCATATCCATCGGTGTTTGACATCAAAGATGGTGTACGGGTGCTCAGTGGAGACTGGGTACACTGGACGGACTCGCCGAGAACTCCCAGATGGTATTATACCTTACGTCAGATGGCAGTTCTCCGGTGACACTGGTACAGAGTAGTCTGTTGACCCGAGATCGTCATAGAGTCTTGTGTGATTCCCACTGTGCTTTGATTTCCATCATACCATGTCCAAGAGGGCGTGCAAAAAGGTGGCTTTTGGGTACAGTCCCGAATCACATGGAGGCAATGAGCGATAGGAGGGAATTCGTCTCTCCCGGTATAGGGAGTTGATGTTGCGCTGTGTTCGATTGGCTATAACCTGAAATCCCTGGCCAGGATTGCTGAGATTTACTGGTAAGTGTTATCAGTATTTTCTCGAACTGTTATAGACCTCATATCGACACGACTTATCAAGCTACTGGGGTCTGACGTTTACCACCCCTAGGCGAGATATGCGACATATCAGACGACGAGACCGGACTGTACGGGTGTGTTACTGTTTGGATTCACAAGAGAATGTACAGGCTTGCTTGTTGATCTTCTGAGCGCTCAATACCTGGGTAGCTGTTACGTTTAGCTGACCACTTGCAGCTTGTGGGTGTTTGGTATGATCATCACCTACTGCCGGCGTATTGACGATTCTTTAGAGTCCTACACAGAGGTTTCTTGGCTCAGGCAAAACGGAGTAGGAGCGCATATGTGATATGTTTAGGACCGAGGATAATGCGGTATATGATACCGTATTGGATTCTCGCGATATGAGATATCGGCCGGATATATGTGATATAGCCGGGTTATCGTATTAGTCGGTTATATACGATATAGCCGAATTGTCGGATCAAGTGTTGATTCGATAATTTAATGTATAATAATATATATGATATATTAAATTACATTAACTAATATTAGCTCACTAAAAGATTCATTTTCTCACGGGATAATACATTGATATATATGCGATATATGTTAATTGTATTTTTTTCTATTGTTACAAAATATATTGTATATGTGATATATAATATTGTAACATGTTAGGGTTACAAATTTAACAATGGATTAGGGTTTAAACTTGGTTAGGGTTTGGATTAGGGTTAGCTTTTGCATGAAGCTTCATGAAGCTTTGACTTTGTGGTTGCTTGATATTTTTGTGAGATATTATGTTAACCCAATCCAAACCATTAACTCTAGTTAACTCTCTACAAGGGTTAACTCTATCATGCTTAACCCTTGGTTAGATTTGTAACCACTACAATAATTCATTATTCATCACAAAAGGATTAAGTTATGATCTTCATTCTTCTTCTTCTTGCTTGAGCTTCTTTTTGAAAAAGCTTTCTTTTGTGATGAAAATGAGTGAGAAAAAGATTATAAATGAGAGAAAAAATCTATTTCATCATCATCATCTATCCTTGCCATTTAGATGAGGATGTTCACTTCATATTATGAGTGTTAGCTTGTATTAACGAAACTTCAAGGTAGATCATCTTTGTATCGAAGATCGGAAGCAAGGTTGCATCATTCTCTTCGTGAAGCCTCTCGAGAGTCCAGAACACGATGATCGCAGTGAAGGGACCTCAACACGGAGCTTAAGAAGTGAAGGACCGGATCTACAAAGGTTGTAATCCCTCTCACTAGTGTTAAAGAGTTTAACATGCTTGTTTTCGCCTAAACCCTAGTTTAAAGATCCGGCTTCGGGTTGTTCGGCACGGCTAAAATTTTAATCGGGCATGGTTGATGCCTCGTAGACCCTTGTGCGCGTGCCTAGCAACCCTACAAGCAGGTGCCAGTTGTTTGAGAACTTATTCCGTCGGCAAAGTTGCAGCTTGGGGAACTGGCCTGTGGAAGACAGACTTCTTTTGGGCTTCCTCCATCGGCGTTGAGGCACCGAGGGTGGGAGGTGGGAGTATCGACCAAAAGAGAAGCCCGTTGATTTCTTGAAGAGCTGGATTGCAGAGATTTGAGGCTGCAAGTGGTCTATACTTGACTCCACCAGATATGACAGAGCCTGAGTTGCTAGGGTAGAAGCAAACGCCGTTCTTCATAGAGACGAGACACCGGCTTCAGTATCCCATTACCCAAGGGCAACCACAAACATACATACCGCGATTATTTGATCGCGGAAAAACACGACACACGAAGTGTGGAGTGGAAAGAGAAAAAGGCCCCACCGGGCATTCCAGAATCTGTTCTCCGCCGAAAAAGCCCGACCGGGACGTTGGGACGTCCGGCCTGAATTTTGGGGGCAGATGCTATTTGGGTTTTATCCGTCCACCTCTCCGAAAATGCCAAGTTGATTTATGGCACCGTATATCGGAGGTTTAGAAAGATGCGGCCGTGGTAGCAGACTTTGTCAGATTCCCCCTCGTTTACGAGGGGTTTTTGATTGTGGGAAAACTCTTCTCTGTAGGCGCAAGCCCCTGCAGTTAATTACGCTATCGCATCGTGGTAACTATTTTCTCCTTCTCCAGATGGTCATTTCGTGTCGTGTGTGTTTGTTTTATTTTTGGTTGCACGTGGATTGTATACGGAGACTAATTTGTGTTGTCACCCGTAGGACGTGGATTAGTCCAAATCCGTATTTTCTTAGATTTGGGTTTATTTCAAGGATCGTTAACCTCATTTGAGATTAAAATCAACTTAAATGCTTGTTAAGGATACGTTAGTCTAATTTTAGACTAAGATCTACTTAACAAGATTTAAGGATCATTTAGATCCAACTAAAAAGCATTTGGGCTCTATCATTTTAGTTTAGGGACGTTACGGTCTATTGTTAGTTTTTGGACATTGCGGTCCATTGGGGTGTATCCATGGGTTTGGAAATGTACCAAAAAGTTGTTGGTTGTCGGGACCCGTTACCTCCCTGAAGAAATTGAGGAATTACAGCGACATGTATCAGAGCTGTGAAGAGATGTACCCTTGAACCAATGTCCCGACTGAGGGGGGAATGGGATGGACGTCATTTTAGATGCCATCTGTTAGAAGCTTATTAGATATTTTTAGGACTGAGATCGGTTTAAGGGACCCTGAGCATGAGGGGCTCAATTGATTGTCCTCGGGAGATTTGATCTAAGTTTGGCTAATATTGGCCTCTCATAGTGTTTAAACACTAGTATATGCTCAGTGCTCACGTGCTCTCACGTGCAGCTTTAAAGCAGTGTTGAACACTGAAATTTTAAGGGCGCTCACATGTGGCACGTGAGGCGCCTGAAAATTGGCGCTGTTCATTGGGTTCTATTCCCCTTTTATATATATAAGTGTTAAACACTTAGCTCCCTATAGTGCTCACGTGCGAAAACGTGAGGCGCCTTCAAAATGTGAGCGCTGCTTTTGGATATATTTCTTTTCCATATGAGTGTTGAGTAATTGGTTCATTAAATGGTCACGTGCGGACACGTGAGGTATTCTCCAAATGTAGGCACTGTATTTGGGTGCTGAGCGCTTAGTTCATTAACACTCACGTGCGAACACGTGAGGTGCTCTCAAAATGTGAGCGCTGCCTTTGGGCTCATTCCCTTTTTTGTATAGGTGCTAAGCATTTTTAGCGGGCCACGTGGGATCACGTGAGGCGCCACAAAAGTGGTAACTGTCTCTGGGGTTTATGCCCTTTCTCTTTTGAAAGTGCTAAGCACTTTCAGTGGGGTCACGTGGCTAGATCTCGGTCTTTCCTTTTTCGTTCCTCAAAGGTGCTCGCATGGGAACACGTGAGCTTTTATTGTGTAGCGTTGAATGCTAATGAATCACCAGGTTGTTCTTCTATGGTTCTGAGAAATCAAGTTCTCCTTTTTGTTTCTTTGTAGGGATTAATTTTTTTTTAAAGGGTTAAACCCTAATTTCAAGGAATTAAATTCCCATATGTTTTGTAAGAGTTAAACTCTTTTGGATTCAGTTCTTTCCCCTAGATTTTGAATCTGCATGATAGAATCTCCTTGATGAGAATTAAATTCTCAACTTGTGGGGAGATCTGCTTCAGCAGATCTTAACCAAATGAAGATCTAAGTTCTTTGAGAAGAGTTAAACTCTTAGTTTGAGAATTAAATTCTCTTTTTGTGGGAGCTTTTTGGGAGGGGTTCCTCTTCTTTAGAGAATTAAATTCTCTCTCTATTTTTCTTCCCCTCTCCCTCTGTGTCCTTTTTTTTCGTCCTCTCCTTTCTCCTATTTATATGAGAAGAAAAAGAATCAATTTGTTAAGGGAATCTCTCATTGAGAGATCATGATTGATTTCATGATCTTTTAGATCAATCGATGAATTTTATTCACCGTTGGATTTTTAATCCAAAGGCCCTCTGTTTAACAGAGAAGATTTCTTATTTGTTTAACAAGATTATGAATATCTTGTTAGTTTTGACAAGATTAGAATTTTATTCTATCATATTTTTTTAGTTTAACAAGATCAGAAATATATTTTCTTAATATAGAATTTAATTCTATCATATAGATATCTCGTTAGTTTAATAAGGTTAGAATTTTATTCTAACATAGAATTCTGATCAAATGAATATCCTATTAATTTAACAAGATTAGGAAAATATTTTCCTATGATAGAACTTTATTCTACTAGATGATCACCGTTGGGTCTTTGATCCAAAGGTTCTCTGTTTAACAGAGAAGATCTTTTTAGTTTGAGAAAGATCAGGAAAATATTTCCTAAAATAGAATTTAATTCTAGAATTTGATAGGAGCATTTTAAAATATGGCGCTCACATGCTTTGCATGTAAGAGGAAAGAGAACTCATGTGTTTAACACGTGACCCCTGGTGTGGGTTTTAGCCTGTTTATGTTTAGCGCTTATATGCTTTGCATATGAGCGCTCACGTGTTTTACACGTGAGGCCTGTTTGGCCATTGGCGATTTATGTTCAGCGCTTATATGCTTTGCATATGAGCGCTCACGTGTTTCACACGTGAGACCTGTTTGGCCCTTAATTGTTTTATTCAGCACTCATACGCTTTGCATATGAGCGCTCACGTGTTTTACACGTGATGCCAAATTTTGAGGACTCTCCCCCTTTTTTATAAGGGAACAAGTAGCTCTTGGCCGAAAATTTTGGCGGGAACAATCTCATTTTATAAAATAAACCTACAGATATATCAGTTTGAAATTGGTACACAACAACGGATATTCAAAACCAAATATTTGCCGTTAGGCAAAACCCAGGCGATTTCCTCAAATATCAACAATTACAAAGAATTCTGATATTGAGGATCTAATCACCCAATTCCCAATGTTCTACTCCAACTAAGTAATAGTCTACGTAATTATAAATTTGCAACACCACTCAGTTCCTACAACGAGATCAAATTCATTACGTTAAAAGTTTTCTTCAAAACCAGTCGTAGCCCTTTGTCATTTCAGGAAGTAGAGTGCTTAGTATTCGTGCTGCGTTAATTGACCTCCGTCAAGACGTAGTGTACGGTAGCTAAATGATGCCTTCCTGTTAGCATAGTAATGCGATTAGCCGGGATAGTCACATAGCCTTTTTGACCTCCGTCAAGGGCTTATGCGGGTGGATTCGAGTTAATCATGAAATGACGAGTAGAACTTGACTAGTGGCATATTGTTTTTTGACCTCCGTCAAGGTCATAGGTTGTTAAGGGTAAAAACCGATATCGGGAGTTTCAAGTGTTGAAACTTGTAATGAGATTGCATACCTTCTATGGAGTGGGGGTGACTTATTGACCTCCATCAAAGTAGCCATGCCATGATAGTTTGGATCCCGATTCCTACTCTGAGTAATAGTTACTCTCGGGATATAATCCTGGCTAATTCTCCTTTTAATGTTTGAAGGAGGATTCGACGGAACAGTGGGAGCCATCCTGATTAGATAAATATACCAATCTAATCTAGGTTAGAGTGCACGACGGGTGTTTCTTCTCTCTCTCTCTCTCTCTCTCTCTCTCTCTCTCTCTCTTTCTCTTTCTCTCTAGCTGTGATCTAAGACTGACAATAAACTAAAAACTCATAAACCTAGTTAACCGAACTTTTTTACAATAAATAGTTTTGGAATGTCATGGTTGCCCTATTTCACGACATAGTCGCATATGTCCTTACCCCTCACACTTCCCCTTTTGCTTTCTCCAGAACACTCTCCATCCGATACAGAGATTCATATTTCTTAGAAAGCCATCCTATAGTTAGATACGAATTTGAAGAAATTGTTTCAGTCGAAGATGGCCACAAGTTCTGGAGAAAGTGAATTATATATGATACAATTCATTTGTCTTTCATCTCCATCTCATCTCAAGTTTGAAAGCTCCTTAAATAAGGAGAATATACCAGTTACGTTTGTTGGATAGTATTCTTCCAATTCCGATGTTGGAGCTGAAAGAAAGAGAAAGAAGAAAACCGACTAGCATAAGTTCGGTATAAATAAGACAAGAAAGAGAGATAACAATAGGGGACCAAGTGAGCGGAAAGGAAAATGCAAAGTTATGATCCTGAGTAATGAAAGAGGCATTACTTGGAATACCCGGCCACCCTTTGAGACATTTTGATGTTTCATGTATTCTTTGTGATTGTAATCGAAAATTGTTTTCCAATTAATTCTGACTCCTAAGTATATGGATACCGGATTAATATCCTACATCTGTAACTTGTTAGAGATGCTGAGAAAGATTACATTATTGAAAAGGTGATTTGATCCTTAATATCGGATATCGGAGTAATTGTTGTTATTGGGGAAATCACCTGATTTTGCCTTTCGGCAAACTTTTGGTTTTGAATATATGTTATTATGCACCAACATTTAAAAATTTATATATTCGTCTTTTTATTTGATAAAGTAGGATATAAATTTTTAAAAATTATGTTATGAACATTTTCCTTTATCATTTAATAATTGAGTAAGGTGTATTGAATAACAAGATATACATTCTTAACCAAAATATAGTTTTCAAATTACAAGACACAGATTATGAGTTAGTAAACTTAGAGGGCTTATACATGATGATGTATGTTGTCCAATATCCGCAAGGAAAATGGATTGGTACTCATACTTCGTTCCATTGTACTATGAGTTCTCTGTTTTTAGACACGTGTTCTTGTTGAAATGCAAAATCCAAAGATTTTGAGAAGTTCATAAGATAAAGGAATAAAGTAGATAACCAAACGTTGGAAGTATCAAGATTATTCGAAGTGTTCGAAGATGTGGATACTTATGCTAGGTATTCCGTAGTAATATAATCGAGAATTTCATTCTCTCTCAGATTTCTCATCCGTAGGTGCGCTCCATGATGAGTAATACTGAATCACCTTTTTCAATAAAAGGATGCACTAGGAATAGATGCATATCAATTCATATTGGTTTTACTTAAATCAGTGTCTCAAATTCTATACGTGATATAGAATAGGTTATGATCTTAAGATTATTAAGATTTTAAGTTGTCCAGCTTATACTTAAAAGCAGAATCCGGATAAATTCAAAGTACATTTCAATAATGGCAATTTATGGGTTATCCCAGGTATTGACGAGGGTTTAACTTTCTACCATTTTTGGGATCAAAAGTTATTTTGTTCTCGACACGCCACCTTTTTAGAAAAGGAATTTCTTGCAGAAGAAATTAGTTGAAGTATGGTAAAACTGGAAGTGATTTCAGAACCACAAACGGTTACTAAAAATTTAGTAGAATCTGAATATTCAATTGACCTGATAAACCTTAGCCTACTCCACAGATTTGGTAGGTGACTTCAGCCACTTGAGATGTACTACAGTTTCCTCATTGAAGGTGATAGGGAGGCTTGCATCATATGATGATAACCCTACTATATCAGTAGGCAATAGGAAGTGGTGACTTCCGACTGATGGCTGGATGCCAAGTTATCCTAGTTGGACTCTATGCACTACAACAAAGTGAGAACTTTGTTGGGTGCTCCTCAAGGGGTAAAACCCATTGGTAGTAAGTAGATCTTGAGAGATCAGTGCAAATGGAAAGGTACTGACCTAATAAGGCTAGACTTGTAGTAAAAAGTTTTCATTAAATACCCGTTGTGAATTGTGATGAAACTATTACTTCAGTGTCTGTGCTGAAGTGTATACGGATGTAACTTGACACTATTGTTTTTTCATGACTGTGATATCTGGCAGATGGATGACTATAACGTCTTTCTAAATTGGATTTAGAAGTGTATGTGTATATGATTCTGCCGGAGGGTTATCTTAGTCAGTGGGAGCAGCGGTAAGTGTGCAAATTGCTTAAGGCTATTTTAAAATTAAAACAGGCATAGCGGAAATAGATCATCTGTTTTGATGTCACGGTCAAAGTGTTTGACTTTATCAAAATGAGAGATGAACCTGGTATTTGTAAGAAGGTAGTAGGGAGTGTTGTCAAATTCCTCATATGGTATGTAGATGATATACTCATGATAGAAAGTGATATTCCTATACTGCAAATCGGTAAAATAATGGTAGTCACATGTGTTTCTCTATATAGGATATGGATATCAGTTCAATCCGGGAGAAACATAGGGTAGCAGTGAAGAGCATTTGATGTTCTTGGAATATGGTAATGGCAGCCTCCTGAAGGAGGTGGTTACCGATTCTAGCTTTCCAAGAAACATGGAAGACAGAGCATCTGTCGCGAGTTATAAGTTTACTCTCTTTTGAGGAGCAGTATATTGGAAAGAGTTCCAAGTGAGATACCGAGGTAGTTGTAGCTCTAGATGTTGATTGTGAATCAGCAAAGAATATCGTCTGAGAATTCGCTGGATATAATTGTTCATTTATGAACATGATCCCATCGTCTGTCCAGGCAAATACTAAGGCGGGCATTGCTCAGTTCGGGAGATATTTGATCTCTGTGAAGTTGAGATTCAGGAAGAAACATAGAGATGCACTATGCAAGGTCCACTCATTGAGGCTGGTTCTCGAACACAGTTTGTGAAACTATTAGTACAGAAGTTGGGTATGAGATACCGCAATAATTGGCCTTAAGTGTAAGTAAGAGATTGTTGGATATAGATGCCTTCAAGGCAATTACTGTAATTGGAGGAGAACCTATATGAGAAAACAATGTCACTCGAAATGATAGTATGCTATCTGGTTTGTCTTTATTTTTCATGTGATGCGTTTTATTTATTGTCATGTATCGTTTAGACATGAGATAAAACCCTAAAATTTTGCTTAACTGTCAGGACGATGATGGAAATCATACTAGTAGGGCCTGAGTGGTCGATAAGCACATCCGTAAATGTCCCTAGTCGTAGGAGTATCGAGACTGGGTATTGGTACTCTAATTTAGACTAGTGTGTATGTTTCCTGATCCGGTTGGAGGGCGATAGTTGATCCTACAGCTATAGGTGTTTGACATTAAGGATTGTATGCAGATGTTCATTGGATGAGTTACACTGGACGGACTCACCGAAAACTCCTAGTTGGTAATATACTAATGTCAGATAGCAGTTCTCTTATGACATGTGTACAGGGTAGTCCCTATGACCTGATATCGCCATAGTGTCCAATGTGTGTTTCCATTATACTTAGACTTCTACCCTACCACGGCTCAAAAGAGTCGTGCAAACAGGTTTTTGTTGGGTATAGTCCCGAAACCCATAGAGGCAGTGAGCATTCGAGGGGAATAGACTTTCTCGGTATAGAGAGTTGGTGTCATACTGTGCAGGACATGACTACAACCACAAGTCGATGGCCATCGCAATGGAGATAAACTGATAAGGGTTATCACTTGTATCTCCGGTTGGTTATGACTCCTCTGTCGCACGACTTATCGAGTTATTAGGGTCTGACTGATTCCAAACTCTAGACCCAATATGCGATACTCTTAGAAGAAAAGACCAGACTGTACGGTAATGTCACCGATAGACTTTGTAGGGTTCTGATGAGTTTGCTTGTTGACCTTCTTTCGTTCAACACTTGGGTAGCCGTTACGTGCAGTTAGTACCGCTGACGTGCTTATGGGTTATGAATATGATCTTAACATACTGCCAGCGTATTGTCGAGTCTTTAGAATCCTACACAAAGGTTTTCCGGCACATGTGAAACGATGTAGGGCACGTATAGGGATACGTGCAGAAGTTCGATTGAACACGTGTATTAGATACATGTATTTTAATCGGGTGTTTATTGATATTAGCCGGTATATATATGATATAGCCGGATTATTAAATCAAGTGTTGATTTAACACTACTACAAATAAGGGTTCCCCTACGGATTTATCCGTAGGGGCAACCCACTGCCCCTACGGAGATGTGCGTAGGGGCGAAAAAATACCCCGTAGGTGCAAAGGCCGCAGGTGCAAGTTGAAGCTCTGAACTTGTCCCTACGGGAAAAATCTTGTCCTTACGGACTTCTGTGTAGGTCCTGTTGCACCTACGGAGTAGGCCGTAGGGTAAAAAAAGGTGTATTATTTATTGGTTTTTTAAATATATTACTTGTACCTACGGATATAACCGTAGGTCCAAGTACTATCCCCTACGGATACCTGCGTAGGTACCTATCCGTAGGGGCAACATATCAGAAATCCTGATATGTTTCCCCTACGGATCAGTCCGTTGGGGCGAAGCAATGGCCCCTACGGATATGTCCGTAGGAGCATTCCCAACCCCCTGGTACTGAGATCATGGGGGAAATATCAGTTAATGCTGATATTGTTCCCCTACGGATGAATCCGTAGGGACAACATGTGTACCTACGGGTTAATCCGTAGGTACATATTATCTGGGTTTTTTTTAAAAAGGGCTGCCTGATTTTTTCTCGCCCTATGCACAATAATATATACATCAATCAAATATAAAATTAATCATCACACAACATATATCGCAGTATTCATAATCACATCTCACGCATATAATATACAAAAGAAACCAAAAAACTGAATATGATATAAATATAAACCAATATCAATATCGTTTCAAAATGTAGTACAATATGTATCATATAAATAAATACATGTTTCAAAAAATAAGAATAAAAAAGCTACCCTAGCTCGGTCCAGCTCCACCTCTGATAAACGCTAGAATCTGGCGCGCCATCTCCTCGGTCAATAAACCAGCAATTCGGCGATGTACCCTGTCGCGTCTGGACCTAACGTGTGTAATAAGCGTGTAAGAACTGTGTATTATTCGAATTCGTATCATTATCAAGTTATTTCGAAACCCCATTTGGATATCTAGTTTGGAAAACCGTTGTTTATTTTAATTAAATATGTATGTATGATTAATCAAACCTAAGTCTACAACCAAATAAGCTCAGGCTACGTGCTAATTATGGATATGTTGATATCTATAATATGACATGATATTTTACTATAAAGTAGTATAAATACCAGCATCTCCTTCAACTGTAAGTCCACGTTGCCCACCCCGGTGCTTGCGGGGAGGCGGAAAACGGAATAAAAATCAGATTTTTATGAGCTTAGGCAACATAGACTAGACTTAGAAGGATCTTTGCTAAACAAAAACTTGCTAAAGCTAACTAGAAACTAGCTAAGTGCTAGAAAGGTTATACCTTGGGCTTTAAGTCCTTCTCTCCTTGCTCCTTGGAGTGGTGGAAGGAGGTCACCTTGGTCTTCTTCTCACGTCGAAGAAAGATCCACCCGAAAGCCTCAACCTTTGGCTACAACTCCAAGCTAGAAGTAACTAGGGTGCAAGAAGTGCTAGTCCTTGAACCCTAGATGAGAGTAGAGATGATCAAGAGAGGGTTTTTCTCAAGCTCAAGTGTTTCTCAACACATGAGAGGGGAGAGCTTGAGGGAGAGGAAGAACAAGAGAGAGAAAGTATATGATAGAATGAGAATAGAATAAAACCATTCTCACTAATATGTGCATATTATTTTAATTAGATAATTAGCTAGATAATTGTCATGGTTAATCATGACATGACCATTATCATTTCATATTTAATGCTAATTGCAAGGATCAAAAAGCATCTTTTATATGGAATGATGATGGTCAATATGTCAACAAGGGTCAACAAGTCAAGATAGTCAAAGGGTCAACAACCATAACCATGCACAATTATATTAAGCTAATATCAATTAACAATAATACACACATAAGCATTAGGGTTAATAAAATGATAATAGCCATTAACCCTAATCAAGGTCCTCTCCCTCTGTCTCAAGCAACTGTGCATACGTACCCGCATTCGTGATCCGAGGAACACGAACACAATGAGAAAAACCAATCCCAAATCATATACTAGGATCCGGCTTAAACCAAAGCCCGCTAGTATAAACTGTCCGGACAGCAAACGCGCACAAGTGCGCGGATGCGAACGAACCCTGTCGCAAAACCATGCGACCTCTACTCATTTTGCATAAAGGAGAATAGCTCTCTGTGTGGGACTCTAAAGACTCGACACTACGCTGGCAGTGGGTTTAACCACAGACCACAAGCGGCACTAGCTGTACGTAACGGTCCCCAGGTAGATGTCGATAAGAAGACTGACGAGGTGAACCCCATCCGAACTCCTACTGAGCCTGTATGTGACAATCTCCGTACAGTCCGGTCTGTTCGTCTGATATATCGCATGGCGGGCCTAGGGGGCGGTGAACGTCAGTCCCCTAATAGCGGTACAAGTCGTGTCGGAGTGTAGCCCAGAACACCCTGAGATAACACTGGAAACCTACCAGTATATCTCGCTTGCCCTGGCCAGGGACTACTCGTGTAATGGCTCTCCTGGACACAGCGCGATGTCAACCCCCAATACCGGAAGAGACGAATCCTGTCTAACCGTCACTGCCTCCAAGTGCTTCGGGACTACACCCAAAAACTACCTGTTTGCACGACTCCTTTGAGCTGTGGTAGGGTAGTAATCAAAGTGCAGTGGGAACACACTCGAGGCGAAGTGACAGTGTCAAGTCAGCGGACTAAGTTGTACTCATGTCAACTGGGAACTGATAACTGACGATAGGTATAATACCAACCAACAGTTCCCGACGAGTCCTGTCCAGTGTACTCGTAACCTAACGAGCACCCGTATACTATCTCAAGTACGACGTACTGACGGCTGTGGGACAGACCGTCTCCCACACTGGGATGAGAAGCGCATACGCTAGTCTACTCCGGAGTATCGATGCCCTGTCTCGATAGTCCAACGACTAGGGACCTGTATAAGGATGTGCTTATAGATCAACCAGCTCCCACGAGTCTGAGCGCCATCACAATGCTGGTAATCAAGCAAAGAACCTAAGGGCTCTACTAATATGTATAACAGCAATATGCTAAAAGAAACACATGCACATATTAAAGTAGAGACAAACCAAGTAGTATACTACCATTTCGAGCAAGATTGTATATACAACTGTGAATATCCCAAGCTTCCATTAAGTAATATACAAACTAGTATGATACAGTAATGGCCTCTAGGGCATATACACTAACAATCTCCCACTTGCACTAAGGCCATATACTGGCGTATCGAAGACCTATCATCTCGATCAGCTGCTCGAACTGAGTCTGGGGCAAGGCCTTGGTGAATGGATCTGCTGTGTTATCTTCTGAAGCAACCCTCCGAACCTCGATCTCCTGGCGATCTACGATCTCCCTGATCAGGTGATACCGCCTTAAGATGTGTCTGGATTTCTGATAGGACCTGGGTTCCTTCGCTAAAGCTATAGCCCCGTTGTTGTCGCAATACAGAGGTATTGGGTCAACAATGGACGGAACCACCTGAAGTTCTCTCAAGAACTTCCTCATCCAGACAGCTTCTTTTGCGGCATCAGATGCAGCGATGTATTCCGCTTCCATAGTCGAGTCAGCAACGGTTTCCTGTTTGGAGCTCTTCTAACACACCGCCCCTCCATTGAGGGTAAAGACCAAACCCGACATGGACTTGGAATCATCCTTGTCACTCTGGAAGCTGGAGTCAGCAAAGGCCTCAATCTAGAGGTCTTTTCCGCCATAGACCAAGAACATCTCCTTAGTCCTTCTCAGGTACTTGAGAATGTTCTTTACTGCTATCCAATGTTTCTCCCCAGGGTTTGACTGATACCTGCTTACCACACTCAGTGCATAAGCTACATCCGGTCTGGTACACAACATCGCATACATTATAGAGCCTACCGCAGAAGCGTAGGGTATAATAGACATGCGATCCCTCTCCAAATCAGTCTTGGGAGACATCTCTTTGGAGAGGGTGATCCCATGACAAGCCGGTAGATTACCGCGCTTGGAATCTTCCATACTGAATCTCTTCAGTATGGCGTCGATGTACCTGGACTGCGAAAGTCCTAATATCCTCTTGGATCTGTCACGGTAGATCCGGATACCCAGAATGTATGAGGCATCACCCAGGTCTTTCATGGAGAACCTGTGTGACAAGAACCCCTTGACAGATTGTAGCATAGGAATGTCATTTCATATTAAAGGAATGTCATTTCATATTAGGAGAATGTCATCCACGTATAAAACGAGGAATACTACAGTTCTCGCTACAAATCTACAATAGATGCATGGTTCATCTGGATTTTTGATAAAGCCAAATTCCTTGACCGTCTCATCAAAACAGATGTTCCAACTCCCCGATGCCTGCTTTAGTGCATAAATGGACTTAAGCAACTTGCACACCTTTCCGCTGCTCCCACTCTGAATGAAACCCTCTGGCTGATCCATATAGACACACTCTTCTAAATGTCCATTTAGAAAAGCTGTCTTTACGCCCATCTGCCAAATCTCATAATCGTGGAAGGCAGCAATGGCAAGAAGGATCCGAATGGATTTCAGCATAGCTACTGGAGAAAAAGTTTCGTCGTAGTCCAAACCAGGTCGCTGACGAAAACCCTTTGCTACCAGTCTAGCTTTATAGGTCTCAACCTATCCATCTACACCAATCTTCCTTTTGAAGATCCACTTGCATCCTACGGGTTTTACCCCATCTGGAGCAATGTCCATCGTCCATACTTTGTTGGTGTACATGGACTCCATTTCGGTCCGCATTGCATCCAGCCATTTTACCGAGTCGACGCTCTGAATGGCTTGCTGGAAGCTAGTAGGCTCATCACAGCCTATGATGCAATCCTCTCTATCCCCGTCAATGAGAAAACCGTAGTATCTCTCGGGCGGATGAGACTGCCTACTACTCCTGCGGAGTGGCGTGGGAATGTCCTGATCTTTCGAACCCTCTGGTTCTACTAAGCTTTCAGTAATAGCTCGTGGTTCTGGAATTTCTTCCAGTTCTATTGCGCTCCCACTTAATTCTTTTTCTATGAACTGGTGTTCTAGAAAGTGGGCATGGCGAGAGACAAACACCTTTTGTTCCTCTTCGCAATAGAAGCAATATCCCTTGGAGTTCTTTGGATATCCCACAAACTTGCACTGTACTGAGTGTGCCTCGAGCTTGTCCGCATGCTGCTTTTTTACAAAAGATGGACATCCCCATGTCTTAATGTGATTAAGACAGGGTTTCTTCCCACACCACATCTGATATGGTGTAGTAGGCACAGTCTTAGTTGGAACTCGGTTCAAAAGGTATGCAGCTGATTCTAGCGCATATCCCCAGAACGATCGCGGCAACTCAGCGTTACTCATCATGGACCGTACCATATCTAATAGGGTTCGGTTCCATCTTTCCGATACACCGTTATGTTGTGGAGTGTATGGAGGAGTAAGCTGAAAGAGAATTAAATTCTCTTTTAAGTAACCCAGGAACTCGGCACTCAAGTATTCACCACCTCGATCAGATCTCAGTGCCTTGATACTTTT
Source organism: Agapanthus africanus (assembly GCA_030015575.1). NCBI lineage: Eukaryota > Viridiplantae > Streptophyta > Magnoliopsida > Asparagales > Amaryllidaceae > Agapanthus > Agapanthus africanus. Next base: position 478,742,815 of record JASDDO010000022.1, on the reverse strand, counting down.
GCCTGTTTGTTTTTCTACTTCATTCTTATATTCCTGGAATTTTTCAAAAGCCTCGGATTTATGTTTCATTAAGAAGACATAACCGTACCTTGAAAAGTCATCCGTAAAAGTAATGAAGTAAGAATAACCGCTTCGCGCATGTGTAGACAATGGACCGCACACGTCGCTGTGTACGAGTCCCAAGAGCTCGCTCGCTCTTACTCCGTGTCCAGTGAACGGAGTCTTTGTCATCTTTCCCTTGAGACAGGATTGACAAGTTGCATACGATTGATATTCGAACGGATCTAAATATCCTTCTGTGTGTAACTTAGTCAACCTTCTCTCATTGATGTGACCCAGTCTACAATGCCATAAGAAAGTTTTATTGATTTCTGGAAACTTTCTTTTGTGTGTATTCTGGACATTGAAAATCTGTGGTTGGTTTAACACGTATATACCGTTGTTCAATGTACCTGACCCAATCAAAACTTGATTAAGGTGAATGTTCACTACATTACTTACAAATGCAAATTCATAACCTTCTTTAGATAATAAAGATACAGAAATGATATTACAGGTTGCATTTGGTACATAATAACAACTACGCAAAACCAAAAAATGTCCATCCGACAATCCAAGGTGATAGTCCCCCATGGCCTCAGCATCCATGCTAGCACCGTTTGCAACTCTGAGGGTCATGTCACCTGCCTTCAAAACTCTACGCTTTCTCAACGCCTGCAAAGAATTACAGATATGAGATCCTGATCCGGTATCCAATACCCAGAAAGTAGAGTTTATTGATAGACGGTTTTCAATAACATACACATCTGAAGCTGAAGCTGCAACTCGCTTCAAATCCTGTGTTCTGGCTTTCTAAGCCTTGCAATCCTGTTTCCAGTGACCACTTTTGTGACAATAGAAGCATTCTTCCTTCCCCACCAGCTTTCCCGCTATCTTTGTTGCTTTACCTTTTCCCTTCGTATCCACTTTACTGACACCGCCTCTTGGTTTGGCGGGGGCTTTCTTCTTCTTACCCTTGGCTTTCGCCCTGGATCTAGAAGAGGAAGATCCTCCTACAAACAAAGTGGATGTCTCCCTATCTTTCTCTAGGGTGCCCTCAGCACTCCTCAACATGTTCAGAAGTTCGGAAAGTTCTACCTCCTTTCCATGCATGTTGAAGTTTAAGACAAACTGGGCGTAAGTGGAAGGAAGGGACTGGAGAATCAAATCAGTATAGAGTTCATTCTCCAACGTGGTCCCAAGGTCCGCGAGCTCCTCAATGTAGCCAATCATCTTAAGCACGTGTTCCGCTACCGATGATCCGACGGCCAACCTTGCCGAAAACAACTTCTTCGACACTTCGTATCTTGCGATACGAGACTGCTCTCCATACAGTTCTTTTGTATGAAGAAATATGGACTCTAGGTCCATATTCACGTGCCTCCTCTGATGTTCGTTGTCCATCGAGGCTAGTACGAGGCATTTGGCCTTCGCGCAATCTATCTCCCATGTCTTACGGATTTCCTTATCCGCGACGCTGGAGGTGGGACCTGGGACAGGGGGAGCTTTGGTGGTAAGGACATACCCCAACTTGTCGTAAGTGATGGCCATCTTGACATTCCTGAGCCAATCTTTGTAGTTTGGCCCTGTCAATATGTTTTTATCTAGTAATAACTTAAGTCCGGTCATGTTGAATGGTCGCTGCAATTAGGAAAGAGAAAAGAAACACTTTAGCATGATGCTCTTGCAAGTTTAGAGTGGTTTTTAATTTGTCTAAACTGGATGGCTCCCACTGTCTCTCGAATCCCTTCTCAAACCGTAAAGAAAGGATTAGTCAGGATCAATCCCACCGTACAATACTTGCTTAACCGTTCAGCCAGGCCAGTGTCAATAATTCGAGGGAGGTTTTCCAACGCTTTCGCGAAGTTCCTTAATTAAATAACCTCTTTTCCCTGTGGGCGTAGCCCCGCTAACACCTTTCTAGACACCTACTAGGTTTATAGCATTGATCGTTAAGTGAGAGTTTTCCCGAGGAGTAGCATATACTCACAGTATGATCGGGATCCAAATATCATCGCGTGATAAAACCGAAGGAATCCTACTAGAATCATCACACTCCAAATGGTATGCAGCGCTAGCAAGTTTCAGTACTTATGAAACTCCCGATGTGTATTTTTGCCCCATGCTCTTATGACCTTGACTTTGGCCAAAATATCATAAGTCACATGTCAAGTTCTACCCGTCATTATCCTGGTTAATTTGGACCCACCCGTACCTACCCTTGACTTTGGCCAAAATGGCAGCACGACTGTCCCAAACCAACGCATCTATCTATGCTGCACATGAATACCAAATAGCTACCAATCACTATGCCTTGACTTTGGCCAAAATACATAGCTTGAATACTTTTTGACCATTCATGTGGAATGACGGAGGGCTACGAATGGTTTTGGCGAAACCGTGAACGTAGTGAACTTGATATAATAGATGGAACGAGATAGCTTTTAAAAGGAGTGGTTCAAGCTCCGCGTTTAAAAGTTTAGTTTTGAAAAGAACCGAGTGGTTTTCAAAGTGTTCCAATCGACTTTTACTTGGTTTATTTTCTTGCATTAGTTCTTTTAATGCGTCCCATCATTTAATCCTACCATTGCAGAAAACAACCAAAACATGACGTACGCTTATGCCATTCGCATTCGCCACGGGGCCCCGTCATCACCCGTTAGGTTACTTAACTAACGACAGAGCGGGGGCTGGGCTAGCGCGGCTGTAAAACATAAGCAACGCCTAAATAGTTATCATATATAAATATATAGCAATGATAGACATTACAGATCACAGATGAATACATTGGATATACTAGGAATCTGCAATCCGTTCGAGCCTGCAACGAAAAGCGGATTACACGGTCGCGGTGAATAGCCAATACCCCACCCAAGACCCCTACGGGTGCGGCAAACTACCCGCCAATTACTCGAAGCGAAGCAACCTCCCTCAACACCGTGAGTAGGCCACTCGGCACTTCGAGATACCCGGTAGTTTGTGCACCCCTCCATGGGTCTATCCTAGGAGCAAAAACAGTAAAAAGAATTATACAATGACGGCTACAACCCCGACCCGGTTGTGCGGCCAAACAAATAATAATATTACATCAATTTACATATTACAAATGAATGAAAGAAAAGCAACACTCATCTCACATCCACCCCGGCTATTCATCCGCGACAATCCAACCCATTCATATACACATGCCATCATCAATCACAGATCACATATATGTATAACCCCGACTAATCGACATATAGCGATTAGCCGACGTTTAATACACGCAAACATCATAGATATAACCTTTATAGTCAAAGTGTATTGAAGTTCGAAAAAAAAATACGGATTTATAGGCCCCCAAAAATAAATTTCTATTCTGGAAAATCTGGGCACAAATAAACCATCTGAAAAATCCTAAAACCAAGCCAGAAATACACTGCACCAAACTCGACCCAGTGAAGAGCCAACTTGGCCGCGGTTGCGCGGCAATAGCTTGCTATTGCCGCGGAACCGCGGCTCCTTGGTCGAGTCACTGGACCGGGTTTGGTGGTTTTCTTCACAAAACCCTGAGACGAATTTTGGAGTATAACAAATTTTGTTTTGACCAGAAAAAATTTTAACAGAAACTTAGGGTTTCGAAAACTTGGTTTTTCGATTTTTCCGATTCGAACTTCGATACACTCTACTACCTAGCTAGTTTATGTTTAGTTAGGCACTGATACCACTGTAAGTCCACGTTGCCCATCCCGGTGCTTGCGGGGAGGCGGAAAACGGAATAAAAATCGGATTTTTATGAGCTTAGGCAACATGGACTAGACTTAGAAGGATCTTTGCTAAACAAAAACTTGCTAAAGCTAACTAGAAACTAGCTAAGTGCTAGAAAGGTTATACCTTGGGCTTTAAGTCCTTCTCTCCTTGCTCCTTGGAGTGGTGGAAGGAGGTCATCTTGGTCGTCTTCTCACGTCGAAGAAAGATCCACCCGAAAGCCTCAACCTTTGGCTACAACTCCAAGCTAGAAGTAACTAGGGTGCAAGAAGTGCTAGTCCTTGAACCCTAGATGAGAGTAGAGATGATCAAGAGAGGGTTTTTCTCAAGCTCAAGTGTTTCTCAATACATGAGAGGGGAGAGCTTGAGGGAGAGGAAGAACAAGAGAGAGAAAGTATATGATAGAATGAGAATAGAATAAAACCATTCTCACTAATATGTGCATATTATTTTAATTAGATAATTAGCTAGATAATTATCATGGTTAATCATGACATGACCATTATCATTTCATATTTAATGCTAATTGCAAGGATCAAAAAGCATCTTTTATATGGAACGATGATGGTCAATATGTCAACAAGGGTCAACAAGTCAAGATAGTCAAAGGGTCAACAACCATAACCATGCACAATTATATTAAGCTAATATCAATTAACAATAATACACACATAAGCATTAGGGTTAATAAAATGATAATAGCCATTAACCTTAATCAAGGTCCTCTCCCTCTGTCTCAAGCAACTGTGCATACGCACCCGCATTCGTGATCCGAGGAACACGAACACAATGAGAAAAACCAATCCCAAATCATATACTAGGATCCGGCTTAAACCAAAGCCCGCTAGTATAAACTGTCCGGACAGCAAACGCGCACAAGTGCGCGGATGCGAACGAACCCTGCCGCAAAACCATGCGACCTCTACTCATTTTGCCTAAAGGCGAATAGCTCTCTGTGTGGGACTCTAAAGACTCGACACTACGCTGGCAGTGGGTTTAACTACAGACCGCAAGCAACACTAGCTGTACGTAACGGTCCCCAGGTAGATGTCGATAAGAAGACTGACGAGGTGAACCCCATCTGAACTCCTACTGAGCCTGTATGTGAAAATCTCCGTACAGTCCGGTCTGTTCGTCTGATACATCGCATTGTTGGAGATAGTGCCCTCATAGTCAATTATTGGATCGCAGGTACGTGATTGCAATGATTGCGGAGGACCTATCCCGGTAGGACAGTCTTACTCGAAATGATAGTATGCTATCTGGTTTGCTTTTATCAGTCGTGTACATGTTCAGGTGACTGATTGCATGTTACACTTTGATAGAGCCCTTAGGATCATGCTTTACTACCAACAGTATGATGGCGATCATATATGTGAGAGTTGGGTAGTTTATATGCATATCCTTAATTGTGGTCCCTAGTCGTGGGAGTTTCGAGACAGGGCATCGATACTCCGGAGTAGACTAGTGTGTACAGTCGAGACCCCGACGAGGGGCGGTGGCCGGTCTCACAAGCCACTGGTGTCAGTTGGATCACCTAAGATGTATACAGGTGCTCATTGGGTTATGAGTACACCGGACAGGACTCGCCGGGAATCTGCTAGTTAGTATTATATCTATCGTCAGATAGCAGTTCCCTGGTGACATGTGTACAGGTTAGTTCATCGACCTGAGGTCGTCATTTGTCTCGTGTGAGTTCCCACTGTGCTTTGATTTCTACCCTACCACGGCTCAAAGGAGTCGTGCAAACAGGTAGTTTTTGGGTACAGTCCCGAGCCATATGGAGGCACGTGAGCGGATCGGCAGGGGATTCGTCTCTCCCGGTATTGGGGGCGAGATCGTGCTGTGTCTAGGAGAGCCATTACACAAAGCCCACGGCCGTGGCAGGAGATTTACTGGTAGGTACTCCAGTAGTATCTCAGGGTGTTATTGGGCTTCACTCCGACACGACTTATACTGCTATTGGGGGTCTGACGTTACTAGCCCCCTAGGCGGATATGCGATACTCATTGACGAACGGACCGGACTGTATATACATTGTCACTGTTAGGCTCAGTAGGGTTTTCGGAGGAGTTCGCTCATCGGTCTCCCTTGAGTTCGCTCCTCGGCCACCCTTGAGGTCAGTCCATGGGCAGCCGTTACGCATAGCTAGTGCCGCTGACGGTTTGTGGTTAAACCCACTGCCAGGGTACTGACGAGTCATTAGAGTCCCCCACAGGCAGTTTCCCAAGTTCGGGCGAAACGTTGTAGAGGCCGTATGGTTTTATGGCAGGGTTCAGAAAATGCACGTGCGTTTACGCACGTGTCAGTTTTCGGGCAGATGATACTGGTCGGCTTTGGTTTAAGCCGGATCCGAGTATTATATTGAGTAGGTATAATATCTTTGTCTCAGTTGCATTTGTATTCGGTCGTAATACAAATGCGGGTATATTTATACAGTTTCGGGGTTATCCTGAAAGTCGTTTCAGGATCACTTTTGGAAGTTGCCAGTTTCCAGTTTTCTATCAGCCGTCTTTTAACATTCGGTTAAAGACGGATTTATCTTTTCTTCAGATATGATGAGTCAGTGTTCTAGAAGTTTCTAGATGAGGTGACTAGGCTAATTGGTGTTGTGTTCTAATTGGTTGCATTTATTAGATGATGACTAGCCTAATGACTCATGCTTTGTGATTAATTCCTTTTGGATTGCTTAAGATATTTTGAAGTGAGAAGCTTTTAGCTTATTGTCACCACTTGCTCCTACGGTCACCTCCCTCCTTCATATATATGGCTTGCCCTCTCTCTCTCCTCATGCTCACTCTCACTTGAGTTTTCATTTGTAGAAAAAGATTATGATAGGTTTTATCGGTGTATGGAATTTCACAGTCCATTTCATTCCATCACCCGATTTCCACGGCAACTTCATTAACCGATCGTCCACGGATTTGGACGAAGTGAGACAAAGTCATCTACTCATTCTCTACATCATTCTTGGTCGTCTCTTTTAGCAAACTTGACGATCGAGTTGCCTCGAGTCAGAGGCGGGAGCCCGTTTAAAGAACCGATCATGTGGTGCCACCTCGACGAGGAGATCGGAGATCGACGAGATCGGAGCAGCCGCAACGGAGCGTGGGATGATGGTTGAAGAACGAAGGACTCGGATCGTTCGGTATAACCATTCTACACTCTTTACAGTTTGTTAGTTTAGCAATAATGGCAGATCCGGGTTAAAGTATACGATAGCGCCAAGTCAAAAGTTTTTTTGTTCCGCATTTGGCGTCTGTAGACTGCCGGGGCGCTAGCGTAGACTTACAGTGGTATCAGAGCCTAACCATTTTGCTATACTAACTTGTGCTAACGCGTTTAAAACATCGATCCGACCGGAAATCGAAAATTGCAAAATCCATGCACGGTAGTTTCTGTTGATTTTGAACAGTGTCAAAATTGATTGCTGGATGTCTTAAAAATCCGCGCAGGCTATTTGAAGACCCACGACAAAATTTGGAGTCGTGACTCCTCCAAGTTGCCGCGGAAGCGCGGCCAAACCCATGGTTTGGCCGCCCTTCCGCGGCCATGTGAGGAGCACGTGCTCCCAATTTTTTCCAGTGGGTTCTAATTTGGATTTTGGGGTTTTTGGTATATAAAGTTTTGGCCCAGATTTTGTTACTGTTCACCAGTAAGCTGCGGGGCCCACTTTTTGAAATTTGGTCTTTGGTCGATCGTAATTTAAACACGTTAGTTTACAGTGCTTACATTATATCTCCGACCGGGAATGTCATTTGATCGGTAAACCGCGTTTGATTGCTATAGTTCTTTTAGACGGGTTTGCGAACGTGACATTCGCGTTGATGTTCTGTGTTGTGCTGTAATGTTGCGGATTTGTAGTGGTGGATAGCAGTGTGCAATGATAGTACAGTTTGAGTTTATTTGTACATTTGATATTGCAGGGCGAGCGTCCAACTTGTGGACTGCCGTCACTGCCTGTTGTATAATATTCTTTTGGGGCACGACCAGGTTGCGGTCGATGTACCTGTTGTACTATTTTTCATTACTGTACTAGGTTTTGCCCCGAGACGGAGTGCACGGATAGCCGGGTTCGGGAAAGCAACGGGTCTGCATCTCATGGCTTTGAGAGGCAGAGGGGCCCCACTTCAGAATTGGCAGACTATTCGCCGCACTCGTAGGGGGTACAGGTTGACCCAAGGAGGGGTGCTCAATTTACCGGATTCCATGAAGTGCCGGGTGTTCCATTCACTATGCAGTGGGGACTACCTCGCTTCAGGTTTTGGCGGGTAACTTGCCGCACCCGTAGGGGTCTAGGTTTCATTGCACAGGCTATCCACACGACAGGGGAACGTCGAGTTTCTGCAGCGGCTCTGTGAAACTCGGGGATCCCAGATATCTGTATTGTTCTGTGATGCTTATTACTTTTCAGTAATGTTGCATACTATCACGCCTGGAGCGATTATTGTATATTGGCTTATATACTATTAGATGTTGTATATGTTTTACACCCGCGCTAGTCCAGTCCCCGCTCTGTCGTTAGTTAAGTAACCTAACGGGTGATGACGGGACCCAGTGACGAATACGGATGGCATATACGTACATTTTATTTTCGTTCTTTTCTGGTGTGATTATTGATGGGACTGCGTTGATTCTGATCAATGCAAAGTAAAACAAACCTGTTTGAGTTGTTGGAACAATTTAAAAGGTGTTATTGCAAAGACGTTTTCTTTTGTTATGCATAGCGGTATTCAGTGGAATATCCTGCACCTCATTCGACGGGGCAAGGGCCGATATCCCTTCACCGGGACCGACCCCTTGGACAGAAGTTTGCGTCAGGGTAATAACTTCACTATAGTCGATTACAAGTTGCTTTGCATAGCGGTATTCAGTGGAATATCCTGCACCTCATTCCACGAGGAAAGAGCCGAGATCCCTTTACCGGGAGTGACCTCTTTATCAAAAGGTTTTCGCCACTATATTTTAAAAAGCTATCAGGTTCCTTCAGCGATATCAAGTTCACTACGCTAAAGGTTTTTCGCCAAAAACCAGCCGTAGCCCTCCGTCATTTCATATGGATGGTCAGTAGTATTCAAGCTATGTTGGTCTAGCCCTTAGCTAGGACATAGTGATTGGTAGCTGCTGGGGTGTTCACATGTTGCATAGATAGATGAGTTGGTTTGGGACAGTCGTACAGCCTTGTTGGCCCTTAGTCAAGGGCGAGTACGGGTGGGTTCAAATTAACAAGATAATGATGGGAAGAACTTGACATGTGACTTATGGTGGGCTGGCCCTTAGTCACGATCATAAGAGCATGGGGCAAAAACAATATCGGGAGTTTCTAAAGAAACTGAAACTTGCCAAGTGTGCGCATACCTTCTGGAGTATGAGTAACGTGGATGCATTCCATCACGTTATCATGCGATGAGAGTTGGATCCCGATTCCCACTGATGAGTTGGTTTACTCTTCGGGTGATCCCGATTGATTCTTCTTTAGGTTTGGAGGAGAATTTGACAGGACAGTGGGAGGTTTCCGGATTAGATAAAATTATGACCATTCTGATCTAGGTTAGAGTGCACGCAGAGTGTTTCTTTTCTCTCTCTCTATTTGGCAGCGACCTTTGACCGACCCTAGACTATGACTCAGTGACCAGGTTGACCGAACCTTCTTAAAATACTGGCTTTTGGATTGTCTAAGTTGCATAAGTCATTGCCACTCCTTCTTCTACCCTTTGCATTTCTCAGAACACCCGTATTACTACGGATATCCACTTCCATTGGATAGATCCATCGTATGGTTATATACGAACTCGAAGGAACTTCTTCGAGGATGGATCCAGGTTCAGGAGAAATAGAATTGGTTTATTCAGTTGTCTTTTATTATCACCTTCTCTCAGGTTGCGAGAGCTCCTTGGTTTAGGAGAGTACACCTATTACGCTTATTGGATAGTCTTATTCCAAACCATAGGCTGGTGCCGAAAGGTAGGGAATGAAGAAAACCAATTAGCCTAAGTAGGGTGTGCAGAAGGTAATATGTAAAGACAAAATAAAGGGATTAGAAAGAGGGCAAAGTAAATTGCGACTGATATCATTCACGACCAAAACCGCGTACTTCATCGCCGCTCCTATTTTTCCTTTAAAAGAATAAGGTATTATTCAGTTGTCTTTTATCGTCACCTTCTCTCGAGATGCGAGTACTCCTTAGTTTAGGAGGGTACACCTATTATGCTTACTGGATAGTCTTCTTCCAAACCATAGGCTGGTGCCGAACGGTAGGGAAGGAAGAAAACTATTTAGCCTAACGATGGTGTACAGAAGGTAACGACTAAAGACAAATAAAGGGATTTGGAGAGAAGGCAATAAAATATACGGTTAAAGTCATGAATTGGATTATGGAAGAGGCATTACTATGAATACCAGGATACCCCTACGAAACATTTTCATGTTTCAGTGCATTGTTAAAGGAAAAACTGTTTTCCCGATTATACACTTACTCCAAGGGTATGTATTTACCAGGTTTCATTCTCATATCTGTATGGTTTTACAGATGATGAGTGGGAGTAAGATATTGGGAATTAGGTGATCATCCTCATTATATCGGAATTCGTTGTAATTGGTGATATTTGAGGAAATCGCCAGGGTACAGTTTTCCACCGACAACGCACAGTTTTTGAGTTGTTCAACTCAGCGGACTTATACAGAGTATTGTATGTTGTCCAAGTGTCCATCAGGACAAAGGGGTAGGTCCTCGTACTATGTTCTGTTTACTTATAACTTCTCTAGTTTTTAGACAAGTGTTTCGTAGAAATACAAAGTCTAAGTTTTGAGAAGTTGTGGGTATAAGAATAAAGTAGAGAACCAGGTATCACAAGTATCGGGATTCTTCAAAGAGATCGAAGATGTAGATTCTTGTGATTGGTATTCAGATGATAGTGATGGTTTTGAGAAACGTGTTTCTCTTTCAGGTTACTCATAATTGGATGGTTTCCTAAGTTGAGTAATGCTGATTAGCCTTTTTCCATTAAGTTGATATGCACTGGAGACAGCTGCATGATTTGAATATGGTTCCAATTAAATAAGTGCCAAAGTTTCTGTATTGGATATAGAATGGATCGTACCTTAAAAGAAATTAAGGTACGGGGAGTTGTCCAGCTTATGCTTAAAACCAGACACTGGATAACTCAGGGCACGTTTCTGTAATGGCTGTTTGTGGGTTGACCCTGGCTATGACGAGGGTTGATATTCTACCATTTGGAAGATCAATAGTGATATTGTTCTTGACTCGCCACAGTTTTAGTAAAATGGATCTTTTTCAGAAAACAGTAGTGGGAGTATGGTAGAACTGGAAGTGATTCCAGAACCACGAACGATTACGGAAAATTTAATAGGACCTATATATTCGATCAGGTTTGACATTCCAATAGCCACTCCGCAGGTATGGTAGGTAACCTCAGACACCCGAGAGGTACTTCGGTAGCCTCAAGGACGGTGACAGGGAGGTTCTTATCTACCCAGACTTGACACTACTGTTGTTCCAGGATATGAGACCCGGTAGGAGGGTTGTCGTAGTCAGTGGGAGCAACGGAAGCATGGTGGGCAAGCAGCTTATGTCTATTTATAGACTTGAGCAGTTATAGCGGAGATAGATCATCTAATTTTGATGTGACAGTCATGGGTTTGACTTCAATCAGAATAGGGGATGGATCAGTTAAGAAGGTAGTAGGGTGTGATGTCATTGTATCTGGATGACATACACAGAGTAGGAAGTAAAATTCCTATACTACGATCGGTTGTACTGTGGTCGTCACACAGTTGTTTCTCCAGACAGGATATGGATATAATATTTGACATTCTGGTTTCTAGATCTATGGTTTTAGATCTGGATTTGGGTAGTTTCCCAATGTGGGTACTTTGACAGATATTCTAATGGTTTTTAGAATAGTTGACTCCTAGCATGGTAGTGTACCTGCAGGTGATGGAGTCACCCTCTCTAAAGGTGTCGTACAGACTAAAGGGGAGAGGGATGTGCATGATTGGCAGATCACTTGCTTAGGCAATTGAGTCAATCATGTGATGTCAAGTAACCACACCAAATGTTGGTTTTGCACTAGATGCAATAAGTTTGTATTAATCCAATCCTGGAGAAACATAAGGAAGCAGTTTTAGAACATTGGTACATGTTCTACGGATTTGATGACGGCAGCCTCTTTCGGGAGACGGTTATCATTCCAGGCTTCAAAGGTGACATGGAAGACAGAGTGATTGTCAGAGTTATAGTTTTTCCCTCTGTCGAAGAGGGACAGTATTATGGACAGGTGGTCCAAGAGGATACTGTGGGAAGCGAGGTGCCCGATACTGATTAGGTTCAGTGATCGATTCAGTCTAAGAAGTTTGAATATTGAGTTCATTTATGAACTAAGGTCCCATCAGATATCCAGACATGTTCTAAGACAGGTATTACTTGATTCGGGAGATGGCTTTCTCCGCGAACTTGAGATTTAGAGAGATATAGAAAGAAACTTCTAGGAGGATCCACTCACTGAGGCTATTTCTCGAACATAATAGTTTTACAAACGGGCTTTGTGAAACTGATTAGTAGAGGAGTTGGATGTTCGGTTTCACACGGGCTGTGAGTAGTCGACATCGCAATATTAGCCTTGAGTGCAAGTGGGAGATTGTTGGAGATAGTGCCCTCATAGTCAATTATTGGATCGCAGGTACGTGATTGCAATGATTGCGGAGGACCTATCCCGGTAGGACAGTCTTACTCGAAATGATAGTATGCTATCTGGTTTGCCTTTATCAGTCGTGTACATGTTCAGGTGACTGATTGCATGTTACACTTTGATAGAGCCCTTAGGATCATGCTTTACTACCAACAGTATGATGGCGATCATATACGTGAGAGTTGGGTAGTTTATATGCATATCCTTAATTGTGGTCCCTAGTCGTGGGAGTTTCGAGACAGGGCATCGATACTCCGGAGTAGACTAGTGTGTACAGTCGAGACCCCGACGAGGGGCGGTGGCCGGTCTCACAAGCCACTGGTGTCAGTTGGATCACCTAAGATGTATACAGGTGCTCATTGGGTTATGAGTACACCGGACAGGACTCGTCGGGAATCTGCTAGTTAGTATTATATCTATCGTCAGATAGCAGTTCCCTGGTGACATGTGTACAGGTTAGTTCATCGACCTGAGATCGTCATTTGTCTCGTGTGAGTTCCCACTGTGCTTTGATTTCTACCCTACCACGGCTCAAAGGAGTCGTGCAAACAGGTAGTTTTTGGGTACAGTCCCGAGCCATATGGAGGCACGTGAGCGGATCGGCAGGGGATTCGTCTCTCCCGGTATTGGGGGCGAGATCGTGCTGTGTCTAGGAGAGCCATTACATAAAGTGTTAGTGTTTATGCCCTAGAAGGCCATTACTGTATCATACTAGCTTGTATATTACTTAATGGAAGCTTGGGATATTCACATGTATATAACAGTCTTGCTAAACATGGTAGTATGCTACTTGGTTTTTCTATCTTAATATGTGAGTATACGTATTGATAGAGCTCTTAGGATCTTGCTTGTCTACCAGCGTTGTGATGGCAGTCACACTAGTGGGGGCTGGGTAGTCTACAAGCACATCCTTATTCAGGTCCCTGGTCGTTGGATTATCGAGACAGAGCATCGATACTCCGGAGTAGACTAGTGTGTACGCTTCTCATCCCAGTTGGGGAGATGGTCTGTCCCACAGCCGTCAGTACGTCGTACTGGAGATAGTATACAGGTGCTCGTTAGGTTACGGGTACACCGGACAGGACTCACAGGGAACTGTTGGTTGGTTTGATACCAGTCGTCAGTAAACAGTTCCCAGGTGACATGAGTACAGCGTAGTCCGCAGACTTGACACTGCTACTTCGCCTCGAGTGTGTCCCACTGTTCTTAGATTGCTACCCTACCACGGCTCAAAGGAGTCGTGCAAACAGGTGGCAGTTGGGTGCAGTCCCGAGCACTTGGAGGCAGTGGCGGTTAGACAGGATTCGTCCCTCCCGGTATTGGGAGTAGATATCGTGCTGTGTCAGAGAGCCATTACGCAAAGTCCCTGGCCAGGGCAAGCGAGATTTGCTGGTAGGTTCCAGCAGTTTCTCAGGGTGTAATGGGCTTTACTCCGACACGACTTATACCGCTATTAGGGGACTGACGCTTGCCGCCCCCCTAGGCCCGATATGCGATAGTCTTGGACGAACGGACCGGACTGTATGGAGATTGTCACATCAGACTCAGTAGGAGTTCGGATGGGTTTTCTCATCGGCCTTCTTATCGACAACTACCTGGGGACCGTTACGTACAGCTAGTGCCGCTTGCGGTCTGTGGTTAAACCCACTGCCAGCGTAGTAGTCGAGTCTCTAGAGTCCCACACAGAGAGTTTCCTACTCCAGGCGAAACGATATAGAGGTTGCATGGTTTTGCGACAAAGGGTTCGGACGCATACGTGCGTTTACGCGCGTACGACTTTCGGACAGTTTTTACCAGTCGGCTTTGGTTTAAGCCAGTTACTGGTATCCGGTTATTGGATTTATACAGTCTAGAGTTTTTCCGTATTTTTACGGATCGGAGGGGCGTTCTCGTAATTACTCGAGAAGCTTCTAGAAGATGTGACTAAGGAGGTTTCTTTTGGATAAGAGAGTGAGTCATGGTGGTGATTCATTCACTTCATTAATGCACATTTATTGCTTAATGACTCATGCTAATGAATCATCACAAGATATTTTATGAAGCATGCTTATTCATTTCCTTTATTGATTATTTGATAAAAAGAATGCTTCATAATATTATGATACACTCTCTCTCTTCTCTCATTATCATATCACACATTCTCTCTCCTCAAGCTCTCATCTTCAAACCCTAATCCTTAATCCTCATGTGTTGAGATCAAAGGATTAGTTAGACTAAACAATCCATAACCTTCACTCTATATCATCCTCTCATCTTTGATTAGCAATCAAAGTTGATTAGTTACCTCAAGTTAGAGGTTTAGCTTGGAGTTTCGCTCTCGGGTGGATCGTCTACTACCTAGAGAAGGTCGAGGAGAACAAAGGAGGACGTAAAGAAGAAGGACCGGTTTCATTAGGTATAATCCCTAATCACTTGAGAAAAGAAACTCATAGGATACGGTTATTTATAGTTTAGCTTCGATTCAAGCGGTTAGTCGATGTTCGTTGTTTAAACTTGATTGTTTCTGAAAATTCCGCCTCCCCATAAGTACTGGGGTGTACTACATCGACTTACAGTGGTATCAGAGCCTCGCTAAACACTAAATAACTTAATCGCAAATTTGTACGAATTTCGAACGAAAAAACGAAGCCGGAAAACCCTAATTCTGTTTAGTTTCTGTCGAACTTAAAATGAAGTCCTAAAATTTTTCTGGTGTGTTCAGAGAGCTTGACATGACCACAGGAGAACACCCAAGAAATTCGAGCCAATGATTCGACTAAAGCGCCGCGGAAGCGCGGCGGATCCCACCGATCCGCCGCGCTTCCGCGGCCGAGTTGCCGAGTCATGGGCTCAATTTTTTTGGGTGGGTCCCCTGTGATATTTGGGGTTTTCTGGAATATTTAATTATTGCTCAGGTTACTGTTTAACAGAGCAGATTTTAGAGCAATATTGATGTTGTTTATTCGATCGAATTGTACAGTATTTGCGTATTGGATTATATCTGTGATTGTTTAATGTGTTCGTAAACCTCCCCCAACTGCTAGTATGTCGGTTGGCAGGGGGTTGCACATTTCTGAAATGGTTATATCTGTTTGTGCATATAAACTGTATTGGACTGTTGTGGTGTATAGCCGGGGTTAGCAATGGGTTATTGATTAATTCATTTGTTGTAAATGTAATTTGTTGTAATATTATTTTCGCGGGGCACTTCCAGGTTGCGGTTGTAGCCACCATTGTATTATTTCATTTTACTGTTTTTGCTCCTAGGACTGACCCAAGGTGGGGTACACAGACTGCCGGGTGGGTAGTTTGCCGTACCCGTAGGGGTCGAGGGTGGGGTAAACGGCTATTCATCACAACTGTGTAATCTGTCTTTTCTTGCAGGCTCAAAAGAAATACAGATTGCTTGCAAATCCAATATTGTTTATCTGTGTTCTGGAATGAATATCATTGCGTCAGACGAATGTAAAATATCTATATTTATTATAGCTATTTAGACGTCACTTATGTTTTACACCCGCGCTAGCCCAGCCCCCGCTCTGTCGTTAGTTAAGTAACCTAACGGGTGATGACGGGACCCCGTGGCGAATGCGGATGGCATAAGAGGACGTTATATTTTCGTTGTTTTCTGCAATGATAGGTAAATGATGGGACGCATTATCTATAATGCAAAGTAAAACAAACCAAAGTTTAAATCGTTGGAACAATTTAAAAGAAACCACTCGGTTATTTTTTAAAACAGATATTTTTAAATGCGGAGTCTTAACCACTCCTTTTAAAAGCTATCAGGTTCCTTCGGTTATATCAAGTTCACTACGTTCACGGTTTCGCCAAAACCATTCGTAGCCCTCCGTCATTTCATCTGGGTATTCAGTAGTATTCAAGCTATGTATTTTGACCTAACGCCAAGGCATAGTGTTTGGTAGCTGCTGGATATTCATTTGTTGCATAGATAGATGAGTTAGTTTGGGACAGTCGTATTATCATTTTGGCCGAACGTCAAGGATATATACGGATGGGTTCAAACTGACAGGATAATGATGGGTAGAACTTGACATGTGACTTATGACATTTTGACCTAACGCCAAGGTCATAAGAGCATGGGGCAAAAACTTATATCGGGAATTTCTAAAGAAACTGAAATTTGCAAAGAGATGCATACCATTTGGAGTTTGATGAATGTTGGTAGGATTCCTTCAACATTATCATACGATGATATTTGGATCCCGATCCTACTGTGAGTATATGCTACTTATCAGGATATTCGTCGCTTAACGATCAATGCTATAAACCTAGTAGGTGTCCAGAAAAGTGTCAGCGGGGTTACGCCCCCAGAGAAAAGAGGTTATTTAATTAAGGAACTTCGCGAAAGCGTTGGAAAACCTCCCTCGAAGTATCGACACCGGCCTGGCTGAACGGTTAAGCAAGTATTGTACGGTGAGAAAAGTCTTGGCTAATTCTTCTTTTATGGTTTGAGGAAGGATTCGAGAAACAGTGGGAGCCATCCAGTTTAGATAAACTAAAAACCACTCTAAACTTGCAAGAGCATCATGCTAAAGAGTTTTCTTCTCTCTCTCCTAATTGCAGCGACCCTGAAAATGACTGGACTTAAGTTACTTTTAGAGAAAAATATACTGACGGGGCCAAACTATAAAGATTGGCTGCGGAATGTCAAGATGGCTTTGACCTATGACAAACTGGGGTACGTCCTCACCGCTACAGCACCTGCTGTCCTTGGTCCCAAATCCAGCAATGCGGATAAGGAAATCCGTAAAACCTGGGATTTAGATTGCGCGAGAGCCAAGTGCATCGTGCTTGCCTCGATGAACAATGAACATCAGAGGAGGCACGAGGATATGTCCCTTGATGGCATATTTCTCCATACAAAGGAACTTTATGGAGAGCAATCTCGTATAGCAAGATACGAGACCTCTAAAAAACTGTTTCGAGCGAGGTTGGCTGTCGGGTCATCGGTAGGTGAACATGTCCTACAGATGATCGGCTATATTGAAGAGCTCGCGGACCTTGGGACGACTTTGGATAATGAGCTCTATACAGACCTTGTTCTCCAGTCCCTTCCTCCCACCTACGCCCAGTTTATCCTCAACTTCAATCTTCAAGGAAAAGAAGTTGAACTTGCGGAACTCCTGAACATGTTAAGGAGTGCAGAGGGCACCTTGCAGAAGGCAAGGGAAACACCCGCTATGTTTGTTGGCGGTTCATCTTCTTCCGGGTCCAAGGCTAGGGCCAAAGGAAGGAAGAAGAAGGCCGCACCCAGACCTAGAGGAGGTGTTAGTAAGGTGGGAAAGAAGGGAAAGAAAAAGTTTACAGCACCGGTAGTTGGCCTGGATGAGTGCTTCCATTGTCACAGGAAAGGGCACTGGAAGAAGGATTGCAAGGCGTGGAACGCCAAGAACCAGGAACCGAAGCAAGCTGTGGCTTCGACTTCAGGTGTGTTTGTAATTGAGAATTGTCTGTCAATCAACTCTACTTCCTGGGTATTGGATACCGGATCAGGATCTCATATTTGCAATTCTTTGCAGGCACTGAGAAACCGTAGAGTGCTGAAGGAAGGTGATATGATCCTCAGGGTTGCTAACGGAGCTAGCGTGGGAGCTGCGTCCGTCGGGGATTATCACCTAGGATTGACGAGTGGACACATTTTGGTTTTACATAACTGTTATTTTGTACCCAGCTTAACGTGTAACATCATATCAGTTTCCTTGTTATCAAATAAAGGTTATGATTTCACGTTTGTAAGAGATGTTGTCAACATCCACCTTAATCATGGTTTGATTGGGTCCGGTACTCTAAATAACGGCATATATGTGTTAAACCAACTCCAAATTTTCAATGTCCAGAACACACTAAAAAGAAAGTCTCCAGATTTAAATAAAGCTTTCTTATGGCATTGTAGACTGGGTCACATCAATGAGAGAAGGTTGACTAAGTTGCATAGAGAAGGATATTTGGACACGTTCGAATATCAAACTTATGACACTTGTCAATCTTGTCTCAAAGGAAAGATGACAAAGACTCCATTCACTGGACAAGGAGTAAGAGCGAGCGAGCTCTTAGGACTCATACACAGTGATGTATGTGGTCCAATGTCTACACATGCGAGAGGTGGTTATTCCTATTTCATTACTTTCACGGATGATTACTCAAGATACGGATTCATTTATCTTATGAAACATAAATCCGAGGCTTTTGAGAAATTCCAGGAGTATAAGAATGAAGTAGAAAACCAAACCGGCAAAAGTATTAAGACACTTAGATCTGATCGAGGTGGTGAATACTTGAGTGCCGAGTTCCTAGGTTACCTAAAAGAGAAAGGAATTCTCTCTCAGCTTACTCCTCCGTACACTCCACAGCATAATGGTGTATCGGAGAGACGGAATCGAACCCTATTGGATATGGTACGATCCATGATGAGTAATACTGAGTTACCGCGATCTTTCTGGGGACATGCGCTAGAATCAGCGGCATATCTTTTGAACATGGTACCTACCAAGACTGTGCCTACCACTCCATATCAGATGTGGAGTGGGAAGAAACCCCATCTACAGTATATAAAAATTTGGGGATGTCCAGCTTTTGTTAAAAAGCAGCATGTGGACAAGCTCGAGGCACGATCAGTAAAATGTTTGTTTGTGGGATATCCAAAGCACTCCAGGGGATATCTATTCTATTACGCAGAGGAACAGAAGGTATTTGTTTCTCGTAATGCCCATTTTCTAGAACATCAGTTTTTAGAAAAGGAATCAAGTGGGAGCGAAATAGAACTGGAAGAAATTCCAGAACCACAAACTGCTACTGAAAGTTTGGTAGAACCAGAGGTTCAAGAAGAACAGAACATTCCCGCACCCCTCCGCA
The DNA here is from genome assembly GCA_030015575.1 of Agapanthus africanus. Lineage (NCBI taxonomy): Eukaryota > Viridiplantae > Streptophyta > Magnoliopsida > Asparagales > Amaryllidaceae > Agapanthus > Agapanthus africanus. The sequence continues at coordinate 478,723,466 of JASDDO010000022.1, read as the reverse complement.
GGAGTAGTAGGCCGTCTCGTCCGCCTGAGAGATACTACGGTTTTCTCATAGACGGGGATAGAGAGGATTGCATCATAGATGATGATGAACCTACTGACTTCCAGCAGGCCATCCAGAGCGGCGACTCGGTACGATGGCTAGATGCAATGCGGACCGAAATGGAGTCCATGTACACCAACAAAGTATGGACTTTGGACTTTGCTCCAGATGGGGTAAAACCCATAGGATGCAAATGGATCTTCAAGAAAAAGATTGGTGTAGATGGACAGGTGGAAACCTATAAGGCTAGACTTGTTGCAAAGGGTTTTCGTCAAAGACCTGGTTTGGACTATGACGAAACTTTTTCTCCAGTGGCTATGCTCAAATCCATTCGGGTCCTTCTTGCTATTGCTGCCTTCCATGATTATGAAATCTGGCAGATGGACGTAAAGACGGCTTTTCTGAATGGAAATTTAGAAGAGAGCGTCTATATGGATCAGCCAGAGGGTTTCAATCAGAGTGGGAGCAGCGGGAAAGTATGCAAGCTGCTTAAGTCCATTTATGGACTAAAGCAGGCATCGCGGAGTTGGAACATCTGTTTTGATGAGACAGTCAAAGAATATGACTTTATCAAAAATCCAGATGAACCGTGCATATATAGTAAAGTTGTGGCCAGAAGTGTCGTATTCCTCGTCTTGTACGTGGATGACATTCTATTGATAGGAAATGACATTCCTATGCTACAATCTGTCAAAGGATTCTTGTCACACAGGTTCTCCATGAAAGACCTGGGTGATGCCTCTTACATTCTGGGGATCCGGATCTATCGTGATAGATCCAAGAGGATGTTGGGACTTTCGCAGTCCAGGTATATCGACACTGTACTGAAAAGATTCAGTATGGAAGATTCTAAGCGCGGTAATCTACCGGCTTGTCACGGAATCACCCTCTCCAAAGAGATGTCTCCCAAGACTGATTTGGAAAGGGAACGCATGTCGATTATACCCTACGCTTCTGCGGTAGGCTCTATAATGTATGCGATGTTGTGTACCAGACCAGATGTAGCTTACGCACTGAGCGTGGTAAGCCGGTATCAGTCAGACCCAGGGGAGAAACACTGGATAGCAGTAAAGAACATTCTCAAGTACCTGAGGAGGACTAAGGAGATGTTCTTGGTTTACGGCGGAAAAGACCTCAGGTTGGAGGCCTTTGCTGATTCCGGCTTCCAGAGTGATAAGGACGATTCCAAGTCCATGTCGGGTTATGTCTTTACCCTCAATGGAGGGGCGGTGTGCTGGAAGAGCTCCAAGCAGGACACCGTTGCTGACTCGACGATGGAAGCGGAGTATATAGCTGCTTGCGATGCCGCAAAAGAAGCAGTCTGGATGAAGAAGTTCCTAACAGAACTTCAGGTGGTTCCTACCATAGTTGATCCAATACCTCTGTATTGCGACAACAACGGAGCTATAGCTTTAGCGAAGGAACCAAGGTCCCATCAGAAGTCCAGACACATCTTGAGGCGGTATCACCTGATCAGGGAGATCATTGATCGTCAGGAGATCGAGGTTCGGAGAGTTGCTTCAGAAGAGAACATTGCTGATCCATTCACGAAGGCCCTTCCTCAGATTCAGTTCGAGAGGCTACTCGAGATCATTGGTCTACGATATGCCAGTACATGGCCCTAGTGCAAGTGGGAGATTGTTAGTGTTTATGCCCTAGAAGGCCATTACTGTATCATACTAGCTTGTATATTACTTAATGGAAGCTTGGGATATTCACATGTATATAACAGTCTTGCTAAACATGGTAGTATGCTACTTGGTTTTTCTATCTTAATATGTGAGTATACGTATTGATAGAGCTCTTAGGATCTTGCTTGTCTACCAGCGTTGTGATGGCAGTCACACTAGTGGGGGCTGGGTAGTCTACAAGCACATCCTTATTCAGGTCCCTGGTCGTTGGATTATCGAGATAGAGCATCGATACTCCGGAGTAGACTAGTGTGTACGCTTCTCATCCCAGTTGGGGAGATGGTCTGTCCCACAGCCGTCAGTACGTCGTACTGGAGATAGTATACAGGTGCTCGTTAGGTTACGGGTACACCGGACAGGACTCACAGGGAACTGTTGGTTGGTTTGATACCAGTCGTCAGTAAACAGTTCCCAGGTGACATGAGTACAGCGTAGTCCGCAGACTTGACACTGCTACTTCGCCTCGAGTGTGTCCCACTGTTCTTAGATTGCTACCCTACCACGGCTCAAAGGAGTCGTGCAAACAGGTGGCAGTTGGGTGCAGTCCCGAGCACTTGGAGGCAGTGGCGGTTAGACAGGATTCGTCCCTCCCGGTATTGGGAGTAGATATCGTGCTGTGTCAGAGAGCCATTACGCAAAGTCCCTGGCCAGGGCAAGCGAGATTTGCTGGTAGGTTCCAGCAGTTTCTCAGGGTGTAATGGGCTTTACTCCGACACGACTTATACCGCTATTAGGGGACTGACGCTTGCCGCCCCCCTAGGCCCGATATGCGATAGTCTTGGACGAACGGACCGGACTGTATGGAGATTGTCACATCAGACTCAGTAGGAGTTCGGATGGGTTTTCTCATCGGCCTTCTTATCGACAACTACCTGGGGACCGTTACGTACAGCTAGTGCCGCTTGCAGTCTGTGGTTAAACCCACTGCCAGCGTAGTAGTCGAGTCTCTAGAGTCCCACACAGAGAGTTTCCTACTCCAGGCGAAACGATATAGAGGTTGCATGGTTTTGCGACAAAGGGTTCGGACGCATACGTGCGTTTACGCGCGTACGACTTTCGGACAGTTTTTACCAGTCGGCTTTGGTTTAAGCCAGTTACTGGTATCCGGTTATTGGATTTATACAGTCTAAAGTTTTTCCGTATTTTTACGGATCGGAGGGGCGTTCTCGTAATTACTCGAGAAGCTTCTAGAAGATGTGACTAAGGAGGTTTCTTTTGGATAAGAGAGTGAGTCATGGTGGTGATTCATTCACTTCATTAATGCACATTTATTGCTTAATGACTCATGCTAATGAATCATCACAAGATATTTTATGAAGCATGCTTATTCATTTCCTTTATTGATTATTTGATAAAAAGAATGCTTCATAATATTATGATACACTCTCTCTCTTCTCTCATTATCATATCACACATTCTCTCTCCTCAAGCTCTCATCTTCAAACCCTAATCCTTAATCCTCATGTGTTGAGATCAAAGGATTAGTTAGACTAAACAATCCATAACCTTCACTCTATATCATCCTCTCATCTTTGATTAGCAATCAAAGTTGATTAGTTACCTCAAGTTAGAGGTTTAGCTTGGAGTTTCGCTCTCGGGTGGATCGTCTACTACCTAGAGAAGGTCGAGGAGAACAAAGGAGGACGTAAAGAAGAAGGACCGGTTTCATTAGGTATAATCCCTAATCACTTGAGAAAAGAAACTCATAGGATACGGTTATTTATAGTTTAGCTTCGATTCAAGCGGTTAGTCGATGTTCGTTGTTTAAACTTGATTGTTTCTGAAAATTCCGCCTCCCCATAAGTACTGGGGTGTACTACATCGACTTACATAAAGCCCACGGCCGTGGCAGGAGATTTACTGGTAGGTACTCCAGTAGTATCTCAGGGTGTTATTGGGCTTCACTCCGACACGACTTATACTGCTATTGGGGGTCTGACGTTACTAGCCCCCTAGGCGGATATGCGATACTCATTGACGAACGGACCGGACTGTATATACATTGTCACTGTTAGGCTCAGTAGGGTTTTCGGAGGAGTTCGCTCATCGGTCTCCCTTGAGTTCGCTCCTCGGCCACCCTTGAGGTCAGTCCATGGGCAGCCGTTACGCATAGCTAGTGCCGCTGACGGTTTGTGGTTAAACCCACTGCCAGGGTACTGACGAGTCATTAGAGTCCCCCACAGGCAGTTTCCCAAGTTCGGGCGAAACGTTGTAGAGGCCGTATGGTTTTATGGCAGGGTTCGGAAAATGCACGTGCGTTTACGCACGTGTCAGTTTTCGGGCAGATGATACTGGTCGGCTTTGGTTTAAGCCGGATCCGAGTATTATATTGAGTAGGTATAATATCTTTGTCTCAGTTGCATTTGTATTCGGTCGTAATACAAATGCGGGTATATTTATACAGTTTCGGGGTTATCCTGAAAGTCGTTTCAGGATCACTTTTGGAAGTTGCCAGTTTCCAGTTTTCTATCAGCCGTCTTTTAACATTCGGTTAAAGACGGATTTATCTTTTCTTCAGATATGATGAGTCAGTGTTCTAGAAGTTTCTAGATGAGGTGACTAGGCTAATTGGTGTTGTGTTCTAATTGGTTGCATTTATTAGATGATGACTAGCCTAATGACTCATGCTTTGTGATTAATTCCTTTTGGATTGCTTAAGATATTTTGAAGTGAGAAGCTTTTAGCTTATTGTCACCACTTGCTCCTACGGTCACCTCCCTCCTTCATATATATGGCTTGCCCTCTCTCTCTCCTCATGCTCACTCTCACTTGAGTTTTCATTTGTAGAAAAAGATTATGATAGGTTTTATCGGTGTATGGAATTTCACAGTCCATTTCATTCCATCACCCGATTTCCACGGCAACTTCATTAACCGATCGTCCACGGATTTGGACGAAGTGAGACAAAGTCATCTACTCATTCTCTAAATCATTCTTGGTCGTCTCTTTTAGCAAACTTGACGATCGAGTTGCCTCGAGTCAGAGGCGGGAGCCCGTTTAAAGAACCGATCATATGGTGCCACCTCGACGAGGAGATCGGAGATCGACGAGATCGGAGCAGCCGCAACGGAGCGTGGGATGATGGTTGAAGAACGAAGGACTCGGATCGTTCGGTATAACCATTCTACACTCTTTACAGTTTGTTAGTTTAGCAATAATGGCAGATCCGGGTTAAAGTATACGATAGCGCCAAGTCAAAAGTTTTTTGTTCCGCATTTGGCGTCTGTAGACTGCCGGGGCGCTAGCGTAGACTTACACGCATGGCGGGCCTAGGGGGACGGTGAACGTCAGTCCCCTAATAGCGGTACAAGTCGTGTCGGAGTGTAGCCCAGAACACCCTTAGATAACACTGGAAACCTACCAGTATATCTCGCTTGCCCTAGCCAGGGACTACTCGTGTAATGGCTCTCCTGGACACAGCGCGATGTCAACCCCCAATACCGGGAGAGATGAATCCTGTCTAACCGTCACTGCCTCCAAGTGCTTCGGGACTACACCTAAAAACTACCTGTTTGCACGACTCCTTTGAGCCGTGGTAGGGTAGTAATCAAAGTGCAGTGGGAACACACTCGAGGCAAAGTGACAGTGTCAAGTCAGCGGACTAAGCTGTACTCATGTCACCTGGGAACTGATAATTGACGATAGGTATAATACCAACCAACAGTTCCCGACGAGTCCTGTCCAGTGTACTCGTAACCTAACGAGCACCCGTATACTATCTCAAGTACGACGTACTGACGGCTGTGGGACAGACCGTCTCCCATACTGGGATGAGAAGCGCATACGCTAGTCTACTCCGGAGTATCGATGCCCTGTCTCGATAGTCCAACGACTAGGGACCTGTATAAGGATGTACTTATAGATCACCCAGCTCCCACGAGTGTGAGCGCCATCACAACGCTGGTAATCAAGCAAAGATCCTAAGGGCTCTACTAATATGTATAACAGCAATATGCTAAAAGAAACACATGCACATATTAAAGTAGAGACAAACCAAGTAGCATACTACCATTTCGAGCAAGATTGTATATACAACTGTGAATATCCCAAGCTTCCATTAAGTAATATACAAACTAGTATGATACAGTAATGGCCTCTAGGGCATATACACTAACATCAACTCCTGAACGGTGGCCCTCAAGCTCTCCAGTTCCTGCTGGACACGTCGCTCACTGGAGACGGAGGAAGTAACCGCCGGGGTGGAGTCCAACCTCATATGGGCCCTGCCACTAGTAAAATAGGGGGTTGCCCCTACGGATATTGGAATCCGTAGGGGCAGATTTAACTTGGCCCTACGGATTAATCCGTAGGGCTAAAAGGTTGCCCCTACGGGCACAGACGTCCAAGAATAAAAATATTAATTCTTAATTTGGTGTTTGTCCCTACGGAGCCGCAAACAAAGGACCTACGGGTATATCCGTAGGGGCAAGTAAATATCGATTTAACAAAACCCCAGATCGATCGCCTACGCTCACTTTCTCTCTCTCTCTCGATCGCGCGCGAAAAAAATCCCCAAATCGCCACGCCGTCGTCGCCACCGTCGTTCTCCTCGTCGCCACCGCCGGTTTCGTCGCCACCGCAGTTCTCGTCGCCACCGCGGTTCAGGTCGTCGCCACCGCCGTTCAGGTCGTCGCCCTAGCCCCAGCAGCAGCCGTTCAGGTGAGTAAATCTCGAGGTAAATTAAAGAATTTTTGGATTATTTTGGGCTTAGGGTTTATGGCTGGGTCTGGGGTTGCGCGCGCTAGTTGGGGTTGGGCAGGGGTCGCTGTCGCGGTCGGGGTCGGGGTCGGGGTAGGGTTAGGGTTCGGCTGCTGCTGGGGTGGGGCTGGGGTTAGGGTTTGCCTTAGGGTTGGTGTTGGGGTTTAGCTGGCCACGATGGGGTTAGGGTAAGGTTGGGGCTGGGCTGGGGCTGGGGGCTGGGGCTGGGGTTGGGTTGGGGTTAAGTGGTGGGGAGTTGGAAAAAAACAAGAAAATGAAAGAGTAATGAATGTGAGAAATTAAGAATGAGAACAATTGCACAACAAATTTGTTGACAAGAAAATGAGAGATTAATGAATGTGAGAAATTAAGAATGAGAACAATTGCACAGAAAAAGCTATGCTTGACTAGGGGGGATGGTTCTATATGCTTTCATAGAGCAACTTGGGGATAGGGTTAGGTGGATTGATGACAACAAAATACCATAATTTATAACTATATTACTCATCTAATGTGTATGGCATGTGAAAGCTAGATGAAGGTCGAGGCAAGCACAACAAATTTGTTGGATGGGACAATGTCAATAGGAGCTCAATGCTATTTGGAAAAATAATAATTCAAAGACATAGTGGAGTTTCCGATTGGTGGCATGGACTAGTTTGATGTATGTAGTTGGTTTGATTTATGAAAAAATGGGGAGACAACATGCATGTATGCATATAGGTAACATCTGCCAATATGCCATATCCAGACCGAAATCTATTTTTGCCTATTGGCTAATATGAAAATATCGGCCCGCGTATATGACATAATCAAAGTTGTTAAATCTTGATACGGTTTGTGTTTCGTTTTTTTATTTATCAGTTCTATCAATATTGCGTATAACGCTTTATGATATCAGTATCCTACATTTTTAGTTTTAATTGTTGATTGTTATAGATGAATACCATTGCAATAATAGTTTTTGGTTGATGAATGCTATTGCAATGTAGGATGATCAGTTCTATCAATCTTGATCTCAATGGTTTAAAATCATGTTACACATACAACACGAATGCACAACAAACGCATAATTAGAGAGCGACTCGAGATATTCAGGTTAAAACCAATATATGATACTAGATGATAATATGAAACCTTCATATTCCCATCGATACTCATATATGAAACTAAAAGCGCCACTTAGTCCCCGTCTATCGGTTAACATACGTGCGATGCTCGTCGTGACCTAGAACTATACGAAGGTTGTTAAATATCGGACAGTATAGCTCGATACTAACAACCGTCGTATAGTCTACGCGACGAGAAAATTCAATCGTATGGTAACCCATAGATTTGTCCCGTGTGGACAAGTTAAGAATGTATAAAGCAAACACCTTCATTCACTTGTGTTTTCATCCGTTTCGAGATATTTCGTCGGTACCTTTCCGCTGGTTCTCCGTGTACAAAGATAGATTAGATGTTCATTTCAACGTTGTTTCACAGCTTTGAAATGATTATCTATTCTATTACAGTGTACTCGGAGAACAGCGGGGATGTGCTGCCGAAATTTACTCGAAACGGTTGAAAGCACAAGTGATGGGCGTTCGCTCTATACATTCTTAATGGGATAGAAGCCTACCCCCGACAGCCGGAACACACACATACAAACGCATAACTAGATAGCGATTCGAGATGTTCGGGTTAAAACCAATATATGATAATATGAAACCTTCATATTCCCATCGATACTCATATATGAAACTAAAAGCGCCACTTAGTCCCCGTCTATCGGTTAACATACGTGCGATAATTTATTCTTTTCAACGACAAACGCACACACAAAGCATATACACGGATTTTCTCCTTTGTCAGTAACTATCACGTTCTTATATTTCTCAATATAGTCAGCATAACTTACAATTTATATGTTATTCAGTCTAACATGGCCCATGAGTACGTCAGAGTTAAGGACTGGATGTATGTGGATTGGAAACAACGTATGCAAACTAAGTTTGTCGCAGGAGTTGCTGCTTTCCTTGAATTTGCACGCGCACATAATAAGATCATAATAGAGAAGATTCTCTGTCCGTGCGATAGATGTGGCAATAAGTATTGGCAGAAGGTAGAATTGGCAGAGCTTTATATTGTAAAACATGGGTTTACTAGACTTTATTCAACTTGGAAATATCACGGGGAAGAAGAAGAATGCAGTACTGCGGTAGAAGAAAAAGGAGAACACGATAATGCGGCAGGAGAAGAAGAAGAATTCGGTAATACGGCAGGAGACGGAAATTTATTTCCATCAGAAAAAATGGAAGATATGGTAGAGGCTGCCCTAGGTGAATCTATTCGTACCGAAGATGACATTCCTTCCGGTCAAGGACCGCGTGTGGATAAATATGAAAATTTCATGAATGATGCTAGGAAACCAATTTATGAGAATGCGAAGTATTCCACCCTCTCATGGTTCATCCAACTTTTCCAGATTAAGTGCCTAAATGGATGGAGCAACAAGTCATTCACAATGCTTCTTTCGTTCTTGAAAGATTCTATGCCTCCGGGAAATAATGTGCCCGAAAGCTGGTACGAAACCCAGAAGATGATGTCTGATTTGGGTCTAAAGTGCAAGAAGATTCAAGCATGTCCTAAAAATTGCGTGTTGTACCGGAAAGAGAATTCAGATTTGAAAGAGTGTCCAACATGCGGAGAGGCCAGGTATAAGCCGAAAGATTCTGATAAGAAGCCTGATATACCTGTGAAGATAGCACAATACTTTCCCATAACACAGAGGCTACAGAGGCTATTCAGGTGCAAGAAAACAGCAGAGACAATGATTTGGCATCACCGTGCTCCTCCAAGCGAAAATGGAAAAATGAGCCATCCAAGAGATTCACCGGCATGGAAGGATTTCGATGGGAGGCACGCAATATTCAGTAGCGATCCTCGCAATGTCCGGCTCGGACTGGCTACCGATGGCTTCTGCGCATTCAACTATATGGCTGGAAGTCACAGTACATGGCCCATTGTAATGATAATTTATAATCTGTCGCCTTGGTTGGCTATGGACCAATCATACTTTATGATGCCTCTTCTTATCGACGGACCAAACTCACCGGGGAACAATATCGACGTCTATCTCCGACCTCTGATCGAGGAGCTGAAAACTTTGTTCATTGATGGTGTAGAGACATATGATTCAAACACAAATACAACCTTCATACTGCGTGCGACTTTAATGTGGAAAATTAATGACTTTCCTGCGTATGGAATGCTATCAGGTTGGTCCGTACATGGTCACAAAGCATGTCCTCATTGCCATGAACACACAACATCAAAATTTTTGAATTTTAGCAGGAAGGTTTGTTATTGCGGCCATCGACATTTTCTGCCTCCAGACCACCCCTATAGGTTAGACACGGTTCACTTTGATAGTCATCAGGAGCTTCTTGGGCCTCCATCCCCATTGTCCGGAGAGGACGTGACTGCTAAATGGGATGGTTACAATAACGTGACCTTCGGGATGGATCCGACGAAACAGGTCAAACCACAATATTGGAACAAGTTAAGCATTTTCTTCGAGCTTCCGTACTGGTCTACAAATTCAGTGCGTCATTGTCTGGACGTCATGCATATAGAGAAGGGAGTATCAGAGCACATACTTAACTTACTTCTGTGTAAAGACGGGAAATCGAAAGACAACATGAATGCCCGGATGGATCTACAAGAGTGGGGAATAAGAAGTGAACTGCACCCTAAACCGGTAGCGGGTAAACCGGGCAAGTTTGTACTTCCCAATGCCGCTTATCATATGTCACAACCGGAGAAGAAAAGATTCCTGCAGGTGTTGCATGATTTGAAAGTCCCCACAGGTTTCTCAGGATCATTCAGCAAGAAAATAAAAATTGTGAAGGGCAAGATCGATGGGCTGAAAAGTCATGATCACCATGTTATCGTGGAGCACCTTCTTCCATTAGCCCTCAGGACTTCTCTCCCCGACTCGGTTGGTCTAGTAATCAACGACCTATGTTGTTTTTTCAAGGAGTTGTGTGCTAAAACACTGGAGGTTGCGACGCTGGATAAACTAGAAAATTCTATTGCGTTGATACTTTGCAAGTTTGAGCGTATTTTCCCACCGTCATTCTTCGATATCATAATACACTTGACGGTTCATCTTGCAACTGAGGCGAAGTTAGCCGGACCGGTACAATATCGATGGATGTATCCCGTCGAGAGGTACGTGTAATTTTTCGTTTCGCGCAATTTATAAATTTATTGTTGTCCTGTATGCCCGTGTTTATTTATTCAACATATTCTCATTAGGTACCTTTACACTCTTAAGAAGTATATACGCAATAAAAATCGACCAGAGGGTTCTATCATGCAAGGTTATCTTCTTGATGAAGCAACCACATTTTGTTCCCGCTATCTGGACGAGAACATTGAGGCAAGGCTTAACCGACCACGAAGAATTCAAGACGGGCCATATGGTAAAGCCGAGTATAAGAGGGTAGACACTATGTTTATCAACAAGATATACCGGTTTATCTTGCTTAATTGCGCATGTCTTGAACAAATTAGAGAGTAAGTTCTTTTGGATTAATTGTTATATCTGTATTTGTGTGTGTATGAAATGACATAATATTAATGTCACAATTATTTGTCGAAAACAGAACTCATTTTAACGAGGTACGTGAGGGGCATCCTGATTGGAACGAAGAACGTTTGGAAAAATATCATCAGGATAATTTTTGTGATTGGGTCACAGAGCATGTAAGTTATTCGAATTACATTTTATTGCTATCAGTTTTAATCTAAACTTGTATCGTTATGTATTTATCGTAAAATTTGTTAATGCGTTGTGCAGAAACAGGCCGCTCAGAATACGGAGAACAGGAAGTCGGCGAAGAGGGGTCGCCCCACTTACACAGGTGGCTCGAGGAACATTACTCGAGCCATGGAGTTATCGGTAAATTAAGAGTTATTCTCTAATATTCTGCAATATTAAGAGTTATTCTCTAATATTTCTAATATTAAGAGTTACTTTCTAATATTGCAGACATCTCGGACCGTGGCGTCAGGTGGTACACCGAGCGTGCTGTCCGCATATCTTGCCGTCCACGGCACCTCGACAGATCCCGCCACGGGCGAGCTTCGATATCCCGAGGTCGCTACCCAGGAGTACTGCGTAAGTGTAAATATTTTTTCTACCCAAATTTGAAATTTTAGTTTTGGAAGGTTCAAGTTTAAATTTTATACTTATACTTTACTGCTTAATGTGGATGTAGGAGCGGGTGGTTGAGCAGGCCCAGGCCTCGGGGATCGATTTTACCGGACAGAACGATCTGAGGCTGCTGACCCCAGTTCTGGACGCCGCACACGGAGGGCACCACGGAGGTTGGGAGAGAGGCCGGGGATTGGGCCCTAGCAGGGCCCATATGAGGTTGGACTCCACCCCGGCGGTTACTTCCTCCGTCTCCAGTGACCGGCATGTCCATCAGGAACTGATAGCTTGAGGGCCACCGTTCAGGAGTTGAAGGAGATGCTGGTATGTATACTACTTTATAGTAAAATATCATTTCATATTATATACATATCAACATATCCATAATTAGTACGTAGCTTGAGCTTATTTGGTTTTAGACTTAAGTTTGATTAATCATACATACATATGTAATTAAAATAAACAACGCTTTTCCAAACTAGATATCCAAACAGGGTTTCGAAATAACTTAATAATGATACGAATTCGAATAATACACAGTTCTTACACGCTTCTTACACACGTTATGTCCAGACGCGACAGGGTAGATCGGCCGAGCCTCCACATGCATCTCCTTCGGCTGCGGCTCCGCAAGCCACTACATCGGCTGCGGTTCCGCAGACAGCTCCTGTAGCTCCACCGCCCACTCAGACTCCCGTAGCCGCGGCTCCGCAAGAGACTACCTCGACGGCGGCTGCGCAGACCACATCGCCAGCTCTACATGCCGCTCAGACTCCCGCTCGCGACGCATTGCAGAGTTTATTGACCGAGGAGCAGGCGCGCGTTATTCTAACGTTATTCAGAGGTGGAGCTGGACCGAACTAGGATAGCTTTTTGGTTCTTATTTTTTGAAACATGTATTTATTTATATCACACATTGTACTACATTTTGAAACGATATTGATATTGGTTTGTATTTATATCATATTCAGTTTTTGGGTTTCTTTTGTATATTATATATATGCGTGAGATGTGATTATGAATACTGCAATATATGATTTGATTGATGTATATAGTATTGTGCACAGGGCGGGAAAAAATCTAGCAGCCCATTTTTTAAAAAAAATACAGACAATATGTACCTACGGATTAAGCCGTAGGTATATATGTTGCCCCTACGGAGTTATCCGTAGGGGCAAAATATCAGGAAACCTGATATTTTCCCCCCCTGATCTCAGTGCAGGGTGTTGGGAGTGCCCCTACGGATATGTCCGTAGGGGCCACTGTCTCTCCCCTACGGAGTTATCCGTAGGGGCAAAATATCAGGTTTCCTGATATTTTGCCCCTACGGCATAGTACCTACAGATATATCCGTAGGGGGTAGCACAAGGACCTACGGTTCTATCCGTAGGTACATATAATATATTCAAAAAAACCATAAAAAATATATGATTTGATTGCCCTACGGAGTAATCCGTAGGGGCAACAAGACCTACAGATATATCCGTAGAGGCAAGAATTTGCCCGTAGGGGCAAGTTCAGGGCCTCAACTTGCACCTGCGGCCTTTGCACCTACGGGGTATTTTTTCGCCCCTACGCATATATCCGTAGGGACAACCCTTATTTGTACTAGTGTGCTAGGGCCCAGTCCTCGGCCGCTTTCCCAACCTCTATGGTGCCGTCCGTGTGCGGCGTCCAGGACTAGGGTCAACAACCTCGAATGCTGCCTCCCCCCTAGCAACTGTCAGAACATTATATTTAGCACATACTGGTCTATAAAATTGACAAGAAATACCAAAATCAACAAATTCAAAGCCTTACCTACAGAGATAAAAGATGTGCTCCTCTGGTATCTGCATGTATCAAAATTTGAATAATATTAATTAATTTCAGTACATACATATTAACAAGGTAAACTCGCATATAGCGCTGCTTACACATAAGACAGGGAGTGAACAAGCTCTTGTAGATCATCAGGCGCAAATCTAATCTCATCAAGCAGCACATGATAATGAGTTGGACGACTAGACAAGGTCCACGACTTACAATCATTCCCGCATGCGAGCACATATAAAAATCATAATTTCTAGGATGACAAATTTTATTGTCAACTACTGTCACCACCTACAGCTAGACAATAATAAAAATTACTATCTAAGTAAGAGTAAAAGGAATGTGTGTATATTTATGATTTAGCATTCTAAATCAATATACATACACTATATGATATATAAACATACCTGAAGGAACAGGAGTGTCCTCTGTCCCTGATATGGACGCATCACCAACAACTAGACAATCAAACATTAACAATATAAGTAATTTTGACATAAACAGGCATGAATATCTATAATATTACATTCAAAATGGATATTAGAGAGCGCACCTGCAGTGAGAAGTGGTAAAAGTATCACCCAACAAAGGTGTAATTTACAGAATCGGTTGAAACTCTTGAAAGTCATAGAAGAACCTGACCTGCACAAATCTGATGTATACTTTCCATTAGACACTAAGAAGTCTCTAAAAGGAAAAGCCAATGTGAAAACCATCATTAGTTCATATCAGAAGATTGATACTGAAACAGAGAACAAGGAATGTCATTTTTTTCTTCTTCTGCCACATTACTGTCTTCTCCTTCTTCTTCTGCCACATTACTGTCTTCTCATTCTTATTATGTGCGTGTGCAAATTCAATGAAAGCAGAAACTCCAGTGACAAACTTAGGTTGCATACGTTGTTGCCAATTCACATACATCCAGTCCTTAATCCTGACGTACTCATGGCCCATGTTAGACTGTATCATATAAATTGTAGGTTATGATGACTATATTGAGAATATGGATTAATAGTGGGTAGGAAAAGTATTTCTCAAATGGATTTTGCATCTGAAAACCAAACTACTAAGTAATAGCATATATAATTTTTTTAGTATAAAGGTTGTTATTTTAAGTTTTCCCTTATTAAATCAAATTTGTTTCACGTTTCGAGGAATATACCAAAACATGCACAGGCATGCAATGTCTTGGTTTTCTAGTGTGTGATCTACCATACACAATACAACACAATACAATATTCCGTATAGTGATATGATCTAACTGCCTTTATAAACTACATGTGTACATAAAATTAAGATAAGAAACCATAAGAAAGGGTCGTAGCCATGCATAACCTTGAATCTGCATACAAAATCGTGCACAAGCATGCAATTATTGTCACCTTGCCTTGGAATATAAAATATCTTGGAAGACTACAAACGGAGCATTTAAATCTTGATAATTTTTTACTTCAACATATATTTTTCTCAAGTACCACGAAATATACTTCCTCCGTATAAACCGTTTTCAAGAAGATGGATTAACAATGACAAGTTATCCATATTAGAAAAACACGGTATTACCCTTCTTAAGATAATACATTGTATAAGCACACCATAGCCCAGAACATGTCCTATCTACGCAAAACATAAACATCATATAGCAATAAAAGGAAAAGAACCACCATATCGGAGATGAAAGACAGAGAATTCAAGCATTGTTTCATACCTTTAGAGCACGCTGCCAAAAGAAACAGAAAGACAATAGAACAGATTATCATATAAGAATTGATAGATAAATAAACAATTAACTTATGCTGCTTAAAGAAGATGTGACATGTTATTATAATTTCTTTTGGGAGAACCTGGAAATATGAAATGGAAGGGAAGACATACGCACATATCACATAAATAACAAATTAAAGTTAACTAACTAAGAGGCATGTTTGAGTTTTATACTTGGGATCACAAATAGCATGATGGCTGCAAACAGGTTGCTTGAATACTTGCAGACAATCCAATGTTGCCTCGCCATTTCTATAAATTTTAAACTCCCTGGCAAATTATCATCTCTCAGGATTACTTTAGGGCCAGTTTGGCTGCTTCTTGCTTATGATTCAACATTCAGCTTTTTGTTGATTTGGAACTCAGAGAGTGTTGCAAAACAAATCCAAAACTAAATAAACCTCAAACTAGCTACAGAGAAGGCAAACAGCAAACCCCCATGAAGTTTGGCTTTCAAGGGTTTTCCCACTAAAATACACTTAGATGCAGCACTTTAAGGAAGCTTGCAGCAATATAAAAACTTTTAGGTAGTTTAGTGAAAAACTGCAGTGCTTCAAGATTGTTTAAGTTTTATGTGAGCTTAAGCTGTCATACAGAAATTATCGTTGCAAAAATGTTCGCAACCCTAGCTTTTCATGCAACGATACTGGAATACGAGCCTCAGATATGCCAGCTTAGGAATCAAAATAAGAAAGAGATTTGGGGTTATCCTAAGTCCAAAGTCAAACGGGCTCTAGAAATATATAAACCCAAAAAAATGACTGCATAAAGATCTCATAGAGATGAAAAAGATGTTATGCAAGCTCTGAACAAATCTTGAACGGAACTTTCACAAGAATTTACTGTTAGTGTATATGCCCTAGAGGCCATTACTGTATCATACTAGTTTGTATATTACTTAATGGAAGCTTGGGATATTCACAGTTATATATACAATCTTGCTTAACATAGTAGTATGCTACTTGGTTTGTTTCTACTTCAATGTGTACATGTGTTTATTTTAGTATATCACCTATACACATTAGTGGAGCCCTTAGGATCTTTGCTTGATTACCAGCGTTGTGATGGCAGTCGCACTAGTGGGGGCTGGGTAATCTATAAGCACATCCTTATGCAGGTCCCTAGTCGCAGGACTATCGAGACAGGGAATCGATACTCTGGAGTAGACTAGCGTATGCGTTTCTCATCCCAGAGTGGGAGATGGTCTGTCCAACAGCCATCAGTACGTCGTACTGGAGATAGTATGCGGGTGCTCGTTAGGTTACGAGTACACTGGACAGGACTCGTCGGGAACTGACCGGTTGGTATAATACCTATCGTCAGTTATCAGTTCCCAGGTGACATGAGTACAGCTTAGTCCGCTGACTTGACACTGTCACTTCGCCTCGAGTGTGTTCCCACTGTACTTTGATTACTACCCTACCACGGCTCAAAGGAGTCGTGCAAATAGGTAGTAGTTGGGTGCAGTCCCGAAGCACTTCGAGGCAGTGACAGTTAGACAGGATTCGTCTCTCCCGGTATTAGGGGTTGACATCGCACTGTGTCTAGGAGAGCCATTACACGAGTAGTCCCTGGCCAGGGCAAGCGAGATATACTGGTAGGCTTCCAGTGTTATCTCAGGGTGTTTTGGGCTTCACTCCGACACGACTTGTACCTCTATTAGGGGACTAACGTTTACCGCCCCCCTAGGCCCGCCATGCGATGTATCAGACGAACAGACCGGACTGTACGGAGACTGTCACATTCAGGCTCAGTAGGAGTTCAGATGGGTTTCACCTCGTCAGTCTTCTTGTCGGCATCTACCTGGGGACCGTTACGCACAGCTAGTGCCGCTTGCGGTCTGTGGTTAAACCCACTGCCAGCGTAGTTTCGAGTCTTTAGAGTCCCACACAGAAAGCTATTCGCCTTTAGGCAAAAGAGTAGAGGTCGCATGGTTTTGCGACAGGTCGCATGGTTTTGCGACAGGGTTCGGTCACATCCGTGCACTTGTGCACGTACAGTGTCCGGACAGTTAACACTAGCGGACTTTGGTTTAAGCCAGATCCTGGTGTACGTTTTAGGATTGATTTTATCTCGTATGTATTCGTGTTCCTCGGAACGCGGATGCGGGTGTGTATGCACAGTTGACGGAGAGACAGAGGCAGAGGATTCTCATTAGGGTTGTTGACTGTTGACTGTTGACTATTGACTTTTTGCTCAACCCTAATGAGAATATGATATATGATTAATAATAATATTAATTAAGTATTATGGTGACATGGTTGTTGAGGGGTTGACTTTGTTGACTTGTTGACTTTGTTGACCGGTTGACTAGGTTGGACTAGTTGACCATCATGATGACAATGGCTATCATTTCATGGCAAAGACTTTTTGCTTGCTTGTTCTCTTGTGAAAAATGAGTGCATGAAATGATATGGCTATTGTAGCTTAAACCATCACTTAATACTTGATTGCTATGTTTTGTTATGATGGCTTTGGATTATGAGAGCCAAGAGAGAAAAGTCTTTCTCATTCTATCATTTCCATTCTCTCTCTTGGCTTGAGCTCTCATCCTCTTTCTCTTGCTCTCCCTCTCTTTAGTCTATGGTTCACTTGTCTCATGTTTTGAGAAGCAAGAACCATAGAGTATAATCCCAACACACTCTTCTCTACTCACTCTAGTTCACAAGGTTTAGCAAACCGAGTGAACTAGTTTCTTCAAAGTTCGAAGAAGAAGTCAAAGGTAGAAGCTTTCGGGTGGATCGATCTTCGGCGTAAGGAGACGACGGGGTGAAGCCGATCCGGACAACCATCAAGTGTAGAAGACGAAGGAGTTCAAGAAAGAAAGGTATAACCCCCTAACCGAGTAGTTAACAACTCTTAGTTAGGTTGTTAGGTAGCTAAGTTTAACAAAGATCCGGTTTTGAGTCCATGTTACCGCCTCTAGAAAATTGTTTTTCACCAAATTCCGCATGCCCGAAAGTACCGGGAGAGATAGCATGGACTTACAGTGATATCAGAGCCTAGTTAAACACTACCTAACATGTTAGCATAGTAACTAGAAATTCGATCGGAGAAAAAGTCACGAAATACACCCAAAAATCTAACTTGCTGTCGATTTTCAAAGTGCTGTAAATGCAATAAATCATGCTTTAAAAATCGACTCAGGGTTTTTATAGTCTACTGTAGAAAAACGGTCCAGAGATCCTACCAAACCGCCGCGGAAACGCCGCAATAGCTTGCTATTGCCGCGGTTCCGCGGCCGATTAAGCTCCTCTGTGGATCGTCTTTGCTGCAGTATATTCAGTGGGGTATTTTGGGAATTTTGGTATATGTTTTTTCAGCCCAGATTTTCCAAAAAGAAAATTTTGTTTTTGGGGCTTTAAAAACCGTATTTTGATCGAGTTTCTAAATACTTAAGCTGACGGGTATTTATCTGTGATGTGATATTTGTATTGATCGTCTGCTAATCGCTATATGTCGATTGGTGGGGGTTATACAAATCTGTGATCTGTAATGTTATTGGTTTGTGTATATGAATTCATTGGATTGTCGCGGGTGAATAGCCGGGGGTTGTGAGACGAGAGTTTTCTTTTCTTTCAATTCATGTAAATTTGTAAATTGATGTAATAATTATTTGTATGGCCGCACAACTGGGTCGGGGTTGTAGCCGTCATTGTATAATTTCTTTTTACTGTTTTTGCTCCTAGGATAGACTCATGGAGGGGGTGCACAAACTACCGGGTATCCCGAAGTGCCGAGTGGCCTACTCACGGAGTTGAGGGAGGTTGCTTCGCTTCGGGTACTTGGCGGGTAGTTTGCCGCACCCGTAGGGGTCTTGGGTGGGGTATTGGCTATTCAACGCGACCGTGTAATCTGTTTTTCGTTACAGGCTCATGCGAATTGCGGGCTCCTAGTATATCCAATGTGTTCATCTGAGATCTGAAATGGCTATCATTTCAATATATCTATATATGATATTATTTAGGCGTTGCTTATGTTTTACAGCCGCGCTAGCCCAGCCGCCGCTCTGTCGTTAGTTAAGTAACCTAACGGGTAATGACGGGGCCCCGTGGCGAATGCGAATGGCATAAGCGTACGTCATATTTTGGTTGTTTTCTGCAATGGTAGGATTAAATGATGGGACGCATTAAAAGAACTAATGCAAGAATATCACGCATTAAAAGAACTAATGCAAGAAAATAAACCAAGTAAAAGTCGTTGGAACACTTTCGAAAAACCACTCGGTTCTTTTCAAAACCAACTTTTAAAATGCGGAGTTTGAGCCACTCCTTTTAAAAGCTATCTCGTTCCATCGATTATATCAAGTTCACTACGTTCACGGTTTCGCCAAAACCATTCGTAGCCCTCCGTCGTTTCACATGGATAGTCAATAGTATTCAAGGTATGTATGTTGGCCAAAGTCAAGGCATAGTGATTGGTAGCTATTGGGTATTCATGTGTAGCATAGATAGATGCGTTGGTTTGGGACAGTCGTACTGCCATTTTGGCCAAAGTCAAGGGTAGGTACGGGTGGATCCAAATTAACCTGGAGAATGACGGGTAGAACTTGACATGTGACTTATGATATTTTGGCCAAAGTCAAGGTCATAAGAGCATGGGGAAAAAATCAACATCGGGAGTTTCAAAAGAACTGAAACTTGCTAGTGTTGCATACCATTTGGAGTGTGATGATTCTGGTAGGATTCCTTCAGTTTCGTCACGCGATGATATTTGGATCCCGATCCTACTGTGAGTATATGCTACTCCTCGGGAAATTTCTCACTTAATGATCAATGCTATAAACCTAGTAGGTGTCTAGAAAGGTATTAGCGGGGCTACGCCCCCAGGGAAAAGAGGTTCTTAAATTAAGGAACTTCGCGAAAACGTTGGAAAACCTCCCTCGAAGTACCGACACCAGCCTGGCCGAATGGTTAAGCAAGAATTGTACGGTGAGATTGATCCTGACTAATTCTTCCTTTTTGGTTTGAGGAGGGATTCGAGAGACAGTGGGAGCCATCCTGTTTAGACAAACTAAAAACCACTCTAAACTTGCAAGAGCATCATGCTGAGTGTTTCTTCTCTCTCTCCTAATTGCAGCGACCAATCGACATGACTGGACTTAAGTTACTTCTAGATAAAAACATACTGACATGGCCAAACTACAAAGATTGGCTCAGGAATATCAAAATGGCAATCACTTACGACAAGCTGGGGTATCTTCTTACCACCAAAGCTCCCCCCGTCCCAGGTCCCACCTCCAACGTCGCGGATAAGGAAATCCGTAAGACTTGGGAGATTGATTGCGCGAAGGCCAGGTGCCTCGTGCTTGCCTCTATGGACAACGAACATCAGAGGAGGCACGAGAATATGGACCTTGAATCCATATTTCTCTATACAAAAAAACTGTATGGAGAGCAGTCTCGTATCGCTAGATACGAAGTGTCGAAGAAGTTATTTTCGGCAAGGTTGACCGTCGGATCATCGGTAGCGGAACACGTGCTTAAGATGATTGGCTACATAGAAGAGCTCGCGGACCTTGGAACCACATTGGAGAATGAGCTCTATACGGATTTGATTCTCCAGTCCCTTCCTTCCACCCACTTACGCCCAGTTTATCCTGAACTTCAACTTACAAGAAAAGGAAGTTGAACTTTCAGAACTCCTCAACATGCTGAGGAGCGCAGTGGGCACCCTACAGAAAGGTAGGGAAACATCCACTTTGTTTGTAGGAGGATCTACCTCTTCTAGGTCCAAGGCGAAAGCCAAGGGAAAGAAGAAGATAGCCCCCGCCAAACCAAGGGGCGGTGTTAGTAAAGTGGATACGAAGGGAAAGGCAAAGGCAACAATGAAAGCGGGGCAGCTTGTGGATAAAGAAGAATGCTTCTATTGTCATAAGAAGGGACACTGGAAGAATGATTGCAGGGCTTGGAAAGCCAGGACACAGGAACTGAAGCAAGTTGCGGCTTCAGCTTCAAGTGTGTATGTTATTGAAAACTGTCTTTCAATAAACTCTTCTTCCTGGGTATTGGATACCGGATCAGGATCTCAAATCTGTAATTCTTTGCAGGCACTGAGAAAGCGTAGGGTTTTGAAGGCAGGTGATATGACCCTCAGAGTTGCAAACGGAGCTGGCATGGATGCTGAGTCTGTGGGGGACTATCACCTGGGCTTGTCAGATGGACATGTTTTGGTTTTGCGTAATTGCTATTTTGTACCCAATGCAACTTGTAATATCATTTCTGTATCTTTATTATCTAAAGAAGGTTATGAATTTGCATTTGTAAGTAATGTTGTGAACATTCACCTTAATCAAGTTCTGATTAGGTCAGGTACATTAAGCAATGGTATATACGTATTAAACCAACCACAGATTTTCAATGTCCAGAATACACACAAAAGAAAGTCTCCGGAAATAAATCAGACTTTCTTATGGCATTGTAGACTGGGTCACATCAATGAGAGAAGGTTGACGAAGTTGCATACAGAAGGATATTTGAATCTGTTAGAATATCAATCGTATGCCACTTGTCAATCCTGTCTCAAAGGAAAGATGACAAAGACTCCGTTCACTGGACACGGAGTAAGAGCGAGCGAGCTCTTGGGACTCGTACACAGCGACGTGTGTGGTCCAATGTCTACACATGTGCGAAGCGGTTATTCTTACTTCATTATTTTTACGGATGACTTTTCAAGGTACGGTTATGTCTTCTTAATGAAACATAAATCCGAAGCCTTTGGAAAGTTCCAGGAATATAAGAATGAAGTAGAAAAACAAACCGGCAAAAGTATCAAGATTCTAAGATCGGATCGAGGTGGAGAATACTTAAGTGCCGAGTTCCTGGATTACTTAAAAGAGAATGGGATTCTCTCTCAGCTTACTCCTCCATACGCTCCGCAACATAACGGTGTATCGGAGAGACGGAACCGAACCTTATTAGATATGGTACGGTCCATGATGAGTAATGCTGAGTTACCGCGATCATTCTGGGGGTATGCGCTAGAATCAGCTGCATACATTTTGAACCGAGTTCCTACTAAGACTGTGCCTACTACACCATATGAGATGTGGTGTGGGAAAAGACCCTATCTTAATCACATTAAGATATGGGGAAGTCCAGCTTTTGTCAAAAAGCAGCATGCGGACAAGCTCGAGGCACGCTCAGTACAGTGCAAGTTCGTGGGATATCCAAAGAACTCCAAGGGATATTTCTTCTATTGCGAAGAGGAACAAAAGGTTTTTGTTTTTCGTCATGCCCATTTTCTAGAACACCAGTTCTTAGAAAAAGAAATAAGTGGGAGCGCAGTAGAACTGGAAGAAATTCACGAGCTATTACTGAAAGCTCAGTAGAACCAGAGGGTTCAAAAGATCAGGACATTCCTACGCCGCTTCGCAGGAGTAGTAGGCAGTCTCATCCGCCCGAGAGATACTACGGTTTTCTCATAGACGGGGATAGAGAGGATTGCATCAAAGATTATGATGAGCCTACTAGCTTCCAGCAGGCCGTTCAGAGCGTTGACTCGGTAAAATGGCTGGATGCAATGCGGACCGAAATGGAGTCCATGTACACCAACAAAGTATGGACGTTGGACGTTGCTCCAGACGGGGTAAAACCCGTAGGATGCAAGTGGATCTTCAAAAGGAAGATTGGTGTAGATGGACAGGTTGAGACCTATAAAGCTAGACTGGTTGCAAAGGGTTTTCGTCAAAGACCTGGTTTGGACTATGACGAGACCTTTTCTCCAGTAGCTATGCTGAAATCCATTCGGATCCTTCTTGCCATTGATGCCTTCCACGATTATGAGATTTGGCAGATGGACGTAAAGACCGCTTTTCTAAATGGAAATTTAGAGGAGTGTGTCCATATGGACCAGCCAGAGAGTTTCATTCAGAGTGGGAGCAGCGGAAAGGTGTGCAAGTTGCTTAAGTCCATCTATGGACTAAAGCAGGCATCGTGGAGTTGGAACATCTGTTTTGATGAGACAGTCAAGGAATTTGGCTATATCAAAAATCCAGATGAACCATGCATCTATAGTAGATTTGTAGCGAGAACTGTGGTATTCCTCGTTTTATACGTGGATGACATTCTCTTAATAGGAAATGACATTCCTATGCTACAATCTGTCAAGGGGTTCTTGTCACACAGGTTCTCCATGAAAGACCTGG
The DNA here is from genome assembly GCA_030015575.1 of Agapanthus africanus. NCBI lineage: Eukaryota > Viridiplantae > Streptophyta > Magnoliopsida > Asparagales > Amaryllidaceae > Agapanthus > Agapanthus africanus. Next base: position 478,700,113 of record JASDDO010000022.1, on the reverse strand, counting down.
GTGATACCTCATACATCCTGGGGATCCGGATCCATCGTGATAGATCCAAGAGGATATTAGGACTTTCACAGTCCAGGTACATCGACACCATACTGAAAAGATTCAGTATGGAAGTTTCAAGTGCGGTAATCTACCGGCTTGTCACGGGATCACCCTCTCTAAAGAGATGTCTCCCAAGACTGATTTGGAGAGGGATCGCATGTCTATTATACCCTACGCTTCTGCGGTAGGCTCTATAATGTATGCGATGTTGTGTACCAGACCGGATGTAGCTTATGCACTGAATGTGGTAAGTCGGTATCAGTCAAACCCTGGGGAGAAACATTGGATAGCAGTAAAGAACATTCTCAAGTACCTGAGAAGGACTAAGGAGATGTTCATGGTGTATGGCGGAAAAGACCTCCAGATCGAGGCCTTTGCTGACTCCAGCTTCCAAAGTGACAAGGATGATTCCAAGTCCATGTCGGGTTTTGTCTTTACCCTCAATGGAGGGGCGGTGTGTTGGAAGAGTTCCAAACAGGAAACCGTTGCAGACTCGACGATGGAAGCGGAATACATCGCTGCATCTGATGCCGCAAAAGAAGCTGTCTGGATGAGGAAGTTCTTGAAAGAACTTCAGGTAGTTCCGTCCATTGTTGATACAATACCTCTGTATTATGACAACAACGGGGCTATAGCTTTAGCGAAGGAACCCAGGTCCCATCAGAGATCCAGACACATCTTGAGGCAGTATCACCTGATCAGGGAGATCGTGGATCGCCAGGAGATCGAGGTCCGGAGGGTTGCTTCAGAAGATAACACTGCAGATCCATTCACCAAGGCCTTGCCCCAGACTCAGTTCGAGCGGCTGATCGAGATGATAGGTCTTCGATACGCCAGTACATGGCCTTAGTGCAAGTGGGAGATTGTTAGTGTATATGCCCTAGAGGCCATTACTGTATCATACTAGTTTGTATATTACTTAATGGAAGCTTGGGATATTCACAGTTGTATATACAACCTTGCTCAAAATAGTAGTATGCTACTTGGTTTGTTTCTACTTCAATGTGTACAGTGTTTATTTTAGTATATCACCTATACACATTAGTGGAGCCCTTAGGATCTTTGCTTGATTACCAGCGTTGTGATGGCAGTCGCACTAGTGGGGGCTGGGTAATCTATAAGCACATCCTTATGCAGGTCCCTAGTCGCAGGACTATCGAGACAGGGCATCGATACTCCGGAGTAGACTAGCGTATGCGCTTCTCATCCCAGAGTGGGAGATGGTCTGTCCCACAGCCATCAGTACGTCGTACTGGAGATAGTATGCGGGTGCTCGTTAGGTTACGAGTACACTGGACAGGACTCGTCGGGAACTGACCGGTTGGTATTATACCTATCGTCGGTTATCAGTTCCCAGGTGACATGAGTACAGCTTAGTCCGCTGACTTGACACCGTCACTTCGCCTCGAGTGTGTTCCCACTGTACTTTGATTACTACCCTACCACGGCTCAAAGGAGTCGTGCAAACAGGTAGTAGTTGGGTGCAGTCCCGAAGCACTTGGAGGCAGTGACGGTTAGACAGGATTCGTCTCTCCCGGTATTGGGGGTTGACATCGCGCTGTGTCTAGGAGAGCCATTACACGAGTAGTCCCTGGCCAGGGCAAGTGAGATATACTGGTAGGCTTCCAGTGTTATCTCAGAGTGTTTTGGGCTTCACTCCGACACGACTTGTACCGCTATTAGGGGACTGACGTTTACCGCCCCCCTAGGCCCGCCATGCGATGTATCAGACGAACAGACCGGACTGTACGGAGACTGTCACATTCAGGCTCAGTAGGAGTTCAGATGGGTTTCACCTCGTCAGTCTTCTTGTCGGCATCTACCTGGGGACCGTTACGCACAGCTAGTGCCGCTTGCGGTCTGTGGTTAAACCCACTGCCAGCGTAGTGTCGAGTCTTTAGAGTCCCACACAGAAAGCTATTCGCCTTTAGGCAAAAGAGTAGAGGTCGCATGGTTTTGCGACAGGTCACATGGTTTTGCGACAGGGTTCGGTCACATCCGTGCACTTGTGCACGTACAGTGTCCGGACAGTTAACACTAGCGGGCTTTGGTTTAAGCCAGATCCTAGTGTACATTTTGGGATTGATTTTATCTCGTATGTATTCGTGTTCCTCGGAACGCGGATGCGGGTGTGTATGCACAGTTGACGGAGAGACAGAGGATTCTCATTAGGGTTGTTGACTGTTGACTGTTGACTATTGACTTTTTGCTCAACCCTAATGAGAATATGATATATGATTAACAATAATATTAATTAAGTATTATGGTGACATGGTTGTTGAGGGGTTGACTTTGTTGACTTGTTGACTTTGTTGACCGATTGACTAGATTGGACTAGTTGACCATCATGATGACAATGGCTATCATTTCATGGCAAAGACTTTTTGCTTGCTTGTTCTCTTGTGAAAAATGAGTGCATGAAATGATATGGCTATTGTAGCTTAAACCATCACTTAATACTTGATTGCTATGTTTTGTTATGATGGCTTTGGATTATGAGAGCCAAGAGAGAAAAATCTCTCATTCTATCATTTCCATTCTCTCTCTTGGCTTGAGCTCTCATCCTCTTCCTCTTGCTCTCCCTCTCTTTAGTCTATGGTTCACTTGTCTCATGTGTTGAGAAGCAAGAACCATAGAGTATAATCCCAACACACTCTTCTCTACTCACTCTAGTTCACAAGATTTAGCAAATCGAGTAAATTAGTTTCTTCAAAGTTCGAAGAAGAAGCCAAAGGTAGAACCTTTCGGGTGGATCGATCTTCGGCGCAAGGAGACGACGGGGTGAAGCCGATCCGGACAACCATCAAGTGTAGAAGACGAAGGAGTTCAAGAAAGAAAGGTATAACCCCCTAACCGAGTAGTTAACAACTCTTAGTTAGGTTGTTAGGTAGCTAAGTTTAACAAAGATCTGGTTTTGAGTCTATGTTACCGCCTCTAGAAAATTGTTTTTCACCAAATTCTGCATGCCCGAAAGTACCGGGAGAGGTAGCATGAACTTACATTTACAATACCCGACCAGAATCCAATCCTGAGTTTGATGAAGCTTCAGGCCTTCAACTTCCCCACAGAAAATAGTTAGGGCAAACCCTTTGCAAAACCATAGCTTTCATGCAGAGATGATGCTCAGAACATGCCAGCTTCCAAACACATTGAATAATACATAATCTCTCATACTCTCTCTCTCTCTCTCAATCAGACAGTTTATATTTGGATTTGAATTTAGGAAAAGAAATAAGATGGCTACAAACCAGCTTGCCTCGTCAATCTCATAACTATAAAGCTCATAAAAGTGGAAGCTTGAGGGCAAGTCATCATCGCCTCCATTCAATTGAAGCCAAATCATCCACAAAAAATAGAAATAAATATAATAATTGATCGATAGGCAAAATTGCAAGGAACCTATTCAGATTTCTGCATGAAAAAATAAGAGATGTAAAATAAGTAAAAGATTACCAAATGAAATTATCCCATCACTTGAACCCCCTCTCAAGACATTTTAGCAAAAATTCGCCCAGTAATTTTCCTCGGTTTAACCGTTTTATATCATAGAAGAAAGATAAATTTCAATTGTATATACATGCATACATACACACACACATCATATACACAGTTTTTGAATGTTGCCAGAATTTCAACAGTAATTCTAGATTTTTCCAAACTCTGAAGGCTTCACAAAAATTTTAAATACAGATAATATTATGATTGAAGAGATCAATCATCAATTTTTTAATGAGGATCAATTGAAACCCCAAACAGAGCAAGCAAATTACAAAGATCCCAAAAATTTGATGAGAGCATAAAGAGTTTAACATCATGATAACAATATAACCAAAATGGCTGAAAGATCTACGATGTCAGACTCGAGTTCTGATACGAAAAGGGGCAACCCCAACCCCAACCACAACTCTAACCCTAACCCTAACCCCAGCCCCAGCCCCAGCCCCAACCCCAGCCTAACCCCAACCCCAACCCCAACCGCAACCCCCTGCCGAACCCCAACCGCAACCCCAACCCTAACCCCAACCCCAACCGCACCCCCCTGCCGAACCCCAACCCCAACCGCAACCCCAGCCCCAGCCCCAGCCCCAACCGCAACCCTAACCCTAACGCTAACCCCAACGGATGCCTCATCGGTACCCAAACCATGAACCCTAGCCCTAAAATAATCAAAAATTTGTTTAATTTAAGATTTCCTAACCTGTGCTGTGGAGGCGTCGACGATCGATCGGAGGCGACGACGAAAGGAGGCGACGACGAAAACGGAGATGAGGATGAACCAGGAGGCGGCGATGGAGAATTGGCCTGCGCTGGCGACGACGATAACGGCGACGAAACACAGGCGATCGGCGGGAACGAGGGTTTGGGGATTTTGGGTTCGCGTGCGATATTGGGAAAATAATTTTTAGCTAATGAGCGTAGGGATCGATCCGTGCCTTTTTAATTAAATCTCTATTTAGTTGTCCCTACGGATAAATCCGTAGGTTCTTGGTTTGCGGCTCCGTAGGGGCAAACAACAATTTACGATTTAATATTTTTTAAATTAATATGTAAGGACCGTAGGGGCAACCTTTTGGCCCTACGGACTAATCCGTAGGGCCAAACTAAATCTGCCCCTACGGATTTCGTTATCCGTAGGGGCAACCCCCTATTTTAGTAGTGTAATAATTAAATGTATATTTATATATTGATATATTTATATATTAATTAATATCATGCTCACTTAATTATTTTCTTCTCTTTAATTAATATTTATATTTGATATAAATAATGAGACATTTATGTTGATACATATATGATTGGAGTATAACAATTATATGAAGGAAATGAGAATGAGTCATGGTTGTAGAAGTCATGAGATTATTCTTTTCATGACTCATTTATGTGAGTCATTACTCATTTTTTGTTTCTAGTTCATATATTTTTCAACCTTATCTTCTTCAAAACTCTTATCTCCTCCATCCTTCTTTCTCCTATTGATTTTTCTTCAAGTGGGGAAAAGAAAAGAAAAGAGAAAAATTAAGTGAGTTAATTATTCTACATCTTTTACTATCATTTTTAACAAGTTTAATTAGTGGGTTACTTCATTTTGATGAGATCAATTTGAAACTCAAGCTTGTGTTGGAGTTATCTCAAGGTGGATCATCTTCGGTGAGGAGATCGTTGAGCAAGCTTGTTCCGGGTTTCGTGGAGTCTAGTCGGAGTCCAAGATGAGATGGCTAACGCGCTATAAAGGTTGTAGTCCGCCAACTCTTATTTTTAGTTTACTGGTTTAGTTACTAGTTTAGTAATTTGGTTTGATTCTTGGTTTGGATTTGCTATACCTCTCTAGATTTTTAAAATTACCGCTTCCGCTGCGCTTTAAATCCTACTAGAGATGTCTAGCTTCCCAACATCAGCGCTACGGCATCTCTTGGCAAAGAAAGATGCCAAAGCACAACTCATACATCGGATCCTTCTACTCTAAGCATTCGATCTCATCATTAGAGATAAGAAAGGATCCAACAATATTGCGGCCGATCACCTGTCTAGTCTTACTTACGCACCATCAAATGAAATCCATGTCAATGACTATTTTATAGATGCTAACTTTCATAAATAAATTTCTATTTACATAATGATAGGATTAATTTATAGATGCTAACTTTTCTAAAATTTTATGATTCATAGCAATTGCATGATAAAATCTTATGAAAGGTAAATAAATGATTATATAGATGTCTAAAGTTCTAAGTTTGCCCCAGACCTACAATACTGCTGCAACCGTAACCCACCACTTGAAACCCACAAGCTTGGTCAGGAGGACTTTAGAACAGGACTTAGCTGATGCACCGTAAGCCATTAGCTAATCTTCAGATTCTATTGTGCAACTCCCTGCTTTGAGCCTTAATGACTAATTCCGCCTTCAGACAAATGCGATCTTTTTACTTGTTGTGCTGTAATGATAAACATTTGGCTGATTCCTTTATGATTTGTGCATGTCTCAATGCCACGGCTAGTAAGATCAACATGTATGGTACCGTAATGCAGCCACTGTCAAAACGTCCTATACTTGTAAAATAAGTAGCAGCATCAGCTTTTTAGGTGATGGCCCTGATGAATAATTTTAACTTACCACACTTTTTCTTAATTATCCTACATTTCAAGTTAATGCGTGCATCATCTGTTGTGTAATTTATGCTTAGACATATACTTCTAGTCAGCTGATAATTATAAGCCTTTGTCAAATAAACTGACCTAGAGAAGTTCATTCTCCCATTACCCTGAAAATGAATTTTTGGAAGAAACTTGTTGCTTTAAATATTAGATTATCGGAAGGTAATTGTTTTCTTGTAGAGAATATTTACAGCCAACACTAGTGCACCCGTAAACCTAGAAATCTGGAGGGAATTCGGAGTGCCTACTATCGTCATCCCTCTACCACGGAGAGAAGTTGGTAAATTACATGAAGTAGATGAGTTTGTATTTTTTTTATCTATGTGTGCTCAAGATGTAATAATAGTAGGGAAAAAGGCAAGAGGGTAGGAATGAGGGTCCCTAAAGTCATATCACAGTCCATTATTCAAACAGGGAACTTCCAATGTCATGCATTGATGTATATTGAAAATTTATTCAAATGTATCATGAATTGTCGTGGTGCAGGCCTGATTTGGGATGCTGCACTCTTCGGCTGAATTTAGAGGGGTTTGAAGAAATAAAACAATAACAATAACAATTAGCCAAACTAGGGTTTTATTAATTAATCGAAATCTATCTATTACAATTGCAAGGAGTCTCCATACAAAATCAAAAATCACAACTAATTTACCAACAAAATAAAAACTGCTTAAATTAAATAGATAACTGTTAAAAATAGAAAGTTACTAAAAATCGAAATTAATTATTTGATTGCGTTCAGAATTGATTCCTGATACTGCCTGTAAAATCTTAACTGATCCGGGTATCGATTTCATCCCTAATTCGAAAGTCAAAGTTTCGAAGGAAATCCTTTGACCGCGATTTCGGGGCCCTAAATGATGGATTTTCACGATTCTGAAAGATGTCAATTGTGCTTGCAGCATTGCACTAGACTATTTTGCGAGAGCTTCGATTTGGCTGGGAGAACGCACGAATCGGACAAGATTTGGCAGTTCGGATTTCTCGGTTGAACTGGACGTAATGTGTTTTGGAATGATTAAGCTGCTCCATATAGGCTAGGGCTGAATCTTGTCTGACGTGCGTCGTATCACATCAAGATATTATCTTCCGTAGATCTGCTGTCGAGCGACGATGGACGGCTGAGATTGATTTGGAGGTTGGCTCCTAAAGCGTATGGATTCTCAATGGGTTTTAGGTTGTGGTGGCCGAGCTACCTACAAGGAAGTTCCGGGGTGGTTGTACCACCGAGGACCCCCCGACGATCAAGTTAGTGGTGCAATTTGGGCAGAGTAGCGGCCTAGTGAGGAGAGAATTGCGTACCTTGATCATCTGAAAGAGGGGTTTATATAGTGGTGGAAACAGGTAGGCAGGCGTGGGAATCACGCCGGCCGTTACGCTCCCGGCGTCACGCCCGCGTGATAGGCGGGATCTCCCATTAATGGCGAGACAGGCTCGTTAATGGGGGATCGTGATGGCGTGGAACGCGAGACGTGGTCGGCGGATATCTCGCGTATAGCGAGATTCGCGGAGGTGAGGCAGTTTCGCCTGTGATAGGTGTCGTCGGTCGGTCGATGTGACCGAGGAATATGAGCTCGGCGGGAGGCTCGGGGACGAGCGGGAGACCGAGGTATCTAGGTTCTGCGGTATCCCGGAGACGAGCTAAGGGGGCCGAGGAGGCCAATTCTGTGACAGTTCGGAGGTGAGCTTTGGGTGGTCTGGAAGGCCACCAAAGGTCGGGAGACTCCTCAGGCCGGAGGATGGCTTGGAGGCGAGTCGGGAGGGCGAGGAAGCTCAGCCCGAAGGAAGGCTCGGAGGCGAGACGGATGGACGAGGAAGCTCAGGCCTGTGATAGCTCGGAGTAGAGCAAAAGGACAGTTGGCGTGGCTGCTGAAGTGCTCGAGAGAAAGGAGTGGGGTGCAACCTTGGAGACGGGATTCGAGAGAAGCCTCCACTGTAGCACACTGGTTCCCCCTCCGTAGCCCTCAGGGGCCTAACTGGCTTACGCATGTGACACGTCATCCGCCACATGTCATGATCTAAGGAATTACCGTTATTGAGCATCATCATTAGCCCCCCACTCTCGTTCCGATCTATTTGTGGGTCGGGTCGAGAGTGGACTGCTCGGTTCTTTCTGTGCGGCTTGGCGCTGGTAATTCCTCGTGGTGGATTGTTCGGGGACGACATGGCATTCTTGTTGTCGCGCATCGAGTATGAACCGAACGAAGGACGAGTGTGGGAAGGTCGGTATCCTCCCTTTGTCGGAGTTGAGGTGCTGATCGCTCGTTGAGTATTAGTTTATTCGGCGGGTCTTGGATCCGTGTCTTTATAGGGTAGGAAGCTACCCGCTGGGGATGCGCCGAGCAGGAAGAAACTCGGCAGCCTCGCGAAGAGGGCTTCAGATCCTCAGCGTCTGATGGGTAGGAGGCTGCCCGCTCGGGATGCGCCAAGCAGGAAAAAACTCGGCGGCCTCACGAAGAGGGCTTCAGATCCTCAGCGTCTGATGGGTAGGAGGCTGCCCGCTCGGGATGCGCCGAGCAGGAAAAAACTCGGCGGCCTCGCGAAGAGGGCTTCGGATCCTCAGCGTCCGATGGGCAGGAGGCTGCCCGCTGGGGATGCGCCGAGCAGGAAGAAACTCGGCGGCCTCACGAAGAGGGCTTCGGATCCTCAGCGTCTGATGGGCAGGAGGCTACCCGCTGGGGATGCGCCGAGCAGGAAGAAACTCGGCGGCCTCGCAAAGAGGGCTTCAGATCATCAGCGTCCGATGGGCAGGATGCTGCCCGCTGGGGATGCGTCGAGCAGGGTAGCTACTCGGTGGCCTCTTGGCGAGGGCTTTGATCCTTGACGTTGGTGGGTACCAGCCATGGATGACCGAGCAGGGTAGCTGCGCCGAGCAGAAAGAAACTCGGTGGCCTCGCGATGAGGGCTTCGGATCCTCAGCATCTGATGGGTAGGAGGCTGCCCGCTGGGGATGCGCCAAGCAGGAAGAAACTCGGCGGCCTCGCGATGAGGGCTTTTGATCCTTAGTGTCTGATGGACAGAAGGTTGCCTGCTGGGGATGCCCCGAGCAGGAGGAAACTCGGCGGCCTCATGATGAGGGCTTCGATCCCTGGCGTTGTGGGGGTAGGGAACTACCATCCAGGGATAACCGAGCAAGGGCGGGCCCAGTTGCGTCTTGATGAAGGCTTCGATCCTTAGCGCTGGAAGGGCCGTAAGAGGTTGGCTAAGGATGGACCAAGCAGTGAAACTGCTCAGTCACCTCTTGGCGAGGGCTTTGATCCCTGGCGTCGTGGGGTAGGGAACTACCAGCCAGGGATAATCGAGCAAGGGCAAGCCCAGTTGCCTCTTGATGAGGGCTTTGATCCTTAGCGCGGGAGGGACCGTAAGAGGCCTTCTAAGGACGGGCCAAGCAGGGTTGCTGCCCGGTGCTTCTTGGCGAGGGCTTTGATCTCTGGCATTGTGGGGTAGGGAGCTACCAGCTAGGGATAACCGAGCAAGGGCGGGCCCGGTTGCCTCTTGATGAGGGATTTTGATCCTTAGCACGGGAGGGGCCGTAAAGGGCCTGCTAAGGACGGGCCGAGCAGGGTTGCTGCCTGGTGCCTCTTGGTGAGGGCTTTGATCCTTAAGGACGGGCCAAGCAGGGTTACTGCCCGGTGCCTCTTGGCGAGGGCTTTGATCCCTGGCGTTGTGGGATAGGGAGCTACCATCCAGGGATAACCGAGCAAGGGCAGGCCCGGTTGCCTCTTGATGAGGGTTTTTGATCCTTAGCGAGGGAGGGGCCGTAAAGGGCCTGTTAAGGATGGCCGAGCAGGGCAGCTGCTCGGCCGCCTCTTGGTGAGGGCTTAGATTCCGGGCATCGTGCAGTAGGGAACTTCCGGCCGGTGATGGTCGAGCAGGGTAGCCGCTCGGCCCCCTCTTGGCGAGGGCCTTGATCCCTAGCGTCGTGAGGTAAGAAATTACCAGCCAGGGATAACCGAGCGGGGTAGCCGCTCGGTTTCCTCTTGGTGAGGGCTTCGATCCTTAGTGCGGGATGGGCCGCAAGTGGCCTGCTAAGGATGGACCGAGCAATGAAGCTGCTCAGTTGCCTCTTGGCGAGGGCTTCAATCCTTAGCGCGGGACGAGCCGCAAGAGGTCTGCTAAGGATGGACCGAGCAGTGAAGCTGCTCAGTTTTCTTCTTTTCCTCCCTGCCCCTTTTCTTCTGATCGGCTTGCTTTGTTCGGGGAAAGTCGGCGTTCAACTCGGACTCAAGCTAGATCTCACGTTCGGTCCAGGCCTTTACCTCGGTCATGGTCTTAGGTTGCGCTAATGCAAAGGAGCGTAGCCACTCCTTATGACTAAGACCTGACGGAGTGCCGTAATGATCCTCTCGTCCCGGTGTTCTGGGACTTCGAGGAGGGCTTTGTAGAAGTGGGTTACGTACCCTTTGATGGTTTCCTGGCGAGATAGTCTTTGAGCTGTCGTGACGAGACCCGTCCGCGTCACCCCGTTGAGGGAGGGGGTGTCGGTCATGCCTGGGCGCAGGCGAGCCGACCAACACCTCCTCGGGAGGGACAGGGGCGTGATAAGGCTTGGGGCGAGGCGCTCTGGCGATGGACCTCGGTGTTGAACTGTGGGGTGCCCAGCGAGTCATAGAATATGTTGGCCCGGGGGATCCGCGGCCGTGGGAGGTATCGAGGCGGTGGTCGGCTGTGCCGACGCGTGCAGAGACTTCTCTCTCTCTATAGGGGTCCCGATCCCGAGGTGGGAGAGTGGCAACCTGGGGAGCCTGACCCGCCGTTTGGACATGGACGAGCGCATCCACGACGGACGCGAGTCGATCTATTCGGGCGGCTAGGACGTTGATGGCGTTCGGGGGAGGAGATTCGTCTGCGCCTCCGTTGTGGGGGAGGCGGCGGCTGGTGCTTGGATCGTCGCAGTAATCGCTCGTCATTGAGTCAAGATCGGAAGATGAACTTTGTTCAGTGGAATCAAGAAGTTCCCACAGACGGTGCCAGCTGACGTGCGTCGTATCACGTCAAGATGTTACCTTCCGTAGATCTGCTGTCGAGCGACGATGGACGGCTGAAATTGATTTGGAGGTTGGCTCATAAAGCGTGTGGATTCTCAATGGGTTTTAGGTTGTGGTGGGCGAGCTACCTGCAAGGAAGTCCCGGGGTGGTTGTACCACTGAGGACCCTTCGACGATCAAGTTAGTGGTGCAATTTGGGCAGAGTAGCGGCCTAATGAGGAGAGAATTGCTTATCTTGATCGTCTGAAAGAGGGGTTTATATAGTGGTGGCAACAGGCAGGCAGGCGCGGGAATCACGCCGGCCGTTACGCTCCCGGCGTCACGCCCGCATGATAGGCGGGATCTCCCATTAATGGCGAGACGGGCTTGTTAATGGGGGATCGTGATGGCATGGAACGCGGGACATGGCCGGCGGATATCTCGCATATGGCGAGACTCGCGGAGGTGAGGCCGTTGCGCCTGCGATGGGTGCCGTCAGTCGGTCGATGTGACCGAAGAATATGAGCTCGGCGGGAAGCTCGGGGACGAGCGGTAGGCCGAGATATTTAGGTTCTGCGGTAGCCCGGAGGCGAGTTGAGGGGGACGAGGAGGCCAATTCTGTGACAGCTCGGAGATGAGCTGTGGGTGGTCTGGAAGACCACCGAAGGTTGGGAGACTCCTCGGGCCGGAGGATGGCTCGGAGGCGAGCCAGGAGGGCGAGGAAGCTCAGCCCGAAGGAAGGCTCGGAGGTGAGCCGGATGGCCGAGGAAGCTTGGGCCTGTGATAGCTCGGAGTAGAGCAAAGGAACAGTTGGCGTGGCTGCTGAAGTGCTCGGGGGCAAGGACTGTGGTGCAACCTCGGAGACGGGGTTCGAGGGAAGCCCCCACTGTAGCACACTGATTTCCCCTCCGTGGCCCTCAAGAGCCTAACTGTACGCATGTGACACGTCATCCGCCACGTGTCATGATCTAAGGAATTACCCTTATTGAGCATCGTCAATGTCACCATCACTATCATTCACCATCTTCTTGGTCTTCAACATTTTAACCATCTAGTAATATTCGTTGTTATGATCATGGGAAATTTTTTTAGGGTTTGTCCATTGTGATTATTAATAAGTCCAAAAACAGAAGGCTCTGGATCGACGACGGTGCATTAATAATCGTACATCACAACACACTCAGCGGGCGGTGAAAATTGCTGACATTTAATTAATTCAATGCTCGCGGTAACTGCTTCCGTGACTATTCACCGAAAGCGACAGTGCAGGAACGAAATTGCAGATGGCCCCTTGGTTTTTGCAAAATTTGGATGTTTCTAATCAACATATTCCAGTTTTTGTCGGTTATTAGGGTTTTGGCGCACGTGGGTCCGCGTTGTCGGGTTTTGGCCGTCGACTGCGCGCTCTTTTCATTCATTCATTCTGAATCAATGAGTAGTACTATAACATAACATGCATCAGTGTCATCAGATATGACCCTTCATTACTTTCTCCGACCCTCTCTACTCTCTCTCTCTCTCTCCCCCCACTCTCTCTTCCTTCATGAGTTCTTGCTATATATTGTATCATGTCATCAAAAGATCATTATATATCTCTTAAATCACTAATCTTATTCTACTAGATTGCTAGTGTATAGCTAGAGTTTAATTATGTAGTTCTATATCTGTATACTTTTATGATCTGTACATTATGTAGAGATAATTAATTTGCAGAAATTTAGAGTCTAATGATAAATAGGTAATTGGAAAGACTTGGGAGTACGATCTCAATGATAATAGTAACTGCATGCATGCAACAGGTAGCTGGCTCTTTGGGAACGGCGAAAGCCTATACAGCAGGCGCATGGATTAGGCGCTGTACTTCATTTGATTATTATATATGTATATCTATGTATCTAGCTCTCGGTGAGTACTAGTTGTATAAATATCAGATTCAATGCTTTCTCAGATAATTCATGATGCACCCTTAAGGAAGTTATAGTGGAATTCCTTTCCATGGAAGTTATAACACTGACTACAAATAAATGGTTCTTTTAAACCCCAAGCTACCCTTTTTAAGTACATTTTGGCCTCTATGTAATTAACTTTTCAGTTATAAAATTGATCTATATGAGCCATTAATGCCCTTTTCTAAATAAAGAGAATTGGGTCTCTTGGTTTTATGATTTGAATATATGATGTTCATATCACAATTCTTTATCAGAATATTAGTTTTTAAAGCTGATGTTGCATAGCATGCTCTCATTTATCTTGATATTGGTTCTCTTTAATAAACGAGCAATTGAAGATTCGGGTCTCATCGATCCATCTTCTAAATAAACGATCAACTGAAGATTCGTGTAATATAGTCGTTTGTGACGGAGGTAGAAGGGAGAGAGAAGGCAGAAACCAATTTGACATGGAATTATCCACTTTCCTCTTTGCAATTGTAATAAGAAGAAAATTGAAGTCATTAATCAATTTGGATTGAATATTATGTTTGCATTGATAGTAGCTATTCTGGAACATATCTCATGATCCATATACCAATCAAATTTTTATTGTTTTTTACATTAAATTCTTTTCCACTCCATTTTCATTCAAAAATAGAGAAAATCTTCCATCAAACTTTGCTTTTTTCTATATAATATAATATGTATGGAAAAAGAAGACTATTTCTTTAAATACAACATGCATGATGATTTGGCTAGCAAAACTTCTTTGCATTATCTTACTAATGATGGTTACCAAATTTGTGTGATGCTATTATGTATGTATTGCTGTTTATTTTACTATTGGCTTGTTATATGACTTAAATTTGGAATTTGATTTCCATGACCAATTATGAACCATCATTATCTAATAAATATTTTGGAGAAAAGTCTTGATCTATATATACTCATAAACATGAAACAAGAACTGCGGTCTAGTAAAACTAGGATACCTACGAGACATGCACTTTCACGTTAAATTTTCTCGAAATCTATCTATATCTCTATATCTCTAGCTAGCTATAGGTTAAGTGTAGACTTGCCAAACCCAGACTGCATTATTGAATGAAGTGTCGTCATGAGAAAACAAAATAGAAATATATCCAAAAGGGTAAAAGACATTAAATTTATTATGCATGAAATCCGCAAAGTGCTGTGCCATATCAACTTAATTCAACAAATTAAACTATAGATACATAGATCATAAATATCATTAATAATCAGGACTTGGGCCTTTGACTTGGAGATTTCAAGTTCAAATTAATTAAACAGAGATATATATAGCAGCATGCATATACCTGTCCTTATCTCTTTAATATTAACCCTGAGACCTCTGCCCTCCTCCACTAATTGCAATGGAAGAATGATCAAGTTTTGTTTTCTTATTCCCATCAAGTGAGAGCCCAAAATGGATATGTGGAAAATGTGCCCACTGCCAGAAGAAAGAAAATCATGCAACTCATCAATCATTTATTTACCTTTCATAAGATTTTATCATGCAATTGCTATGAATTATAGAATTTTAGAAAAGTTAGCATCTATAAATTAATCCTATCATTGAGTAATTAGAAATTTATTTATGAAAGTTTGAGATGTAGATTATAATACTGCTGCAACCTAATTTGAATACTTGTCACATTAGTAATTGGTAGATGGTAGATATAACTTCCTTAGGTTTTTACCACAATTTCTGAGGTTGGATAAATAGATTAAGATCGTAAAGAGCCACCCAGGTTCAAATTAACTAAGCTTAGCCTCCACAACATATGTTGAACAACTTATTAAGTTCAAATAATGCATAAAGTTCTTTGGCTAACTTCATTATATATATGAATAACTTATTAAGTTCAACAAGAAAAAAAACACACACGCACAATTGATATAGAAATATCAATTTAAATTTAACTTCCTAAGCGTGTCGATAGCTTTGTAACTTCTGTGGCAGAAACAGATAACCCTAGACACACACACACACACACAGTGTATTTCTTCTATCATTAATTACTATCTTTTACTATGTTCCTCCAATTTAGGAAAAAACCAGATGAATTATTGATAGAGAGCACAATGGAGGAAGATGCACGTATTTACTATCTTGATGAAATTATGTAGTATTCACTTCACATAAACATAACCGGGCTTACTTTGTGTATGATATTCATCCTTTTTTCTTTCATCTCTGTTGAATTGATATATAACCCTCCATTGGTTCCCTTACTAGATGCATTCTATTTTAGAGGAAATTGTAAGAATGACATTGTGAATTTATTCTCTTTGGTTGTGTAGCTTTATCTATTTATATGAAGCAAAATTAAAAAAAGCATACCCGATAGCAGATCATATTTTACCTGGCCTCCCCAGCCTCTTTCTTAGTCTTGAATCATTATCGAATGCTACATTGCCATTTTATATTAATAATATGAAGATGATCTTAACTATGCTAAATGAAATAGTTGTGTATAGCTCATATGGTATAACTTTCCATTTCCAAAATGATAGGTCACAAGTTTGATTGCCAAAGGAGTCGCATACCCAAAAAAAGAAAATCTATAATGAAAATGAAGAATGGAGACCTAGATATATATCCAACATATGCTTGGGAATGGAATTAAATTAAGGTTTTAGTTCTGTTGAACAATATGGACTAAAATATGTTCACCAATAATTTGTAATTAAAGAAATGACATATAAAACTGTTAGATGTGCCTCACATTCGATCCCCTAAAATTTCCTACTCGAAGATTCGAAATTATCACGAAATTACATGGAGATTTGATATTATCTACAGATGAGACGTTTGGCAGTCTCAGCACCAGACGTCTGCCTCTGCTCTGTATGCACGAACACTACTAAAATAGAGGGTTGCCCCTAAGGATAATGAAATCCGTAGGGCCAGATTTATTTTGGCCTTACGGATTAGTCCGTAGGGCCAGAAGGTTGCCCCTACGATCCCAGACGTTTAATTTAAAAATATTAAATAGTAATTTGTTATTTGCCCCTACGGAGCCGCAAACTAAGGACCTACGGACTAATCCGTAGGGGCATCTAAATATGGATTTAATAAAAAAGGCACATAATTTTCCTACGCTGATCTCGTCTCTCTCGCTCGAGCGCGTGAAACTCCCAAATCCCTAAATCTCGTCGCCTCGTCGCCGATCTCGTCTCCGCGTCGCCAATCTCGTCGCCGTTCTCTCTCTTTCGTCGCCGATCTCGTTCTCGATCTCGTTCCCGATCTGGTCGCCGTTCTTCCTCGTCGCCGATTGTCGATTGTCTCCTCCACCGAACAGGTAAGTAATTAAATCTTCAATTAAAGAAATTTTTGATTATTTTAGTGGTTGGGGTTGGGGTTGCGGTTGGGGTTCGGCTAGGGTTGCGGTTGGGGTTGGGGTTCGAGTTAGGGTTAGGGTTAGGGTTCGGCTGGGGCTGGACTTGGGGCTAGGGCTGGGGTTCGGCTAGGGTGGCGGTCGGGGTTGGGGTCGGGGTTAGGGTTAGGGTTGGGGTTCGGTTGGATATGATTAGGGCTAATGAGATATTGGTGGAGGGAAATGGAGTGGATGAGGGACCAGCGAAATCCATAGAATCAGTGAGTATATAATTCACTGCTCTCATACCATAAAAGGAGGCAATATTATTTCTCTATTTCTTAATTCTTAAAATGACATAGATTACACCTTTTGATACAATTACAAAGGCACCACCCTGTATAAAGAAGTTACAACAACTCTATCTTATCTAACTTCATTCATGATATTACATGAGATAGAATAACTTAGTTAAAATATGATCCTATCTTATAGTACCAGCTCAAGAATGAGCATCAGAGAAGGCATGATTTGTTAGGATCCATTTGCACCAAATTTATTACTAGCTGTAACTTGTATCGAGAATGTGGTTAACATTTAGTCCCACATTGGATAAACCTCCATAAGGCTAGAGTATTTTGGATGGAGTCCCACTATATTAAAAGCCCATGTGCATCTATATGTAGGCTCATATGTTGTGAGCCCAAACCGAGTTTTATATGGTATCAGATCTCGGGTGTTTGTTGTTTGTTCCACGTTGCACATGAGATTTGAGCCATCGCATGTAAAGTCTTCTTTGTAAGGTGGAGTGTTGATAATGCTGTTAACATTTAGTCCCACATTAGTAAAACTATGGGATTCATATGAGTATAAGATATAAAATGGGATAAACCTCCATAAGGCTTGAGCCTTTTGGATGGAGTCCCACTATATTAAAATCCTATATGCATCCATATGTGGACCCATGAGCAGTGAATTATAATCTTTGTTTTTTTGGTAACATCTTCAGCATCATCGAGACTTAATTGCATTTGAAAGGAGGATGTATATTCTTTCAACTTGAATTTATATTATATTCATCTTGTTTATTGATTTCTTTTCTATGTTGAAGGTATGTATCTCAATCTCAAGTCTAATGCATCTTAGTTCTTTAATACTCAATTCTTCATATATCTTATTTTCAAGTTGCAACTTGCAAGTAACTAAGCAAGTATTATTTCATAAGTTTAAAATCATGTTACACATACAACAAGAATACACAACAAACGCATCATTAGAGAGTGATTCAAGATGTTCAAGTTAAAACCAATATATGATACTCGATGATAATATGAAACTTTCATATTCTCATCGATACTCATATATGAAACTAAAAGCGCCACTTAGTCCCCGTCTATCGATTAACATACGTTCGATATTCGTCGTGACATAGAACTATACGAAGGTTGTTAAATATCGGACGGTATAGCTCGATACTAACAATCGTCGTATAGTCAATATGACGAGAAGATTCAATCGTATGATAACCGATAGATTTGTCCCGTATGGACAAGTTAGGAATGTATAAAGCAAACACCTTCATTCACTTGTGTTTTCATCCGTTTCGAAATATTTCATCGGTACCTTTCCGCTGGTTCTCCGTGTACAAAGATAGATTATATGTTCATTTCAACGTTGTTTCACAGCTTTGAAATGATTATCTATTCTATTACAGTGTATTCGGAGAACAGTGGGGAGGTGTTGCCGAAATTTACTCGAAACGGTTGAAAGCACAAGCGAATGGGTGTTCGCTCTATACATTCTTAATGGGATAGAAGCCTTACCCCCGACAGCCGAAACACACACATACAACAAGAATACACAACAAACGCATCATTAGAGAGTGATTCAAGATGTTCAAGTTAAAACCAATATATGATACTCGATGATAATATGAAACTTTCATATTCTCATCGATACTCATATATGAAACTAAAAGCGCCACTTAGTCCCCGTCTATCGGTTAACATACGTTCGATATTCGTCGTGACATAGAACTATACGAAGATTGTTAAATATCGAACGGTATAGCTCGATACTAACAACCGTCGTATAGTCTATGTGACGAGAAGATTCAATCGTATGATAACCGATAGATTTGTCCCGTGTGGAAAAGTTAGGAATGTATAAAGCAAACACTTTCATTCACTTGTGTTTTCATCCGTTTCGAGATATTTCGTCGGTACCTTTCCGCTGGTTCTCCGTGTACAAAGATAGATTAGATGTTCATTTCAACGTTGTTTCACAGCTTTGAAATGATTATCTATTCTATTACAGTGTACTCGGAGAACAACGGGGAGGTGCTGCCTAAATTTACTCGAAACGGTTGAAAGCACAAGCGAATGGGTGTTCGCTCTATACATTCTTAATGGGATAGAAGCCTTACCCCCGACAGCCGAAACACACACATACAACAAGAATACACAACAAACGCATCATTAGAGAGTGATTCAAGATGTTCAAGTTAAAACCAATATATGATACTCGATAATAATATGAAACTTTCATATTCTCATCGATACTCATATATGAAACTAAAAGCGCCACTTAGTCCCCGTCTATCGGTTAACATGTGTTCGATAATTTATTCTTTTCAACGACAAACACACACACAAAGTATATACACGGATTTTCTCTTTTGTCAGTAACTATCCCGTTCTTAGATTTCTCAATATAGTCACCATAACCTACAATTTATATGTTATACAGTCTAACATGGCCCATGAGTATATCAGAGTTAAGGACTGGATGTATGTGGATTGGCAACAACGTATGCAACCTAAGTTTGTCGCAGGAGTTGCTGCTTTTATTGAATTTGCACGCGCACATAATAAGATCGTGATAGAGAAGATTCTCTGCCCATGCGATAGATGTGGCAATAAGTACTGGCAGAAGGTAGAATTGGCAGAGCTTCATATCGTAAAATATGGTTTTACTAGACTTTATACAACTTGGAAATATCACGGGGAAGGAGAAGAACGCAGTAATGCGGCAGAAGAAGAAGGAGAACACGATAATGCGGCAGGAGAAGAAGGAGAAGACGGTAATGCAGCAGAAGAAGAAGACGGTAATTTATTTCCATCAGAAGAAATGGAGGATATGGTAGAAGCTGCCCTAGGTGAATCTATTCGTACCGAAGATGACATTCCTTCCGGTCAAGGACCGCGTGCGGATAAATATGAAAATTTCATGAATGATACTAGAAAACCAATTTATGAGAATGCAAAGTATTCCACCCTTTCATGGTTCGTCCAACTTTTCCAGATTAAGTGCCTAAATGGATGGAGCAACAAGTCATTCACAATGCTTCTTTCGTTCTTGAAAGATTCTTTGCCCCCGAGAAATAACGTGCACGACAGCTGGTACGGAGCCCAGAAGATGATGTCTGATTTGGGTCTAAAGTGCGAGAAGATTCAAGCATGTCCTAAAAATTGCGTGTTGTACCGGAAAAAGAATTCAGATTTGAAAGAGTGTCCAACATGCGGAGAGGCCAGGTATAAGCCGAAAGATTCTGATAAGAAGCCTGATATACCTATCAAGATAGCACGATATTTTCCCATAACACAGAGGCTACATAGGCTATTCAGGTGCAAGAAAACAGCCGAGGCAATGATTTGGCATCACCGTGCTCCTCCAAGTGAAGATGGAAAAATGAGCCATCCAAGAGATTCACCGCTCAGACTCCCGCAGCCGCGGCTTTGCAAGCCACTACCTCGACGGCGGCTGCGCATACCACATCGCCAGCTCCACAGCCTGCTCAGACTCCCGCACGCTCCGCATTGCATGATTTATTGACTCGGGATATATCCGAGGAGCAGGCGCAGCGTCTTCTGGCGTTAATCAGAGATGGAGCTGGACCGAGCTAGGATAGCTTTTTGATTCTTATATTTTAAACATGTATTTATTTATATGATACATATTGTACTACATTTTGGACGATATTGATATTGGTGGTGTTTGTGTGTTTATATTGATATCATATTCTGCTTGTTGATTTCTTTTGTATATTATGCGTGAGATGTGATTATGAATACTGCGATATATGTTCTGCGTGATGATTAATTTTATATATGATGTATATATTATTGTGTACAGGGCGAGAAAAAAATAGACAGCCCTTTTCTAAAAAAAACCCTGATAATATATAACTACGGATTAATCCGTAGGGCCCAACAATGTACCTACAGATTTATCTGTAGGAGAAAAATATCAGGACACCTGATATTTTGCCCCTATGATCTCAGTATTAGGGTTACGCTTGCCCCTACGGATATATCCGTAGGGGCAAACAAACGCCCATACACAGTTATCCGCAGGGACAAAATATCAGGATACCTGATATTTTGTCCCTACGGATTTATACCTACGCACTTATCCGTAGGGGCAAATACTAGGCCCTACGGAGTAGTCCGTAGGGACAACTAATTTATTTTATAAAATCATAAATTAAATAATGTTTTTGTCCTTACAGCCTAATCCGTAGGGACAACTGGACCTACACATTATTCTGTAGGGGCAAGTTTTTGACCGTAGGGGCATGTTCAAGGCTGCGACTTGCTCCTACGGTGTTTGTACCTACAGGGTATTTTCTTGCCCATATGGATATATCCGTAGGGGCAGTGGTTTGCTCCTACGGATATATCCGTAGGGGCAACCCTTATTTGTGGTAGTGGAGCATACTTTGGGAAGACGTTTGCCTCGATGAGATTCAGATATATGCCGAGCGCTCTGTTCTTTTGGGAGACAAATCCAAACTTCTATCCATCTTTTGTTCAGACATCTGGTTTACGCTCTGCCGGTTCGTGACTAAATACCAGACGTCTGCCGATTCCTTCAGCAGACATCTGCCGTACGTCTGGACCGGATATTTCCTTAATTAGGAAATTAGTTTTTTGAGGAAATTTTTTATATGCTATATATATGATAAGCTTATTTAGACCTAGATCTGATGTCTTTTGTTAATAGAGAGAACTTATTGATAATTGTGAGAGATTTAAGATTTAAGAGGGACTTATAATTCTCCATCGATTTGTACTCCTCCGGATTTTGTTAATTAATAAAGTTTCACCTTCAACTATTTTTTTTATGCTTAGTCACTAGTAAAATAGGGGGTTGCCCCTACGGATATTGTAATCCGTAGGGGCAAATTTATGTAGGCCCTACGGATTAATCCGTAGGGCTAAAAGGTTGCCCCTACGGGCCTAGACGTTCAAGAATAAAAATATTAATTCTTAATTTGGTGTTTGCCCCTACGGAGCCGCAAACCAAGGACCTACGGATAAATCCGTAGGGGCAACTAAATATCGATTTAATAAAGGCACAAATCGATCGCCTACGCTCTCTTTCTTCCTCTCTCAATCGCGCGCGAAACAAAATCTCCAAATCGCCACCGCCGTCCTCGTCATCGCCACCGCCGTTCTCGTCGCCACCGCCGTTCTCGTCGCCACCGCCGTTCAGGTCGTCACCACCACCATTCAGGTTAGTAAATCTTCAACTAAATTAAAGAAATTTTTGATTATTTAGGGCTAGGGTTCATGGCTGGGTCTGGGGTTGCGGTTGGAGTTGGGGTTCGGCAGGGGTTGCGGTCGGGGTCGGGGTTGGGGTTGGGGTTAGGGTTGGGGTTGGGGTTCGGCTGCGGCTGGGGCTGGGGCTGGGGCTGGGGTTAGGATTTGGCTTAGGGTTGGGGTTGGGGTTTAGCTGGGGCGCGCTGGGGTTGGGGTTTAGCTGGGGCGCGCTGGGGTTAGGGTTAGGTTAGGGCGGGGCTGGGCTGGGGCTGGGCTGGGGCTGGGGCTAGGGTTAGGTTAGGGTTGGGGCTGGGGCTGGGGCTAGGGCTGGGGCTGGGGCTAGGGTTAGGCTGGGGCTGGGCGGGGCTGGGCTGGGGCTGGGCTGGGGCTGGGGCTAGGGTTAGGTTAGGGTTGGGTATCGATGTATATACATGTATCATATCATGAATGATTCATTTTCATTAAATGTGGTAAATTAAGTGTATAAAATCAAGCCATATAAATAGATTGTGTTCGTGAATGGCGATCTAGTTAGGCGAACCAAAGTGTTGCATTGATGAAAGTTTACCGTAGAGGAAATTACGGCTAGCTCTATGCATTTAACCTGAATGTATCCAGTAATTACTAGCATGTATAGAAAAATTGGTTTAATTTATAAAAAAAATGGGGAGACAACATGCATGTATGCATATAGGCAACATCTGCCAATATGCCATATCCAGACCGCAATCTATTTTTGCCTATTGGCTAATATGAAAATATCGGCCCGCGTATATGACATAATCAAAGTTGTTAAATCTTGATATGGTTTGTGTTTCGTTTTTTTATTTATCATATCGTGTATCGTATCTGTTTCATATCGAAAGAAACAAAATTTTCTGTTACAATAACGAAATAATTATGTGTAGAACCAATTACAATTTTAAAAATGATCAAATTAACAACATAAAGCAACGTACAAGTTAAAGCAAATTTCAGAATTGCAGCACTCAAATACATACATATAAATCATATAAACCCATGCATTTGATAATCAAATAGGATCTTTTTCTGCCCCCATACTTCAATATTTTGATGCATGTTTCAGTCATGTGAATTCATATGTTGCGTATAACGTTTTATGATATCAGTATCCTACATTTGTAGTTTTAATTGTTGATTGTTATAGATGAATGTCATTGCAATAATAGTTTTTGGTTGATGAATGCTATTGCAATGTAGGATGATCAGTTCTATCAATCTTGATCTCAATGGTTTAAAATCATGTTACACATACAACACGAATGCACAACAAACGCATAATTAGAGAGCGATTCGAGATATTCAGGTTATAACCAATATATGATACTCGATGATAATATGAAACCTTCATATTCCCATCGATACCCATATATGAAACTAAAAGCGCCACTTAGTTCCCGTCTATCGGTTAACATACGTGCGATGCTCGTCGTGACCTAGAACTATACGAAGCTTGTTAAATATCGGACAGTATAGCTCGATACTAACAACCGTCGTATAGTCTACGCGACGAGAAAATTCAATCGTATGGTAACCCATAGATTTGTCCCGTGTGGACAAGTTAAGAATGTATAAAGCAAACGCCTTCATTCACTTGTGTTTTCATCCGTTTCGAGATATTTCGTCGGTACCTTTCCGCTGGTTCTCCGTGTACAAAGATAGATTAGATGTTCATTTCAACGTTGTTTCACAGCTTTGAAATGATTATCTATTCTATTACAGTGTACTCGGAGAACAGCGGGGAGGTGCTGCCGAAATTTACTCGAAACGGTTGAAAGCACAAGTGATGGGCGTTCGCTCTATACACTCTTAATGGGATAGAAGCCTACCCCCGACAGCCGGAACACATACATACAAACGCATAATCAGAGAGCGACTCGAGATGTTCGGGTTAAAACCAATATATGATACTCGATGATGATATGAAACCTTCATATTCCCATCGATACCCGTATATGAAACTAAAAGCGCCACTTAGTCCCCGTCTATCGGTTAACATACGTGCGATGCTCGTCGTGACCTAGAACTATACGAAGGTTGTTAAATATCGGACAGTATAGCTCGATACTAACAACCGTCGTATAGTCTACGCGACGAGAAAATTCAATCGTATGGTAACCCATAGATTTGTCCCGTGTGGACAAGTTAAGAATGTATAAAGCAAACGCCTTCATTCACTTGTGTTTTCATCCGTTTCGAGATATTTCGTCGGTACCTTTCCGCTGGTTCTCCGTGTACAAAGATAGATTAGATGTTCATTTCAACGTTGTTTCTCAGCTTTGAAATGATTATCTATTCTATTACAGTGTACTCGGAGAACAGCGGGGAGGTGCTGCCGAAATTTACTCGAAACGGTTGAAAGCACAAGTGATGGGCGTTCGCTCTATACATTCTTAATGGGATAGAAGCCTACCCCCGACAGCCGGAACACATACATACAAACGCATAATCAGAGAGCGACTCGAAATGTTCGGGTTAAAACCAATATATGATAATATGAAACCTTCATATTCCCATCGATACCCATATATGAAACTAAAAGCGCCACTTAGTCCCCGTCTATCGGTCAACATAACGTGCGATAATTTATTCTTTTCAACGACAAACGCACACACAAAGCATATACATGAATTTTCTTCTTTGTCAGTAACTATCCCGTTCTTATATTTCTCAATATAGTCAGCATAACCTACAATTTATATGTTATTCAGTCTAACATGGCCCATGAGTACGTCAGAGTTAAGGACTGGATGTATGTGGATTGGAAACAACGTATGCAATCTAAGTTTGTCGCAGGAGTTGCTGCTTTCCTTGAATTTGCACGAGCACATAATAAGATCATAATAGAGAAGATTCTTTGTCCGTGTGATAGATGTGGCAATAAGTACTGGCGGAAGGTAGAATTGGCAGAGCTTCATATTGTAAAATATGGGTTTACTAGACTTTATTCAATTTGGAAATATCACGGGGAAGGAGAAGAATGCAGTACTGCGGTAGAAGAAGGAGAACACGATAATGCGGCAGGAGAAGAAGAAGAATTCGGTAATACGGCAGGATACGGAAATTTATTTCCATCAGAAGAAATGGAGGATATGGTAGAGGCTGCCCTAGGTGAATCTATTCGTACCGAAGATGACATTCCTTCCGGTCAAGGACCGCGTGCGGATAAATATGAAAATTTCATGAATGATGCTAGGAAACCAATTTATGAGAATGCGAAGTATTCCACCCTCTCATGGTTCGTCCAACTTTTCCAAATTAAGTGCCTAAATGGATGGAGCAACAAGTCATTCACAATGCTTCTTTCGTTCTTGAAAGATTCTATGCCTCCGGGAAATAATGTGCCCGAAAGCTGGTACGAAGCCCAGAAAATGATGTCTGATTTGGGTCTAAAGTGCGAGAAGATTCAAGCATGTCCTAAAAATTGCGTGTTGTACCGGAAAGAGAATTCAGATTTGAAAGAGTGTCCAACATGCGGAGAGGCCAGGTATAAGCCGAAAGATTCTGATAAGAAGCCTGATATACCTGTGAAGATAGCACGATATTTTCCCATAACACAGAGGCTACAGAGGCTATTTAGGTGCAAGAAAACAGCCGAGGCAATGATTTGGCATCACCGTGCTCCTCCAAGCGAAAATGGAAAAATGAGCCATCCAAGAGATTCACCGGCATGGAAGGATTTCGATAGGAGGCACGCAATATTCAGTAGCGATCCTCGCAATGTCCGGCTCGGACTGGCTGCCGATGGCTTCTGCCCATTCAACTATATGGCTGGAAGTCACAGTACATGGCCCGTTGTAATGATAATTTATAATCTGTCGCCTTGGTTGGCTATGGACCAATCATACTTTATGATGCCTCTTCTTATCGACGGACCAAACTCACCGGGGAACAATATCGACGTCTATCTCCGACCTCTGATTGAGGAGCTGAAAACTTTGTTCATTGATGGTGTAGAGACATATGATTCAAACACAAATACAACCTTCATACTGCGTGCGGCTTTAATGTGGACAATTAATGACTTTCCTGCGTATGGAATGCTTTCAGGTTGGTCCGTACATGGTCACAAAGCATGTCCTCATTGCCATGAACACACAACATCAAAATTTTTGAATTTTAGCAGGAAGGTTTGTTATTGCGGCCATCGACGTTTTCTGCCTCCAGACCATCCCTATAGGTTAGACACGGTTCACTTTGATGGTCATCAGGAGCTTCTTGGGCCTCCATCCCCATTGTCCGGAGAGGACGTGACTGCTAAATGGGATGGTTACAATAACGTGACCTTCGGGATGGATCCGACGAGACAGGTCAAACCACAATATTGGAACAAGTTAAGCATTTTCTTCGAGCTTCCGTACTGGTCTACAAATTCAGTGCGTCATTGTCTGGACGTCATGCATATAGAGAAGGGAGTATCAGAGCACATACTTAACTTGCTTCTGTGTAAAGACGGGAAATCGAAAGACAACATGAATGCCCGGATGGATCTACAAGAGTGGGGAATAAGAAGTGAACTGCACCCTAAACCGGTAGCGGGTAAACCGGGCAAGTTTGTACTTCCCAATGCCGCTTATCATATGTCACAACCGGAGAAGAAAAGATTCCTGCAGGTGTTGCATGATTTGAAAGTCCCCACAGGCTTCTCAGGATCATTCAGCAAGAAAATAAAAATTGTGAAGGGCAAGATCGATGGGCTGAAAAGTCATGACCACCATGTTATCGTGGAGCACCTTCTTCCATTAGCCCTCAGGACTTCTCTCCCCGACTCGGTTGGTCTGGTAATCAACGACCTATGTTGTTTTTTCAGGGAGTTGTGTGCTAAAACGCTGGAGGTTGCGACGCTGGATAAACTAGAAAATTCTATTGCGTTGATACTTTGCAAGTTTGAGCGTATTTTCCCACCGTCATTCTTCGATATCATAATACACTTGACGGTTCATCTTGCAACTGAGGCGAAATTAGCCGGACCGGTACAATATCGATGGATGTATCCCGTCGAGAGGTACGTTAAATTTTTCGTTTCGCGCAATTTATAAATTTATTTTTGTCATGTATGCCCGTGTTTATTTATTCAACATATTCTCATTAGGTACCTTTACACTCTTAAGAAGTATATACGCAATAAAAATCGACCAGAGGGTTCTATCATGCAAGGTTATCTTCTTGATGAAGCAACCACATTTTGTTCCCGCTATCTGGACGAGAACATTGAGACAAGGCTTAACCGACCACGAAGAATTCAAGACGGGCCATATGGTAAAGCCGAGTATAAGAGGGTAGACACTATGTTTATCAACAAGATATACCGGTTTATCTTGCTTAATTGCGTATGTCTTGAACAAATTAGAGAGTAAGTTCTTTTGGATTAATTGTTATATCTGTGTTTGTGTATGAAATGACATAATATTAATGTCACAATTATTTGTCGAAAACAGAACTCATTTTAACGAGGTACGTGAGGGGCATCCTGATTGGAACGAAGAGCGTTTGGAAAAATACCATCAGGATAATTTTTGTGATTGGGTCACAGAGCATGTAAGTTATTCGAATTACATTTTATTGCTATCGGTTTTAATCTAAACTTGTATCGTTATGTATTTATCGTAAAATTTGTTTTGTTAGATCCACGATCCGAACTTGTCTGCATCATTTGAGAGTGATTCAAGATGTTTAGCTCAATTTCCTAGTATGGAAGTTGCACATTACAAAGGATTTGGTGTCCTTGGATACAAATTCGAAGTTAAGGACATAGAAACATCTAGAATCACTCAGAACAGTGGGATTGCGACGGTAGGATCGGACGGTGTGATTTACTATGGGTACTTAAATTGTATACTCGGCATCCACTATCCCGGACGATCAGAACCCTTTTATATATTCCACTGTACTTGGTACGATCCGCGAACCGATACAGACAAGTGGAGAAGCAGTCTTGGGACCTGGAAAGATGAATATGGATTGACAAGTGTGAACACACTTCGATTTTACGGTCAGGACGATCCGTTTATCTTTCCGAACCAAGCGTTCCAAGTATACTACTCACAGTGCTTGAAGCATCCGGGGTGGAGTGTTGTATGTCGATGGAAACCTAGAGATGTCTACGATGTCCCAGAATACGAGGACAGCGATGAGGACGAAGAAGAGAGAAGGCTTAAAGTGCTCCGACCGTCTGTTTCGAAGGACGGGTTGTCTTCGACCGATCATGAAGTTACGTGGGTTAGAAATGACATCGACGATGAAATCCAAGTAGATATGTATGATGCGCCCACGAAACGAAAAAGGTTATCAGTAATGTTATATTATTACTTCACATTTTACGCTCTAGATCATATATAGTCAATACTTTTAATGATTGTCTAATGCGTCCACGAACCGTTTATCTAGATTTGATGACGATGTCGGGAGCAGCGAGGGGCGGCAGGAGCTCCAGCCGCGGCAGAGGCAGAGGCAGAGGCAGAGCGGTTCTGCCGCCCGGAGAGCTCCGTAGGGAGCTTCAGAGGGCCGGTCTTGCACCCAGATCGGAGACCCCTTCGGATGCCTCCTTCCGTGTTGATTTGGCCACACCTCCAGGTATACTGCACGCATATCCATTTTGAATGTAATATTACAGATATTCATGCATGTTTATGTAAAAATTACTTATATTGTCAATGTTTGATTGTCTAGTTGTTGGTGATGCGTCCACATCTGGGACAGAGGCCACCCCCGCTCCTCCAGGTATGTTTATATATCATGTAGTGTATGTATATTGATTTAGAATGCTATATCATAAATATACACATTCCTTTTGCTCTTACTTAGCAATTTTTATTATTGTCTAGCTGTAGGTGGTGACACCACCGCACCTGCGGGTATGTTTATATGTCCTATAGTGCATGCATATTGATTTAGAACGTTATATTATTGATCTACACATTCTTTTTGCAATTACTTATAAAATCTATTTTTAATTGTCTAATTATAGGTGGTGCGTCCACACCTTCCACAGGGGCCACTCCTGCCGCTTCCATACCCTCCGCATCGTCTGCAGGTTAGTATGAATAAATTTAAAATATTTATTTATTTTACATATGCTCTATAGAATAAATATGAACTTCATGGAGATTTAGCGTCGATGTTTATTTTACAGTTGGAGGGGATGCGTCCGGGACCCCGGTTGTTCCTCACCGGAGGAACTATCGTCCCGCTCGTGCTGCTGCTCGGGCCCAGGCTCGTGCGCTATTCACCGGAGGTATATATCACACTTGAATTCTTAATACAACTTTGTCTTATTATTGATTGTCTTGATATTTCGTGCAGACGCAGGGCCTCTCCACCCCCAGAGGGGGACTCGAGGCCCGAATCAGTCCCATAGGCTGAGGCCTGATAGAGCTAGGGGGGAGGCAGCATTCCCCCTATTTTTTACCCTTGACTATCGCTAT
The DNA here is from genome assembly GCA_030015575.1 of Agapanthus africanus. Classification (NCBI taxonomy): domain Eukaryota; kingdom Viridiplantae; phylum Streptophyta; class Magnoliopsida; order Asparagales; family Amaryllidaceae; genus Agapanthus; species Agapanthus africanus. The sequence goes on along the minus strand of JASDDO010000022.1, from coordinate 478,670,691 downwards.
ACCGGTCCTCATGCCGAGAGGTTCGGCCGGTATTTGGGGGACGAGAGCCGGATCGTGAAGAACTATCCACTTCACGTTGAGTGGGGCGAGCAGCACCAGCGCTCATTCGCCCTCTTCTTTGAACAGGCTCAGGTATGTATTAATATATATTTTCATTTGATCTATCCAATATATTTATTATTAACACTTGCAATCTAATAACAATGTTTTTTTGTATTTTCAGTTGGATTACGATTTTCAGCCTGTAGCCGACCCTGATCACCCGGGGAGGGTGCTCGACCTTCATGCTCTGTACAATGGCCTGATGAAGAACATGCAGGCCAAGATCCGATACAACAGGAATGAGCTGAAGGCCGACTGCTACTCCCTGTGGATAGCGACCCCCGAGGCAGAGAGAGCGGCCCTCCTATCTACTCCGGCGTTTGCGAGAGTCGACGTAGAGACATGGCCTATATTGTGCGCTTATTTCGACTCCGAACGCAAACGAGTATGTATTTTAAATTTAATTCATTATTTATGATATAATTTATTTCTTTGTGTTTCTTAATTAGAAAACTAAATGTTAATGCGTTGTGCAGAAACAGGCCGCTCAGAATACGGAGAACAGGAAGTCGGCGAAGAGGGGTCGCCCCACTTACACAGGTGGCTCGAGGAACATTACTCGAGCCATGGAGTTATCGGTAAATTAAGAGTTATTCTCTAATATTCTGCAATATTAAGAGTTATTCTCTAACATTTCTAATATTAAGAGTTACTTTCTAATATTGCAGACAGCTCGGACCGTGGCGTCAGGTGGTACACCGAGCGTGCTGTCCGCATATCTTGCCGTCCACGGCACCTCGACAGATCCCGCCACGGGCGAGCTTCGATGTCCCGACGTCGCTACCCAGGAGTACTGCGTAAGTGTTAATATTTTTTCTACCCAAATTTGAAATTTTAGTTTTGGAAGGTTCAAGTTTAAATTTTATACTTATACTTTACTGCTTAATGTGGGTGTAGGAGCGGGTGGTTGAGCAGGCCCAGGCCTCGGGGATCGATTTTACCGGACAGAACGATCCGAGGCTGCTGACCCCAGTTCTGGACGCCGCACACGGAGGGCACCACGGAGGTTGGGAGAGAGGCCGGGGATTGGGCCCCAGCAGGGCCCATATGAGGTTGGACTCCACCCCGGCGGTTACTTCCTCCGTCTCCAGTGGCCGGCATGTCCATCAGGAACTGGATAGCTTGAGGGCCACCGTTCAGGAGTTGAAGGAGATGCTGGTATGTATACTACTTTATAGTAAAATATCATTTCATATTATATACATATCAACATATCCATAATTAGTACGTAGCTTGAGCTTATTTGGTTTTAGAATTAAGTTTGATTAATCATACATACATATGTAATTAAAATAAACAACGCTTTTCCAAACTAGATATCCAAACAGGGTTTCGAAATAACTTAATAATGAAACGAATTCGAATAATACACAGTTCTTACACGTTTCTTACACACGTTATGTCCAGACGCGACAGGGTAGATCGGCCGAGCCTCCACATGCATCTCCTTCGGCTGCGGCTACGCAAGCCACTACATCGGCTGCGGTACCGCAGACAGCTCCTGTAGCTCCACCGCCCACTCAGACTCCCGCAGCCGCGGCTCCGCAAGCGACTACCTCGACGGCGGCTGCGCAGACCACAACGCCAGCTCCACATGCCGCTCAGACTCCCTTATCTGTAGCATTGGAGAGTGTATTTACCGAGGAGCAGGCGCGCGTTATTTTAACGTTATTCGGAGGTGGAGCTGGACCGAACTAGGGTAGATTTTTGGTTTTTATTTTTTGAAACATGTATTTATTTATATCACATTGTACTACATTTTGAAACGATATTGATATTGGTTTGAATTTATATGTTATTCAGTTTTTGGGTTTCTTTTGTATATTATATATATGCGTGGGATGTGATTATGAATACTGCAATATATGATTTGATTGATGTATATAGTATTGTGCACAGGGCGGGAAAAAAATCTAGCAGCCCTTTTTTAAAAAAAAATACAGACAAACTGTACCTACGGATTAATCCGTAGGTATATATGTTGTCCCCTACGGCGTTAGCCGTAGGGGCAAACTATCAGGAAACCTGATATTTTCCCTCCTGATATCAGTTCAGGGTGTTGGGGATGCCCCTACGGATATGTACGTAGGGGCCACTGTTTATCCCCTACGTATATAACCGTAGGGGCAGAATATCAGGTTATCCTGATATTTTCCCCCCGATCTCAGTGCAGTGTGTTGGGAGTGGCCCCTACGGATATATTTGTAGGGGCTACTTTATATCCCCTACGGCTGAAGCCGTAGGGGAACTAATAGGACCTACGGAGATAGCCGTAGGTACAGACAATATATTCAAAAAAAAAAAATTAAATATATGATTTTATTACCCCTACGGGGTACTGCGTAGGGGCCATAGCACCTACTGAGTTATCCGTAGGGGCATAAATTTATCCGTAGGGGCACGTTCGGGGCCTCAACTTGCACCTGCGGCCTTTGCACCTACGGGGTATTTTTTCGCCCCCTACGGATTTATCCGTAGGGGCAGTGAGTTGCCCCTACGGATAAATCCGTAGGAGCAACCCATATTTGTAGTAGTGAGTATTCATATTTTTATCTTATCTGTGGTTTGATTTTCTTCTCTTTATCGATTGTGTGTTTTCTTTATGATCGTCTCGTATACGCAACAAACTGGTATCAGAGCTATTGTTGCGTTGTTGTGGGATTTTTGGTTGAACCATTAGATCTTTGATTTTACGATCTAGGTCAACGGTGAGTAACGGCAACTACTTCCTCAAGGTATTTTGATCTCACATCATGTCTCCGACAATCATGAAGTTCATTATCGAGAAATTCGATGGAAATATGAGTTTCTATTTGTGGTAAGTTCGTATGGTTGCCGTTTTGACTCAAAAGAATTTGAAGCAGGTGATTCATGAGAAGGATAAAAAGCCTTCCACTATGATGGAGGAAGCTTGGGAGGAGATGGATGAAAAGCCCTCACGGCTATCCACTTGTGTCTGAAAAACGATATTCTATAAGAAGTTTTGGTGGAAAAGACGGCAGCTGATTTGTGGAATAAATTAGAGAAGTTATATTAAAGAAATCTCTCACGAATCGACTCTTGTTGAAGCAGCTTCTCTACACACTTCGCATGTCAGAAAGCTCTCCAATAAAATCTTACGTTCGTGAGTTTAATGCGATCATTACGGATCTGGGTTAGATTGTATCACGCCTCACGCCCCAGTACGGATGGTATTGTCCGCTCTGCCCAAAACCGTATGGTTTTGTCCTTTGGAGAGAACCGGACTCGAGAAAGGACCACTTCCAAGGAGGTTACCTATCCTAGGTTTTTCTTAGCCCGAGCACGCTTAGTTCAAATTCTGGAGTGCCGGTTCAGCCAAAAGACGCCTCTGTAATTGATGGTAGTATCATTACATTTATAATTCAATCCGGTCCGCTTTCGGAATGCGCTTCAAGGACCCGTTCCCATTATTCTGAAGTGGCTCCAGACTCAGATCATCATGTGTCCGCAACAGAACGCGCTGAGTGTGGATAGAGCAGATCGCTATGATGTTCGAAAACCACACTGCTCTGGGGTATTACATTCTAGGATTTTCTTAGCCCGAGCACGCTTAACTATGAAGTTTTTCAAATTCTGGAGTGCCAGTTCATCCAAAAGGCGTCTCCGTAATTGATGGTGGCATCATTACATTTATAATTTAGTTCGGTCCTCTTTCGGAATGTGCTTCACGGACCCGATCTCATTGTTCTGAAGCGGCTCCAGACTCAGATCATCATGTGTCTGCAATAGAACGCGCTGAGTGTGGACAGAGCTGATCACCATGATGTTCGAAGATCGCACTGCTCTGGGGTATTACATTCTAGAATTTTCTTAGCCCGAACACGCTTAACTATGAAGTTCTTCAAATTCCGGAGTGCTGGTTCATCCAAAAGGCACCTCCGTAATTAATGGTGGCATCATTATATTTATAATTCAGTTCGGTCCTCTTTCGGAATGCGCTTCACGGATCCGATCTCATTGTTCTGAAGCAGCTCGAGACTCAGATCATCATGTGTCTGCAACAGAACGCACTGAGTGTGGACATAGCTAATCACCATAATATCCGAAGACCGCACTGCTCTGGGGTATTACATTCCCCCCACTTAAGAACAATAGTTTGTCATCGAACCACAAACCTATTACTAAGAGACCTATATGGGCCACCATAAATGTCACACCCCACGCCCCAGTACGTCGAGAAGGGGCCACTTCCCAGAAGTTCACCCATCCTAGGATTTCTCTAGCTCGAGCACGCTTAACTACGGAGTTCTTCAAACTCTAGAGTGTCAGTTCATCCAAAACGCGCCTCCATAATTGAGGGTGGTATCATTACATTTATAATGTCATTCGGCCCTTTTTCAGAATGTGCTTCAGGTACCCGATCCAATTGTTCTAAAATAGCTCTACACTCAGATCACCGTGTGTCCGCAACAGACATCACTGAGTGTGGACAGAAAAGAACACCATGATGTCCAAAAACCGCACTGCTCGGGGGTATCACATATCGGCATTAAAATTGATGATAAAGATCAAGCTCTTCTATTGTTGTGTTTATTGCCACCCTCTTATAATAAATTCCGTGACACCATGGTTTATGGACGAGACATGATCTCAATCAAGGATATCAAGGAGAATTTGATGAACAAAGAGAAGATCGACAAGAAGTTGACTTCCACTGAAGTGGATGGTTCATCGTCTAGCTTATTTATTCGAGGAAGAGCGGAAGTGAGATCCGGAAGCAAATAAGAAGAAGCCGCGGTCAAAATTAAAGGCTAAGAACACGACCTACAATGATTATAAGAAGAAGGTGCACTTTAATGTCGATTGCTTTAATTTGCAGAACAAGTTAAAGCAAGAAAAAAAAATCCAAGGAGTTTTCGGCTGAAGCGGGTATAGCAGAAGGAGAAGAGGATTTTCTTGTGGTCCTTGACAACACACAGAGATCCAAGAACGAGTGGATTATGAATTCGGGTTGTTCCTACCACATGTGTTCTAATAAAGACGTGTTCACCACGTACGAGTCCATTGATAGTAGAATGGTTTTGATGGGCAACAATAGCTCGTGCCGAGCTATTGACAAAGGGACGATTCAAGTCAAGATATTTGACGGTGTTGTGAGAACATTGGCAGAATTCAGGCACGTACCTGATTTGAAGAAGAATCCTATCTCTTTAAGTGCACTCGATGACCAAGGTTACACGTTTTCCGCTGAAAGTGGAGTTTTGAAGGTAACCAAATGCGCTCTCGTTGTGATGAAGGGAATGAAGAAAGGGACCTTGTATTTATTAAAGGATTCGATGACTTCCGAATTGGCGGCTATTTCATCATTCAAATCTATGACGGATTCGAAAACAACCATATTATGGTACATGAGCCTTGGGCATATGAGTGAGAAAGGTATGGATGAGTTGTCGAAACGGGGTCTACTTAGTCGGAAGAGAACGACGAAACTGAAGTTTTGTGAACATTGCGTTTTTAGGAAACAAAAGCGTATTAGATTCAGTTCGGCGGTGCACAACACGAAAGGTACTCTAGATTATATCCATTCGGATCTTTGGGGACCCTCTCCGGTTGCTTTTAAAGGAAGCGGTGCTAAGTATCTGCTTATCTTCATCGATGACTTTTTGAGAAAGGTTTGGGTCTACTTTTTGAAACACAAAAGTGATGTGTTTACTATATTCAAGTAATGGAAGACGTTGCTTAAGAAGCAAAAAGGGAAGCAGATCAAGAGACTAAGGATATACAATGGGTAGAGTTTTGCGGTATAGATTTCAACAATTTCTGCAAAAACAAAGGTATAGTTCGGCATTATACCGTTGTCCATACACCACAGCAGAATGAAGTTGCGGAGCAAATGAACCGGACTCTTTTGGAGAAAGCGTAGTGCATGTTGTCCAACGCAGGGCTCGGAAAGGAGTTTTGGATAGAAGTAGTAAATACAACGTATTATATTATGAATCGGTCACTTTATACATCGCCGGGTTTTAAAACACCGGAGCAGGTATGATTGAGAAAACACGCCGATTATTCGACACTTAAGATGTTTGGTTGCCCCGCTTATGCACATTGCCGTGAAGGCAAGTTCGATCCCCGAAAGAAGAAATGAATGTTTCTCGATTATGCAACCAGCGTTAAGGGTTATGGATTGTGGTGTTCGGATCCAAAGTCACATAAATTTACGATTAACAGAGATGTGACGTTTGATGAATCTGCTATGTTGAAACCGAACAACAAGGAATCTCCAGTTGAACACGATTCGAAGAAGGATAAGCCGAGAGTTGATATTGAAGTAGGTGATAGCTCAGGTTCACAGGAGATCTCTCATTCACCATCGTCTGAAGAAGCTCAAGATGAGCAAGTCCATGATGAGGAGTATTTTCTCACTCATGACCGATAGAGAAGGAACATTAGACCACCACAAAGGTATGGCTACGATGACTTAGTGGCGTATATGCTGTCTGTTGCAGAGACAATTGATAGTAGCGAGCTGACAAGTTATAAAGAAGCAATCTCATCTGATAAGCAGCTCGTTAACTAGTTTCTATGAATGAAGAGATTGAGTCCCTTCACAAGAACCAGATTTGAAAGCTCATGAAGCCCGAAGGAAGAAAGAAGATAGTTGGCTGCAAATGTGTTTTCAAGAAGAAAGAAGGTGACCAAAAGGCAGTTGATACGAGATATAAGGCTCTGTTGGTAGCTAAAGGCTATTCGCAGGTGTGGGAAGTTTACTTCACTGAGGTGTTTTCTCCGGTTGTTAAACACACCTCTATACGTGTTTTGCTTGGTTTGGTAGCTATGCAAGATTTGGAGCTTGAGTCGCTCGATTTGAAGACCGTATTCTTGCACGGTGATTTGGTAAAGAAAATCTACATGCAATAGCCCGAACGTTTCAAAGTCGAAAGAAAAGAAGACCACGTTTGCTTGTTAGAGAAGTCTCTACGGTTTGAAGAAATCACCAAGACGTTGTTATAAGAAGTTCGACTTCTTCATGAAAAAATAGGGTTTACGAGAAATATGTGCGACAATTGTGTATATTCGAAGAATCTCACCTATGGTTCTTACATATATTTACTGCTTTATGTTGATGATATGTTGATAGCAGGAAGATATATGGTTGATATTATGAATTTGAAGGAACAGTTGAAAGGTAAGTTTAAGACCAAGGATTTGGGAGCGGCCAAGAAAATACTTGGTATGGAGATCAGGTGCGATCGCAATGGAGAAAAGCTATACCTGTATCAATAGCGAAATGTTAAGAAAGTTTTGGAGCGTTTCGGCATGGCAGACGCTAAATCTGTAAGTGCTCCGTTGGCAGTTCATTTTAAAATTTCAGCTCGTTCATCACCGCAAACAGAGGATGGGATTAGATAAATGTTGAATGTTCCATATGTAAGTGCAGTGGGTAGCGTTATGTATGCTATGGTTTATGCACAGCCCGACATTTCATACGCCATTAGTGTTGCTAGTCGCTATATTGAATCTCCTGGCAAAATCCATTGGCAGGTGGTGAAATGGATATTACGATACTTTCGAGGTACGTTTGACATGGGGTTGGTGTTTGGATGGAACGACGACGATTTAGTATGATTAAGAGACCCCGATTATGCAGGTGATCTTAACAGACGAAGATCGCTCACTAGTTATGTATTCTCTTTGGTTGAATGTGCTATTAATTGGCGTGCTTCTTTGCAGCTTACGGTAGCGTTGTCTATGACAGAGACGGAGTATATGACCGTTGTTTCGGCCGTTAAGAAGGTAATCTGGTTAAAGAGACTATTTTTAGAACTTGGTATTCAAAAAGATAGCGTAATAGTTTACTGTGATAGTCAAAGCGCAATTCACTTGATAAAATATCAGATGCATCATAAGAGGGACGAAGCACATTGAAGTGAGGTATTGGTTCATGCAGGAGATCGTTGAAAAAGAAGAGATTGTAGTGAAAAAGGTGGGCACAACGGATAATCCGGCCGACATGTTGACATTATCTCTTTCAGTTGTTAAGTTTGAGCACCGCTTAAATTTAATTGGGGTGCATCTCACTCATTTGAGCCCTTGAGGGATTTTGTGGTGAAGGTGGAGTTGTTATTATTTTGATGGAGGATTTTGTGGAATGCGAGGAAAGATGGAGATTTGTTAGATGTGCCTCACATTCGATCCCCTAAGATTTCCTATTCGAAGATCTGGAATTATCACGAAACTATATGGATATTTGATATCATATACAGGTCAGACGTCTGGCACTTTCATCTTCAAACGTTTGCCTCTGCTCTGTATGCATGGGCATACTTTTGGCAGACGTCTGTCTCGATGAGGTTCAGACGTCTGCCGAGCGTTCTATTCTTTTGGGAGACAAATTCAGACGTCTGTCCATCTCTTGTTCAGACGTCCGGTTTACGCTTTATTATTTCATGACTAAATACCAAACGTCTGCAGATTTCTTCAGTAGACGTCGACCGTATGTCTGGGCCGGATTTTTTCTTAGTTAGGAAATTAGTTTTTTAAAGAAAATCTTTTGTTTACATGATAGCTTATTTTAGATCTAGATTTGATGTCTTTTGTTAATTAGAGAAAACCTATTGATAATTATGAAAGATTTAGGGTTTAAGAAGGATTTGTAATTCTCTACCGATTTGTACTCCTCCGGATTTTTTAATTAATAAAGTTTTGTCTTCACCTATTTGTTTTGTGATTAGTATTCATATTTCTATCTTACTTGTGGTTTGATTTTCTCACTACTACAATAATGGGTTGCCCCTACGGATTTATCCGTAAAGACACAAAATTCCCCCGTAGATGTAAAGGCCGCAGATGCAAGTCTTAATCCTAAACATGTCCCTATGGAGCAATAATTGCCCCTACGCCTTACTCCGTAGGGACATTTAGCCCTACGGAGTACTCCGTAGGGACATAATATTTATTTAATTTATTGGTTTATAAAATAAAATACTTGTCTCTAAAGATTTATCCGTAGGGCCTTATACTTACCCCTACAGATTAATTCGTAGGACCTGATAAATGCCCATACGGATTAGTTCATAGGGGCAACTTTTATCCCTGTTACTGAGTCCATAGGAACAAAATATTAGGTATATGATATTTTGTCCCTATGGCTAACCGTGTAGGGGCATGGGGTGGTATTTCGGAGATGCTCCGGTCTTCGAGTTTGGTTCGCTACTCCACATGAGGGGCTTAACTTCACTTGGCATTTAAAAGATGAGAAATTTTGCTTGAATTTCAGAATGGTGAAGAGTTATGAGGTGATATTTATAAAGAAGATCTTCTCGTTATCGATTGTGTGTCTGCTTTGTGATCGTCTCGTATACACAACAAAAACCCATAGAAAATATTTTTGATATTAAAATATAGTTATGTTTATGGATATCACATATCTACTACAGGTTTTAAACACTGCTCCAGCAAATTGTAAATCTGGTAAATTTAGTAATTACTTTTCAATTTTATGAATATATTGGTTGTTTTGTACTTCGAAATCACTATTTCTCCACTTACATTTTTTGCTGCAGCACTAAATGCTTCCCTATGGCTAATCTCAGGATTGTTTGCCTTGATCCTTTGAATCTCTTCCCTGTGAAAAAAAGAAAAGAAAAAAGAGGGATAATTAAAATAATAAAAGGACAAAAACAATATCTTAAAGCTATAATATAATTAAGTTGTATATACAATTGATATACTGGAGATTATTAGGTCTCATTGCTTACTTAATAAATCTGTTATAAGCAGAAGGAGCACGCTGTCTCTTCTCAGGAGCTGGTTAAAAAATAAAAGAATATGTTAAAAAACCGACATGAATTTTTTTCTTTATATCAACACACATATACCCCTTTTATCTGATTTGCATAAACGTATGTACACACACATATACGAAACGCCCTTAATGTAACATTCATGCATACACACAGATACACAACGCCCTTAATGTAACTTCCACTTCTAGTTCTAGGTCTCTACAGTACTTAATTTGTATAACAAGTTGCAAGTGTTTTGTTTTTACATTTGCATATTTACTTATAAGATGATAATAGAATTTGAGAAAATCTAAGGTAAAACTCATTGATTATATTTTTATTTTTCTAAATTTTCCCTTTTCCATTAAGTCCTGATTATTTTGTGTGTGCGTGCTTGTTATCATCCTACTACTAGAATCTAGTACATTACCAAAGGACAATGGAAAGATATAAAATCCCTCTTAAATGGACATTTGCAAGCGGTGATTTAGATATCCCTCGGCAATGTTCCCTTTGCATTTCTTTGATTGTTAATGCGATTATTGCCAAGCGATATATACTTGCGAAAATATTTTGCACGCTATGTTTTGGTCTAATTAAATTCACGTTTTTTTTATACTTTTCCTTGGCAATGTATTCTTTCCCTCTTAGAAATAAATCATTGTTGAGAGAATATTAGCAAGTGGGAAAATTTGCTTTGTAGTGTACACAGTGTTAAGGAAAATTTGTCTCCCCTAAATGCTTCCCTTGCTATTGCTGGTTTTTCTACCTAATATTAATATGATTACTCTTTAAAAATTTCTCCTATACTCATTTTGTGTATACATGCACACAAACACACATCCCCTCACACTTTAAACATGAGAGAAATTTAATATTAAAGCACTATATATTTCCATCTTCATATGCTTCACCTACGACACTGCTCGGAACATATATAATGGATTATGAATATGACTTGAGGAGAACGAATTGAGGTTATACAGCATCCCGGAAAAAAATTATTTCTTATGTGTGCGCGTGCGCGTGTGCGTGTGCATGTGCGCATGCTCATGCAACAATATTATGATTAGCAAGTAAAATTCTTACGTTGAATTGGTAATAATTGCTGATTCTCATGCGCCTGTGGGAACATGAGCGACATCCCATTACATTTGGTAGTAGAACTGCTATTCCCACGGTTGTCTTGAGATGCTATATGGTGCATATTCTGCAATTTCTTTGCCACCATAAAAATAGAAAATGCTTCAACAAGGAGAATTTTGTTTTCTTGAATGCTCGCGCAAGGTTTATTAAGATTCTAAAGAAGACATATATAATTCTGAAATATATCCCATGATTATATAAGTAAGCTAATTAAGAAAAGGAAAGGATATTAATCCATAAATAACTTGAACCTGGAAATCTTGGAGATGCTGAGCTGGCAGCAAAGCTCCCATATTCACTGATAGAAGATTAAAACAATGCCCACACCTTATTGTTACAATGTTGAACACATTGTTTCCGGGGACATTGACCTGAATTAGTGAAGTAAAGAAATATATATATGACACTATTAAATAAATAAATAAATAAATAAATGGTAAGGAAAAATGTGATTCTATTATATCTGCATCTCATTTCATCATCGTTATTTTATGGACACCAGTTTAATGTTTGGTTTATTGTGATCACAGGTGTCTTTGCTGCTACACCAAATGTTTTGAAGGTTAACTTTAACACTTTCCTATTCAATAAACAGCCCTCTTTCCAGCAATATTATGATCTTTTTGTTTTGTTTGAAGGTTACATGATAATCATTGTAAAACATAAACAATATAGATCTCAAAAATATATTTCTCTACTGTTCTTATCCATCATTCTTATTTGAAAGTTTATTATAAACTAATATTTAGAATTAAAATATCCTTGGTATGTGGCACTCTAAATGTTTACAAAGAAGAAGAAAAACTATTGATTCTAAAATAGTCCACGTCATCATCGACTCTTTAATGAGAAAAAATCTTTTAAAATCAATTATTGCAAAAGCATAAAAAAGAGAAAGTTTTACACGAAAATTATTTTATGAGATTATTATGGTTATCAGAAATTTCAATAGTCATAACAAATTTGGAACCAATGTTCATCAACAAACTCGATAGTTTACTGAATTCAAAAGATAAAATATATTTAATAGACCATGACAAGGTTCTTAAATCTTCTCAAATAATTCAAGGTAATAAATTAATAAAAAAAATTAAACTAAGACATAAACATATTTAAATTACAGAATCATCAATCCCATTTATTCGATATCTTATTATAACTTGATCGCATGCATTGCACTAGCCAAAATGCTAATAAAATATAATCAGCAATTTTATTCAAGAGAAATAATTTAACACGATATAGGCCTAAAAAATACATAAAAACAGACACCTTCATAATAAAAAGAAAAAAAATATCACTAACCCTAAATATGACACAGAATCACAAAAAAGTAGGATATAACATAACAAAATTAAATACCAAATAAAAGATATAACATATGGTACCTGAGAAACTCTTGCAAAATAAATAATGACCATGAGAAACCTTAAACGATTAGCAGTTTTATTATATATAATAATTAATAGGCAATCTATAGTTAGTTAAGATGATAGCTTGGATCTTGAAGTTTGCTAGACTGCAAAATAGAACCCATCTAAAGACCTTTGGTCAGAAAGAAAATTGAAGAGAAGGTACAAGAAAGAGGAACCCATCTTCCTTTCTAAAACAAAGAGCATACATAATTATAAAAATATCGGAACAAATCTAGTTTTGTTTTATATTTTGATGTTGTTGTAGCTTAATTTTGATTCCAATTTTGTTGCAATTATAAATAACTAATTTCATACATTATTTATTTTTCTCTATAATGAAACCATGTGGCTATTATAATCCGTTTAAATTTCAGAAAAAATTTGGAAACAGACCTACCATACTAGAAGAAATGTAGTCACTCTTGTAAAATGAAGACCGAAAAAGAAAGGGGAAAAATTAATTATCAGAATAAAATGAAAGAAATCTATTCTGGTGACCAACTATATAAAACTGAAGGTATATAAACACAAGATCGGCCATTTCTACAAAACTGCATATCTTTTGCAAAAATTTTACCAACATAAAATTCAAGGTCAATTGATAGTTTCTTAGCGATCAACACCACACCAAGAAGAAGTAAAATATTAGAGAGAGAGAGAGAGAGAGAGAGAGAGAGAGAGAGATATTAGGGCATGATACCGCGAGTATTGTGTTGCAGAAGTTGCAGTGGACATAACAGACATACTCTGCAGGTGCAAGTTGAGACATTATTTCCAAAGCAAATTAAGTTGGATGAAGATGCTATGAGACTTCTACTAGTATATATACATATATAGGATTTTTTACTTGTACCCCCCACATAGCGAATTCCTTTTTATCCCTAAACATTTGGTATTTACCTTTTACCCCTCAAAAACTAATAAGATGCATCATTTTACTTTCTTTACGATTTCCGTCAATTTTTAATGGCATAATATTATGGTTTTCTTTAAAATATCCCAACCTCTATTATACTTTGGAAATGCTTATATTGCCCCAAATTAAAATTAACGCTTAGGCTTCTGCTGGACTTTTCTCAAAATCGACCATGAAATTAGAAGCATTTTCAACATTCTTTTCTAAATATGAAGAAGTTGAATGTTTCTGCGGTTTTACTTGTCTTCAGGTAAATGGTAAAACTAAAATTTATGGAGAAAAGTTAAAACTAAAGGTAACATGATTTTATCTAACGGAAATCATAAAGGGTTTTTTTTAAAATATCGTATCTTATTAGTTTTGGGGGTAAAAATTAAATACCATGTTTTGAGAGATTAGAAAAGAAAATAAAAATCTCATATGTATGTATGTGTGTGTTTATTGATGATGAGTATGATGATATTATAATATCAGGAAGAGGGATTTAAAAATTAGTTTTTATTTGCTATTTGCCAATCTATCTCCTTAATTTGGAATTTTAGAGACCGTACGAAATGAATTGGCCTTGAGAGAGGGTATGGAGGAAGAGAAAAAGTCAATTTGTGTGTGTGTGTGAGCGAGAGAGAGAGAGAGGGAGAGAGATCAGGGCGAGAGAATTTGTTCATATCGAGATAGTGGACATTCAACCTCATAAATGGTGCAATGGCCAAGTTGTACGGGCAAGTGAATGGCGTGGTTGTAACTTGATGTAATTTTTGTATTTACATAAACACGTTTGTAATCTTTGTATTTGTATATATTAAAAAAAGCCTTCAAATCGAACAACATCGAATCATAGAACTAGAGGTGGTAATTCAACAAGCCAGTTCGATTTCGATTACGGTTCAGCTCGGTATCAGTTTGTTCAAGCTCAGTTTATTTATTAATGAGTCGGATATGAGCCAGAAAGCCCGATTTGTTTATTAAACGAGCCGAACTTGAGTTCAGCCAGGCTCGTTCGGTATTGACTTGAGTTCGGCTAGGTTACACAGTTTGAAAAAAAAACAGTAATGTGTAATATAGAGCAGATTCTATACAACTCTCAGGACACTTAATTCAATTAAGGGACGGTATATAAAGTACAATCGATGTGCATATAAAACCCAGCACTTAGACCCATTCCATGCTCTAGATATTATTTTTTTTAATCTTTCCACATCTCAAAGTCCTGGGTCTTAGGCTCTATGATTGTTGTTCCCAGCCTAGCCAACCTCTTATAAAATACTTTCATGTTTTCTTCTGAAACACCTATAATGGCTATTGACCTATCCTCAGCCTTCACCAAACGCCTCTTTGTCATTTTCTTTTCAGAGATCCCCTAATAGAAGATGCATCCGAGCTCGAATTTGGCTCGTTTTAGGCTCGGTAAGCCAACGAGCTGAATATAAGGCAGACCTGCTTTGTCATTTTCTTTTCAGAGATCCCCTAATAGAAGATGCATCCGAGCTCGAATTTGGCTCGTTTTAGGCTCGGTAAGCCAACGAGCTGAATATAAGGCAGACCTGCAGCTCAAGATGAATTCGAGCCGAGCTTGAGCTAGCATAAACTAAGCTGAGCCGAACTTGAACAAAGGTTGGCTCGTTTAAGCTCGGCTCGGTTACACCCCTACATAGAACATTGCTCCATTCAGTTGACTCTGCCGAAAAGATAGTGTATACATACTATTTATCCGTTTTTGAGTTTTAAAGATAAACTATTATTTATCCGTTTAATAGAAAAGGAAAACTTTTTTTTTGAATTTGCTGCAAAATTTAATATTATTAATTAGTTATACATAAGAGAAGCTGTTCCATTGAGGCATCGCCTCATTTTTCAATATGAACCAAACACACGTCCTTCCTTACTTTTCAATGATTAAATACTGTTCATCATGATCTAAATGATTTAGAAACCTTATTTATAATAAATTATGAGATTTGCAGGCTTTTAATACACATCAATCAAGTAATCATATTTTTTGCAAAGCCGTTAATTTTTAATTTACTTGATATACCTGTTAAAGGTTCCATATCTCATGAATTCTAATACATAATCTATGCAAAACATGTCGATCACAATGAACGGGCACATATCGATGAAAAACATGACAATTTATGTGTTTTAAGGCTAATTTCATCAAAACCGTCATGTGGTTTTTTCGACCTGCCTAATACCCTTTATGGTTAAAACCCATCACCAAACCCCCGTGCCATGTTTTTCAGCTATACTGGATTTCCTTGCGTTATCTTATACTAGTATTTTGCACGTGCGATACACGTCTGTATTAAAATAAAAGCAAGATATAATATGAATATTTCCATTCAACGTGGATAATTTTTTTTCCAGAAAAGTATAAGAATTTTTAAAATATTTTTTACTCATTTATTTTTTAAAGGATCAATTGGATATTTTGCTATGTTAAACTAAAAGTTTTCAGAGTATCTATTATTTTAACTAACAATCATTAAAAATCGTTTTAAATCTTGATTGTTTAATGCTAATATATATCAACGTGCATCACACGTGCAAAAAAATTGATGATGTGGACCATCTAAGAATAAAAAACTAACGTGGGAGTGAGAGCATATTAAATGATTCACCCATTCCTCTTCTTAGTTTTTAGTTAAAATTCAATCACCCATCTTCTATTTATCTCGAATCTGAACCCTACCCTACCTGCCTATTCCCCCAAACCCCAATATAGTAAACTCAGTGTATCAAATATTGGATATCAAATTTGTGTTTATAATTTCGGATCTCGCATACCAGACTATATCATTGTGATATGGGTTCATAGCGAATGTTCATCTCAGATATCTATATCATGTATATAGGATATCGATATCGGGCATAACGGTTATACAATTGGATATTCCTATATACATATTAGACATATTGTTCCGTCCAAAAAGTTGTTTTATGCATTTTATAAATATATAATTATAATAAATCTTAAACTATCATCAATCATAGATATAGATAAAAATATTGTAATGTACATGGAGCAATAAGATAAATCATGCAAAAATATTTAAATAGAAAAATAAAATAAAACATAGAACAAGATTTTAAACTTAATAATGCTTGCTTGCAACTTGAGAATTAAGATTGATAAATACTTTAACATGGAGAAAAATTAATATATCCAATTGGAACTTGATTTTAATTTAATAATTAAATAAACAAATTACATATCTAACCGATGCTTGAGTAACTCAATTTATTAAATAAACTAAATAAACAACTAATTTTAATTTAAATAAATAAAATACATATCGGCCCATCACTACTACAAATAAGAGTTGCCCCTACGGATTTATCGGTAGGGGCAACCCACTGCCCCTACGGATATGTACGTAGGGGCGAAAAAAGACCCCGTAGGTGCAAAGGCCGCAGGTGCAAGTTAAGGCCCTGAACTTGTCCCTACGGGCAAATTCGTGCCCCTACGGATATATCTGTAGATGTTATAGCCCCTATGGAGTACTCCGTAGGGGTAATCAAATCATATATGTATTTTTTTTTGAATATATTGTATATACCTACGGATAAATCCGTAGGTCCGTGTTCTACCCCTACGGAGGTATCCGTAGGGGATAGAAAGTGGCCCCTACGGATAAGTCCGTAGGGGCACTTCCAACATCCTGCACTGAGATCAGGGAGGAAAATATCAGGAAACCTGATATTTTGCCCCTACGGATAAATTCGTAGGGGATAAACGGTGGCTCCTACGGACATATCCGTAGAGGCACTCCCAACACCTTGCACTGATATCAGGTGGGAAAATATCAGGTTTCCTGATAGTTTCCCCCTACGGATATGCCCGTAGGGGCAACATATATACCTACGGCTTAATCCGTAGGTACATATTGTCTGTATTTTTTTTTAAAAATGGGCTGCTAGATTTTTTCCCGCCCTGTGCACAATACTATATACATCAATCAAATCATATATTGCAGTATTCATAATCACATCTCACGCATATATATAATATACAAAAGAAACCCAAAAACTGAATATGATATAAATACAAACCAATATCAATATCGTTTCAAAATGTAGTACAATGTGATATAAATACATGTTTCAAAAAATAAAAACCAAAAAGCTACCCTAGTTCGGTCCAGCTCCACCTCTGAATAACGTTAGAATAACGCGCGCCTGCTCCTCGGTCAATACACTCTGCAATGCTACATATAAGGGAGTCTGAGCGGCATGTGGAGCTGGCGATGTGGTCTGCGCAGCCGCCGTCGAGGTAGTCGCTTGCGGATCCGCGGCTGCGGGAGTCTGAGTGGGCGGTGGAGCTACAGGAGCTGTCTGCGGAACCGCAGCCGATGAAGTGGCTTGCGGAGCCGCAGCCGAAGGAGATGCATGTGGAGGCTCGGCCGATCTACCCTGTCGCGTCTGGACATAACGTGTGTAAGAAGCGTGTAAGAACTGTGTATTATTCGAATTCGTTTCATTATTAAGTTATTTCGAAACCATGTTTGGATATCTAGTTTGGAAAAGCGTTGTTTATTTTAATTACATATGTATGTATGATTAATCAAACTTAAGTCTAAAACCAAATAAGCTCAAGCTACGTACTAATTATGGATATGTTGATATGTATATAATATGAAATGATATTTTACTATAAAGTAGTATACATACCAGCATCTCCTTCAACCCCTGAACGGTGGCCCTCAAGCTATCCAGTTCCTGATGGACATGCCGGTCACTGGAGACGGAGGAAGTAACCGCCGGGGTGGAGTCCAACCTCATATGGGCCCTGCTAGGGCCCAATCCCCGGCCTCTCTCCCAACCTCCGTGGTGCCCTCCGTGTGCGGCGTCCAGAACTGGGGTCAGCAGCCTCGGATCGTTCTGTCCGGTAAAATCGATCCCCGAGGCCTGGGCCTGCTCAACCACCCGCTCCTACACCCACATTAAGCAGTAAAGTATAAGTATAAAATTTAAACTTGAACCTTCCAAAACTAAAATTTCAAATTTGGGTAGAAAAAATATTAACACTTACGCAGTACTCCTGGGTAGCGACGTCGGGACATCGAAGCTCGCCCGTGGCGGGATCTGTCGAGGTGCCGTGGACGGCAAGATATGCGGACAGCACGCTCGGTGTACTACCTGACGCCACGGTCCGAGATGTCTGCAATATTAGAAAGTAACTCTTAATATTAGAAATATTAGAGAATAACTCTTAATATTGCAGAATATTAGAGAATAACTCTTAATTTACCGATAACTCCATGGCTCGAGTAGTGTTCCTCGAGCCACCTGTGTAAGTGGGGCGACCCCTCTTCGCCGACTTCCTGTTCTCCGTATTCTGAGCGGCCTGTTTCTGCACAACGCATTAACATTTAGTTTTCTAATTAAGAAACACAAAGAAATAAATTATATCATAAATAATGAATTAAATTTAAAATACATACTTGTTTGCGTTCGCAGTCGAAATAAGCGCACAATAGAGGCCATGTCTCTACGTCGACTCTCGCAAACGCCGGAGTAGATAGGAGGGCCGCTCTCTCTGCCTCGGGGGTCGCTATCCACAGGGAGTAGAAGTCGGCCTTCAGCTCATTCCTGTTGTATCGGACCTTGGCCTGCATGTTCTTCATCAGGCCATTGTACAGAGCATGAAGGTCGAGCACCCTCCCCGGGCGATCAGGGTCGGCTACAGGCTGAAAATCGTAATCCAACTGAAAATACAAAAAAAAAACATTGTTATTAGATTGCAAGTGTTAATAATAAATATATTGGATAGATCAAATGAAAATATATATTAATACATACCCGAGCCTGATCAAAGAAGAGGGCGAATGAGCGCTGGTGCTGCTCGCCCTACTCAACGTGAAGTGGATAGTTCTTCACGATCCGGCTCTCGTCCCCCAAATACCGGCCGAACCTCTCGGCATGAGGACCGGTATAGCGATAGTCAAGGGTAAAAAATAGGGGGAATGCTGCCTCCCCCCTAGCTCTATCAGGCCTCAGCCTATGGGACTGATTCGGGCCTCGAGTCCCCCTCTGAGGATGGAGAGGCCCTGCGTCTGCACGAAATATCAAGACAATCAATAATAAGACAAAGTTGTATTAAGAAATCAAGGTTAAACAAAAATTCAAGTGTGATATATACCTCCGGTGAATAGCGCACGAGCCTGGGCCCGAGCAGCAGCACGAGCGGGACGATAGTTCCTCCGGTGAGGAACAACCGGGGTCCCGGACCCGGACGCATCCCCTCCAACTATAAAATAAACATCGACGCTAAATCTCCATGAAGTTTATATTTATTCTATAGAGCATATGTAAAATAAATAAATATTTTAAATTTATTCATACTAACCTGCAGACGATGCGGAGGGTATGGAAGCGGCAGGAGTGGCCCCTGTGGAAGGTGTGGACGCACCACCTATAATTAGACAATTAAAAATAGATTATATAAGTAATTGCAAAAAGAATGTGTAGATCAATAATATAACGTTCTAAATCAATATGCATGCACTATAAGACATATAAACATACCCGCAGGTACGGTAGTGTCACCACCTACAGCTAGACAATAATAAAAATTGCTAAATAAGAGCAAAAGAAATGTGTATATTTATGATATAGCATTCTAGATCAATATACATACACTATATGATATATAAACATACCTGGAGGAGCTGGGGTGGCCTCTGTCCCAGATGTGGACGCAGGACCAACAACTAGACAATCAAATATTGACAATATAAGTAATTTTGACATAAACATGCATGAATATCTGTAATATTACATTGAAAATGGATATGCGTGCAGTATACCTGTAGGTGTGGCAAAATCCACACGGAAGGAGGCATCCGAAGGGGTCTCCGATCTGGGTGCAAGACCGGCCCTCTGAAGCTCCCTACGGAGCTCTCTGGGTGGCAGAACCGCTCTGCCTCTTCCACGGCTGGAGCTCCTGCCGCCCCTCGCTGCTCCCGACATCGTCATCAAATCTAGATAAACGGTTCGTGGACGCATTAGACAATCATTAAAAGTATTGACTATATATGATCTAGAGCGTAAAATATGAAGTAATAATATAACATTACTGATAACCTTTTTCGTTTCGTGGGCGCATCATACATATCTACTTGGATTTCATCGTCGATATCATTTCTAACCCACATAACTTCATGATCGGTCGAAAACAACCCGTCCTTCGAAACAGACGGTCGGAGCACTTTAAGCCTTCTCTCTTCTTCGTCCTCATCGCTGTCCTCGTATTCTGGGACATCGTAGACATCTCTAGGTTTCCATCGGCATACAACACTCCACCCCGGATGCTTCAAACACTGTGAGTAGTATACTTGGAACGCTTGGTTCGGAAAGATAAACGGATCGTCCTGACCGTAAAATCGAAGTGTGTTCACACTGGTCAATCCATATTCATCTTTCCAAGTCCCAAGACTGCTTCTCCACCTGTCTGTATCGGTTCGCGGATCGTACCAAGTACAGTGGAATATATAAAAGGGTTCTGATCGTCCGGGATAGTGGATGCCGAGTATACAATTTAAGTACCCATAGTAAATCACACCGTCCGATCCTACCGTCGCAATCCCACTATTCTGAGTGGTTCTAGATGTTTCTATGTCCTTAACTTCGAATTTGTATCCAAGGACACCAAATCCTTTGTAATATGCAACCTCCGTACTAGGAAATTGAGCTAAACATCTTGAATCACTCTCAAATGATGCAGACAAGTTCGGATCGTGGATCTAACAAAACAAATTTTACGATAAATACATAACGATACAAGTTTAGATTAAAACTGATAGCAATAAAATGTAATTCGAATAACTTACATGCTCTGTGACCCAATCACAAAAATTATCCTGATGGTATTTTTCCAAACGCTCTTCGTTCCAATCAGGATGCCCCTCACGTACCTCGTTAAAATGAGTTCTGTTTTTGACAAATAATTGTGACATTAATATTATGTCATTTCATACACACACAAACACAGATATAATAATTAATCCAAAAGAACTTACTCTCTAATTTGTTCAAGACATGCGCAATTAAGCAAGATAAACCGGTATATCTTGTTGATAAACATAGTGTCTACCCTCTTATACTCGGCTTTACCATATGGCCCGTCTTGAATTCTTCGTGGTCGGTTAAGCCTTGTCTCAATGTTCTCGTCCAGATAGCGGGAACAAAATGTGGTTGCTTCATCAAGAAGATAACCTTGCATGATAGAACCCTCTGGTCGATTTTTATTGCGTATATACTTCTTAAGAGTGTAAAGGTACCTAATGAGAATATGTTGAATAAATAAACACGGGCATACAGGACAAAAATAAATTTATAAATTGCGCGAAACGAAAAATTACACGTACCTCTCGAAGGGATACATCCATCGATATTGTACCGGTCCGGCTAACTTCGCCTCAGTTGCAAGATGAACCGTCAAGTGTATTATGATATCGAAGAATGACGGTGGGAAAATACGCTCAAACTTGCAAAGTATCAACGCAATAGAATTTTCTAGTTTATCCAGCGTCGCAACCTCCAGTGTTTTAGCACACAACTCCCTGAAAAAACAACATAGGTCGTTGATTACTAGACCAACCGAGTCGGGGAGAGAAGTCCTGAGGGCTAATGGAAGAAGGTGCTCCACGATAACATGGTGATCATGACTTTTCAGCCCATCGATCTTGCCCTTCACAATTTTTATTTTCTTGCTGAATGATCCTGAGAAACCTGTGGGGACTTTCAAATCATGCAACACCTGCAGGAATCTTTTCTTCTCCGGTTGTGACATATGATAAGCGGCATTGGGAAGTACAAACTTGCCCGGTTTACCCGCTACCGGTTTAGGGTGCAGTTCACTTCTTATTCCCCACTCTTGTAGATCCATCCGGGCATTCATGTTGTCTTTCGATTTCCCGTCTTTACATAGAAGCAAGTTAAGTATGTGCTCTGATATTCCCTTCTCTATATGCATGACGTCCAGACAATGACGCACTGAATTTGTAGACCAGTACGGAAGCTCGAAGAAAATGCTTAACTTGTTCCAATATTGTGGTTTGACCTGTCTCGTCGGATCCATCCCGAAGGTCACGTTATTGTAACCATCCCATTTAGCAGTCACGTCCTCTCCGGACAATGGGGATGGAGGCCCAAAAAGCTCCTGATGACCATCAAAGTGAACCGTGTCTAACCTATAGGTGTGGTCTGAAGGCAGAAAACGTCGATGGCCGCAATAACAAACCTTCCTGCTAAAATTCAAAAATTTTGATGTTGTGTGTTCATGGCAATGAGGACATGCTTTGTGACCATGTACGGACCAACCTGATAGCATTCCATACGCAGGAAAGTCATTAATTGTCCACATTAAAGCCGCACGCAGTATGAAGGTTGTATTTGTGTTTGAATCATATGTCTCTACACCATCAATGAACAAAGTTTTCAGCTCCTCAATCAGAGGTCGGAGATAGACGTCGATATTGTTCCCCGGTGAGTTTGGTCCGTCGATAAGAAGAGACATCATAAAGTATGATTGGTCCATAGCCAACCAAGGCGACAGATTATAAATTATCATTACAACGGGCCATGTACTGTGACTTCCAGCCATATAGTTGAATGGGCAGAAGCCATCGGCAGCCAGTCCGAGCCGGACATTGCGAGGATCGCTACTGAATATTGCGTGCCTCCTATCGAAATCCTTCCATGCCGGTAAATCTCTTGGATAGCTCATTTTTCCATTTTCGCTTGGAGGAGCACGGTGATGCCAAATCATTGCCTCGGCTGTTTTCTTGCACCTGAATAGCCTCTGTAGCCTCTGTGTTATGGGAAAATATCGTGCTATCTTCACAGGTATATCAGGCTTCTTATCAGAATCTTTCGGCTTATACCTGGCCTCTCCGCATGTTGGACACTCTTTCAAATCTGAATTCTCTTTCCGGTACAACACGCAATTTTTAGGACATGCTTGAATCTTCTCGCACTTTAGACCCAAATCAGACATCATTTTCTGGGCTTCGTACCAGCTTTCGGGCACATTATTTCCCGGAGGCATAGAATCTTTCCAAGTTGAATAAAGTCTAGTAAACCCATGTTTTACAATATGAAGCTCTGCCAATTCTACCTTCTGCCAGTACTTATTGCCACATCTATCGCACGGACAGAGAATCTTCTCTATTATGATCTTATTATGTGCTCGTGCAAATTCAAGGAAAGCAGCAACTCCTGCGAAAAACTTAGGTTGCATACGTTGTTTCCAATCCACATACATCCAGTCCTTAACTCTGACGTACTCATGGGCCATGTTAGACTGAATAACATATAAATTGTAGGTTATGCTGACTATATTGAGAAATATAAGAACGGGATAGTTACTGACAAAGGAGAAAATCCGTGTATATGCTTTGTGTGTGCGTTTGTCGTTGAAAAGAATAAATTATCGCACGTTATGTTGACCGATAGACGGGGACTAAGTGGCGCTTTTAGTTTCATATATGGGTATTGATGGGAATATGAAGGTTTCATATTATCATATATTGGTTTTAACCCGAACATCTCGAATCACTCTCTGATTATGCGTTTGTATGTATGTGTTCCGGCTGTCGGGGGTAGGCTTTTATCCCATTAAGAATGTATAGAGAGAACGCCCATCACTTGTGCTTTCAACCGTTTCGAGTAAATTTCGGCAGCACCTCCCCGCTGTTCTCCGAGTACACTGTAATAGAATAGATAATCATTTCAAAGCTGTGAAACAACGTTGAAATGAACATCTAATCTATCTTTGTACACGGAGAACCAGCGGAAAGATACCGACGAAATATCTCGAAACGGATGAAAACACAAGTGAATGAAGGCGTTTGCTTTATACATTCTTAACTTGTCCACATGGGACAAATCTATGGGTTACCATACGATTGAATTTTCTCGTCGCGTAGACTATACGACGGTTGTTAGTATCGAGCTATACTGTCCGATATTTAACAACCTTCGTATAGTTCTAGGTCACGACGAGCATCGCACGTATGTTAACCGATAGACGGGAACTAAGTGGCGCTTTTAGTTTCATATATGGGTATCGATGGGAATATGAAGGTTTCATATTATCATCGAGTATCATATATTGGTTTTAACCCGAACATCTCGAATCGCTCTCTAATTATGCGTTTGTATGTATGTGTTCCGGCTGTCGGGGGTAGGCTTCTATCCCATTAAGAATGTATAAAGCGAACGCCCATCACTTGTGCTTTCAACCATTTCGAGTAAATTTCGGCAGCACCTCCCCGCTGTTCTCCGAGTACACTGTAATAGAATAGATAATCATTTCAAAGCTGTAAAACAACGTTGAAATGAACATCTAATCTATCTTTGTACACGGAGAACCAGCGGAAAGATACCGACGAAATATCTCGAAACGGATGAAAACACAAGTGAATGAAGGCGTTTGCTTTATACATTCTTAACTTGTCCACACGGGACAAATCTATGGGTTACCATATGATTGAATTTTCTCGTCGCGTAGACTATACGACGGTTGTTAGTATCGAGCTATACTGTTCGATATTTAACAACCTTCGTATAGTTCTAGGTCACGACGAGCATCGCACGTATGTTAACCGATAGACGGGGACTAAGTGGCGCTTTTATTTTCATATATGGGTATCGATGGGAATATGAAGGTTTCATATTATCATCGAGTATCATATATTGGTTTTAACCTGAATATCTCGAGTCGCTCTCTAATTATGCGTTTGTTGTGCATTCGTGTTGTATGTGTAACATGATTTTAAACCATTGAGATCAAGATTGATAGAACTGATCATCCTACATTGCAATAGCATTCATCAACCAAAAACTATTATTGCAATGGTATACATCTATAACAATCAACAATTAAAACTACAAATATAGGATACTGATATCATAAAGCGTTATGAGACACGTCATCTGCCACGTGTCGTAATCATGGAAATCGCTAATATTGAGCATCATCAAGATTAGATTATGGTTTTGAAGCAAGTTATTGAGCATCTTGGATTGATTGTCAAGTGTTGATTTTTATTTCAACACTTGACAGAATGAAAATCATAAATACAGTTGCAAAATGTGTTCCTCACCCCCATAAAGTGGATCTTAACAATTCAGACAAGACCATCATTGTTCAAATTGCCAAGGTAGACATAATCTCAGCAGTTATTTACGGTTGCTAGCTTGTATTGCTTGTTGCTATTCTTTTTTTTTCCTTGTCCTTTCTTTCTTTCTTTTTTTTGGGGGGTGGGGGGTTGTGTTTGAAAAGTTTTAACCAACTCACTGCTATTTCTAGGCAATGCAGGAATATAACTAGTTTTATCCCCCAAAAGAAAGAGCTTCAGGCTTCATGAGTCAAGCGATGTGTACGTATAATTATAGGATTTTCTTGCTAGCGGTTCATTTACAACTATTCTTTAGTCTATATACCTAGCATCTGCTACTAGATATTACATCTTGCATCAACACCCTGCATGTTAAAATCAAAATCGATTATGTTTTTCTTGATCTTTTTCTGATTTTCTACCATCTGTGTCGAGTAAATTATGATTAACATTGTATTTGTCAACTAATCAGAAGAGCCATTCAACCAGCCCCACCGTAACCCTAACCCCAGCCCCACTACCGTAACCCTAACCCCAGCCCTACCGTAACCCTAACCCCAGCCCCACCGTAACCCTAACCCCAGCCCTACCCCAGCAGCAGCCGAACCCCAACCCTAACCCTACCCCGACCCCGACCCCGACCGCCACCGCGACCCCTGCCCAACCCCAACTCTCGCGCGCGCAACCCAGACCCAGCCATGAACCCTAAGGCCAAAATAATCCAAAAATACTTTAATTTACCTCGAGATTTATACCTGAACGGCTGCTGGTGGGCTGGAGCGATGATGGTGGCGATTTGGCGACGAAACCGGCGGTGGCGACGACGGTGGCGACGAAACAGGCGCTGGCGACGACGGTGGCGACGAAACCGGCGGTGGCGACGACGGAGGCGACGGTGGCGACGACGGAGGCGATTTGGGGTTTTTTCTCGCGCGCGATTGAGAGAGAGAGAGAGAAAGTGAGCGTAGGCGATCGATCTGGGGTTTTGTTAAATAGACATTTACTTGCCCCTACGGATATACCCGTAGGTCCTTTGTTTGCGGCTCCGTAGGGGCAAACACCAAATTAAGAATTAATATTTTTATTCTTGGACGTCTGTGCCCGTAGGGGCAACCTTTTAGCCCTACGGATTAATCCGTAGGGCCAAGTAAAATCTGCCCATACGGATATTTTCATCCGTAGGGGCAACCCCCTATTTTACTAGTGCATTACCAATACTTGAGAAACCTAATTTATTAAATCAACAAAATAGAATTAATTTTAATTTAATAATAATCTGATATGATCTTGTCGACTAATATTGAGGCCGATACGTAGAATTCGATATATTAGCCGATATTGGACTCAAATGAGAACTACCGATAAAGATACATATATCAATACAGTGACATTAGTACAAAAATGGGCTGCCCTTACGGATGAGATTATCTATAGGGGCAATTTTAGTTTGCCCCTACGGTTCCTATCGCAGGAGCAGATATACATTAAAAATTAATAAAACATAATATCTATAATTGCCTCTACAGCGCTGTAAGAGAAACCCCTGCGGTGGGCAACGCAGGGGCAAAGTATAAGTATTAAAAAAACATAACAGATAATGTAGTTCCCACACCCAAATTCATTTCCCCCTAAAATTCCCCCCAACGTGCACCCCTATACTCTTCCTTCCTCCCATGCCTATCCCTTCATTCTTCCCGTCGTTGATCCTCCTCCTTCCCGGCCGCCTCCTTCTCGTCCTCATTCTTCCCATCGTCGATCCTCCTCCTTCCCGACCTCCTTCTCGTCGCCGATCAATCCTCCACCGTAGCCATCCTCCTCCTCGTCGTCGACACCGTAGCCTCCCTCCTCGTTCGATTTGCCGGTTAGTTTCATCTCCCCCATCCTCGAGTTCCATCGCCGTCGAATCGGTCCTCGAGCTCCATCGTCGCTGTCCTCGAGCTCCTCCGTCGCCATCGCCGAGCTCATCTAATCAAGTCGCTACCAGCGCCGAGTCGTCGACCCCTCTCCTCCTCCAGTGCCGAGCCGATCACAATGAATAATTTTTCTTAAAATTAATTGTTAGAAATTATTTTAATTAAGGTTTTAAAATTAATTTGTTTTGAATGTTAATTTTAATTAGAATTTAGGATGATGGTTAATTAGGGTTAGGGTATATTATAGTGTGTTAGGGTTAGGATTAATGTTAGGGTATTTTAGGGGATGGGAGGTGGTGGGTTAGAGTTTAGGATGAGGGTTAGGGTATTTTAGTGCAATAAAAAATAATAGTTTAGGGTGTATGTATTGCAATTTTGAAAAAAAATTAGGTAGTTTAGTGAAAATAGCAATATTTAAGGGTATTTTTTTTGTGTAATTTTGAATTTTTTTTGTTAGGGTTAGGGTGTTTTAGTGAAAAAACAATAGGTAAGGGTATATTATATTAATTTAGTTGTTCTCGTTCGATCATGAAATTTCCGATCTATTAGTACAGGTAAGGATTTAATTAAAGTTAAAGTTGGCTCTTTTAATAAATTTCATAAGTCTTGAATTTCAATTAAATATGGAATTGAATGTTGTTGTTGTGAATGTTGTTTATATTCCCGGCATTCGTGCCAAGTTATATACCAGCCTTCGTGCCATGTTACCGGCATTCGTGACATGTTACCGGCCTGCGTTTCGTGTATTTCATTGTATCCTAATTTGGGAAATTTTATAAATACAGAGAAATTGCTGCCGAAATTTTCGAAAATGTTTTTTACCTACGTATGTCTTTTACCTACACACAACACACAACATACATGCAAAGCGCGCACACACACACAACATGCACACACAACACACATATACACAGCATATACACAGTAACAATCCTACACCTAAGCGAAATCATAAATCGAAACACATATATACAAAGCACATACACATTAACACACATACTCGAAGCATACACTACACTACTTTCTTCCATTCTCTTCTTTAACAATAATCATCTCGTTCTTAAATTTCTCAATATAGTCACTATAAAAAAACTATTATAATTTATATGTTATACAGTCTAATATGGCCCAAGAGTATATCAGAGTTAAGAACTGGATGTACGTAGATTAGCAACAACACATGAACCATAAGTTCGTCGCAGGGGTTGCTGCTTTCATCGAATTTGCATGTGAACATCATATGGAAATTTTGAGGAAGATCCTTTGTCCGTGCGACAAGTGTGGGAATAAGTTGCACTAGAAAATAGAACTGGTAGAGCTTCACACCGTTAAGCATGGTTTTACCAGATGTTATACAACTTGGTTATATCACGGGGAAGGAAGAGAAGTAGAAGAAGACAGTAATGCCGTGGAAGAAGAAGAAAATAACTTTGTTTCAGGAGAGGAAATGAAGAATATGGTAGAGGCTGCTCTCGGTGATAGTAATTCTACTGAAGAAGACATTTCTTTTGGTTAAGAACATTATGCAAATAAGTATGAGAAGTACATGAATGATGCCAGGAGACCAATCTATAAGAATACAAAGTATTCCACACTATCATGGTTCGTCCATCTTGTCCAGATTAAGTGCTTAAATAGATAGAGTAACAAGTCATTCATGATATTTTTTAAATTCCTGAAAGATTCTATGCCCCCGGAAAATAACGTGCCTGAGAGCTGGTATGAAACCCAGAAGATGATGTATGATTTTGGTTTGAACTGTGAGAAGATTCATGCATGTCTCAAAGATTGCGTGCTATACCAGAAAGAGAATTCAGATTTGAAAGAGTGTCCCACCTGCGGAGAGGACAGATATAAACCAAAAGTATCTGATAAGAAGCCAGATATACCTGTCAAGATAGCACGATACTTTTCTATAACACAGAGGCTGCAGAGGCTATTCAAGTGTAAGAAGACAGTGGAGATAATGATTTGGCATCATCGTGCTGCTCCAAATGAAGATGGAAGAATGAGTCATCCAAGAGATTCACCGGCATAGAAGGATTTCGATAGGAGGCACGCAACATTCAGTAGTGATCTTCGGAATATCAAGCTTGGACTGGCTCGTGATGGCTTCTATCCATTCAACTATATGGGTAGAGGCCACAGCATATGGCCCGTTGTAATGATAGTTTATAATCTGTCGCCGTGGTTGGTTATGGATCAGTCTTACTTTATGATATCTCTTCTTATTGACAGACTGAAATCACTAGGAAATAATATTGACGTCTACCTCCGACTTCTGAAAGATGAGTAAAAATCCTTATTCATTGATGGTGTGGAGACTTACGATGCAAACATAGATACTACCTTCACGATGTATGCGGCTTTAATGTTGATACTTAATGACTTTCCTGTGTATGGAATACTATCAGGTTGGTCTGTACATGGTTACAAAGTATGCCCATACTGCCACCAAGATACAATATCGAGACGGTTAAATTATAGCAACAAGGTTTGTTATTGCGGTCATCGGCGTTTCTTGCCACTAGACAATCCCTACAGGTTTGACGGTGCTCACTTTGATGGTCATCAAGAGCTTCTTGGGCCTCCATCCCCATTGTCTCAGAGAGGACATGATTGATCAGTAGAATAGTTACAATAACGTGACCTTCGGGAGAGATCTGCAGGGTTCCGTAGCGCGGCAGCAAGGTTTCGGGAGGCATCGTCTATGCCGTTTTCAAATTTTTGCCGTACTAAAGAACCCTAACCCTAGAACCATAACTAGAGATTTAGACGAAACAACATGTAAACAACTTTATATCTAAGTGAATGAGGAATACAACCTTTGTAGACCGGTTCTTCACTTCTAAAGCTCCGTGTAGTAGTCCCTTCGCTCCAAGTAGTGAACACTCGAACTCTAGTAAGGGTTCCTGTAACATTTCAGAAAAATAAAATATTATTTTAGGGAATTTATATAATTGAATAATAAATATTAGAGATATTTTAAAGTATGGAGATTAGTTTTAATGATATGGTATAATTATATACCGATAAAGTGGGAAATATTTGGAAATTTATATTAATTATTGATTTTAAAAGAATTTATGAAGATTGGGAATTTTATAATTTAGTATACAATTAATTGTATATAAGTTAGTATTACTAAACTCGATTAGTACTTAATCATGCATTGATTTTGTTTTGTGCATGTGACATGCACCATGGCATGTTACACACTTGTTACATTTTTCTACCATGATTTCTTTCTTTTTCAAGAATGGCTTTGTTCTAAAATGTGATTAAAAGAAAAGGAAAAAGAAAAATAAATGAAAAAGAGAGATATTTTGTGACATGGGAAGACAAGGAAGCATGGGCTTGGAGAGAGAGAGAGAGAGAGAGAGGGTGATGGGTCTCCTTGAACCATGGCACTTTGTTTCATCCCTTGAGTTTCTTCATCATTTCCCTCTTCTTCCTCTCACCATGGCTGCCCTCTTTTTGTTGGAGATAGTGCCCTCAGAGTCAATTATTGGATCACAGGCACGTGATTGCAATGATTGAGGGAGGACCTGTCCCAGTAGGACAGTCTTACTCATGATGATAGTATGCTATCTGGTTTACCTTTATCATCGTGTACTGCTTTAGGTGACCTTATAGGTCACTATTGCACGTTGATAGAGCCCCTAGGATTCTTGCTTGACTGCCAGCAGTATGAGGGCGATCATATACGTGAGAGCTGGCAGTCTATAAGCACATCCTCAAAAGGTCCCTAGTCGTGGGAGTTTCGAGACAGGGCATCGATACTCCAGAGTAGACTAGTGTATACAGTCGAGACCCCGACGAGGGGCAGTGGCCGGTCTCACAAGCCACTGGTGTCAGTTGGTTCACCTAAGATGTATACAGGTGCTCATTGGGTTATGAGTACACCGGACAGGACTCGCCGGGAACATGCTAGTTGGTCTTATACCTGACGTTAGATAGCAGTTCCCTGGTGACATGTGTACAGGTTAGTTCATCGACCTGGGGATCGTCATTTGTCTCGTGTGAGTTCCCACTGTACTTTGATTACTACCCTACCACGCTCAAAGGAGACGTGCAAACAGGTTTTAGTTGGGTACAGTCCCGAGCCACATGGAGGCAGTGAGCGGATCTTCAGGGGTTCGTCTCTCCCGGTATTGGGGGTGAGGTCGCGCTATGTCTAGGAGAGCCATTACACGAAGCCCTCGGCCGAGGCAGGAGATTTACTGGTAGGTATTCCAGTAGTATCTCAGGGTGTTCTGGGCTACACTCCGACACGACTTGTACCGCTTTTGGGGGTCTGACTTTTACCAACCCCCTAGGCCCGCCATGCGATGCTCATAGACGAACGGACCGGACTGTATGGATATTGTCACTGACAGGCTCAGTAGGGTGTCAGGATGAGTTCACTCACAGACGTCCCTTTTTGTCAATAGCTGGTGGCCCATCATGTATGGCTAATACCTCTGACGTGCTAGTGGTTAAATCCACAGCCATAGTATTGACGAGTCTTTAGAGTCCACCACACATTCAGTTACTCAAGTTTCGGGCGAAACGCTGTAGAGGCCGTATGGAGATATGGCAAGGTCCGATCAGATATGTGTGGTATTGCACGGATCAGGATCGGACAGTTTGTACTACAGGCCGTATGGGTATATGGCAGGGTTCGATCAGATACGTGCGGTATTGCATGGATCAGGATCGAACGGATATTACTAGCCGGCTTTGGTTTAAGCCGGATCCTAGTATAGTACAGTGTAGATTTTGTCTCTTTGCATTTGTATTTCGGTCGGAATACAGATGCGGGTGTGTATACATAGTATCGGGGTTTTCCTGTAATTTATTACGGGACCAGTTTTCTGGAGTTGCCAGTTTGTTTTCCGTTTCGGCCAATTTCCTTTGTATCGTTCATTGGCCGAAGATTGGTGGAGGAGGGCTTATTTGCATTTGTGCAAATAAGCAATTTGGAAGGGGTTTTTTGCATATTGGTTGGATCATGATGGTTGCACCATCCCTTGACCTTTTGACTTCTTCTTTCATGATGGCCTGACCTTTTTGAAGTCATCATGCTTTATGATCATGGTTGGTTATGATGAAGGGGTGTGATGATTGTTGTTTGAGTGTTGGACTTTCATAGTGATCATTTCTTTGCATGATAGCTTTTTCTCTCTCTTGGATTATGAGAGACTCTCATTCTTTTTGATTGATACACTCCCTCACTCACTCTCATTCTCCCCTCCCACATTGGCATGGCCGGCCACTTCCTCTAGTGGGCTGTCCAAATTTTTGGTGTAGGGATTTACACTCATTTGGCTTGGCAAAAATCATATTAGCTCCTCCTCCAAAAGCTTGTATCAATTCCTCCACCATATGGCAATTCCTACAACCCTAAAGTGAGACATGAGCACTACACATTCTACAGCAAACCTTGGGCACGTCGACTCGCCAGCTTCGTGCCCGAGTTGCCTCGGTATAGAGGTGGGAGCCCGTAAAAGAACCAGGCGACGTGGTGCCCTTTCCGGCGACTTGGTGGAGACCGGAGATTCCGCGGGAGATCGGGACGACGACGAGAAGACCGGAGGACTCGGATCACTCGGTATATCTCTCTTCCCCATCTTGTAGTTAGCTAGGACTAGTTAATGGCCCGATCCGGGTTTTAGTGCGCGGTGGTGCCGGTTCAAGAAAATTAAAGTTAGCCATCGCTTCCGCATTTGGCCTTGGGATGGAGGCCGGGGCGCCGCCGTGCACTTACAGTGGCATCAGAGCCTCGCCATTAACATAGTCTAGCTTTGTCTATTGTGTTTTACAATTCCGGTCGAACAAATGTTCCGAAAACCCAATAACACATGCATCAGTTTTCTGTTGAATTTTTCCTGGCTCGAATTTTTTTTCAGATTGTAGAAAATTGATGTACTGAAAGTTCTAAGAATTCTGGAGAAATTCGACACATTGATCTTTTAAGGGGAGCGCGGAACTGCGACCAAACCCCACTTGGGGCCGCGGTTCCGCCGCAGTATGGAGAGATCAATGCGTCAAAATTTTCCAGTGGGCTTCTGGGTTGAGAATAGGGTTTTTGGAATATTAAATTTGGGCCCAGAATTTCTGTGAGTGCTACAGTAGTACTTGGGGCCCACTTGTTATATTTTTGATCGATCGGATATTTTAAACACATTAGTTCACAGTATTTACATTATATCTGCGACCGTGAATGTCACTTGATCGGTAAATCCTGTCTAACTGCTATAGCCCGGTTAGACGGATTTGCGAACGTGACTTTCACGTTGATGTTCTGTGTTATGCTGTGATGTTGCGGATTGGTCGGTGGGGATAGCCTGGATGCAATGCTAGTACAGATTTTGTTGTATTATGTACATTTGATATTGCGGGGCGAGCGTCCGACATGTGGACTGCCGTCACTGCCTGATTGTATTATTATTTTGGGGCACGACCAGGTTGCGGTCGATGTACCCGTTATATGTATATTTTACTTTCTGTACTAGGATTACCCCAAGGTGGGGTGCACGGATAGCCGGGTTCTAGAGGGCAACAGGCCCGCATCTCATGGCATTGAGATGGAGGGGGCTTCACTCTAGAATTGGCGGGCTATTCGCCGCACTCGTAGGGGGTACAGGTTGACCCAGGAGGGGTGCCCAAGTTACCGGATTCCGTGAAGTGCCGGGTGGTCCATTCACGTTGCTGAAGGGGGATGCCTCGCTTCAGGTTTTGGCGGGTAACTTGCCGCGCCCGTAGGGGTCTAGGATTTCATTGCACAGGCTATCCACACGACCAGGGGAACGTCGGGTTTCAGTAGTGGCTCTGTGAAACCCGGGGATCCCAGATATCTGTATTGTTCTGTGATGCTGTACATTTCTGTGATGTTGCAATTTTTATCACGCCTTGAGCGAAATATAATATATTGGTATATATATTAGTAGATGTTGTATATGTTTTGCATCCGCGCTAGTCCAGTCCCCGCTCTGTCTTTAGTTAGCTAACCTAACGGGTAATGACGGGACCCAGTGGCGAATGCGGATGGCATATACGTACATCAGTATATTTTCGTTCTTTGTGGTGTGATCAATTGATGGGACTGCGTTGATTCAGATCAATGCAAGTTAGAAACAAACCTAATCTGATGTTGTTGGAACACTTTTCAAAAAAAGCTGTTATTACAAGGACGTTCACTTTTGTTTTGCATCGTGGTATTCAGTTGGAATATCCTGCTCCTCAGTCGACGAGGCAAGGGCCGAGATCCCTTCACCGGGAGTGACCCCTTGGACAGAAGTTTGCGTCAGGGCAATAACTTCACTATAGCTGATTACTTTTGCTTTGCATCGTGGTATTCAGTTGGAATATCCTGCACCTCATTCTACGGGGAAAGAGCCGAGATCCCTTCACCGGGAGTGACCTCTTTAGCAAAGGTTTTCGTCACTATATTTTCATAAAAGCTATCCGTTCCTTCAACGATATCAAGTTCATTACGTTAAAGGTTTTCGCCAGAAACCATTCGTAGCTCTCCATCATTTCAGTTAAATATTCGGTAGTATTCAAGCTATGTATTTTGACCTCACGCCAAGGCATAGTGTTTGGTAGCTGCCGGGTATTTATCTGTTGCATAGATAGATGCGTTGGTTTGGGACAGTCGTACTACTATTTTGGCCTACGTCAAGGGTATGTACGGGTGGGTTCAAATCAACCTGGATAATGATGGGTAAAACTTGACATGTGACTTATGATATTTTGACCTCACGCCAAGATCATAAGAGCATGGGGCAGAAATCACATCGGGAGTTTCTAAAGAAACTGAAACTTGCCAGATATGCGCATACCTTCTGGAGTGATGACGTGAGTGGATTCCGTCACGTTATCATGCTATGATAGTTGGATCCCGATTCCCACTGATGAGTTGGTTTACTCCTCGGGTGATCCCGACTAATTCTTCTTTCAGGTTTGGAGGAGAATTTGACGGTACAGTGGGAGGTTTCCAGATTAGATAAATTGGTAACCATTCTGATCTAGGATAGAGTGCACGCTGAGTGTTTCTTTTCTCTCTCTCTTTGGCAGCGACCATTGACCCGACCCTAAGACTATGACTCAGTGACCAAATTAACCGAACCTTCTTAACACTGGCTTTGGATTGTCAGAGTTGCAAACCTCATTGCCACTCCTACTTTTACCCTTTTCTCCAGGACACCCCGTATTACTACGAACGTCCACTTCCATTGAACAAAACCATCGTATGGTTATATACGAACTCGAAGGTATTCGAGGACGGTTTCCGTTTCTGGAGGAAACGAATAGGACTATTCAGTTGTCTTTTCCTTTTTCCTTCTCTCAGGTTGCGAGTACTCCTTGGTTTAGGAGTAGTACACCTATTACGCAAATTGGATAGTCTTCTTCCAAACCTTAGGCTGGTGCCAAACGGTGGGGAATGAAGAAAACCAATTAGCATAACGATGGTGTGCAGAAGGTATTAAGTTAAGACAAAGCAAGGGATTAGTAAGAGGGCAAAGTAAATTGCAACTGATATTCATGAACAAACCAGGTATTTCATTACCGCTCCCAAATCACCTTTGTATTTCTCCAGGACACTCCGTATCATTACAAAGATCCACAGTTTATTGGATATTCCATCGTATGGTTATATACGAACTCGAAAGGAACTTGTTCCAGTTCGGGGATGGATTCTGGTTCAGGAGAAATATGAATAAGGTTTATTCGGTTGTCTTTTATCTTCACCTTCTCTCGCATTGCGAGTGTTCCTAGGATTAGGACAGTACACCCATTATGCTTATTGGATAGTCTTCTTCCAAACCATAGGCTGGTGCCGAACGGTAGGGAAGGAAGAAAACCATTTGGCCTAAAGGGGTGTGCAGAAGGTAATGACTAAAGACATAAAAAGGGATTTGGAGAGGTGGCAAAGAATTATACGGTTACAGTCGTGAATCTGGAAGAGGCATTACTAGGAATACCAGGATACCCCATCGAAACATTTCAATGTTTCACTTTCACTGTGTGATGTTAAAAGAAAACTGATTTCCCGATTAGTCCTTACTCCAGGGTATGTATTTACCAGGTATGATTCTCACATCTGTATGGTTTTACAGATGATGAGTGGGAGTAAGTTATTGGGAATTGGGTGATCATCCTCATTATATCGGGATTCGTTGTAATCGGTGATATTTGAGGAAATCACCTCGGCTGTTTGCCGGTCGGCAAATATTTGGTTTTGAATATCCGCTGTTATGCACCAATTTCAAATTGATACATCTGTACGTCTATTTTCATAGGGTGAGATATATCTTTTTGAAATTATGTCTATGACATTTACCTACATCAGTGGATGGTTAGGTAAGGAGCATTAAACAGCGGTATAATTCTTCTTAACCATAAGTACAGTTTTCAACCTACGACACACAGTGAATGAGTTATCAGACTCAAGGGACTTATACAGAGTATTGTATGTTGTCCAGGGTCCATCAGGACAGAGGGGCTGGTCCTCGTACTATATTCGGTTTACTTATGACTTCTCTAGTTTTTAGACAGGTGTTTCGTGGAAACACAGGGTCCGAATTTTGAGAAGTTATAGGTATCTGAATAGAGTAGAGAACCAGGTGTAGCAAATATCGGGATTCTTCAAAGTAATCGAAAATGTAGATACTTGTGTATGGTATTCAGTTGATAGTAGTGATTAAGAGAACTTGCTTCTCTTTCAGGTTACTCATAATTGGAAGCATTCCTAAGTTGAGTAACGCTGATCGGCCTCCTTCCATTTAGTTGACATGCACTGGAGACAGCTGCATGATTTGAATATGGTTCAATTAAATCAGTGCCTCTGGTTCTATATTGGATATAGAACAGTTCATATCTTAACGGTGTTAAGGTACGGAGAGTTGTCCGGCTTATGATTAAAACCAGACTCTGGATAACTCAAGGCACGTTTCTGTAATGGCTGTTTGTGGGTTGACCCAGGCTATGACGAGGGTTGATTTTCTACCATCTGGAAGATCAATAGTGATATTGTTCTTGACTCGCCACAGTTTTAATAAAAATGGATTTTTTCAGAAAACAGTAGTGGGAGTATGGTAGAACTGGAAGTGATTCCAGAACCGCAAACGATTACTGAAGATTTGATAAGGAACCTAAAGATTCAATCTGGTTTGACATTCCATTGGCCACTCCGCAGATAAGGTGGGTAACTTCAGGCACCCGAGAGGTACTCCGGTAGCCTCAAGGACGGTGACAGGGAAGTTCTTGTTTACCCAGACTTGCCATTGCTGTTGTTCCAGGATGCGAGACCCGGCAGGAGGATGAGTATAGCGTCGTTCTAAACTGGCTTTAGAAGTGTACTTCTATATGACTCTGCCAGAGGGTTGTCGTAGTCAGTGGGAGCAGCGGAAGCATTGGTGGACAGGTGGCTTATGTCTATTTATAGACTAAAGCAGATATAGCGGAGATAGATCATCAATTTCTGATGTGACAGTCATAGGTTTGACTTCATCATAATAGGGGATGGATCTGTTGAGAAGGTAGTAGGGTGTGATATCATGGTATTTGGATGACATACACAGAATAGGAAAAGAAACTCCTATTCTACGATCGGTTACACTTTGGTCGTCACACAGTGGTTTCTCCACATGGGACTTGGACATTATATCAGACATACTGGTTGCTAGATCTATGGTTTTAGATCTAGATTTGGGTGGTTTCCCAATTAAGGGTACTCAAACAGCATTCTAAGAGTATTTAGAATGGACGACTCCTGGCACGGTAGTATACCTGCAGGTAATGGAGTCACCCTCTCTAAAGGTGTCTTACAGACTAAAGGGGAGAGGATGTGCATGATTGGCAGATCGTTTGCTCAGGCAATTGAGTCAATCATGAGATGTCAAGTACCACACCAGATGTTGTTCTTGCACTAGATGCAATAAGTTGACATTGATCCAATCCTGGAGAAGCAGTCGGAAGCAGTTTCAGAACATAAGTGGATGTTCTAGGGATATGATAACGACAGCCTTATTCGGGAGACAGTTATCATTCCAGGCTTCCAAGGTGACCTGGACGACAAGAAGGTTGTCAGAGTTATAATTTTCCTTCTGATGAGGGGCAGTATTTTAGACAGGTGGTCCAAGGCAATACTGAGGGAGGCATGGCGCAGGATACTGATTAAGTTCAGTTGACGATACAGTCTAAGAAGTTTGGATTTGGAGTTCATTTATGAGCTAGGTCCCATCAGACATCCAGACACATTCTAAGACAGGTATTGCTCATTTCGGTAGATGGGTTTCTCCGCGAACTTGAGATATAGAGAGACATAGAAAGAAACATCAAAGTGGATCCACTCACTGAGGCTATTCCTCGAACGCAATAGTTTCGCAAGCGAGCTTTGTGAGACTGACTAGTAGAGGAGTTGGGTGTTCGGTATCACACGGGCTGTGAGTATGCGACATCGCAATAATTAGCCTTGAGTGCAAGTGGGAGATTGTTGGAGATAGTGCCCTCAGAGTCAATTATTGGATCACAGGCACGTGATTGCAATGATTGAGGGAGGACCTGTCCTAGTAGGACAGTCTTACTCATGATGATAGTATGCTATCTGGTTTACCTTTATCATCGTGTACTGCTTTAGGTGACCTTACAGGTCACTATTGCACGTTGATAGAGCCCCTAGGATTCTTGCTTGACTGCCAGCAGTATGAGGGCGATCATATACGTGAGAGCTGGCAGTCTATAAGCACATCCTTAAAAGGTCCCTAGTCGTGGGAGTTTCGAGACAGGGCATCGATACTCCAGAGTAGACTAGTGTATACAGTCGAGACCCCAACGAGGGGCAGTGGCCGGTCTCACAAGCCACTGGTGTCAGTTGGTTCACCTAAGATGTATACAGGTGCTCATTGGGTTATGAGTACACCGGACAGGACTCGCCGGGAACATGCTAGTTGGTCTTATACCTGACGTCAGATAGCAGTTCCCTGGTGACATGTGTACAGGTTAGTTCATCGACCTGGGGATCGTCATTTGTCTCGTGTGAGTTCCCACTGTACTTTGATTACTACCCTACCACGCTCAAAGGAGACGTGCAAACAGGTTTTAGTTGGGTACAGTCCCGAGCCACATGGAGGCAGTGAGCGGATCTTCAGGGGTTCATCTCTCCCGGTATTGGGGGTGAGGTCGCGCTGTGTCTAGGAGAGCCATTACACGAAGCCCTCGGCCGAGGCAGGAGATTTACTGGTAGGTATTCCGGTAGTATCTCAGGGTGTTCTGGGCTACACTCCGACACGACTTGTACCGCTTTTGGGGGTCTGACTTTTACCAACCCCCTAGGCCCGCCATGCGATGCTCATAGACGAATGGACCGGACTGTACGGATATTGTCACTGACAGGCTCAGTAGGGTGTCAGGATGAGTTCACTCACAGACGTCCCTTTTTGTCAATAGCTGGTGGCCCGTCATGTATGGCTAATACCTCTGACGTGCTAGTGGTTAAATCCACAGCCATAGTATTGACGAGTCTTTAGAGTCCACCACACATTCAGTTACTCAAGTTTCGGGCGAAACGCTGTAGAGGCCGTATGGAGATATGGCAAGGTCCGATCAGATACGTGCGGTATTGCACGGATCAGGATCGGACAGTTTGTACTACAGGCCGTATGGGTATATGGCAAGGTTTGATCAGATACGTGCGGTATTGCATGGATCAGGATCGAACGGCTATTACTAGCCGGCTTTGGTTTAAGCCGGATCCTAGTATAGTACAGTGTAGATTTTGTCTCTTTGCATTTGTATTTCGGTCGGAATACAGATGCGGGTGTGTATACACAGTATCGAGGTTTTCCTGTAATTTATTACGGGACCAGTTTTCTGGAGTTGCCAGTTTGTTTTCCGTTTCGGCCAATTTCCTTTGTATCGTTCATTGGCCGAAGATTGGTGGAGGAGGGCTTATTTGCATTTGTGCAAATAAGCAATTTGGAAGGGGTTTTTTGCATATTGGTTGGATCATGATGGTTGCACCATCCCTTGACCTTTTGACTTCTTCTTTCATGATGGCCTGACCTTTTTGAAGTCATCATGCTTTATGATCATGGTTGGTTATGATGAAGGGGTGTGATGATTGTTGTTTGAGTGTTGGACTTTCATAGTGATCATTTCTTTGCATGATAGCTTTTTCTCTCTCTTGGATTATGAGAGACTCTCATTCTTTTTGATTGATACACTCCCTCACTCACTCTCATTCTCCCATCCCACATTGGCATGGCCGGCCACTTCCTCTAGTGGGCTGTCCAAATTTTTGGTGTAGGGATTTACACTCATTTGGCTTGGCAAAAATCATATTAGCTCCTCCTCCAAAAGCTTGTATCAATTCCTCCACCATATGGCAATTCCTACAACCCCAAAGTGAGACATGAGCACTACACATTCTACAGCAAACCTTGGGCACGTCGACTCGCCAGCTTCGTGCCCGAGTTGCCTCGGTATAGAGGTGGGAGCCCGTAAAAGAACCAGGCGACGTGGTGCCCCTTCCGGCGACTTGGTGGAGACCGGAGATTCCGCGGGAGATCGGGACGACGACGAGAAGACCGGAGGACTCGGATCACTCGGTATATCTCTCTTCCCCATTTTGTAGTTAGCTAGGACTAGTTAATGGCCCGATCCGGGTTTTAGTGCGCGGTGGTGCCGGTTCAAGAAAATTAAAGTTAGCCATCGCTTCCGCATTTGGCCTCGGGATGGAGGTGTTCATATCAGATTTTTGCATTTTCATACCGCCCAATTTTTATCACATTGCATATCCGTAGATACTCTTGAGCCGTGTTTGCTAGTCAATTGCAGGATACAGGTTCTCGGTTCTAAAACGGTGAAATTCATGGAAAACACGAAAAAAGTCCGGGTTTCTGCCAACCACAGATAAAACACGGTCTCCGCTCTTCATCCGTATGTTGCCAGATACCAGTTTAGGAAGACAAAATGTCAAATCAATGTCACCTTCATGCACAAGGCTCAATGGCAACAACTGTTGGAGATAGTGCCCTCATAGTCAATTATTGGATCGCAGGTACGTGATTGCAATGATTGCGGAGGACCTATACCGGTATGACAGTCTTACTCGAGATGATAGCATGCTATCTGGTTTGCCTTTATCAGTCGTGTACATGTTCAGGTGACTGATTGCATGTTACACTTTGATAGAGCCCTTAGGATCTTGCTTTACTACCAACAGTATGATGGCGATCATATACGTGAGAGTTGGGTAGTTTATATGCATATCCTTAATTGTGGTCCCTAGTCGTGGGAGTTTCGAGACAGGGCATCGATACTCCGGAGTAGACTAGTGTGTACAGTCGAGACCCCGACGAGGGGCGGTGGCCGGTCTCACAAGCCACTGGTGTCAGTTGGATCACCTAAGATGTATACAGGTGCTCATTGGGTTATGAGTACACCGGACAGGACTCGCCGGGAATCTGCTAGTTAGTATTATATCTACCGTCAGATAGCAGTTCCCTGGTGACATGTGTACAGGTTAGTTCATCGACCTGAGGTCGTCATTTGTCTCGTGTGAGTTCCCACTGTGCTTTGATTTCTACCCTACCACGGCTCAAAGGAGTCGTGCAAACAGGTAGCTTTTGGGTACAGTCCCGAGCCATATGGAGGCACGTGAGCGGATCGGCAGGGGATTCGTCTCTCCCGGTATTGGGGGCGAGGTCGTGCTGTGTCTAGGAGAGCCATTACACAAAGTCCATGGCCATGGCAGGAGATTTACTGGTAGGTACTCCAGTAGTATCTCAGGGTGTAATTGGGCTTCACTCCGACACGACTTATACTGCTATTGGGGGTCTGACGTTACTAGCCCCCTAG
Source organism: Agapanthus africanus (assembly GCA_030015575.1). Taxonomy (NCBI): domain Eukaryota; kingdom Viridiplantae; phylum Streptophyta; class Magnoliopsida; order Asparagales; family Amaryllidaceae; genus Agapanthus; species Agapanthus africanus. Next base: position 478,628,484 of record JASDDO010000022.1, on the reverse strand, counting down.
GCAGATATGCGATACTCATTGACGAACGGACCGGACTGTATATACATTGTCACTGTTAGGCTCAGTAGGGTTTTCCGGATGAGTGCGCTCATCGGCATCCCTTGAGGTCAGTCCATGGGCAGCCGTTACGCATTGCTAGTGCCGCTGACGGTTTGTGGTTAAACCCACTGCCAGGGTGCTGACGAGTCATTAGAGTCCCCCACAGGCAGTTTCCCAAGTTCGGACGAAACGTTGTAGAGGCCGTATGGTTTTATGGCAGGGTTCGGAAAATGCACGTGCGTTTACGCACGTGTTATTTTTCGGGCAGATGATACTGGTCGGCTTTGGTTTAAGCCGGATCCGAGTATTATATTGAGTAGATATAATATCTTTGTCTCAGTTGCATTTGTATTCGGTCGTAATACAAATGCGGGTATATTTATACAGTTTCGGGGTTGTCCTGAAATTCGTTTCAGGATCACTTTTGGAAGTTGCCAGTTTCCAGTTTTCTATCAGCCGTCTTTTAACATTTGGTTAAAGACGGATTTATCTTTTCTTGGATGAGAGTGAGTCATGCTTCTAGAAGCTTCTAGAAGGTTCTAGAATTGGAGAGGTGTCATGTGACTCATGCTTTGATTTTAACCATTTCTTGTTTAGCTAAAGATCTTTATGCTTGATATTTCTTCATGATATTTATCCTATAGTCACCCCCCTCTCCTACGGTCACCCCCCTCTCTTTATAAGAGGCCGGCCCCCTCCTCTCTCTCTCATGGTTGTTGTTTTCATTTGTGAAAAGATTATGATAGATTTGGGGTGTATGGAATTCACAGTTCATTTCATTCCATCACCCAATTCCCTCGGCAACTTCATTAACCGATCGTCCACGGATTTGGACGAAGTGAGACAAAGTCATCTACTCATTCTCTACATCAATCTTGGTCGTCTCTTTTAGCAAACTTGACGATCGAGTTGCCTCGAGTCAGAGGCGGGAGCCCGTTTAAAGAACCGATCATGTGGTGCCACCTCGACGAGGAGATCGGAGATCGACGAGATCGGAGCAGCCGCAACGGAGCGTGGGATGATGGTTGAAGAACGAAGGACTCGGATCGTTCGGTATAACCATTCTACACTCTTTACAGTTTGTTAGTTTAGCAATAATGGCAGATCCGGGTTAAAGTATACGATAGCGCCAGTTAAAAGTTTTTGTTCCGCATTTTGGCGTCTGTAGACTGCCGGGGCGCTAGCGTAGACTTACAACAACAACTTCCAAGAAATCTACGCGGAGTTCGAGGCAATCATGACAAAATCTTGACAAAAAGTCCACCTTTCCCTCAACAGAAATTCTGGAAAAATCGGGGAGGCAAATTGAGAAAATACATATTCCAGAATAATGTACACAGCAAAACAGGGTGCCACAAAAAAGATCAAGTGCCAATTCATCAATAAGGCCGCGGATCCGCGGCCAAAGTAGGGTCCAGGCCGCGGATCCGCGGCCGTTCTGGCGCCAAAGCTGCAGGAGTTTCAGGGGTAGAAGTGTCTTTTCGTGTGTGGTCTGGTGGTTGCCCTAGGGTTTCATTCTCTGGCCTATAAATAGCCCAGAACTTTGTGAAGGAAAGGGTCCAATTTTGTATTTTCATTTTGCCTAGTTCTAGTGTTGTTCTTCTTCCTCTTCTCACCTCTTCTCCATTAAACTTGTAGTGAGCTTTTGAGTGAAGAGTGATGAATAAAGAAGACCATTTTTCTATCATGCTTGTTTCTTCCTTTTACTTGTTGTAATGTATTGCAATTTTAATTGTTAAGTAGTTGTTGTTATTTGTTTGATTGTTTCTTTCTTCTCTCTTTTCCTTTATCCTTCATATGACAATGATACTTACGCTTGATCCTCGCCAAGGTGAGGTCGCAAATAGTTAGTCGTATTCTTCTAATCTCCTTCTTTCTATCTTCCTCTTTGTTTTGTTTTGTTTTTCCTTATCATGAAGTGTGAGTAGTTTTATACTTGTTAGGGTAGGATAAGGGAAGTTTGAGAGAAGGAAATCTCTCTCACTCTTTCCTTTCCTAACAACTTAAATCGACTCCCGTTAATTGAACCACAATCCGCTTCTTACGGCACCCTATCCTACATGATAGCGGTGATTCCGTAGTGAGACCGGTTGTGGTTGAATTAACCGGAGGTTATGGATAAGAGCCAAGAACGGACGGACAAGCACCAAAAGGAAGAACTATGCGTTGGAAAGCCTAGCTTATACTCGCAAGTTCCTTCCTAGTCGTGCTAATCCCCGTTGTTGCCGATTACCGTAACACCGATATTAAGTGGGGCAACGAAAGATGTGGAGACTCCTAACTCAAACTAACCTAATCTTAACCCTAACAAGCTCTCTTTAAATATCAACTTACACTTAGATAACCACAACAAAATCTGAAAACAGGACTTAACTCGTTAAAACACATTGAAAAAGACTCCCATCTCCCTGCGGACGACCCGTACTCAACCGGATAGCTACAAGCGAAACCGTCTTGATTGCGGTATTTAAAACTAAACTTGACACGCACTTATCCTAACAATCAAATGGCGCCGTTGCCGGGGAGACGGTAGTTTATTTCCTTGTGTAATTTCGGGTTAATTTGTAAGTATATAAAAAAAAAAAACGAAAAAAATATACTTTGTAAAAGAAACCATCTTGTTATTCTTGATTAGTTTTTATGCAAGTGTGCAGGAAATACGAAGCTCAAGATCGACGCCAAAGACGTTGGAAATACGGAGTTCAAGTACAGTGCCAAAGACGTGGGAAGATAGACCCACATTTTCGCGGCTACACCGCGACGGACAAAAACGAAGCATCCGGTCTACGGTAAAAATCTTCTCTGTAAGTGTTCTTCTGCTCTCTCCCACTCCTCTGAACTCCACTGAATTGTGTTTTCTGCAGGTTTCTTTGCGCAAATTCTTCTCCCCCTTCCAATAAACTGTTCTTGTGCAGGATTCTTTGCGCCGCAAATAAAAATTGTTTGCAGTTGATTTGTTACTGTTTTGCATTTTTAATACGGACTTAAGGGGCTTGAAACCAATCCAGATTGGGTGGGGATTTCATCACCCTTCCCAGGACCCCAAAAATCACTAAAGCATATGCATTGTCCATTGTAAATTAAAAAATACTAGACTTCAGCCCTAAGGACTTCGCGCTCATTAGGAGAAGATAAACCGTGTTTAGAACCTCGCTTAACCGTATATTGATTACGGGGTGTTTAGGAAAGTGTTAAAGGCGCAACCGCCGAAAGAGAAAGGGTTATTTAATTAAGGAACTTCGCGAAAGCGTTGGACAACCTCCCCTTATCTCTGCACTTACCTGGCCCCGTGATCGGTGTATTTTTAAGCCTGTTTCTCAACACTGTTTAACTTCGAAAATCAAGTTCAGGAGCAGGTCTAGTAGACCTAGGCGACCGTAGATCTAGGTGTGATTGTGCATATCTTGTTTGTGATTGCTTAAGCCGTATTTCCGTACATACTTCTGTAAATCTCTTTCTAAAAAAAAAAAAAATCAAAAACTTTTATAAAAACTTGCCCTTTTGTCGCCAAATCCATTTTCACCCACCAACCATCGCCTTTCTCCATTGACGTTTTCTTACCCTCACCTTCTCCGCTTTGACTATACTAAACTCGTTTAGTGTATGTCCGCTTGGACTCGGGACACTAGCGCCCGTCTAGTCCGCGTTACGTTAGTCGCGACCGACTACGCGATCGACTCCGAAGTCGATACTCCGTCCACTCCTCTTTCACCCCTTCCTTTGCCGGCCAACTCCGACGTTGACCGGAATTCTGTTCATACATCTTCACCTTCACCTTCACCTTCACCAACCTCTTCTTCCGCGATGTCGGGATTTAATCCGAACATCTCTTTGACCACCGCTGGATTGGCTCCACCTCCTACGGAGACCAATCTTCCACCACCTCCGCCTGTTGTAGCGCCGCAGCGAATTGCGCTCCAGGATCGTTTCTACCCCACCCGTTCTGCACTTCCCACCTGCCTTTCTCTTCCTCCGGCCAATGGGGACAACTTTGAAATTAAGCCCCATTTCATCAACATGCTTCCACGTTTTCATGGGCTCGAAACTGAAGATGCCTATATCTTCATTAATAAATTTCAAAATGTCTGTGCCATGATGAAAACAACCCAGCTGTCGGACGATGCTATACGTCTACGGGTCATTCCGTTCACTCTATGCGATCTCGCTGAAAAATGGCTGTATAGCACCGCTTCCCACTCGATCACTAGCTGGGACGAGTTTGTTAAAGCGTTTCTGAAAAAATTCTATCCAAATCATAAGACCGCAAGAATTCGAAATGAAATCAACCAATTCTCCCAGCTTCCTTCTGAACCCTTCTGGAAGTGCTTCGACTGGTACAAAGACCTTCTGGTTCAGTGTCCTCACCATGGTATAGAGAAATGGCAACTCTGCCAAACCTTATACGAGGGACTGAACCCAGCAACGAAGCAGTTGCTGGAAACCATCTGTCAGGGCCACTTCCTATTAAAATCTGACGAGGAAGCGTGGCAGTTCTTTGACGATCTTGCGGAGCAAACGCTACAGTGGGAGAGCACCAGACCGACTTCTTCTTCTTCTACCTCCACTTCTACCGGTCACTCTAGGGTAGGAATCCACCAACTTGACGTCTCTATTGCGATGAAAGCTGAAATGGCCGCGATAACACGAAAGCTTGAAGCGATAGAGAGCAAATTTTCTGCTCCTTCTCCTGCCCTTGTTCTCCCCCTTCGTACCATCTGCGCCTGTTGTTCTGATCCTTCCCACTTGACCGAAGAGTGTCCTTACAATCCACCCTCGCAAGGACAGGATCAGGTTAATGCTGCCTTCCAGCAAAGACCGAGGAATGATCCATACTCTTCCACCTACAATCTCGGTTGGAGGAACCACCCCAATTTCGCCTGGAATCAGAATCAGAATCAATTCCAGGGCAACAATTTCCAAAGGGGCCCTCCGCCGCAACAACAAGCGCCACAACAAACTCAACATCAATATCAGCAGCCCTTCCAACCCCAACCTTTCCAAAACCAGACGAACAATTTTGCACCCAACAACTCTTTTCCACCAAACAACTTTGTTCCGTCAAACACTGATAAGGTTTCCTCGCTCGAGCGAAGTCTGGAGGCGTTTGTTAAACAGTCGACTCAATCCACCGCCAACATCCAGTCTTCGATCCAATCTTTAATGCAACACACTGCCGCACACGGGCAGAGCATCAAGACCATCGAGGCCCAGATTGCACAGCTGAACGTGGCCTTGAGCGAGCGAGAGAAGGGGAAGCTCCCGTCCCAGCCACTTCCAAATCCCGGTCACCCACATAATGCACATGTTGCTCTTGAGCAACAAAACCATAATGTAAGTGCCGTGACTACGCTGAGATCGGGAAGGATGCTGCAAAACAACATTGGCAAGCGAATCAACGATGACACCCCGGCCGCCGCTTCTTCTTCTTCTTCTCCATCTTCTTCTTCGTCTTCCGAGCCTATTCTCCGTTCTTCAACAGGCTCTCCTTTCTCTTCTTCTGCTCTGAACGGACCCACTTCTCACTCTACGAAAACACCTATTCTGGGATCCGTTCCAACTCCAAAATCTCCTCCTCCAGCATTAGACTCAACCAATTTTCAAAATGTTCCATTTCCAAACCGGTTGAGGTCTAATAAAAAAAATCCTCAAATGGAGAAGATTTTGGAGTTATTCAAGCAAGTTAACATTAACATTCCTCTTTTAGATGCTGTCCAACAAGTCCCGTCCTATGCGAAAATCTTAAAGGACTTGTGCACGAAAAAGAGGAAGTCTCAGGTACCCAAGAAAGTTTTCTTGGCTAGTGCTGTGAGTGATGCCCTTACCCAATCTTTACCACAAAAACGTAAGGACCCTGGCTGTCCTACGATTTCAATTACCATTGAGGATAAGAACATCAACCGTGCACTATTAGATCTTGGTGCCAGTGTTAACTTGCTTCCGTATTCAGTATACGAGCAATTAGGCGTCGGAGAGCTGAAACCCACACACTGCACTCTCCAAATGGCCGACCGATCGATCACCCATCCTAGGGGTGAGCTAGAGGATGTGTTAATCAGAGTCGGGGACTTCATATTCCCCGTCGACTTCATTGTATTAGATACACAGCCTGTAGCTAACCCCCGGAATCAAATTCCGGTGATACTCGGTCGCCCATTTCTCGCAACCTCAAATGCTGTGATCAATTGTCGCAACGGTTCGATGAACCTCTCTTTTGGAAATATGACGATTGAACTCAACATTTTTAGGTTGGGGAATCAGCCCGCCGAACCTAATGCTCATATACTGGACGTCTGCTCGATCCAGGAGATCACACCAGAAGAGTGTGAATTCGAGGAGTTTCTGTTTGACCACGATAATCTTGACGCCACTAGTGCGTTTCTCTTCGAATCTGCTGCTGTTTCTGCACCCGATAACGAATACGAGTGTTTCACGTTCTCGAACGATCTTAGCCACGCACAACCCGAGTTCGAATCTTTCGACTTTCCGGATGAGTTACCTGAACCATCCGACTCGGTTGCCTACACTCGTTTTGAACCTTTGCTGGAATCCTTTGAGTTCGAGACCTTTGCACCAGTCTTGCCTTCCATCATTTCACCTCCAACGCTCGAACTCAAGCCGTTGCCGTCTCACCTTAAGTATGCTTACTTAGGTGAGAACGAGACCCTCCCTGTCATCATTTCGGCTTCTCTAGCTCCAGAGCAAGAGAAAGCCCTTCTCGCGGTCTTGCACAGCAACAGGCAAGCTTTTGGCTGGTCCATGGCGGACATCAAGGGGATTAGTCCCCTGATCGTTGAGCATCACATTCATCTGATGGATGATGCCAAACCAGCCCGGGATCCACAAAGACGTCTTAATCCAGTCATGAAGGAGGCTGTGAAGAAGGAGATCGTCAAATGTCTAGATAGTGGTATCATTTACCCTATCTCTGATAGCCAGTGGGTTAGCCCCATTCACGTTGTCCCTAAAAAGTCGGGCATCACGGTCATAACCAACGAGGCGAATGAGTTAATCCCTACTCGCACCCAAACTGGGTGGCGAGTTTGCATTGATTACAGAAAACTCAACGCCGCAACGCGGAAAGACCACTTTCCGCTACCTTTCATTGACCAGATGCTGGAACGATTGGCCGGACATGAGTACTATTGCTTTCTAGATGGCTACTCTGGCTACAATCAAATTCCCATCGCCGAAAAAGACCAGGACAAGACCACTTTCACTTGTCCTTTCGGCACGTTTGCATATCGACGCATGCCCTTTGGGTTATGCAATGCGCCCGCTACCTTCCAGCGGTGTATGATGGGAATTTTCTCTGACATGGTGGAGAAATTTCTGGAGATTTTCATGGATGACTTCTCCATCTTCGGCGACTCCTTTGACAAGTGTTTGCTGCATCTTGATTCTGTCCTTACCCGATGTAAGGACAAGAATCTCACTTTGAACTGGGAGAAATGCCACTTCATGGTGCGCGAAGGTATTGTCTTAGGACATATCATCTCGCAAAATGGCATAGAGGTTGACAGAGCAAAGATTGAGGCCATTTCCAATCTGCCTCCTCCCCGATGCGTCAGAGATATCCGAGCCTTCCTTGGCCATGCCGGTTTCTATAGACGGTTTATCAAGGACTTTAGCAAGATTGCTAGGCCCTTGACGCTTTTGCTGGCCAAGGATACACCTTTTGACTTCAACTCGAGCTGTGTGACTGCATTCGAGTCACTGAAACGCTCACTCACTTCTGCTCCCGTTCTTTCTTCCCCTGACTGGACGCACCCATTCGAGATTATGTGCGATGCATCCGACTTTGCCATCGGTGCTGTCCTTGGACAGCACATCAACAAGATGCCGCACGTAATCTATTACGCTAGCCGAACCCTGAACGACGCCCAACTTAATTATACAGCAACTGAGAAGGAATTCTTAGCTGTTGTATTTGCTTTAGAAAAGTTCAGGCCCTACCTAATCGGCTCTCCAGTCATTGTCTACACGGACCATTCAGCTCTGCGCCATCTTTTTGCGAAGAAAGATGCCAAATCTCGGTTAATACGTTGGATCCTCTTGCTTCAAGAGTTTGACCTTGTCATTAAGGACAAAAGAGGATGTGAAAACGTAGTTGCCGACCATCTCTCACGACTTCCTTCTTCGCCCTCGCTTCCAATTCTGATTAACGACGTTTTTCCGGATGAACAACTCTTGACAGTATCGTGCGAACCCTGGTTCGCAGATATTGTGAACTATCTGGCCACGGGATTACTACCGACCGAATGGTCGAGTCAGGACAGACTTCGCTTCTTATCCCAAGTAAAACACTTTTACTGGGACGAACCCTACTTGTTCAAGTACTGTCCCGACCAGATTATTCGTCGGTGTGTCCCCGATGAGGAATTCAAGAGTGTGCTGTCATTTTGCCACGATCAAGCGTGTGGCGGGCATTTTGGGCCCAGGAAGACAGCTGAGAAGATCTTGCAATGTGGTTTCTACTGGCCACAACTTTTCAAAGACGCTAACGACTATTGCAAGACTTGCTCCCGGTGCCAACACTTGGGCCGGATATCTCGGAGGAACGAGATGCCGCTCCAACCAATCTTGGTTGTGGAGATTTTCGATGTGTGGGGGATAGACTTCATGGGGCCGTTTCCCAGCTCTTTTGGGAACTTGTACATACTTCTAGCTGTTGATTACGTCTCTAAATGGGTCGAGGCTGTGCCCAGCCGGACTAACGACAACAAGGTTGTCGTTAAGTTCCTTAAAGAAAACATTTTCTCCCGGTTTGGGCACCCCCGAGCGATCATTAGCGACAATGGAAGTCATTTCTGCAATAGGACTTTCGAGGCCTTGATGCGGAAATACTCCATTAATCATAAGCTTTCTACGCCCTACCATCCCCAAACCTGCGGGCAGGCCGAAGTTTCTAATCGGCAAATCAAGCAGATACTGGAGAAGACGGTTTCCAAGAACCGTAAGGATTGGTCTTTGAAACTCACTGATGCCCTTTGGGCATTTAGAACCGCTTATAAGACCGACCTTGGCATGTCTCCCTATCGGCTTGTGTACGGAAAGGCCTGCCACCTTCCTGTCGAAATCGAGCATCGCGCGTTTTGGGCGATAAAGGAGCTGAATCTGTCTCTGGAGGACGCGGGCAGCCATCGGAAGCTGCAGCTGAACGAACTGAACGAGCTTAGGGATGAGGCTTACGACAACGCGGTTGTCGTTAAGAATCGAACGAAGGTGTTTCATGATAAACACCTTTTGCGCAAAACCTTCGTACCTGGTCAGCAGGTACTTCTTTACGACACCCGACTTCATTTTCATCCAGGAAAGCTCCGATCTCGCTGGAAAGGGCCGTATTTTGTGCGGAATGTGTATCCGCAGGGCGCTGTGGATTTGGAAAATCCAAAGGACGGTTCACTCTTCAAGGTAAATGGACACCGATGCAAACCGTACCTTAGCGCCGAACCAACAGAGGAGCTCCTGTTCTTACAGGAGCCGGTTTACCCTGCATGATCTTCCTCTGCCTACCTCCAAACTTCGGTTATCCAGCCAAGAACAGCGGACACTGTTCCAAATAAGTTTGGGGGTATGTACAAACCATTTTGTTTATATTTGTGTATATTCTTTTTCTTTTCTTTAAAAACAAAAACAAATAAAAATTTGTGTATCACTAACCGACAATTTTGAACCTTCCAACTGCTCTCTTCATGCAATGACAGTGAGGACACTGTCCAGTTTAAGTTTGGGGGTACGCTCGGTACGCATTTCTTACCTTCGCATTCATATGTATATTTTGCATCTGCATATTAATATCCATAAAATCCATAAAAATTTGAAAATTTTCTAAAAATATAAAAACTTTTTGTCAAGTTAGCTTGTGGAAGAACTCTGATTCAACATTTCGACGGTTTTTGTTTGAAAAAAATAGGAATAACTAAATCTTATGTTTGGATTTTGAAAACCTGAAAGATAACTCTCCTTTGAAGTTAACTATAGCTGATATACGTCTTTACATCACACTACACGTGTCGTAAGATTTTGGGAATTAGATGACAAGTCTTTCATGTTTAAACTTTTAAACAGATAAATGATTTTCTGAGGATCAAATAGGTTTGTTCTGAAATAAGTAATGTCAAGAATAGTTTATGAAGTAAAGCGAATATGAGGGAATGTATTGATGCCGTAATTGGAGCTAAGTCTGAAAAATAACCCATCTAAAACTTGATTGGAATGATTACACACCAAACCCACTAGACACGTCTTTTATCCAAAAGAAAAATATATTTGAACTGCCGGTTATATCTCCGTTCGTATTAAATCATCTGATTTGCACGCCAATCTGTCTTTTGTTTTTGGACCTAGGTAACTTGAGTAATTAAGTCCGCTGGGGTGTTTCTACACCTAATGCCCTAAAACCAACTGGTTTGGGTGCATTGGCCCAAAGCTCGCTAAGAAGCCTAGAAAGTCCAGTTTTAAAACAAAGTCAAGCAAGTGTTCTCTCCGAGTTAAAATTCCTAACGGTTCTTTGTGTGAGAATAATCTTGATAAAAGACAGGCTTTTAAAAAATTTTTTAACGGAGATATGAAGGTTTTACTCTTTGATAAAGACTATTGCACGTTCACAGAGGTGTGTATGAAATGAAAACAAGAAAAAGGTGGAGTGAAAAAATACGACTTAGTTTCCTGTTAAGGAAGATAGAAATTCTGAAGTTGAAACCTTACTGGAAAACGAAACTTGAAAAATGCTTAACTCTTTATAAAACTTATGTGATCCTTTTAAAATTGTTATCTGGGCTTTATTATGCGACATGATGACTTTAATCGACCTTTCGGGAACTTAACGACACTATTCGCACTGCACGTAAAGACATATAAAATCTGTAGTTAAATAAGAAGCGAGGTGTGAAAAATAAAGGTTCGATGGTCTAGACTTAGGATTATAGAATTGTTATTTTCTAAAACAAAACTTTAGGGTTTGAAGCTTAGTTATTTTACAAAACCAACTTGACCGGATTTTGTGGGTAGTATCCGCTGAAAACCCTCAGGAGACAACACTCCTCCTACTAGGGACACCTAGAGGTTAAACGGCTTGTTGCACATGCTCAGTGCAATCGCGTTCCCTGCGAAAGTGAGGTTAGGAAATTTTTTGTGAATAAATGGACTTTGCTCGGGACGAGCAAATGATTAGTTTGGGGGTATTTGTTCATATCAGATTTTTGCATTTTCATACCGCCCAATTTTTATCACATTGCATATCCGTAGATACTCTTGAGCCGTGTTTGCTAGTCAATTGCAGGATACAGGTTCTCGGTTCTAAAACGGTGAAATTCATGGAAAACACGAAAAAAGTTCGGGTTCCTGCCAACCACAGATAAAACACAGTCTCCGCTCTTCATCCGTATGTTGCCAGATACCAGTTTAGGAAGACAAAATGTCAAATCAATGTCACCTTCATGCACAAGGCTCAATGGCAACAACAACTTCCAAGAAATCTACGCGGAGCTCGAGGCAATCATGACAAAATCTTGACAAAAAGTCCACCTTTCCCTCAACAGAAATTCTGGAAAAATCGGGGAGGCAAATTGAGAAAATACATATTCCAGAATAATGTACACAACAAAACAGGGTGCCACAAAATAGATCAAGTGCCAATTCATCAATAAGGCCGCGGATCCGCGGCCAAAGTAGGGTCCAGGCCGTGGATCTGCGGCCGTTCTGGCGCCAAAGCTGCAGGAGTTTCAGGGGTAGAAGTGTCTTTTCGTGTGTGGTCTGGTGGTTGCCCTAGGGTTTCATTCTCTGGCCTATAAATAGCCCAGAACTTTGTGAAGGAAAGGGTCCAATTTTGTATTTTCATTTTGCCTAGCTCTAGTGTTGTTCTTCTTCCTCTTCTCACCTCTTCTCCATTAAACTTGTAGTGAGCTTTTGAGTGAAGAGTGATGGATAAAGAAGACCATTTTTCTATCATGCTTGTTTCTTCCTTTTACTTGTTGTAATGTATTGCAATTTTAATTGTTAAGTAGTTGTTGTTATTTGTTTGATTGTTTCTTTCTTCTCTCTTTTCCTTTATCCTTCATATGACAATGATACTTACGCTTGATCCTCGCCAAGGTGAGGTCGCAAATAGTTAGTCGTATTCTTCTAATCTCCTTCTTTCTATCTTCCTCTTTGTTTTGTTTTGTTTTTCCTTATCATGAAGTGTGAGTAGTTTTATACTTGTTAGGGTAGGATAAGGGAAGTTTGAGAGAAGGAAATCTCTCTCACTCTTTCCTTGCCCAACAACTTAAATCGACTCCCGTTAATTGAACCACAATCCGCTCCTTACGGCACCCTATCCTACATGATAGCGGTGATTCCGTAGTGAGACCGGTTGTGGTTGAATTAACCGGAGGTTATGGATAAGAGCCAAGAACGGACGGACAAGCACCAAAAGGAAGAACTATGCGTTGGAAAGCCTAGCTTATACTCACAAGTTCCTTCCTAGTCGTGCTAATCCCCGTTGTTGCCGATTACCGTAACACCGATATTAAGTGGGGCAACGAAAGATGTGGAGACTCCTAACTCAAACTAACCTAATCTTAACCCTAACAAGCTCTCTTTAAATATCAACTTACACTTAGATAACCACAACAAAATCTGAAAACAGGACTTAACTCGTTAAAACACATTGAAAAAGACTCCCATCTCCCTGCGGACGACCCGTACTCAACCGGCTAGCTACAAGCGAAACCGTCTTGATTGCGGTATTTAAAACTAAACTTGACACGCACTTATCCTAACAATCAGGAGGCCGGGGCGCCGCCGTGCACTTACAGTTTTCCCCACCTCCTCTACCTCCTCACAACACCATTAAATCCACTTCAAAACCTTGCATTTTCTTCACAAAATTCATGCACAAGCTCACTACAAGCATGGTGGACCAAGAAAGTTGGGATTTTGAGCACTTAGGGCAACTCAAGAAAATTATTGAGTTACCAATTGAGGTATTTCTTTCACATTAAGTGTAGTATTTGATTTCCTTTAGCTTCCATATTAGTTTAGAATTGTTTAAGTGAGGTTTAGTGAACTTGGAAAATTCCAAGTTGAGGTTAGGGTTTGATTTGAATTGAGGTGGTGCAATTGAGGTGTAATTGGTGACAACAAACCCCCCTTAGTGTTAAAAATCTAGATTAAACCAGAGCCTAGACTGAAACTTGAGTTATATATCGAAATGTCGGTTTTGTGTATAATTTGTGCCTACATGGAATCTGGAGTGACCTGAGACTGGTACAAGAAAAACTTGAAACTCTAATAACTTATTTAAGACACTAGGATACCACCCTGAGGAGACGAACCCAAAACATGCAGGTATGGTCGAGCAGGCCGGTTTCTGGGGTAATGTCGTCGGGTCTTCTGTGGGGATAGGTGTTAGAATTGGCTCTGTAGCTCTTATACCCCTTATACTACCTCCTGTACTGCTTGTTTATCCCCATTTTACCTGAACCAAAATCTGGAACCATTTTCTTGAGTTGCTGTTTTTTTTGCGACTTTTAAATGACTTGAACTTGGGATAATGTGTTTTGTCTCGATCGATTGGCGTTTGTACGTCGATATCGAGGGTTATTTAGTTCTTTTGCATGCGTAGGCCATATGTTTTAACCTATGTGTGATTCGTGTGCCGTTTTGGTTTTCGTGCGCGATTTCTGTTTACGATACTATGTGTTATTTATGTAGGCACCTTCACGAGGACTTCGGATAATAAGGAGGAGAATGGCGACATCGACTGTGGCAAGCAAGGATCAAGGTGAGTAGACTTATATCTACGGGGGAAGTCGGGTGGATGGCGTATAGCACCCCCGCAGTTTCGTAGTATAGTATGCGAACATGTTATATATATATAATTATGTGTATGGTGATACGTGGATAATTAGTAAGAACGGCTTTAGGAGATCATGGGTTAGTTTTAATGTATTTTGGAAGATAGTGCTTTTAGTTTAGCTTCTTAGTTGCGAAACCCTAGAGTATAGGTTGATACACACACACATGCACACACGTAATATGTCTTTGGTGTATATGATTATATGTATATATGTGTGTGTGTGTGTGTGTGTGTGTGTGTGTGTGTGTGTGTGGATGTGTTGATACACACACACATACATATACGTATACACGGGTGATGAGGATAGTATATGATACTTGGAGATGAGTCGATGTGATCGGGTATGATGCCGTGAGATCGGTTATGTAATCTGGGTTGTGTTATGATATACGACATGATATTATAGTGGATCGATGGGCGATATGTTTTCATACACATGCGGATATATGTTTGATGGTAATGGAATGTACTTGACATTAGATCAGTACCCCTAGTTCATGATACTATGATAATGATACCATATGAATAATGAGATATATGTGATATTTGACCCGTACCCCGATTTTGGGATGCCGTACGATGGATTTTACCGTACGAGATATAAATATGATGATTGATCCGCATTCTTGACTCGAGGATGTCGTATTATATATTTTATCGTACGTGACGCTATTGAGGCGGGATCACCGACTACTAGATATATCGAATCGGACTTAGGTGGATTTCCTTATCCTTTCGTTTAGTCTCTTAGATTCGTCCTGTAGTTTACTTGTAGATGTTAGACTGGGCTCGAGTCATACTTATTTCCAAAACTAACGAATCGTGAGTATTTTAAAGACAGGCCGAGGGATACTACGGATTTTTTCAAAGGATGTACCTTTTCTTAAAAACACCGTAGCCCCTATTTTCTAAAAACCAAGATTCGTGCTATTTCAAATGTCAACACTGTATGACTCGTATATATAAAAATGTATATTCTTCTTTGTTGCGATTACTATTCATTCTCCATTTAATTCATGTTGTCCTCATCGCATTGCATGCTTATACCTGCGTTTTCTTTAGTCATTATGAACCCTATTGTCAGGACACCAGCACCATTACCGATGATGCGTATGCTCCACGAACACTTGCTTGCCGGCTCACACACATCATCATCGGTAATTGCCATGTTACGTACACTTTAGGAAACATTACCTTATCGGTATAACCTGCTAGCTGGTAAATTCAACATATTATTAGTATGCTTGCTTTCATATGCTAAATTAGATATTGCATCCTTTACTTAGATATTCATGCATGTGTATATTCATTTGTCATGCAATATTATGGGGATTTATGCCGGTATTCACTATTTATTGACTCTTGATTATGAGATTCGGATTTTTCCATGAGATTTCTGGATTTGGAGATACCGCAAGGATTTATAAACTCATTATCATTTCTAAAAATAGAAATTTGCGGTTTTCTCATGATATGATAGTTGTGATGTCCACCATGGGTTTTCTTGGTTCTTGAGCGGTATCATACACCCGATTCGAGGTAGGGGGAGGGATCGTCTGCGGGTACATGGTGGACCCGGTGCGGTACCCCGGGGCAAGAAGATCGTATAGAAAGGCGTTGATCCCGGCAGGGGAGCACTACCGACCGGTGATTGTATGGAAACTCGACGGAAATCCGGAGGATACCGTTCGGAGTTATGAGAGAGATAGATATGGGCCGATCCGGACTGACGGAGCCCATGGGCCGATCCTGATTATGCGAAGCCTAAGATTTGAGTATTATGTGTCGCTGTTGGACACGGATTTCATGATGTTTTGAGTGTCGATGCTGGGCACTCGGGTTTTATCATGATTTGTGTGTCGTTGCTGGACACACGTTGGATGGTGCATTAGTACATGTCACGCATCGATATATTAGTATTCTTGGCACAGACACGAGTACTTTGATACCACACTTATGTTTAGATGATTACCTTTGCCATTATTAGATGTTTCAGGTTATATTTTCTGAGGATATTATTGTATGACCTAGGATAGATTCATACATACGATTTCTGCTCGGTGATGTCTTCTACTCACGAGTTGGCAACTCACCCCCGTTGTGCCACAGTTTCTTACAGGTTTTCCCGTACAGGTTTCGTTGCGGCTTGCTGGCACACTGCTTCATTCCGGATGGTTGCTTTGGTTGGTGGGTTCACTGGCATCGTGACCACTACTGTGCTTTATTTATTTTCAGTTGTATCTAGTAAACTCCATCAACCAGACTTGTATTATTTGATAGACTTAGAAGACCAGTTGTTTATTCTTTCGACCTTAGAGTCGCGCGCTTGTATTATTATGGTTCTTCTCTGGTTTTCATGACGATGTTGGTTTCTTTCTGAGTTTTGATCCTCGCCTTCGGCGTTGTATATTATATTGCTTGCGTGGTTGTTTCCGCCAATTGGCGAAGAGCTAGCTCCCTCTTGTGGATGCCTTTATTCATTACTTGTATATTCATGTTTGTACCCGTTTGGGGTCAGTATTTACAAAGGAGACTCTGCCAAAATTTTCGGGAAAATATGATGTTGCTTTTAAATGTTTAATGCTACTTATTTTTATTAAAACCACTTGCCTTAAAACAAGTTTTCCTTCACTTCTTCTTTAAAATGGTTTATATTTCTGCGCTTTTGGCTTACTTGAATTAGGTGGGGTCCTATAGACTTCATATGATTCAAGTGCCAGTCACGTGCTATTTTGGGTAGTGACAAAGTTGGTATTAGAGCGCTAGTTTTAACCTTGGTTCGAGTGTAGATTTTACTATGCGGAGTCTAGGGCGTATATATATATATATATATATATATATATATATATATATATATATATATATATTCGGAACCTAAGCTTGACTTTACGGAACTTAGACTTGGTCGAGGGGGTATTAGACCCGAACTTTCGTCGGGTAGGTTGACCTTGGTTGATGGAGTAAGTGACTTAACTAGAGTGACGTACCGTGTGTATGTTCTGCGGCATACTTACGATACGCTATTTTGCTTAAGAAGCCTCAGGACGTACATTTCTTTGCACAGTATTCTATTTGTTTCCTATGATCTATCCTCATCGATATCAGTTTGTGGTTTCTGTTACCACGGTTGCATGGGCAGAGAGAGCTGCGGCTAGAGTTGCGGTCAGCATGAGCTCGTCTTGGACGAGGACCGACCATGGCGTAATTCCGGTGACACACGATTGCATAGATGTGTCGTTTTATTGTGTTTTTCGCGACATGAGCGTTTTAATGGATTGTTTTATTTATGAATTCTCAAACGTTTAGATCAGCACCATAGGATTGGACCACTGCTAGAGGCCGGCTAGAATGTGATGACCGTTAATGTATCGTCTATTCTTGGGGATTGAGGCATTGTTTAGCGTGCGGACGAATGAGCCAGTTGTTGCCGCGACTAACAAGATATCGCCCCAAATGTTTGGAACTATTGCAGCACGAGTTGTACTTAAGGATATGATAGAGGATCGCTATTCACCCATGGATGAATGACTAGGACATGTGGTTCGTTTGCATACCCCGATGCGAGGTCATCAGATTGGTTGATTTCAGCTAGTGAAGACTTCACACAGGCACGTTGAGAGTCGATAGAAAACGGACGAATGAAGAGTATTCCTCCGACGATTTGGAAGAGTTTTCGAGGGTGTAATTGGCCAGATGCCTACCACAAGATATTGAGCTGTCGAGTTCGTAGTCTCGGAAGGGAGACTCTAGACACGAGTATAGCCGTTTGTAGCGCAGTCCATACAGCTACGAAGAGACGAGTCCGAATCAGTCCACGTTAGAGAAAAGTGGAGTAAGAGGTTCGTGCGAGATTTTGATGAGATGACGTTCCACTCCGTTGACATCAGAGATGTGATATGCATGCATAGGCGTTGAATATGGATATATCTTTTAGAAGAAGTCGTGATGAGTATGCAGCCATTCCGGAACAAGAAATGGATTTAGTAAAGGGTGATAACTTCCGGGCAGTTCGGCAGAAACGAGATTGGGAGAGACCCCGACATAATCTTTCTGGAATACTACACGAGAAGACTTGGACCCAGGATCGGTCGTATCATGCACACCCAGTAGGCCAGAGTTCGGCATCATCGAAAAGACATGTTATGAGTGACCATGATAGTTTGCCAGAGATCTTTAGAGGATGTGCCAGAGCGGAACTGTTTCCGTCGTCATTTCCATATTGGGCTGTCGAGCCGAGGAGTTATGTAACTGACAATCCGCAGTGAGAGACGAGAGCCTAAGGGCACAAGGTGCCAGACCATGAACAGGAGGCAAGTAGACATCTTGCTCTGCTAGCTTGGATGCACCAACACCTTCTCGACTTTGAAGGAATGACATATCGACGACAGTGTTTACGATTTGCGATTTGGTGATTTGAATATCACGTATCCGTCATTTTGGATTTCGGTATTTTGGGCGATTTATTTGCATGATTGAGATTTTGTGCACCACAGTTGCAATCGACTTCGATTTTGATGTCATTTGAGATGTTCGATTTTGATTTCATGCCTATGGTATGTATGTGATTTGACTTGTGCCTTCGGTGTAGTTTTCATGCACTTTTATTACTTGATTCGATTTTGTGCACGCTGATGCACGTGGTTGTGAGATTATATACCATGATATACCTAATTTGGATTGAAGGTTGTGGTATACCGTCGATTTCGATTATGATATTTGATATTTGTTTTCGTGCACCTTGTGCACTTGAGTTGGATTCTTGCGCATACTTGGCGCGCTTGATGCGATTTTGGTGCACACCAGATGCCCTAAATCGGGATTCTTCGTGCATATCAGATGCACCTGATACTGCTGTCAGGCACACCCGTTGCCCTTGACAGGTGTTTTCGTGTACACCCGTTGCACTTAGATTTTGTTTTTGTGCACATGTATAGCACATTCATTGACTTCGATTTCTGTGCGCACCAAATGCACGTGGCATTATTTCATGTACTATTGAGTATGGTTTCCTTTGAGCAGTACGTTTTTATGATATTTACTACTTGGTTTAGTAACCGAGCAGGACTGTTCTGAGAACAGTACCTAGGTGTTTTTGCATGCATCGATAGTTACCGAAGGGATTTCCAAAAAGGAGCTATAGTCTCAATATTTTTCCTATGTGTCCGAGATGACATGAAACACTTTACAAAGGAAACCCTTCTAAATTATTTTCAAAACGGCGGGACGTGTATGTTAAACAAAGGATATATATATATATATATATATATATATATATATATATATATATATAAATATATAGTTATTTTTCTTACAATAAACGTCCGCTACTTGTGCCGTGATACGCGCATCGCACAGCGATTTGAAAAAAATGGGTTGGCATGCATTTCTTTTTTGATGTTTTGATGAGTTTACAACGATACTTACTATGTACATATTATAGTTTTGAGTATATCATGTTGGTTTTCATACTGGACTTTGACTTTGGTATCTTCACTATAACTCCGATGATTGCGTGTTGCTTGACGGAATTTTGATTTTGAGTTATATACTCGTTTTTCATGCGCATGTATTGCACTATAATATGTTTTATGTAATAATGATTTCGGAGCCCCGAGGACTTGATCATTTTACTGAAATGTTTTAGTATATGGGGGGATTAAATTTAAATTCGGGGACCGAATTTATTTAAGGGGGGAAGACTGTAACATTTCAGAAAAATAAAATATTATTTTTGGGAATTTATATAATTGAATAATAAATATTAGAGATATTTTAAAGTATGGAGATTAGTTTTAATGATATGGTATAATTATATACCGATAAAGTGGGAAATATTTGGAAATTTATATTAATTATTGATTTTAAAAGAATTTAGGAAGATTGGGAATTTTACAATTTAGTATACAATTAATTGTATATAAGTTAGTATTACTAAACTCGATTAGTACTTAATCATGCATTGATTTTGTTTTGTGCATGTGACATGCACCATGGCATGTTACACACTTGTTACATTTTTTTACCATGATTTCTTTCTTTTTCAAGAATGGCTTTGTTTTAAAATGAGATTGAAAGAAAAAGAAAAAGAAAAAGAAATGAAAAAGAGAGATATTTTGTGACATGGGGAGACAAGGAAGCATGGGCTGAGAGAGAGAGAGAGAGAGAGAGAGAGAGAGAGAGAGAGAGAGGGTGAGGGGTCTCCTTGAACCATGGCACTTTGTTTCATCCCTTGAGTTCCTTCATCATTTCCCTCTTCTTCCTCTCACCATGGCTGCCCTCTTTTCCCCACCTCCTCTACCTCCTCACTACACCATTAAATCAACTTCAAAACCTTGCATTTTCTTCACAAAATTCATGCACAAGCTCACTACAAGTATGGTGGACCAAGAAAGTTGGGATTTTGAGCACTTGGGGCAACTCAAGAAAATTCTTGAGTTGCCAAATGAGGTATTTCTTTCACATTAAGTGTAGTATTTGATTTCCTTTAGATTCCATGTTAGTTTAGAATTGTTTAAGTGAGGTTTAGTGAACTTGGAAAATTCCAAGTTGAGGTTAGGGTTTGATTTGAATTGAGGTGGTGCAATTGAGGTGTAATTGGTGACTACAAACCCCCCTTAGTGTTAAAAATCTAGATTAAACCAAAGCCTAGACTAAAACTTGAGTTAGATATCGAAATTTTGGTTTTGTGTATAATTTGTGCCTATAGGGAATCTGGAGTGACCTGAGACTGTTACAAGAAAAACTAGCAACTCTAATAACCTATTTAAGACACTAGGATACCACCTTGAGGAGACGAACCCAAAACATGCAGGTATGGCCGAGCAGGCCGGTTTTGGGGTAATGTCGCCGGGTCTACTGTGGGGATAGGTGTAATAATTGGCTCTGTAGCTCTTATACCCCTTATACTACCCCCATGTACTGCTTGTTTATCCCCATTTTACCTGAACCAAAATCTGGAACCATTTTCTTGAGTTGCTGTTTTGTTTTGCGACTTTTAAATGACTTGAACTTGGGATAATGTGTTTTGTCTCGATCGATTGGCGTTTGTACATCGATGTCAAGGGTTATTTAGTTCTTTTGCATGCGTAGGCCATAGGTTTTAACCTATGTGTGATTCGTGTGCCGTTTTGGTTTTTGTGTGCGATTTCTGTTTACGACACTATGTGTTATTTATGTAGGCACCTTCACGAGGATTTCGGATAACAAGGAGGAGAATGGTGACATCGACTTTGGCAAGCATGGATCAAGGTGAGTAGATGTATATCTATGGGGAAAGTCGGGTGGATGGCGTATAGCACCCCCGCAGTTTCGTAGTATAGTATGTGAACACGTTTTTATATATAATTATGTGTATGGTGATACGTGGATAATTAGTAAGAACTTCTTTAGGAGATCATGGGTTATTTTTAGTGTATTTTGGAAGATAGTGCTTTTAGTTTAGCTTCTTAGTTGCGAAACCCTAGAGTATAGGTTGATACACACACACATGCACACACGTGATATGTCTTTGGTGTATATGATTATATGTATATATATATGTGTGTGTGGATGTGTTGATATATATATATATATATATATATATATACATATACTCGGGTGATGATGATAGTATATGATACTTGGAGATGAGTCGATGTGATCGGGCATGATGCCGTGAGATCGGTTATGTAATCTGGGTCGTGTTATGATATACGACATGATATAATAGTGGATCGATGGGAGATGTGTTTTCATACACATGCGGATATATGTTTGATGGTAATGGAATGTACTTGACTTTAGATCAGTACCCCTAGTTCATAATACTATGATAATGATACCATATGAATAATTAGATATATGTGATATTTGACCCGTACCCCGATTTTGGGATGCCGTACGATGGATTTTACCGTACAAGATATAAATATGATGATTGATCCGCATTCTTGACTCGAGGATGTCGTATTATATATTTTATCGTACGTGACGCTATTGAGGCGGGATCACCGACTACTAGATATATCGACTCGGACTTAGGTGGATTTCCTTATCCTTTCATTTAGTCTCTTAGCTTCGTCCTGTAGTTTACTTGGTAGATGTTAGACTGGGCTCGAGTCATACTTATTTCCAAAACTAACGAATCGTGAGTATTTTAAAGAAAAGACGAGGGATACTACGGATTTTTTCAAAGGATGTACCTTTTCTTAAAAACACCGTAGCCCCTATTTTCTAAAAACCAAGATTCGTGCTATTTCAAATGTCAACACTGTATGACTAGTATATATAAAAATGTATATTCTTCTTTGTTGCGATTACTATTCATTCTCCGTTTAATTCATGTTGTCCTCATCGCATTGCATGCTTATACCTGCGTTTTCTTTAGTCATTATGAACCCTATTGTCTGGACACCAGCACCATTACCGATGATGCGTATGCTCCACGAACACTTGCTTGCCACACACATCATCATCGGTAATTGCCATGTTACGACACTTTAGGAGACATTACCTTATCGGTATAACCTGCTAGCTGGTAAATTCAACATATTATTAGTATGCTTGCTTTCATATGCTAAATTAAATATTGCATCCTTTACTTAGATATCCATGCATGTGTATATTCATTTGTCATGCAATATTATGGGGCTTTATGCCGGTATTCACTGTTTATTAACTCTTGATTATGGGATTCAGATTTTTCCATGAGATTTCTGGATTTGGAGAAACCGCAAGGATTTATAAACTCATTATCATTTCTAAAAATAGAAATTTATGGTTTTCTCGTGATATGATAGTTGTGATGTCCACCATGGTTTTTGTCGGTTCTTGAGCGGTATCATACACCCGATTCGAGGTAGGGGGAGGGATCGTCTGCGGGTACATGGTGGACCCGGTGCGGTCCCCGGGGCAAGAAGATCGTATAGAAAGGCATTGAGCCCGGCAGGGGAGCACTACCGACCGGTGATTGTATGGAAACTCGATGGATATCCGGAGGATACCGTTCGGAGTTATGAGAGAGATGGATATGGGCCGATCTGGACTGACGGAGCCCATGAGCCGATCCTGATTATGTGGAGCCCGAGATTTGAGTATTATGTGTCGCTGCTGGACACAGATTTCATGATGTTTTGAGTTTCGATGCTGGGCACTCGGGTTTTATCATGATTTGTGTGTCGTTGCTGGACACACGTTGGATGGTGCATTAGTACATGTCACGCATCGATATATTAGTATTCCTGGCACAGACACAAGTATTTTGATACCACGCTTATGTTTAGATGATTACCTTTGCCATTATTAGATGTTTCAGGTTATATTTTCTGAGGTTATTATTGTATGACCTAGGATAGAGTCATACATACGATTTCTGCTCGGTGATGTCTTCTACTCACGTGTTGGCAACTCACCCCCGTTGTGCCACAATTTCTTGCAGGTTTGACCGTACAGGTTTCGTTGTGGCTTGTTGGCACACTGCTTCATTCCGGGTGCCGTTTATTCTGTTTTTTCTCTCCCTCCTGGGTTTGGTAGGAGGGTTCACTGGCATCGTGACCACTAGTGTGCTTTATTTATTTTCAGTTGTATATAGTAAACCCCATCAACCAGACTTGTATTATTTGATAGACTTCGAAGACCAGTTGTTTATTCTTTCGACCTTAGAGTCACGCGCTTGTATTATTATGGTTCTTCTCTAGTTTTCTTAAGGATGTTGGTTTCTTTATGAGTTTTGATCCTCACCTTTGGCGTTGTATATTATATTGCTTGCGTGATTGTTTCCGCTAATTGGTGAAGAGCTAGCTTCCGCTTGGGGATGCCTTTATTCATTACTTGTATATTCATGTTTGTACCCGTTTGGGGTCAGTATTTACAAAGGAGACCCTGCCAAAATTTTCGGGAAAATATGATGTTGCTTTTAAATGTTTAATGCCACTTATTTTATTAAAACCACTTGCCTTAAAACAAAATTTCCTTCACCTCTTCTTTAAAATGGTTTAGATTTCTGGGCTATTGGCTTACTTGAATTAGGTGGGGTCCTTTAGACTTCACATGATTCAAGTGCCAGTCACGTGCTATTTTGGGTCGTGACAGTTCCCATGAAGAAATGAACAAGCTTGCTCGAAGTCTTCGAGGCCGAAGATGATCTACGTCGAGGAGACTCAAGCTCATGCTATCTCTTCACTCAAGATAGATTAGTAAAGCAAACACCCTAAATGTCACGACCCGAAATTGGCACGTGATGGCCCTAATACTACGCAACGTCTAAAAACGTAACGCAGTAAAAGAAAACCAAAACCCAGAAATCTAAACCATAAAAATACGGAAAAGATAATAAAAGTTTTTGAAACATTTGAAATCGCAACCCAAATTCTTTAAAAATCCCACTTTCTATATTTAAAATTTTAGCAACACCCCTTTTGTAAAAACTGGCCCAAAGGCGGAAAACAATCACATCATAAATATACGACGCCGTAGCGAAGAAATAAGAGACAATAGGAAGGAAACTGTATATAAAAGACAACAAATCCACCATTAATATACAATGACGTCCTCACCAAGTCTCTAAGTCAACAACATAATAGTAGATGGAGAGTACAAGATACAACGAATGTACAATATGAAATATAGATAATCATCCAACCCACTTAAGCAAAATAGTACTGTGAGCTGATGCGGTATCTGTAGCAAAAGATGATAGATGAATAGCTGAATAGCCTGCCTCGACTACTCTGGGGAACAACCTGAAACACCTGTGGCACAACGGGGGTGAGTTGCCAACTCGTGAATAGTAGATAACATATGCAGGTAATCGCAGGAATGTACGTACAGCATGAATCTAAGATATGCGATTACAGTAATAACATGTCATGTGAATGCAGAATAGTGGAAAGTACACTAGCAGGTACAATCAATATGTGAAGCAATGATGACATGATAATAATATGCAATAACTATGCAATAGGGATATGAGAAATAGATATGCAGCAATCATAAGGGTACACTAACAGGTACTACCAATATATGAAACCATGCATAAGTGAATAGGTATGAGGTAGGGAGTGAAATATGTCGTTCCCACGGAAACCTGACATCGTGGTAGGGTCACAATCCATCAAGACATTCAAATCCCAATTCCTCAAATCCGCCCCCAAGTTGGGCTCTCATATCAGATAAGTCTCACATCTCTCCAATGTACAATATCGAGTAATCTCCTATATCCTGAATGTACAAATCGACAATCTCATAGGTATCCTGTATCCAATCTCAATGAATCACCTAATATCCCAAATCACATCTCAAGCAAGATTCTAGCATCCTAAATATTTATATATGCAGAAATAAATATGATGGGGTCAATGCACATATATTAGCGTCCCACTCCACTAATATTGGTGTAAGGGTATATATAACAACGGCTAAATCCCCTGTTATATATACAAAGGTGTTAAAGAAATATCAAGAAAACCATGTGCTAAGCATCGACACAGAAATCCTGATCACGTATCATACGCTATCCCGAAAGCACGAGTGCCTAGCTCTGACCCTCGCCTTTCGACGTATGCATACGTACATGACTCCCAACGGTGTCTCCATGATCCCCTGCCGAGTCATGGGTACTGTCACCGGTAGGTACTCGCCCGCCTCCAGGCTCAATCGGCAAAGTCCATCGATCTTGTTGCCGAGGGAAACCATACCGGGCCCCACCATGTACCCTCTACGGCCTCGACGCCTCCTCGTAGGGGTATATATATAAATCAGCACCGATAAAACTCATGGTGGATGCGCAAATATCATATCAAGAAAACCGGGTTTTTCAATGTATGCATAATTTCATGAACTCTCGCGGTTCCCAAATCCAGAAAACATCATCTAAAATCCCAATAAACATTGCGCAAATCCAGGAATAAAGATATGCGATATATCTGAAATGCGAGCATATAAAAGAGAATATGTAGCTGAAACCAGATGTATGCGAAATCAATAAGGTACAGCTAAGTATAGGTGTCTACCTATAAGTAAAAGATGTCGTATACCCCCCTGGGTATAAGTAGAATATGAAGGATACCCCCCTGGGTATAAGTAAAAGATGTGCAAGGTATACCTGTAGCTGTATCGCAAGGTGTAGATGTACCTATCACTAATGGTAAGATACACTATAGGTATACCGATAAGCTAGATGTCAAGTATGATAAGCAATATAGTATCTACAAGGGGTTGTGTGTGACATGGCAATTATTGACGGTGTGTGTGTAGCATACAATCCGTGTTCGTGCAACATGAACCGTCAATAATATGTGTAGTGTCCTACGGCTGCTAGTCACAGTACAACTATATCAAGGAAATAAAGTAAAGGCGCAATTCTAACAATGACGTAGAATATGTGACAGGTATTTGAATTCTAGCCCAGACGCATAACACCATGCGGGCGATTCCCCTGTAGATGTTAAATCTACTCACCTACGCTCCACGCTAGGTGAATCTTACCATCTGCTCCTGTAACACCCGAGCCCAATCCTACTAATTTCAGTTACCGTTTGAACGTAGTGTGGCACTCATTTCATTTATCTTGCTTGATTGTTACTTATTGTAATTTTACCCCGTCAATTCAATTCTGCATATAACAATTTATGGCATCTAAAATAAAATTAAAAATATTCATCTTGGCCTGCTTGACACCCCTAACCCTGTGGTAGCGTCCGTGCATCGTGTTCTCGTCCCCTTCAGTGAAACGGGCGAGTTTGGACGGCTACGCACACGTGCGTGTGTCTGTTTTGGGGGTATGCTTTTTGATCATAAAACACTTCATTTTAAATTTTGGATCCCGCCTAAAATGTTATTATTTCAATTTCAAATTTTTGGACCCGACTCGGGCGCAATTTGAAAATGTTTCACTTTGCGCCAAAATCCCAAATTTTAATATTTTTTAAAACGTCATATATTTTAACTTAACCATCTAATATATTTTTATATACGTAAATCTCCTCTTTAAATATTTTTTTTCCTAACCAAATTCTTTCCCCAGCCAATCACCTCTCTCCTTATCCCGTGGGCCCCACCTCCTTACTCTCTCTCTTCCCCGTTTCTCTATCTCTCTCCTCTCTCTCTCTCCCCCGTCTCTCTCTCTCTCCACTTTCTCTCTCTCCCCATATATTTCTCTCTCTCTCATATTATATCCTTCCCTCCTCTTCTCCATTTCTTTCACGAGAACCCAGCCCAGCGAACCCTAGCCGCCGTGCCCCTCGCCGCCGCAGCCCCAACGCCGACACCACCCTCACCAGCATCGTCGCCTCCTCGCCCTCGACCAATCCACCGCATCTCCTTCCTCCTCTCCCTTCTTCCCGTGCACCCTGCACCAGCCGCGGCCACCTGCACACCCACTGCACGCGTCGGCGCCGCCGGAAGTCGCTGCCGACGATCCGTCTCCGTGCCCCTGGCCCTCGCGCACACCCCTCGGTGAGTTTCTCATCCCCTCACCTTCTCCTTTCTCCTTCTTCCTTCTATGTTCTGGTTCTTGATCTGGTTTCTTGTCGCTGTCGGCGTAGGCCACCGCCGGAGCTCCGTCGACGAGGTCGACCGTCACTACCCGTCCCACGGATCATCGTGAGCACCCCTTCTCAGATCCTACTTCCTTTCTTCTCTATTTTTCTTTCTCTTCTTGTTTGCATGTCTTGATCTTTTACTGTTCATTTCTTGGCCGGAATCCGACGATACCGACGACGTGTCCCAACGTTCCAGCGTAGTACCCCGACCCGTGTGGCTTCACAGTTCGTCGTTTGGGTTCATTTCGTGAACCGTGCGCCCGTCGCGAGTTTTCCCCGCCGACGGTTAACGTTCCGTTTTCCCGATTCGTGACCCATCGAGGCAAGTACCCCTTGCTACATGCTAAACAATATTTACATACATCTTAAAGACACCCTAAAACCTGCAATTTAACTTTGGTATTATATTTTTCTCTTTTTCGGGTTCAATATTGTTAAATATCATTTATCTTTCAAAACTTGGAACCTACCTGTTGTAATTACTAATTTGGAACTTAATAATCACATTTACATGTTTTGATTACACTTTCACTGATGATGTAGCCTATGGCACCATTCTACCATTTTACTTCATTCGGACACTCGTATACATTTAACCTGCTTAAACTGTGATTTCATTCGTGGAACCTATATACACATATAACATTGTATCTATGAAGTCTTAAACTTGTTAACATGATTAAATGGCTATAATTGTCTTACTGCATTCTTATATGGTTGAAATCATCTCTATGACACAATTGATAACTGTATTGCTAATTGAATGAATATGCCTATTGCTTAATTCATTGCTTATCTCATGTTGTTGATACCCATGCTTGATTATATAACTGATTGTGAGTACACCTATGATATCGCTTGCTCCTTGACCTGTCTTGCTACCTACATATTGATTGACCCGACATGGTACCGTATACTGCTTGACTTGACATGATGTACCATGACCTGACCCGTTACCTGATCTTGTGTCTAATGCCAACAAACCTGACATGTAGTCCTCATGGACCGTTCCTGTTGTCTATCCAGACAAACCTGTTTACCTGATCCTGTGTTGGCATTAGTTTCTTGATTTCGGGATACCTGACTTGACTTACACATATAACTTGGGGGTATGGGGAAATCAAAGGTGAAACCTGACTTGTAACTCGACAGTTCACTACCTGTTCTGGGTGTACACATTCCTGTTTGGTGCCTAGTGGCATGTCTCGGTTTCAGCCGAGAATATTGTGGCCGTGGTCCCGGGTATGTACGAGATACTATTGAGTGTACACATTCCTGTTTGGTGCCTAGCGGCATGTCTCGGTTTCAGCCCGAGAATATTGAGGCCGTGGTCCCGGGTATGTACGGGATACTATTGATTACATCGATGATTCATCAATTTGGTTTCAAAGACTTTAGAACAGAGAACCTGATAGCACAGTTTAGTTTACCCACTGCACACTGTTCAGACCATAATATTGCATTTATCATTCCCCTATTCTTACCCTTTTTATAAATAAACAGGTACTCTTGACGCACGTTTGTTGCATATTACAGGTTACAGGTTTCTGGAGCAAATACAGTGAAAAAGACACAAAACAACAGAAAATGGACTTTTGACCAACAATTAGACGGATCCTAGTCAAGCCTAGTCGAAGAACAGTGCAAGGTTCAAAAAGTCAAGTGAAATGGTTAAAAAGCCCAATACAAGTATTCACTGAAATATCTGGAGAATACCTAGAAGCCTAACAGAGAAAAGGACTATAGAAACAGAAAGCCTAGAAGCCCAGAAGAAAGCCCACAAAATCTCACAGCCCAAGTCCACAGTTTGGCCGCGGATCCGCGGCCAAACCCATGCTGGCGCCGCGGATCCGCGGCCGTTAGGAACACGTGTCGGTGGAGATTTTTTCTGTTGCTGCGACGGTTCTGGTGTTGTGATTCTCAGGGGTCAAATCTGTAATTGCGCAAGTGCGAGAGTCTGTAACCCTAGGTTTCCTATTTTCCTATAAATTGTAATCTTAGATCTAAAAATTGTATGCCTCTTTTCAATAAATAAAATTCAGAAATTCTGGAAGTGACATTCAGATCTGTTCTTTATCGCTTGGAGGGAGCCATCACCATTAGTAAGTGTTTTTCTTTTATTCTTTTAATGTTATTTCATCCCCTAATGAGCGAGTAGTCTCCTCGCTTGTTAGGGTTAGCCTTAGGGAAAGGGTTGAGAGATGAAATCTCTCACCCCTTTCAATGCCATATTAAACTATCCCATTAAGAACTCCATGCATGCGCGCACAACCGCTCCCTGCGGCACCCTACCCCTCGAGGTAACGGTGAACCGCAGTATAAAGGCCCGGTTGCGCGCGTTTTCCATGGGGGTTAGGGTAATTAACGACAAAGGAAGGATACGAATCTAGAGGAAGAAAACATCTTCCCAAAGAGTCGTATCCACTTTATCGATAATTACTATAACACCTAATGGATCTAAAATACGGCATTGAAAGCGGTGAGGAAACATCAATCTCCAAAACTTCCTCTAAGCCTAACCCTAGCAAGAATATAAATTAGATTAATTAAGTTTTAGATCTAGATTTTTATAAAACCAAAACGACAAATAGAATCAACTCGTTAAGACACATAAAAGGAATTTACCCGTCTCTGTGGATCGACCCGTACTCACCGGCTAGCTGCGAAGCGACGCCGTTTCTGATTGCGGTAAACACATGTTTTTGACACTAATCACACACTACCCTGCACTGCTCTGATTCATATTATTGTTACCCTTGCTTTATTCATGTTTATATTCGCATTGCCTGTTTATTATTTTATTACTTAATGACTTGACGCGCTGACGTCTGGGTTTTGCATGGCCCAGATTCTTCTACCTTGTTGCTGACTGATTAGGAGTTTTGCCGCTGTTAGACGAGCGGTGAGGTTCCTGTCGGTACGTAGTTTCACTCCAGGTGTTTCATTTATTGTATCTTTTGGCTTCCGTATATTGTTATCTCTTAACTCTTTTACTCTGGCTTATGGACATATACTGGATAGTTAGTTTACTTTCCTGTTCTTGATATCTCCACAGCCGTAATGTGACTGTGGAAGGATTTTTCCTATCCACAGGTAGCATGGTTGGCTATGTCACATGCCCACTTTAGCGTACTTTAGGAAGCGGGGCGTGACAGCTCCCCTCTGTAGCAGTGTCCGTAGTCCCCGCCTGCAAACCTGCAAATAAGACATGGAAATCATATATAAGCCAAATATTCCGCAAAACACGATATCGAACCAAAACGAGAAACTCGCGTCGCTAACTAAACGCGCGTGTGCACGATACGCTGAATCGTGTGTATACGCGTCTAAAA
The DNA here is from genome assembly GCA_030015575.1 of Agapanthus africanus. NCBI lineage: Eukaryota > Viridiplantae > Streptophyta > Magnoliopsida > Asparagales > Amaryllidaceae > Agapanthus > Agapanthus africanus. The sequence continues at coordinate 478,597,756 of JASDDO010000022.1, read as the reverse complement.
CTATCGCGACATGCCGCGATATGCTGGATCATAGAACCCACTCACGTATCGCGCGTATCGCGCAACCACAACGGACATGCAAAACGGTATTTGATCCCAGATTTTTCTACAGGTCAAATCTTACAAAACTAGACATGCCAAAATACTACAATATACTGCAGACAACCCTACCCAAAACCCTCAGACCGAACACCCTAACCTGGCCGCAAATTGCGGCCAATAAGATTAAATCTGCGGCCATGTTTGGGAGAGAGGGGCTCGTGTTCTGGTGGTGTTGTCTAAACCTAGTGAGCATGCTCCAGTATTCTCAAATTTATCCTGAAAGGTCCGGGCCAATAGCAGATCACAGAAAGCCAATATATCGCTTTAAAAACGCTAATTTAGCACAAAAAGCAAACCCTATGGAATTTCAGTGTAATCTGGGTTAATTCTCAGTTAATGTGACCTTAATAACACTAAAATAGGTAGGGTTTACCAACACAATCATCAATTTGCCACAACATCTCACAAATCACCATAATCTAGCACTAAACTAGCTATTTAACACTAATCGAACCTAATCAACACACAAGCTTAGCAACTATGGGATTGGGTTTAGGAAATATACCCTAAGGTACCCTAGAAGGCAGGTGAAGAAGTGAATGGGGGAGAAGAGAGCTTGCTACCTGGGCTTCTGCTGCTGCTGCCAGAGCTGCTGCTGATGCAGTTGCTGCTACTGCTGCTTGCTGCTGATGCTGTTGCATGAGCTGTTGCTGATGCCTTCTCAAGCTGCTGTTGTTGGTGTGGTCTAGAGCTGCTGCTGCAAGTTGTTGCTGTTGCTTCAGGTGCTGCTACTTCTCTGTTGCTGCTGAAGCTCTGCTGATGAAGGGGTTGCTGCTGCTTCTCTGTTGCTGCTGATGAAGGGGCTGCTGCTGCTGCTGATGAAGGGGCTGCTGCTGTTGCTGAAGCAGGGGTGTGTGTGTGTGTGTTTGTGTGAGAGAATGAGAGAGAGAATGAGAAGGAAAGGGAAAATGATTAGTTAGGCTTAGTCAACCCCCTCTCTCTCTCTTCATTAAATGAAGGCATGGGCAAGCCATCATGCCTCATAATGCACCCCCTCTCTCTCTCACCAAGTCAACACAATAACAATCAAAATAAAACCTTTTTTTTTTATTTTAACAACCATATACCATAATACCCATAACACTTAAACAAAATATAAAACTAGATTAAGGAAAATGGTTAGTTAACCATGATTGCTAATCATGTTTAACCCCAAATTACAACCCTAGTTATCATGCACAAGTGTGTGCGAGGCTAGAAAAAATCTAGTAAAATATTCAATAAATAGGATAAAATAAATAAAAAATCAATTTGGTAAACTTTTTATTAAAAACTATATATATTAAAATATAATTAGCCACAAAACACAATCTAAGGTGTTACAATCTCCTCCCCCTTAAAAGAAATTCGTCCCCGAATTTAAAAATATACTAAACGTACCTCCAAAGAGAAGATTACAACTCCCAAATCTCACTTGCAGCCTCCCAAGTAATTATCTCATTATACGGCTACGTCCAAGTAAAACCCTTCACAGATGGCAAGACCCTTGACCGATGCTCCTCCACCCGCCGAGCCATTAACACAATTGGCTGCTGGCGAACGAAAGATCGCGTCTAAGCTAAATGGTATGGTGCCAATCATGTAGGAAAGGTCATGAAGGTAATCGCAAAGTATTAATATAAGGAAAACGGGGTGAATACTCAATAATCTGGGTGGAAGTGCCAAATTAAAGGCAACAAAACTAACCCGCTTATAGGATCTCAAAAGGACCTAAATCCTGGGACAAGCTTCCCAAAATCCAACACGTCATTCATCGGGAAAGTCCGTAGGAATACATGATCTGTCCCTACGAACTCGAGCCTATGACCAACACAGTCGGCATAAGACCTCGTTCGCAATGGACAATTTCCATCCTGACCTAACACAACTGGACCATCTCTGAAGTCTCTAGACTAGCGGTGTTCAAAGTCCTACATACGCAGAGTCAGAAAAGCAACAGACCGGTGATCGACACAACCTAACCCCTAAACCTAAAGGTGGCCAATTGGAGTGTCTCCTGATAACAGCTATCGAAGAAGAACCCTAACAATGGCGAGTGACGATCCCCAACTGCTGACAATAATCAATACAACCACACAACTTAACAAGAAACAACTGAGCAAATTGAGTATAACCGTACGACAAGAATCCGAATGGAGTCACACCCTGACTAAACTTGGGTAGAAACCATAACGAAATTCGTGGAGATCTGCTCCCACTCCTATTTCGGAACGGTAAAAGGTTGCAACTCTCCAGCCGGCCTCAGATGCTCAACCCAAACACACAACAAGACAGACACTTTGAAACGAAACCTTAAGCTTCTCTTTACATTCCTGTCCACCCGTAACTATCTCATAAGTCACGTCAATGTTGGTGGAACTTGAATGGAAACAGAGAGTTGACTGATGTGCCTGTTCTAGGATTGCACGTCTTTACCTGATAACATCAGATACTCAAACGCGTCCCTATCTTAGCACACCCTTGTCATAAATCAAGGACTCCGAATCATTTACCCAGCCGAGTATGCTCAAGTATCTCCGACGAACGAGCATCGGCGGGCAGTGTCTCGCGAAAGCGATTCAAGAAAAGTGGTCGGGCGCGGACATGAGCAAGCTGTCCCCTCCATAGAGACGAACTTAAGCTGTACTCAACGATCACACAAGAACTGTAAATCTGCAGAAGACTATCACAACAATCAAAGTCCGCTGCAGGAAGATATACGTTAAGCTCTGGTGGTCCGTGGAAAATCTGACACGACTCTCGAACAAGTAGTGTCTCCAAATCTCCAACGCAACACCACCGCGGCCATCTCCAGATCATGAGTGGAATATCCTTCACGTACTTCCTCCAACTATAGGGAAGCAAAAGCGATAACTCTATAGTGTCACCTCAGTACACACTCGAGCCCCACTCACGAAACATTACAGTTAAACGACAAGGTCGCCCAAACCAGAAAGCAAAGAAAGAACTGTTGCAGTCGTTAACAGAATCTTCAACCGCTGAAAACTCCGCACACATGCCTCAGTCCAAAGAAAGAAACCTCCTTTCCGGTCCTTTCAGTCGACGGTGCAGCACTACTCTAGCAATCCTGCACGAAACGGCGGTAAGAACCTGTTAAGCCCAAAAATCTGTGGACCTTCATCCTGTACACAAGTCTGGACCTAAGCTGTACGGCCACGATCTCCCTCGGAACCATACGAAACCGTCTCCCGTGACTACAAGACCTAGGAGTCAACACAAACAAGCCTGAAGAAATACTCCGAGAATTTAGCAAACCGCTGGGGCTCTTCCAGTATCTGCCTAACAAATCCTCAAGTGCTGCTCCTGTTCCTCAAGACACATTAGATAGACCAGAATGTCGTAAATAACACCACAATAACTGGTCGAGGAACGGCCTGCAGAAATCTGGTTCATCATATCTACGAATGCTGCTAGGGCATCAGTGAATCCAACGACTCACAAAAACACACAAAGCCCGTCGCATGCATAAGGCAGTCTTCGGACCATCACCCCGAATCCGCAATAATGATGACCTGATCCTAAACAAACTTAGAAAATGTCTCGCACTCTGGAGCTGATCGAAGAAATCGTCAATGCGAGGTGAAGGATACCTCTCCGCACCGTAAGCCGGTTCAATTAACGATCCGTCGATACACAACCCTAAACTGCCTTCTTTCTTCTTGACGAACAGAATTAGGAGCCTCCTAATGCGAAGCACTCAGACGCACAAAACTACCCAAACCATAACTCTGCAGCTGATCCGTAGCTCCCAAGCTTCGCCGGCTCATCCGGAACAACGTCGGAAAAACTCTCGCACGAAAGGAACACCGGTCCAACAAACCCTCTGTGGCTCCGGTATCACGAATGAACGCCAAGAATCCACGACATCTCCTCAAAAGCCGACTAGCGAAAAAGGTTGAATTCAAGCTGTGAGAGGCGGCACAATTATCCACCTGCACAGCAAGAACTGACTCGCCGGGAAAACAATTCCTGACCGTTTCCTCACGGCAGTCCACAAACGCCTAACACGTAGCTAAACAGTCCGTGCCCAGGAGAACGTCGAATCCAATATCTCTAGAAGGATCGAAACGACGGGCGAATCTCTATCTCCAATCCTATTGGCACACAACTGAATACGTGTCGTGCAACAAAAGAATCGCTGACAGAAGTTAGCACAAAAAACTACGAATAATCTACCCAACCACGGCACAAGCATGAAAAACAAATGAATACATCAAAAGAACATGCGAAATAAGGATACCTAAAAACTCTGCATTGGACGCCTGCGCGTCTCGATGAGTAGAAGCAAACTCCTGTGTCTGCCCTCTACCCGCAACTGGCTGAACTCCTCTGGTAGGCTGAGCCCTCTGAGCGAACCTTCCACGTCCACGGCCTCTCTGGAAACGATCATGACAAGGTGCTAAGGAACAATCCCTGACGAAGTACTGAAGGCTCCCGCATCGAAAACATCCACGCGCTGACTGCTGACCCTCCTGGAAATGAGAGCTGAACGACTGTCCTCGTCCTAAGACTCTGCTACTCCCGCGACGGCCACGAAATCTGTCTCGATGACCAAACCTCTGTCTCTGGGCTGGTACGCTGGTACGAGTCCTCCACTGTCCTGGAACCCTCTGAGCCTTTGGAATATGCGCCTTGTCAACTGGAGCTGCAACCACTGGTGCTATGTAGGTGACGGACTGCTGCATGCTGATCGTAAGTGACAACTAAGTAACAGGGGTGACAACCTCCTGTCGTAGCTCCCGAACGACATCAACTAAAGAACTCATAGTCTGGCGGAAGTCCTGCATCTCTGCAAAAAGCCTATCAATAGTATATGTCGTAGGCTGATCCGTCTGCACCTATGCAACTAGAGTGCCATCCTGGTCAGTACTCGTCTCACCCAAGCCAACTCTGACCTCGGCCCTCGCTGCATCACTCTGAGTCCCCATAGTCATCGGTGGCAAGGCTATAAATAGATATAAGATTCGATGAGAAAAAGGAATCGAATCTCAAGGATATGAATCATCAAGGAAGGAAATTCAAGCAAATTTGTACTTAGGTCACTTAAGGCGAAGTACCGCATCGTGGGTATGCTGCAGACACACACACACTATGTTACTCTGCTTAAGTTACCTACTCCATCATACTAAGGTCATCCTACACTCCGAAAGGTAAAACCTAGCGCTCTGATACCAACTTTGTCACGACCCGAAATTGGCACGTGACGGTCCTAATACTACACAACGCCTAAAGACGAACGCAGTAAAAGAAAGCCAAAACCCAGAAATCTAAACCATAAAAATACGGAAAAGATAATAAAAGTTTTTGAAACATTTGAAATCGCAACCCAAATTCTTTAGAAATCCCACTTTCTATATTTAAAATTTTAGCAACACCCCTTTTGTAAAAACTGGCCCAAAGGCGGAAAACAATCACATCATAAATATACGACGCCATAGCGAAGAAATAAGAGACAATAGGAAGGAAACTGTATATAAAAGACAACAAATCCACCATTAATATACAATAACGTCCTCACCAAGTCTCTAAGTCAACAACATAATAGTAGATGGAGAGTACAAGATACAACGAATGTACAATATGAAATACAAATAATCATCCAACCCACCTAAGCAAAATAGTACTGTGAGCTGATGCGGTATCTGTAGCAAAAGATGATAGATGAATAGCTGAATAGCCTGCCTCGACTACTCTGGGGAACAACCTGAAACACCTGTGGCACAACGGGGGTGAGTTGCCAACTCGTGAATAGTAGATAACATATGCAGATAATCGCAGGAATGTACGTACATCATGAATCTAAGATATGCGATTACAGTAATAACATGTCATGTGAATGCAGAATAATGGAAAGTACACTAGCAGGTACAATCAATATGTGAAGCAATGATGACATGATAATAGTATGCAATAACTATGCAATAGGGATATGAGAAATAGATATGCAGCAATCATAAGGGTACACTAACAGGTACTACCAATATATGAAACCGTGCATAAGTGAATAGGTATGAGGTAGGGAGTGAAATATGTCGTTCCCACGGAAACCTGACATCGTGGTAGGGCCACAATCCATCAAGACATTCAAATCCCAATTCCTCAAATCCGCCCCCAAGTTGGGCTCTCATATCAAATAAGTCTCATATCTTTCCAATGTACAATATCGAGTAATCTCCTATATCCCGAATGTACAAATCAACAATCTCATAGGTATCCTGTATCCAATCTCAATGAATCACCTAATATCCCAAATCACATCTCAAGTAAGATTCTAGCATCCTAAATATTTATATATGCAGAAATAAATATGATGGGGTCAATACACATATATTAGCGTCCCACTCCACTAATATTGGTGTAAGGGTATATATAACAACGGCTAAATCCCCTGTTATATATACAAAGGTGTTAAAGAAATATCATGAAAACCATGTGCCAAGCATCGACACAGAAATCCTGATCACGTATCATACGCTATCCCAAAAGCACGAGTGCCTAGCTCTGACCCTCGCCTTTCGACGTATGCATACGTACATGACTCCCAACGGTGCCTCCGTGATCCCCTGCCGAGTCATGGGTACTGTCACCGGTAGGTACTCGCCCGCCTCCAGGCTCAATCGACAAAGTCCATCGATCTTGTTGCCGAGGGGAACCATACCGGGTCCCACCATGTACCCTCTACGGCCTCGACGCCTCCTCGTATGGGTATATATATAAATCAGCACCGATAAAACTCATGGTGGATGCACAAATATCATATCAAGGAAACCGGGTTTTTCAATGTATGCATAATTTCATGAACTCCCGCGGTTCCCAAATCCAGAAAACATCATCTAAAATCTTAATAAACAATGCGCAAATCCAGGAATAAAGATATGCGATATATCTGAAATGCGAGCATATAAAAGAGAATATGTAGCTGAAACCAGATGTATGCGAAATCAATAAGGTACAGCTAAGTATAGGTGTCTACTTATAAGTAAAAGATGTCGTATACCCCCATGGGTATAAGTAGAATATGAAGGATACCCCCTGGGTATAAGTAAAAGATGTGCAAGGTATACCTGTAGCTGTATCGCAAGGTGTAGATGTACCTATCATTAATGGTAAGATACACTATAGGTATACCGATAAGCTAGATATCAAGTATGATAAGCAATATAGTATCTATAAGGGGTTGTGTGTGACATGGCAATTATTGACGGTGTGTGTGTAGCATACAATCCGTGCTCGTGCAACATGAACCGTCAAAAATATGTGCAGTGTCCTACGGATGCTAGTCACAGTACAACTATATCAAGGAAATAAAGTAAAGGCGCAATTCTAACAATGACGTAGAATATGCGACAGGTATTTGAATCCTAGCCCAGACGCATAACGCCATGCGGGCGATTCTCCTGTAGATGTTAAATCTACTCACCTACGCTCCACGCTAGGTGAGTCCTACCATCTGCTCCCCTCTGTAGCAGTGTCCGCAGTTCCCGCCTGCAAACCTGCAAATAAGACATGGAAATCATATATAAGCCAAATATTCCGCAAAACACGATATCGAACCAAAACGAGAAACTCGCGTCGCGAACTAAACGCGCGTGTGCCCGATACGCTGAATCGTGTGTATACACGTCTAAAGCTACCGCGACACGCCGCGATACGCTGGATCACAGAACCCACTCACGTATCGCGCGTATCGCGCAAACACAACGGACATGCAAAACGGTATTTGATCCCATATTTTTCTACTGGTCAAATCTTACAAAACTAGACATGCCAAAACACTACAATATACTGCACACAACCCTACCCAAAACCCTAAGACCCAACACCCTAACCTGGCCGCAAATTGCGGCCAATAAGATTAAATCTGCGGCCATGTTTGGGAGAGAGGGGCTCGTGTTCTGGTGGTGTTGTCTAAACCTAGTGAGCATGCTCCAGTATTCTCAAATTTATCCTGAAAGGTCCGGGCCAATAGCAGATCACAGAAAGCCAATATATCGCTTTAAAAACGCTAATTTAGCACAAAAAGCAAACCCTATGGAATTTCAGTGTAATCTGGGTTAATTCTCAGTTAATATGACCTTAATAACACTAAAATAGGTAGGGTTTACCAACATAATCATCAATTTGCCACAACATCTCACAAATCACCATAATCTAGCACTAAACTAGCTATTTAACACTAATCGAAGCTAATCAACACACAAGCTTAGTAACTAGGGGATTGGGTTTAGGAAATATACCCTAAGGTACCCTAGAAGGCAGGTGAAGAAGTGAATGGGGGAGAAAAGAGCTTGCTAGTGCTGCTGGGCTTCTGCTGCTGCTGCCAGAGCTGCTGCTGCTGCTTGCTGCTACTGCTGCTTGCTGCTGATGCTGTTGCATGAGCTGTTGCTGATGCCTTCTCGAGCTGCTGCTGTTGGTGTGGTCTAGAGCTGCTGCTGCTGCAAGTTGTTGCTGTTGCTTCAGGTGCTGCTGCTTCTCTGTTGCTGCTGAAGCTCTGCTGTTGTTGCTGCTGATGAAGGGGCTGCTGCTGTTGCTGAAGCAGGGGTGTGTGTGTGTGTGTTTGTGTGAAAGAATGAGAGTGAGAGAATGAGAAGGAAAGGGAAAATGATTAGTTAGGCTTAGTCAACCCTCTCTCTCTCTCTTCATTAAATGAAGGCATGGGCAAGCCATCATGCCTCATAATGCACCCTCTCTCTCTCTCTCACCAAGTCAACACAATAACAATCAAAATAAAACCTTTTTTTATTTTAACAACCATATACCATAATACCCATAACACTTAAACAAAATATAAAACTAGATTAAGGAAAATGGTTAGTTAACCATGATTGCTAATCATGTTTAACCCCAAATTACAACCCTAGTTATCATGCACAAGTGTGTGCGAGGCTAGGAAAAATCTAGTAAAATATTCAATAAATAGGATAAAATAAATAAAAAATCAATTTGGTAAACTTTTTATTAAAAACTATATATATTAAAATATAATTAGCCACAAAACACAATCTAAGGTGTTACACTAAACTAAATGGCTAATATAGTAGAGCATGTTGAAGTAGGAATTTGGCTCACTTTAGATTTATTTTTCTCACTATTTTTCTTCACCATTTCAAAAGCTAGAAAGCTTTCTTATGAGGAAGAAGAAGATGAAGTGAAGAAGAGAAATGAAACTCATGAGGTGAGAATAGCAACCATGGATGAGTTAGTGTCATACACTAACTCATGTAGAGAATAAACCATGGCTAAGGAATAATGGTTAGGTTAATAAATATCTATAAGTAAAACAAAATTAGTGGACTTGGTCAATGGTTCCACAAGCTTCTCCAAGCTTCTACCATTAATCCAATTTCCACCAATTTGTGAATTACTAAAATAAATATAAATCCTTCATTATATCAAGCATGGTGTGAGTCTCATACACCCATGTTGCATATAGTATCAAACATGACACAAATCAATGTACATTAATATATATCACATATATACTATATGCACACAAGTGAGAAAAAGAAATATTTTAGTGAGCTAATATTAGTTAATGTAATTCAATATATCAAATATATAATTATACATTAAATTATTAAATCAACACTTGATTTAATAATCCGGCTATATCACATACAACCGACTAATATCATATGAATCAACTTATCGAATCAACACTTGATCTGATAACCCAGCTATATCTCATATAACCGTCCGATATCACATATCGTGAGAATAGAATGCGGTATCACATACGCGCATTAATCTCGGTCCCGCATATATCAAGATGAGAGATGAATGAGAGTTATGAATGAATAATTCATGAGGTTAGAAATGCAACCATGGTGAGTTATCCTCTAATGCCTAACTCATGTAGAGAATAAACCAAGGGCTAAGGTTAAGGGTTTGGTTAACAAAGATCATAAGCAATGACAAAAGAGTAGAATAAGTCAATGCTCTACAAGTTTCTACTAAACTCCAAGCCATGAGATTATCCATCAATTTGTAATTTGCTTAATGATAAATATTAACAATAACATAAACCCTATCATGGTTCTAGTCTCATACTTCCTTGTTGCATGTGTAACCTAGCATGACACAAACATATACACAAACATACATATCACATATATACAATGTGCACATCAAGTGAGAAAAGAAATCATAAGTGAGCAAGTATTAGTTAATGTAACTTAATATATCAAATATATAATTATACATTAAATTATTAAATCAACAATTGATTTAATAATCAGGCTATACCATATATAACCGACTAAAATCAAATGTAACAACTTATCGAATCAACACTTGATCCGATAACCCGGCTATATCTCATATAACCGACCGATGTCACAAATCGCGAGAATAGAATACGGTATCACATATCATATTAATCTCGGTCCCGCATATATCACATATGTGCTGCTACTCCGTTTCGCTTGAGCCAGGAAACCTCTGTGTAGGATTCTAAAGACTCGTCAATACGCCGGCAGTAGGTGATGATCATATCAAACAACCACAAGCCGCAAGCGGTCTGCTAAACGTAACGGCCACCCGGGTATTGAGCGATCAGAAGATCAACAAGCAAGCCTGCTCATACTCCTGCGAATCCAATCAGTAACACTACCGTACAGTCCGGTCTCTTCGTCTAATATGTCGCATATTTCGTCTAGGGGTGGTAAACGTCAGATCCCAGTAACTTGATAAGTCGTGCCGATATGAGGCTCATAACGGGTCGAGAAACTAATGATAACACTTACCAGAATATCTCTGAAGCAGCCCTGGCCAGGGACTTCCTGTTATAGCCAATCGAGCACAGCGCAACATTAACCTCCAATACCGGGAGAGATGAAACCCCTCCTATCGCTCATTGCCTCTATGTGACTTGGGACTGTACCCAAAAACCACCATTTTGCACGTTCTCTTGAACGCGGTGAGGTGGAAATAAAAGCACAGTGGGAATCACACAAGACTCTATGACGATCTCGGGTCTACAGACTAACCTGTACCAGTGTCACCAGAGAACTGCTATCTGACGATAGGTATAATACCATCTAAGAGTTCTCGGCGAGTCCTTCCAGTGTACCCAGTCTCCACTGAGCACCCGTATACTATCTCTAATGTCAAACACCAATGGATATGGGATCATCCATCGCCCATCTACATGGGTCGAGCAGCTATACGCTAGTCTACTCTGGTATATCGATGCCCTGTCTCGATACACCTACGAATAGGAATAATTGAAGGATGTACTTAGAGACTACTCTTTCCCCACTAGTATGATCTGAATCATAATCCTGGTAGTCAAGTACTCATCCTAAGGGCTTTATCAACATGTAATATAGAAACAATAAGTATACATGTTAAGATAAAGTGCAACCAGATAGCATACTATCATGTCGAGCAAGAAAGTCCTCCCTATATATGTCCAAGCATCCACTACAATATATATCGTATGTACAATAATGGCCTCTAGGCCATACATATAACTAACAATCTCCCACTTACACTAGGGCCATATGCTGTAGTATCCCATACCCAACAATCAGCAGTGGTTGAAGTATCTCATACTTAACCATCCCATAAAAGTCTCTCCTGGAAAAAGGCCTTTGTGAGTGGATCCGCCGTGTTAACCTCTAAGTCTACTCTCCATACCATGATCTCCCTGGAGATCATCCATCTCCATGATCAGGTGATACTGCCTTAGAATTTGTCTGGATCACTGATGAGACGGGGGTTCCTTGGCATAAGCCACAACTCCATTGTCATAACATGGTAGGAACGAAGTTCATCTCATGAACTTATATACACCCAGACTACCTCTTAGGTAGCATCCTTGGTAACGATGTATCCAGCCTTTATCATCTAGTTTGTCACGGTATCTAGCTTGGAACTCTTCCAACATACCGTCCCTCCACTGAGGGTAAAGACAATGCCTGCGACTGACATTCAGTCGACCTTACCACCCTGGAAGCTATCCAGTGATTCTCCCCAGGATCGATTAATACCATCTCACTACACCTAGCGAGAATCCTAACATCCACTTAGATCTATCTCATAGATCCAAAACTGTCACGACCCGAAAGTACGGAACATGACCGACACTTAGGCTACGAACGTCTCAAGGCGTATGTGCTCCAAGTAAGCCGAGCCCAGAAATCCAAACCAAGGAAAGTAGTAGAGTGTAGGAAAACCACAATAAGTCAACCAGCTAGCAGCATAATATACAACGCCTAAAGGCGAGGATTACAACAGGAAAGGAAACTCCAAACAGCAAGAAATCCATAGAAACATAACACGCGACTCTAAGGTCGAAAGAATAAACATCATTGGCCTCTATCTCAAATAAGTACATGTTTGGTTGATGGAACCTCTAAATACAACTGAAATATAATATACAATGTATAATGATGGGTACGATACAAATAAACCCACCTACTAGCAAGTCATCCGAAAGAAGCAGTGCCGCAAGCCGTAATGAAACCTGTACGGCAAAACCTCTAAGAACTGGGGCACAACGGGGGTGAGTTGCCAACTCGTGAATAGAAAAACATCTACGAACAGAAAATCGCATGTATGACGCAATCCTAGGTCATACGATCAACATAATAAACCTCAAATGAATAAGTCTGAAGCATGCTAAGGTGGCAATGTAACATCTATACATGTATGTAGTGCCAAGTACTCGTGCCAGTGCCTCAGGTAATAACATGTCATAAATATGAGGTATGTCTGCATGAAGTATCTGAATTGATATCAATACACATATATTAGCGTCCCATTCCACTAATATTGGTGTAAGGGTATATATAACAGCGTCCTCATCCACTGTTATATATACAAATGAGGTGTGATCGATGTAATCAATATGAATCAATGTCAGCTATAACATGAAGTCTAGTAGTATGTGGATATCTTCCAACTAGGTAATCAATGTCTGTAAATAGGTGGATCCCGTCCACGTGTCACCCAATGACAATAAGCATCATGCATGTAAATATCGTAAAGTATATGCATGGAAATATGAGGATATAATCAAATCATGGAACCTGAGTGCCTAGCATCGACACTCGAAAACATCATGAACACCTGTGCCTAGCATCGACACGTAAATCCTCATGTATCTCAGGTGCCGCACACCCCGGTCGGCCCTCATATCCATCTCATGACTCCAGTCGGTATCCTCCGGATAACCGACGGGTCCCAAATACTATCACCGGTAGGTAGTACTCCCCTGCCGGGCTCACCGTCTAACATATATGAGTCTTCTTGCCCCGGGTACCTCACCGGGACCACCATGTACCAGAAATCGGTGCCTACCGCTCCTCGAATCGGGTATACCCACACAAGCTCTCTGGAACCGAGAAAACTCATGGTGGACGTACTGAAATATCATATCAAGGGTAACCGGGTTTTTAAAACAATTACATATTTTCCTTTGAAATATCCACGGTCCTCAAATCCAGAAATATCATGGAAACAACATATCTCAATGCGTATAATCAAAACATGATGTATGCGACATGTAAATAAAGGTAAGCATATCATTAAGTCATGCAACGTGGAATAGTAATATGCACATGTCGAGGGAAACCGCTCTTTTTTTTAAATGAATTAGTTTTAAAGAATATCTTGCGGTTCCCAAATCTCTAATCAAGCCAGAATCATCCATGTATGTGTACAGGTATAAGTGTACAATATGCCATGCAAGAATCACATTATGAATGCAACAGTACTACAGTATAGTGGCATGGCAATTATCGATGATGAAGTGTGTGAGCCGGCAAATGGTGTACGTGGAACATACGCATCATCGATAATGGTGCTGGTGTCCTAACAGCATGATGGTAATATCTCAATAAACACAAGTAATGCGATGCAAATAATATGAATATGCGGAATCAAACAATCAACGCAATAGTGAAGAATCTACATCAATATGTAAGTGTCATGCAGTTTTGCCTTTTTGAAATAAGACGAATCGGGGTTTTTAGTAAAATAAGGGCTACGGTGTTTTTAAGAAAAGATGTCCCTTTTGAATTTATCCGTAGAATCCCTTTTTGCCTGTCTTTAAAATACTCCCGATTCGTTAGTTTTGAAATAGGTATGACTCGGGTATAGTCTAACATCTACTATACTAACTACTGATCTAACTATCAAGTCAATCGGGAGGGGTATGGAAACCACCTAAATCTGAGTCGATATATATAAATATAAAGCTAGTAGTCGGTGATCCCGCCTCAATAGTATCGCATACGATACAGTATATCATCTGACATCCTCAAGTCATGAGTGCGGATCAATTATCAATATAATGCTCGTACGGTAAATCGTCGTACGACATCCCAATAGCTGGGTGCAGGTCAGTATCACAATCATCACATCAATTATCTGGTATCCTTATCACCATCTCACAAAATCTGGGGTACTGATCTAGGTCTAGTACGAATCGATACCATTATATAAGTAAGAATGCGTGCGTGAAACACACGTTCCAAGGCCCGCTAAGAATTATGTATCGTATCCCAAATATGAATCACATCACATCACCGATATCATGGCACTATGCCCAATCTCATCGACTCACATCCAATGTCCCCCAATATCTTCGTCATCACAGTATGATCATAACAAATATGCACGTGTGTGCGTGTGGGTGTAAACCTATTTTAGGGTTCGCGACTAGGAACCACACTAGTTACTTCTAACCCTAATCTATGCATAGTACACCTAACACATCCTAAACAACCAATTCACACATAAGCTATCATATATATAAGTACAGTATATATGGTATACTAGACATCGGACTGCGGGGGTGCTATACGCCATTCACCCGACTTCTCCCCGTAGATATAAATCTACTCACCTTTCTTATGTGTGCCGGTGCCGATGTCGCCATTTGCATCTCCAACACTTCGACGCCACGTGGGGTACCTACAAGGATATCACTCGCTAAAACACATGAAAACCATGTCGGAATCCAAAATAGTGCACGCTACGCCCATAGGTAAAAACCTGTAGCCTCGCGTGCAAACACAGCCAATAACCCTCTGCCGTTGGCGTTCAAACGCCACCCGACAGAAACGAATCATCGAATACCAAAATCCATACGAAAACAAGTCGTAAATCATGCATCAACTCAAGAAAATCAACCTAGATTCTACCCTGGTTGGAATCTGACAAAACTAGACATACCACGGGTCAAGTTTACAGGTAAAAGAGCCGTGCACAAAAAACGAGGAAGTTTCACCCTGGTCTAGCCGCAAATTGCGGCCAGAGGGATTTAAATGGCGGCCTGAAAATGGGGGTTGGAGCTAGGGTTTTGGGTGTTGGTTCCTATCTGCCTGCACATGCTACTGCCAAGTCAAAATTATTTTAGGAGGTCCGGGTTGATAGCAGTTTCCAGAAAGGCCACAAAGTCGAAAAAACCGATAAAATACGCTAAGTATGAACATTCAGGTAACTAACTGGAAATCTGGGGTATTCTGGGTTAAACTAGTCTCAAATACACCTAATAAGGTTACCCTAACAATCAAAACTATCACTTGACCACATCTCACTCAAAATCACTAAAACTAGCACTATATCACAAATATAACACAAAATTTCAGCCTACTACCCATAACTTGCAAGATAGGAGTTGGGTTGCAAGATTATACCTCAAGAGATCCAAGATGAAGGAGAAGAGGAGAAGGAGAAGGAGGAGAAGGGTCTGCTGCTGCTGCTGAGCTGCTTCTACAGCTCCTGTAGTTGCTGTTGCAGCTGTTGCTGAAGCTGCTCAGGCTGCTGCTGCTTGCAATCTTTTCTTTCTTTTGTTGTTGTTGCTGTAGTGGTTGTGGCTGTTATTGCAGCAGCTACAGCTGTTGATATTGTTTTTGTTGTTGGTGTGGATAAGTGTGAGAGTGGGAGATGTGAGGGAAGGATGTGAGTGAGAGGGAGAGATATGAGGGAAAGCAAAAGATTTGAAATGAGATGGACCATAACACATCCTAGAGCCACCTTTCTCTCTCTCTTAATAAATGCTTGCTTGCTCAAGCCACCATAACCTCTCTCTCTCCTTAACACAAGTCAACCCCCAATCCTAATCCAATGTAAACAAAAACCCTTGATTAACCCTAATTAGCTTAACCAAAGGGTTAACCCATCATGGTTGGCCAAACATGGTTAACCCACCATGCTCATCTAAACATGGTAACCCTAGACTTAACCCAAGTTAACATGCACAAGTGTGTGCAGTCTAGATAAAATTCCGATAAAATATTCATAAAACCAGATAAAATATTTAAAAGCCGTTTTGGTAAACTTTTTACCAAAAACGCTACATTAAACACAATTACCACTAAATAACATACTTTAGAATTTCCATAATTTTTCTTCAGAATTTTCCCCATTTATCGGTATTTAATTATACCGAAATATTAAAATATTCAATAAAATAATATTAAATTATAAAAATTCTCAAAAATAATATTATATTTTTTTGAAATGGTCTTCCCCCCTTAAAGAAATTCGATCCCCGAATTTAAATTTAAACCCCCAAATTCTAAAACATTTCAATAAAATGTCCAAGTTAACGGGGCTCCGAAATCATCAATACATAAAACACATCGTATTGCAATACAAGCGCATGAGCAATGAGCAGATAACTCGAAATCAAAACTCCGTCAAGCATCCTGCAATCTTCGGAGTCAAGGCGAAAACACGAAGGCTAAATCCAAAGCAAAACCGATATGCCATAAATCGGAACTATATATGTAAATATATGAAGGAAATGCATGCCAAAATTCCTTAAAGTCGATGTGCAATGCGCATAACACTGTACAGTGGCGGACGTCCCTGTAAGAAAATAGCCATATACGTATGTATCTTTTGTTTAATACGCACGTTCCGCCATTTTGAAAAAAATTTAGAAGGGTTCCCTGTTTAAAATGTTTCGTGTCATATCGGACACGTATGTACATAACGAGACTATAGCTCGCTTTTGGAAATCCCTTGAAATCTATCAATGCATGCAAAACACACTCAGGTACTGTCATCTGACTAGTCCTGCTCAGTACGAAAACAAATCGCAATATCATAAAAATGTACCGCTCCATAAGAAATCATTCCCAAAGGTGCATATGAAAACCCTGTGCGTCCAGTGCGCACGGAAATCAAAATCCATACATGTGCCAAGCAGGTGCACAAAACGATATCAAGGTGCAACGGGTGTGCACACAACATCGGTCATAGGAAACGTGTGTGCCTGACAGCAAAATCAGGTGCATCTGACATGCACGAAAAATCTCGATTTGGTGCATCTGGCGTGAAGCAAAATCGCATCTCATAACATGCGCCCAACATGCGCTAAAAATCCAAATCCGGTGCATCCATCATGCACGAAATCATGAAACCCAATATCAAGCGCAACAGCTGTGCAAAATCGTAAATACTCAATAGGTGCAACCAAGGTGCATGAAAAACAAATGTCATGAAACTCAGTCATCAAGACTAAATCATGCAAACCGAACGCCCAAAATACCGAAATCCAAGATGACAGATACGTGATAATCGAATCACAAAATCACAAATCATAAATACCGTCGTCGGTAGTTCCTCCTTCAAAGTCGAGAAGGTGTCGGTGCATCCAAAGTTAGCAGCGTAAGATATCTACTTGCCTCTTGATCATGGTCTGGCGTCCTATGTCTCTGGGTCCTTATCTTCTCTGTGGATTTCCAATCTCACAATCAGTCGGCTCATCGGCCCAGTCAGGTGTGCTAACGGGGACGATTCCGTTTTGGCACTTCTCTGGTCATCTCTCCGTCAATCATCGCGACCACTCGTAAAGCAGCATGTCACTGGCGTCTGCCTCTGGCTCTCTGAATGCACATCATACATCTATTCCTGATGCAAATCTTATTGCAGCAGTGTCCTAAAAGGAATCCCGCATAAGGTCTCTTCCGATCTTACCTATGCCGATCTACACGGAGGCTGGTACTCTTACATAATCCTTTCTCGTTTTCTGGACATCTGCGTGTTCCACACACATTTCCTCGGAAACTGGCCGTATCCCAATGCCTCTGTAAGCATATCAGGTCTCTATTCTCGATGGAAGGTAATGACAGCTCGTCAGCGTCTCGCACGAACCTCTTGTCCCGCTTGTCTTTATCGTCGTCCACTATGACGTCACGCCATGCTATCTACGCACTGCACTGTTCTCGGCCACGGTCAATCCGAAGTCTCTCGCACGGACTTGAAATCGCGTACTCTGTAGCTTCATCATTCGGTAGAAGACGTCTGGCCGAACAGGTTCTCGGGAACGCGTCCCAACCATCGGAGGAATACTCAATACTCGTCCGTCCTCGATCAACTCACAACACACCTGGGTGAGGTCCTTTATCCGAACCTGGTCAACTATCTCGTCGACGATGCCGAACTCTGGCCTGCTGGGTGTGCGCAATATGACCACTCCTGGGTCCAGGTCTTCTCGTATAATATTCTAGAAAGGTCCCGTCGAGGTCTCTCTCACATCTCATTTCTGCCGAATTGCCCAGAAGTTATCGTCCTTTATTGAAGCAAATTCTTGTTCCGGAATGGCTGCATACTCCTCGCGACTCCTTCTGGAAGGTATATCCATATACTACGCCTCTGCATGCGTATCGCATCTCTGATGTCTGCGGAGTGGAACATCACCTCATCAAAATCTCTTGTGAACTCTTTACTTCACTCCGCTTCATTGTCGACTGATTCGGACTCGTCTCATCGTGGCTGCATGGACTGCGCTCCAATGGCTATGCTCGTATCTGGAGTCTCCCAAGCAGTGTGTCCCATCACATGATATCCGAATGATGTCGAACCATCCGATCGACTCGTCAGAACCTCATAATCCCCCAAGAGCTCAACATCTTGGGTACAGTATAATAGTATCGAGTACATACCACAGCATCGGTGGTCCAGCCGTAGAAGGGCAAACCTAAGCCTCACTAATGGCGCCGCAGAACTGCCGCAAACTCTAAGGTTCAAAGGCTTTCATACGGTCATTAAGTCGAGTTAGGGTTTCATTCTTCTAGAGGGACCATAGAATTGCCTGCACGTCTTCCCGACTACTTTAAACTTGGAATAATAGGTTTCTGACATTCGATCGTCTCTGTCGAATCTCAACGTCTCCGCGTGAAGTCATCTCTAGCTGGAATCAATCTATTTGATGATCTCGCATCGGGGTAGCAAACGATCCACATGTCCTAGTCATTCATCTTTGGTGACTAGCGGCCTTCTATCATCTCTCAGTACAACTCGTACTGCAATAGCTCCAACATCTGGGGAGATATCTCGTCGTTCACTGCAATAACTGGCTCCTTCGTCTGTACGCTGATCAGCGCCTCAATCCTCCAGGAAAGGCAATACATTGGCGGTCATCTCTAAATCGGACTGCTCTAGATCTGAGTAAGACTCCCCACACTGTAAATCTTCAACTCAACTGGGCCTGCTCCGGTGCATAAATCGGACGAACCACCTTCGTCTCTCAATTCGGGTAGACTAGCTATCATCTGTCTCGTATCAGCCTGGAAGCTCCGGCGATCTCAGCTCGTAAGCTCCGGAAGTGACATCCTATCAATCTCTAAGGTATGCTGTACATCGACAGTCCTCTCTCAACTGGCAGCTCTAACAATGGCCCGATCATCCGGTGTAAAACTAAGAACTCTCCTCCACAAGAGGTCACAATCATCAGTACTAACTCGAGACGTTCCCATGTCACCAGAAAACACAATCAAAAGACACATCTCTACAATCGTGTGTCGCCGGAA
Organism: Agapanthus africanus; assembly: GCA_030015575.1. NCBI lineage: Eukaryota > Viridiplantae > Streptophyta > Magnoliopsida > Asparagales > Amaryllidaceae > Agapanthus > Agapanthus africanus. The sequence goes on along the minus strand of JASDDO010000022.1, from coordinate 478,577,882 downwards.
TTATGCCCCGATCAGTCCTCGTTCGTAACGAGCTCATGCTGACCGCAACTCTAGATGTAGCTCTCCCTGCCCGTAATCGTGGCAGTAAAACATAATGGGTACCGATGGGGCTAGATCAAGAATGAATATGATACTGAACAAAGAAATGTACATCCTAAGGCTTCTTAAGTGGAGTGGCGTGTCGTAAATATGCCGCGGACATACCCACGGTACGTCACTCTACTTTAGTCACCTATTCCATCAACCAAGGGTCATCCTACGCTCCGAAGGTAAAACCTAACGCTCTGATACCAACTTTGTCATGACCCGAAAGTACGGAACATGACCGGCACTTAGGCTACGAACGTCTCAAGCCGTACGTGCTCCAAGTAAGCCGAGCCCAGAAATCCAAACCAAGAAAAGTAGCAGAGTGTAGGAAAACCACAATAAGTCAACCAGCTAGCAGCATAATATACAACGCCTAAAGGCCAGGATCACAACAGGAAAGGAAACTCCAAACAGCAAGAAATCCATAGAAACGTAACACGCGGCTCTGAGGTCGAAAGAATAAACATCACTGGCCTCTATCTCAAATAAGTACATGTTTGGTTGATGGAACCTCTAGATACAACTGAAATATAATATACAATGTATAATGATGGGTATGATACAAATAAACCCACCTACTAGCAAGTCACCCGAAAGAAGCAGTGCCGCAAGCCGTAATGAAACCTGTACGGCAAAACCTGCAAGAACTGGGGCACAACGGGGGTGAGTTGCCAACTCGTGAATAGAAAAACATCTACGAACAGAAAATCGCATGTATGACGCAATCCTAGGTCATACGATCAACATAATAAACCTCAAATGAATAAGTCTGAAGCATGCTAAGGTGGCAATGTAACATCTGTACATGTATGTAGTGCCAAGTACTCGTGCCAGTGCCTCAGGTAATAACATGTCATAAATATGAGGTATGTCTGCATGAAGTAATATGATGAAGTATCTGAATTGCTATCAATACACATATATTAGCGTCCCATTCCACAAATATTGGTGTAAGGGTATATATAACAGCGTCCTCATCCACTGTTATATATACAAATGAGGTGTGATCGATGTAATCAATATGAATCAATGTCAGCTATAACATGAAGTCTAGTAGTATGTGGATATCTTCCAACTAGGTAATCAATGTCTGTAAATAGGTGGATCCCGTCCACGTGTCACCCAATGACAATAAGCATCATGCATGTATATATCGTAAAGTATATGCATGGAAATATGAGGATATAATCAAATCATGGAACCTGAGTGCCTAGCATCGACACTCGAAAACATCATGAACACCTGTGCCTAGCATCGACACGTAAATCCTCATGTATCTCAGGCGCCGCACACCCTGGTCGGCCCTCATATCCATCTCATGACTCCAGTCGGTATCCTCCGGATAACCGACGGGTCCCAAATACTATCACCGGTAGGTAGTACTCCCCTGCCGGGCTCACCGTCTAACATATACGAGTCTTCTTGCCCCGGGTACCTCACCGGGCCCACTATGTATCCGCAATCGGTGCCTACCGCTCCTCGAATCGGGTATACCCACACAAGCTCTCTGGAACCGAGAAAACTCATGGTGGACGCACTGAAATATCATATCAAGGGTAACCGGGTTTTTAAAACAATTACATATTTTCCTTTGAAATATCCACGGTCCCCAAATCCAGAAATATCATGGAAACAACATATCTCAATGCGTATAATAAAAACATGATGTATGCGACATGTAAAGAAAGGTAAGCATATCATTAAGTCATGCAACGTGGAATAGTAATATGCACATGTCGAGGGAAACCGCTCTTTTTTTGAAATGAATCAGTTTTAAATAATTTCTTGCGGTTCCCAAATCTCTAATCAAGCCAGAATCATCCATGTATGTGTACAGGTATAAGTGTACAATATGCCATGCAAGAACTATATCATGAATGCAACAGTACTACAGTGTAGTGGCATGGCAATTATCGATGATGAAGTGTGTGAGCCGGCAAATGGTGTACGTGGAACATACGGATCATCGATAATGGTGCTGGTGTCCTAATAGCATGATGGTAATATCTCAATAAACACAAGTAATGCGATGCAAATAATATGAATATGCAGAATCAAATAATCAATGCAATAGTGAAGAATCTACATCAATATGTATGTGTCATGCAGTTTTGCCTTTTTGAAATAAAACGAATCGAGGTTTTTAGTAAAATAAGGGCTACGGTATTTTTAAGAAAAGATGTCCCTTTTGAATTTTTCCGTAGAATCCCTTTTTGTCTGTCTTTAAAATACTCCCGATTCGTTAGTTTTGAAATAGGTATGACTCGGGTCTAGTCTAACATCTACCATACTAACTACTGATCTAACTATCAAGTCAATCGGGAGGGGTATGGAAACCACCTAAATCTGAGTCGATATATATAAATATAAAGCTAGTAGTCGGTGATCCCACCTCAATAGTATCGCATACGATACCGTATATCATCTGACATCCTCAAGTCATGAGTGCGGATCAATCATCAATATAAAGCTCGTACGGTAAATCGTCGTACGACATCCCAATAGCTGGGTGCAGGTCAGTATCACAATCATCACATCAATTATATGGTATCCTTATCACCATCTCACATAATCTGGGGTACTGATCTAGGTCTAGTACGAATCGATACCATTATATAAGTAAGAATGCGTGTGTGAAACACACGTCCCAAGGCCCGCTAAGAATCATGTATCATATCCCAAATACGAATCACATCACATCACCGATATCATGGCACTATGCCCAATCTTATCGACTGTCATGACCCGAATATTTCGACTCATGACCGACACTTAACCACGCTACGTCTACAGGCGTAACGCGACTAAGTAAGCCGAACCCAGAAATCAAAACCATTTAAAAGTAGCGAGGGTTGAAAAAATTTAGTTAAAACATTTAGAAAACCTTAAATAGTTCAATAAGTTCTGTTAAAGTTACGTTATCATTTTAAATAATTTTGGCAGCATTTCCTTTGTAAAAGTAAACCCGAAATCGGGTATAAAACAGGATATGAGTGAAAATGAGATATAATGAAATGAAACATTCCCAAACGGGAGCAATCACGCCCAACGGCGGAAACCATCATCACAAGAGTAATATACGACGCCGTAGCGAAGAATGAGCAATAAGTAAACATCACAGAAATAAAAACTGCATATAAAAACAGTCGGCTCCTACGAGCTCGACACCAGAATACAAAATATACATCATCGTCCTCACACTGTCACTAAGTCCAGTACATATATGGTAGATGGAGAATACTAGATACAAAAGGAGTACAATAAAAGTAATCAGATACCACAACCCACCTAAAAGCAAAACAGCTCTCGCACCAATTGTAGTGGTATCTGTAGCCAAAAGATGCAAAAGGCAGCCTGCCGTGACTACTCTGAAGGGCAACCTGCAAATACTGTGGCACAACGGGGGTGAGTTGCCAACTCGTGAATAGAGATAACATATAAAGGTAATCGCGAGCATGCACGTACCGCGCTACTCTAACATATGACAGCAAGTAAGGTCTATATGCGACAAGCAGTAGGTGCGATAATCATGCAAATGCTCTGTCTGGTAAAACGACTACAGGATGAAATGCATGATAAAGAATGCTGAGTATGGGATAAACAACATCTACATGGAAATATCAATATGGAAAAATAATCGGTGCCCCAAACTGCACCCAAATCCCAAATAAACTCAGGTGCCGGCACTCTCCTCGGCCCTCAAATCCTGTAAATCTCTGAGAATCACGAGTGCCCAACATCGGCACTCAAAATATCATGAAATACTCGTGTCCAGCATCGACACGCAAATCCTCATATATCGGGCTCCGTCAGTCCGGATCAGCCCACGGGCTCCGTCTGCGGTATCGGCCCTCGGCCCCGGCAGTACGGATCATCCCACATCCATCTCTCGACTCTGGTCAGTATCCTCCGGATAACCGCCATGTCCAACCAATCACCGGTAGGTACTCGCTACCCTGCCAGGCTCATCGTCTACTCCACGAAAAACATTTCTCGCCCTGGGGAACCATACCGGGTCCACCACGAACCCGCAAACGGATCGTCCAACTCCTCGAATCGGGTTTCAAGCACACGTCTCAACATCGAGAAAACGTGTGGTGGACGCACCAAAATATCATATCACGAGGGAACGGGTTTTCAAATAGTGCATCTTTTCTTTAAAAAATTCCACGGTCCTCAAAACCAGAAATTTCATGGAAATCCAACACCAATGAGTGAATCAAATGCGATATGCTATGTACATCAAGTCACAATGTAGGTACGAGGGAGAACCGCTTTATAAAATAGTTTCAGTTTTTAAAGACATCTTGCGGCTCCCAATTTCTATGAAGATCATAACGAATCATATATGAAATGAACTACAGCAATGTAATCATGGCAATTCTACAGTGAGTGTGTCATGGCAATTACTAACGGTGTGTGTGTAACATGCAGATTAGTGCTCGTGCAACATGAACCGTTAGTAATAGTGCGGTGTTCTTTCAATTCTAAGTTTACATACATATAGCAGGGAATGCAGTATGCAACAGTAGTATACATGACAGTCAATATAGGAAAAATGCAATGTATAACTATAAGGTCCTATCAGCCCTGACGCATAACGCCATGCGGGCGATATCCTGGTAGATGTTAAATCTACTCACCGAAGTCTCGCGCTAAGTGTAGCCGACGACTTGCTTCCCTTTCTTCGCCGCGTCCGTCTTACTCGCCTGCGAACCTAGAATCACACAATATATCACACATAACCTCAAATCCACAAAAACGTGACATTAAGGTCAAACTAGAAACCCATGTCGCAAACCAAGCGCGCGTGTGCGCGATACGTAAAAACGTGTGATTACGCACCTGAAACTACCCTGACGCGTCGCGATACGCAGAAATCCCAAACCACATGCGTATCACGCGTGTCGCGAAGGTTTAAAATACGAGAAATAGGTATATAGCTCCAGATTTTCCTACAGCAAGAATAACACAAAAATACACATGCCAGGAGTCTAAGGGTCGCAGCAGACACCTATAGGACCAAACCCCAACCCAAACCTTCCCTATCTGGCCGTAATTTGCGGCCAGATCGAATTTTCCGGCGGCCACTGTACGGAATTTTGGGGTCGGGTTCTACCTGGGAGATCAGCACCTAACCAACATACTGCAGTCTTCTCAAAATCAATCTGAACTCACCGGGTCGATAGCGGATTACAGAAGCTCAAAATTTACTTAAAAACGATGAATTGCATCAAATAGGGATCTGGTGGTATTTTAGTGCAATTGGGGGTTAAGCTGGGTTAATATGGCCCTAACAACACTCCAGCAACTTACTAAAGCCAAATCAAACATCACTTGGTCATGGTTCCCACAAATCGCTACATATCGCACTAAAACGCACCAATAACCACTAATCGAAGATAAGCTACACTAAATAAGCAAACTAGGGAGTAAGTTCAGGAAGTATACCCCACACTCGACCCTAGGGAGCTGGAGGAAGAAGAAGAAGTGGAGGGAAGGAGCAGCAGCTGGAGTTGTGGCTGCTGCTGCTGCTAGCTGCTGCTACTGTTGCTCACTGTGCTGCTGTTGCTGCTTGCTGTGCTTGCTTCAGCTGCTGCTGAGCTTACTTGCTGCTGCTGCTGTGGATGCTTCTACTGCTGCTGGGGAGAGGTAAGTGTGTGTGTGAGTGTGAGAGTGAGGTTGAGAGAAAAGAATACAAGAATGAGAGGGAATCATAACCCCAAATGTCAACCCCTCCACTCTCTCTCTTCATTAAATGCAAGCATGGCTTTTGCAATGATGCATTCTATCTCTCTCATTTTCACCAAGTCAACACTAAAAGGGGAATTCAAATTAAAGCAACCATCATATAACTAATTAAACTCAATTAAAACCCAAAGGGCTTAATCCCCATGATTAAACCCACTATGGTTGCTAATCATGGTATTACCTCATTTTAAAACCCTAGTTTACATGCACATGTGTGTGCAAGCCTAGGAAAATTCTAGAAAAATATTTATTAAATTTGGAAAAATATTTGAAACTCAATTTGGTAAACTTTTTATTAAAAACCCTTTATTTAAATATAATTAGCCACTACTCACATTCTAAGGTGTTACATCGACTCACATCCAATGTCCCCCAATATCCTCGTCATCACAGTATGAACATAGCAAATATGCACGTGTGTGCGTGTGGGTGTAAACCTATTCTAGGGTTCGCGACTAGGAACCACACTAGTTACTTTTAACCCTAATCTATGCATAGTACACCTAACACATCCTAAACAACCAATTCACACATAAGCTATCATATATATAAGTACAGTATATATGGTATACTAGACATCGGACTGCGGGGGTGCTATACGCCATCCACCCGACTTCTCCCCGTAGATATAAATCTACTCACCTTTCTTATGTGTGCCGGTGCCGATGTCGCCATTTGCATCTCCAACGCTTCGACGCCACGTGGGGTACCTACAAGGATATCACACGCTAAAACACATGAAATGTCACGACCCGAAAGTACGGAACATGACCGGCACTTAAAATACGAATGTCTCGAGGCGTACGTAATCTAAGTAAACCGAAAACCCAGAAATCCAAACCAAGAAAAGTAGTAGAGTGCAGGAAAAACCAGCTTAAAGCAAGTAGTTTCAATAGCATAAGCCGAATTATGCGGTTTTTAAAAACATCAAAAATTTACTGAAAATTTCGGCAGAGTCTCCTTTGTAAATACTGGCCCCCAAACGGGATACAACATGAATAGTATACGAAATCAAGAAAAAGGCATCCCCAAGCGGGAGCTAGCTCTTCGTCAATCGACGGTCACAACCACACAAGCAATATAATATACAACGCCAACGGCGAAGATCAAAACTCAAAAAGAAACTCAAAACCACCAGAAATATAACGAGCGACTCTAAGGTCGAAAGAATAAACAACACTGGTCTCTATCTCAATAAATACATGTTTGGTTGATGGAATTTACTAGATACAACGGAATAATATTATACAAGGTAATATGCTGGGTACGATACAAGAAAAACCCACCTACTAGCAAGTCACCCGAATGAAACTGAGCCCGCAAAGCCGTAATTAAACCTGTACTGCAAAACCTGCAAGAAACTGGGGCACAACGGGGGTGAGTTGCCAACTCGTGAATAGAAAAACATCTACGCACAGAAATCGCATAAATAACGCAACCTAGGTTAATGATCATAATATATCCTCAAAAAATATACATAACAAGCAGCCTATAACAATGGCTAGGGTAATATCTAACCGAGTGAAATCTCATGTGCCCGTGTCAGTGCCTCAGGTAGCAATATATCATATGAATGAGATATGAATGCATGAAAACAGAATACATATAAATGAAGAACTGTTTTCATAAATTAGTGAGATTTCCTTCGTATTTTTAAACTGAGGTATCATAATGAAATCAGTATCAACAGTGTCCAGCATCGACACAAAACATAAATCTCACTGTCTCGAAATATCAATGTCTCAATCTCAATATCTAGGGCGCCGTCAGTCCAGACCGGCCCCTACAATCCATCTCAAGACCACGACGGTATCCTCCGGATATCCGACGCGTCGGGTAATATCACCGGTAGGTGGTGCTCCCCTGCCAGGCTCACATCGTCATCATCACGCGCTTCTTGCCCCGGGGCACCTTACCGGGTCCACCATGTACCCGAAACGGTTCATCCGTCTCCTCGAATCGGGTCTCGAAATCCATCAGCAAACTCATGGTGGACGACTCATACATCATGGGAAAAACCACACTTTTTATTTTAAAAGAGAAAAGGTTTATTTATGATTTTGCGGTTTTCCTCCAAATCCAGAAAATCTCATGGAAATACGAATCCAAAACCTCAATAACACGTAAAATAGTGAATATATGCATGAGAATCCATGAATGCGGCATAACAATGAATAACAGTATGCATGAAGTAGCAGGTAATAACTACAATGTCTAAACTACATATAAGGCAAGTACGCTATGTCAAGCAATAATATTTTCTAAGGTGTACGTGACATGGAAATTACCGATGAAGATTGTATGAGGCGGCAAGTAAGTGTACGTGGTATATACGCATCATCGGTAATGGTGCTGGTGTCCTAACAATATGATATCAACATTGCAATAAGAAATTATAACATAAGTATGCGATGCGAAGCGAACCACAATAATAAGCGGGAGCTGAATACAAGACGCAACTGTAACTAACCTGCATTAATCTAATATAAGTCCTACAAATGGTGCCTTTTGAAATAACACGAATCATGGGGTTTTGAAAATAGGGGCTACGGTGTTTTTATGAAAAGATACGTCTTTTGAAATATCCGTAGGATCTCTTGGGCTGTCTTTTAAAATACCCACGATTCGTTAGTTTTTGAAATAGGTAAGAATCGAATCTAATCTAACAACTAAACTAAACTAAAGGGCTAAGCTAACAAGCTGGACTACAGGTAAGGAAACCGCCTAATATCTGAGTCGATCCATATACATACCTGTATAAATATTAGTCGGTGATCCTGCCTCAATAATATCATATCCGATACCATATCTACAATCATACATCCCAAGTCAAGAGTGCGGATCAATCATCAAGATATAGCTCGTACGTAAATCCGTCGTACGGCATCCCCAGATCTGGGTACGGGTCAAAATCATATTCATCATACTATTCATCCGGTATCCTCTTTATCAAAGATCATAGTCTAAGGTACTGACCTATGTCTAATACAATACTAATATCATCAATATAGTCATGATCTGACTACTGATCGACAATCTCGTACAAACCGATATCATTAGCACATATCATCATCAAGGGGTATACATCGCCCAATACGGCCTAGTATCAATATCCTAGCATATCATATCTTATATCACGATCACATGTCGACCATTTTATTTATAACACTATTCATCCGTATCGCCGCCCCAAGATCCGCTATAACACCAGGACATACCTCAAGTACGAATCCTACCATATCACCGATATCACAACCACAAAACAAATCTCATCGACTCAGCTCAATTCCAAGTATCATCCACAAATCCGTATGTGAACACATAGTCCCATACCCATGTGATCACATAACTATAAGGAATCCCATGAGCACATATAAATAGGAATGTATGCAAGTATGTATGCGTGTATGTGTAGTGCAACACTACCCTAGGGTTCGCAACACTAAAATAACCCAACACATCAATATCCATCCTAAACATCGTTATTAATCCCAAATAACATATAATAATTTTTAGTGTGTATACGCATCCGTATACACCACCACGGACTGCGGGGGTGCTATACGCCATCCACCCGACTTCTCCCCGTAGATATAAATCTAGTCACCTGGTCCTCGCTCGCCGGTGCCGACGTCGCCACGCGCTTGCTTGTCGTCTCGAAGTCCACATGGGGTACCTACATATCATAACGCACCGTATCGCATTAAAATCCGACTCATGACCCAAAAACGACACGTGAATCCCACATAGGTCAAAACCTATGGTTGCTTTCACAAATCAACCCAAAAACCCTCGACGTCGGCGTACAAACGTCAAACCATCGAGAAAAATCCAAATACACTCATTTGCACATTCACGAACACTAATTTTAATATAAAATAGGTTAAAACTCACAAAAACCTCAATTTTACTTAAAAAGTCATTTTTTCGAAAATCTAGCAAGCACAATTCGCCGTTTTTGTACAAAACAAGATGTTTAAATGAATGTAGCGGCCAATATACTTATTAAATATCTTAAATAAGTCATAGAAACAATTTCCGGAATTTAATCTCATTAAATTCCAAAAACCCTAATATTCTAGTTTACAAAAATACCCTTTTTAACAATTTCAAAGCAAAAATGCACAAACTACAATTTAGCTTAGATTTGCATGATCTAAAGCATTAAACCACACTTAATAAAGTTAATGAAGTCATGAAAAACCTAAACACATTTTTAATCCCAAGTATTTAACCAATTTCAAAAATCTAGTAGGCAAATTAGCACATTAACACAATTTTTTTTGAACTAACCATTAGCACTAGCTACTAATCTTGTATTAACATGACAAAAAGCCTAAATATAACACACAACCATACACCAATTTTACAAAATCCTAACTTGCATTCAAATTCATAACTTGAATTCCAAAACTTGCAATTAAACTCACATATCCAAATTAACACTTAATTAAATTAGCTTAAGAAATTAGTAACAAATTAAGCAACAAAAATGTTTAGAATTATACCCAAAACATATGAAGATCCACAAGCATCCATGGCCTTCCAAAATGCTCTCTTTTCACAAGGATCCATGCTATACGGGCTAAGCTACAATGGGTAAGAGTCGGATTTGGGTTTTGGGATTTTTTTTGATGGATTTGAGGCAATTTTTGATGAAGTTTGAAGAGAAAAGAGAAGGGAATTGGGGGGGGGGGGCTGCTGCTGTAGGAGGGGGGGCTGCTGGAATGGGAGTGGGAGAGGAGAGAGAGGGAGGTAGAGAAAGTGGGGGAAGAAGTCAAAGTCAATTCAAGATCAAAGGTCCACCTCATTTCTCCATTTTATTTTCTTTTCTTTCATTTCTTTCCTTTGAAATTCAAGTGGGGAAAATAAATAGGGGCTGCTGAATTCAGCCATGGGGAGGAGTAAGTGGGGGTGTGTGGGTGTGGGTACGGGTGTGGAGTGATGAAAAATGATAAATACAATACCCCAAACATCCATTTACGCTAAAAAAAGCCTTTTTTCCTCAATAATTTCTAAACCGTTTTGGCAAATGATTTCGTTCCAAAAACCACATGATAAAATTTTATTTAATGTTTTATGATGCACAAAATTTGTTTCAACTCATTCCAATTTGTAATTTTCCCTAATTAAATGTATTAGTGACGGCTTAAAATAATAATAAAATACTATTTTTTTCCAGAAAATTTGAAATTTCACCACCGGCTCAATAAACACCAAATAATAGCAATTACATAGCTAGAATATGTATATTTAATTTTATAATAAAGATATTTGTATTTTGACTTTTTTACAGAAAACCCCCTTATTTTACCGTTTTTTTGAAATTTCACCGAAACGATTTTCAAAACGTTGCAATCTTCCTCCCTTAAAGAAATTTGGTCCCCGAATTTAAATTAAAACTTTCCCCAAATAATAAAATATTTCAGCCAAAACCATCAAATCGCCGGGGCTCCGAAATCATAAATACATAAAACAAATCGTAGCGCAACGCATGCGCAAGAAAAATGAGCATATAACTCAACTCAGAACTCCGTCAAGCATCCCGCAATCATCGGAGTCATGGGGAAGACATCAATACCAAATCCAAAGCAAAACCAATCTGATATAACTCGAAACTATACATGTAAAATATATTCAGGTACTGTCCTCTGACTAGTCCTGCTCAGTACGAAAACACATAGCAATATCATAAAAACGTACTGCTCTGTAAGAAAAATCAATCCCAAAATACGTGTATGCATACTACGTGCGTCTTGTGCGCACGGAAATCAAAATCCATGAATGTGCCATACATGCGCACAGAAACAACATCTAAGTGCATCGGGTGTGCACGAAACATCTGTCGTAGGCAACGTGTGTGCCTGACAGCAAAATCAGGTGCATCTGACATGCACGAAAAATCTCGATTTAGTGCATCTGGTGTGCACCAAAATCACACTTCAAAACATGCGCCCAACATGCGCGGAAATCCAATTCAGGTGCATCCATCGTGCACGAAATCATGAAATCCAATATCAAGTGCCGAACATGCGCAAAATCAAATCAGGTGCACAAGGTGCACAAAACAAATATCGAACATCACCATCGAAATCAAAGTCCAATGCATCTAAGTGCACAAAGGCGTATCACTGCACTGCAAGCTTATATAAACTATACAGAGTGCAGGAACCAAATCGTGTGCGTGCATACGCACAAAATCAACTCAAATGTCTAAAACCGTAAAATCACAAACATGTGAAACCAAAGCATGAAAACGATATCAAGTGCAACACTGTGCAAAGATCGTAAATCCTCAATCATCAAAATCAAATCATGCGAATAAATCACCCAAAACATCGAAATCAATAATGGCGGAATAGTACCGCTCACGCGCATCCTCTAAGAATCTTGGGCCAACTGTCGCGGTCACTAGTGGGACGTCTCGTCGATGATCATGAACTCTGGCTTGCTGGTGTGCGTAACAATGACCACTCCTGGGTCAAGGTCTCCATTGTGAATTACCAATCTCTCGGTCCATCGGCTCATCGGCCCTGTCAGGTGTGCTAACGGGGATGATCCCGTTCTGGCACTTCTCTGGTCATCTCTCGGTCAATCATCGCGACCACTCGTAAGACAGCATATCACTGGCGTCGGCCTCTGGCTCTCTGAATGTACGTGACACATCTGATCCTGGGTGCAAGTATCATTGCAGCAGTGTCCTGGAAGGAATCCTGCTCACGGTCTCTTCCATGTCTCATCTCTGCCAACTGTCCGGAAGTCATTGTCCTTTCCTATATCTACATCTTGCTCTGGAACGGCTGCATACCCATCGCGACTCCTTCTGGAAGGTATATCCAGTACTCTGCCTCGGCATGCGCATCGCATCTCTGCTGTCGGCGGAGTGAAACGTCATCTCATCTAGATCTGGTACGAACCACTTACTTCACTTTCTCTAATGTCGACTGCTTTGGACTCGTCTCGTCGTGGCTGCATGGACTGAGCTCCAACGGCTAACCTCATATCTGGAGTCTCCCAAGAATGCATCTCACCACCTAGCATCCGAATTAAGTCGAGCCATCCGATCGAGTCATCAAAACCTCATAATCCCCCAAGAGCTCAACCTCTTGGGCACAGTTTAATAGTATCGAGTACATACCACACCATCGGTGGTCCAGCCGTAGAAGGGCAAACCCAAGCCTCACTAATGGCGCCGTAGAGCTGCCACAAACCCGAAGGTTCAAAGGCTTTCACACGGTCATTAAGTCGAGTTAGGGTTTCATTCTTCTAGAGGGACCATAGAATTTCCTGCATGTCTTTCCGACTACTTTAAACTTGGAATAATAGGTTTCTGACATTCGATCGTCTCTGTCGACTCCCAACGTCTCCACGTGAAGTCGTCTCTAGCTGGAATCAATCTATCTGATGACCTCGCATCGGGTTAGGCGAACGATCCACATGTCTTAGTCATTCATCCACGATGACTAGCGACCTTCTATCATCTCTTAGTACAACTCGTTCTGCACTAACTCCAGCATCTGGGGCAATACCTCGTCGTTCGCAGCAATAACTGGCTCGCTCGTCTGCACGCCGAACAGTGCCTCGATCATCATGAATAAGCAACACACCAACGGTCATCAAGATCTGGCTGGCCTCTATCATTAGCTCAATCCTCTAATGTCGATCAGCACATCCGAGTAACCTCATAAAGGCGATCCGCCAAACGATCGTGGCGCGGAAACACAGTCAAAAGACACCTCTCTATAATCGGGTGTCGCCGGAATCATGCCCTGGTCAGTCCTCGTTCGTGCCGAGCTCGTGCTGACCGCAACTCTAGCCATAGCTCTCCCTGCTCGTAATCGTGGCAGCAAAACCAAACTGGTACCGATGAGGCTAGATCAGGAAGGAATATAATACTGAACAAGGAAATGTACATCCTAAGGCTTCTTAAGTGGAGTGGCGTGTCGTAAATATGCCGCGGAACATACCAACGGTACGTCACTCTACTTTAGTCACCTATTCCATCAACCAAGGGTCATCCTATGCTCCGAAGGTAAAACCTGGCTCTGATACCAACTTTGTCACGACCCGAAAGTACGGAACATGACCGGCACTTAAACTACGGACGTCTTGAGGCGTACGTAATCTAAGTAAACCGAAAACCCAGAAATCCAAACCAAGAAAAGTAGTAGAGTGCAGGAAAAACCAGCTTAAAGCAAGTAGTTTCAATAGCATAAGCCGAATTATGCGGTTTTTAAAAACATCAAAAATTTACTGAAAATTTCGGCAGAGTCTCCTTTGTAAATACTGGCCCCCAAACGGGATACAATATGAATAGTATACGAAATCAAGAAAAAGGCATCCCCAAGCAGGAGCTAGCTCTTCGTCAATCGACGGTCACAACCACACAAGCAATATAATATACAACGCCAACGGCAAGGATCAAAACTCAAAAGGAAACTCAAAACCACCAGAAATATAACGAGCGACTCTAAGGTCGAAAGAATAAACAACACTGGTCTCTATCTCAATAAATGCATGTTTGGTTGATGGAATTTACTAGATACAACGGAATAATATTATACAAGGTAATATGATGGGTACGATACAAGAAAAAACCACCTACTAGCAAGTCACCCGAATGAAACTGAGCCCGCAAAGCCGTAATTAAACATGTACTGCAAAACCTGCAAGAAACTGGGGCACAACGGGGGTGAGTTGCCAACTCGTGAATAGAAAAACATCTACGCACAGAAATCGCATAAATAACGCAACCTAGGTCAATGATCATAATATATCCTCAAAAAATATACATAACAAGCAGCCTATAACAATGGCTAGGGTAATATCTAACCGAGTGAAATCTCATGTGCCCGTGTCAGTGCCTCAGGTAGCAATATATCATATGAATGAGATATGAATGCATGAAAACAGAATACATGTAAATGAAGAACTGTTTTCATAAATTAGTGAGATTTCCTTCGTATTTTTAAACTGAGGTATCATAATGAAATCAGTATCAACAGTGTCTAGCATCGACACAAAACATAAATCTCACTGTCTCGAAATATCAATGTCTCAATCTCAATATCTAGGGCGCCGTCAGTCCAGACCGGCCCCTACAATCCATCTCAAGACCACGACGGTATCCTCCGGATATCCGACGCGTCGGGTAATATCACCGGTAGGTGGTGCTCTCCTGCCAGGCTCACATCGTCATCATCACGCGCTTCTTGCCCCGGGGCACGTTACCGGGTCCACCATGTACCCGAAACGGTTCATCCGTCTCCTCGAATCGGGTCTCAAAATCCATCAGCAAACTCATGGTGGACGACTCATACATCATGGGAAAAACCGCACTTTTTATTTTAAAAGAGAAAAGGTTTATTTATGATTTTGCGGTTTTCCTCCAAATCCAGAAAATCTCATGGAAATCCGAATCCAAAACCTCAATAACACGTAAAATAGTGAATATATGCATGGGAATCCATGAATGCGGCATAACAATGAATAACAGTATGCATGAAGTAGCAGGTAATAACTACAATGTCTAAACTAACATATAAGGCAAGTACGCTATGTCAAGCAATAATATTTTCTAAGGTGTACGTGACATGGCAATTACCGATGAAGATGTGTATGAGGCGGCAAGTAAGTGTACGTGGTATATACGCATCATCGGTAATGGTGCTGGTGTCCTAACAATATGATATCAACATTGCAATAAGAAATTATAACATAAGTATGCGATGCGAAGCGAACCACAATAATAAGCGGGAGCTGAATACATGACGCAACTGTAACTAACCTGCATTAATCTAATATAAGTCCTACAAATGGTGCCTTTTGAAATAACACGAATCATGGGGTTTTGAAAATAGGGGCTATGGTGTTTTTATGAAAAGATACGTCTTTTGAAATATCCGTAGGATCTCTTGGGCTGTCTTTTAAAATACCCACGATTCGTTAGTTTTTGAAATAGGTAAGAATCGAATCTAATCTAACAACTAAACTAAACTAAAGGGCTAAGCTAACAAGCTGGACTACAGGTAAGGAAACCGCCTAACATCTGAGTCGATCCATATACATACCTGTATAAATATTAGTCGGTGATCCTGCCTCAATAATATCATATCCGATACCATATCTACAATCAGACATCCCAAGTCAAGAGTGCGGATCAATCATCAAGATATAGCTCGTACGTAAATCCGTCGTACGGCATCCCCAGATCTGGGTACGGGTCAAAATCATATTCATCACACTATTCATCCGGTATCCTCTTTATCAAAGATCATAGTCTAAGGTACTGACCTATGTCTAATACAATACTAATATCATCAATATAGTCATGATCTGACTACTGATCGACAATCTCGTACAAACCGATATCATTAGCACATATCATCATCAAGGGGTATACATCGCCCAATACGGCCTAGTATCAATATCCTAGCATATCATATCTTATATCACGATCACATGTCGACCATTTTATTTATAACACTATTCATCCGTATCGCCGCCCCAAGATCCGCTATAACACCAGGACGTACCTCAAGTACGAATCCTGCCATATCACCGATATCACAACCACAAAACAAATCTCATCGACTCAGCTCAATCCCAAGTATCATCCTCAAATCCGTATGTGAACACATAGTCCCATACCCATGTGATCACATAACTATAAGGAATCCCATGAAAACATATAAATAGGAATGTATGCAAGTATGTATGCGTGTATGTGTAGTGCAACACTACCCTAGGGTTCGCAACACTAAAATAACCCAACACATCAATATCCATCCTAAATATCGTTATTAATCCCAAATAACATATAATAATTTTTGGTGTGTATACGCATCCGTATACACCACCACGGACTGCGGGGGTGCTATACGCCATCCACCCGACTTCTCCCCGTAGATATAAATCTACTCACCTGGTCCTCGCTCGCCGGTGCCGACGTCGCCACGCGCTTGCTTGTCGTCTCGAAGTCCATATGGGGTACCTACATATCATAACGCACCATATCGCATTAAAATCCGACTCATGACCCAAAAACGACACGTGAATCCCACATAGGTCAAAACCTATGGTTGCTTTCACAAATCAACCCAAAAACCCTCGACGTCGGCGTACAAACGTCATACCATCGAGAAAAACCCAAATACACTCATTTGCACATTCACGAACACTAATTTTAATATATAATAGGTTAAAACTCACAAAAACCTCAATTTTACTTAAAAAGTCATTTTTCCGAAAATCTAGCAAGCACAATTCGCCGTTTTTGTACAAAACAAGATGTTTAAATGAATGTAGCGGCCAATATACTTATTAAATATCTTAAATAAGTCATAGAAACAATTTCCGGAATTTAATCTCATTAAATTCCAAAAACCCTAATATTCTAGTTTACAAAAATACCCTTTTTAACAATTTCAAAGCAAAAATGCACAAACTACAATCTAGCTTAGATTTGCATGATCTAAAGCATTAAACCACACTTAATAAAGTTAATGAAGTCATGAAAAACCTAAACACATTTTTAATCCCAAGTATTTAACCAATTTCAAAAATCTAGTAGGCAAATTAGCACATTAACACAATTTTTTTTGAACTAACCATTAGCACTAGCTACTAATCTTGTATTAACATGACAAAAAGCCTAAATATAACACACAACCATACACCAATTTTACAAAACCCTAACTTGCATTCAAATTCATAACTTGAATTCCAAAACTTGCAATTAAACTCACATATCCAAATTAACACTTAATTAAATTAGCTTAAGAAATTAGTAACAAATTAAGCAACAAAAATGTTTAGAATTATACCCAAAACATATGAAGATCCACAAGCATCCATGTCCTTCCAAAATGCTCTCTTTTCACAAGGATCCATGCTATACAGGCTAAGCTAAAATGGGTAAGAGTCGGATTTGGGTTTTGGGATTTTTTTTGATGGATTTGAGGCAATTTTTGATGAAGTTTGAAGAGAAAAGAGAAGGGAATTGGGGGGGGGGGCTGCTGCTGTAGGAGGGGGGGCTGCTGGAATGGGAGTGGGAGAGGAGAGAGAGGGAGGTAGAGAAAGTGGGGGAAGAAGTCAAAGTCAATTCAAGGTCAAAGGTCCACCTCATTTCTCCATTTTCTTTTCTTTTCTTTCATTTCTTTCCTTTGAAATTCAAGTGGGGAAAATAAATGGGGGCTGCTGAATTCAGCCATGGGGAGGAGTAAGTGGGTGTGTGTGGGTGTGGGTACGGGTGTGGGGTGATGAAAAATGATAAATACAATACCCCAAACATCCATTTACGCTAAAAAAAGCCTTTTTTCCTCAATAATTTCTAAACCGTTTTGGCAAATGATTTCGTTCCAAAAACCACATGATAAAATTTTATTTAATGTTTTATGATGCACAAAATTTGTTTCAACTCATTCCAATTTGTAATTTTCCCTAATTAAATGTATTAGTGACGGCTTAAAATAATAATAAAATAATATTTTTTTTCAGAAAATTTGAAATTTCACTAGCGGCTCAATAAACACCAAATAATAGCAATTACATAGCTAGAATATGTATATTTAATTTTATAATAAAGATATTTGTATTTTGACTTTTTTACAGAAAACCCCTTTATTTTACCGTTTTTTTGAAATTTCACCGAAACGATTTTCAAAACGTTGTATGAAAACCATGTCAGAAGCCAAAATGGTGCACGCTATGCCCATAGGTAAAAACCTGTAGCCTCGCGTGCAAACACAGCCAATTACCCTCTGCCGTTGGCGTTCAAACGCCACCCGACAGAAACGAATCATCGAATACCAAAATCCATACGGAAACAAGTCGTAAATCTTGCGTCAACTCAAGAAAATCAACCCAGATTCTACCTTGGTTGGAATCAGACAAAACTAGACATACCAGGGGTCAAGTTTATATGTAAAAGAGCCGTGCACAAAAAACGAGGCAGTTTCACCCTGGTCTGGCCGCAAATTGCGGCCAGAGGGATTTAAATGGCGGCCTGAAAATGGGGGTTGGAGCTAGGGTTTTGGGTGTTGGTTCCTATCTGTCTGCACATCCTACTGCCATGTCAAAATTATTATAGGAGGTCCGGGTTGATAGCAGTTTCCAGAAAGGCCACAAAGTCGACAAAACCGATAAAATACGCCAAGTATGAACATTCAGGTAACTAACTGGAAATCTGGGGTATTCTGTGTTAAACTAGTCTCAAATACACCTAATAAGGTTACCCTAACAATCAAAACTATCACTTGGCCACATCTCACTCAAAATCACTAAAACTAGCACTATATCACAAATATAATACTAAATTTCAGCCTACTACCCATAACTTGCAAGATAGGAGTTGGGTTGCAAGATTATACCTCAAGAGATCCAAGATGAAGGAGAAGAGGAGAAGGAGAAGGAGGAGAAGGGTCTGTTGCTGCTGCTGAGCTGCTTCTACAGCTTCTGTAGTTGCTGTTGCAGCTGTTGCTGAAGCTGCTCAGGCTGCATCTGCTTGCAATCTTTTCTTTCTTTTGTTGTTGTTGCTGTAGTGGTTGTGGCTGTTGTTGCAGCAGCTACAGCCGTTGATGTTGTTTTTGTTGTTGGTGTGGAGAAGTGTGAGAGTGAGAGATCTGAGGGAAGGATGTGAGTGAGAGGGAGAGATATGAGGGAAAGCAAAAGATTTGAAATGAGATGGACCATGACACATCCTAGAGCCACCTTTCTCTCTCTGTTAATAAATGCTTGCTTGCTCAAGCCACCATAACCTCTCTCTCTCCTTAATACAAGTCAACCCCCAATCCTAATCCAATGTAAACAAAACCACACCCTTGATTAACCCCAATTAGCTTAACCAAAGGGTTAACCCATCATGGTTGGCCAAACATGGTTAACCCACCATGCTCATCTAAACATGGTAACCCTAGACTTAACCCAAGTTAACATGCACAAGTGTGTGCAGTCTAGATAAAATCCCGATAAAATATTCATAAAACCAGATAAAATATTTAAAAGCCGTTTTGGTAAACTTTTTACCAAAACCCTACATTAAACACAATTACCACTAAATAACATATTTTAGAATTTCCATAATTTTTCTTCAGAATTTTCCCCATTTATCGGTATTTAATTATACCGAAATATTAAAATATTCAATAAAATAATATTAAATTATAAAAATTCCCAAAAATAATATTATATTTTTTTGAAATGTTACAAAAATCCAGGATTTAGAAGGTATCACCTTGATCCTTTATGGAGAATTCTTGTGATAAGAGGAGATTGACCGACTGTAGCATAGGAAACAACTTCCCTATCAAGAGTATGTCATCCGCGTACAATACGAGGAACACCACCATACTCCATACTGCCCTTTTGTATATACAAGGTTCACATACCCTTTTGATGAAGTCAAACTCTTTGACTACCACATCAAAACAGATGTTCCAATTCCGCGATGCCTGCTTTATCACATAAAGCAACTTGCACACGTTTCCACTGCTCCCACTGTTTACGAAGCCCTCTGGCTGTGTACTTATAGATACTTTCTTCTAAATCACTATTTAGAAAAGCAGTCATGACACCCAGCCGCCAGATATCGTAGTTATGGTATGTAGCAATAGCAAGTAGGATCCGGATGGACTTAAGCATAGGGACTAGAAAAAGGTTTCATCATAATCGACACCTGGTCAATGACGAGTAACCTTTTACAAAAAGTCTAGCTTTGAAAGTCTCAACCTTCCCATTTACACCAAGTAATCTTCTCAAGATATACTTGCTCCTGGTGAGGATTAATCCTTCAGATAAAGCAACCAAAGTCCATACTTTGTTGGTGTATATGGATTCCATCTCAGATCGCTTAGCATCCAGCCATTCTTATAGAGTCCCCACTCCTGATGGCCTGCTCAAAACTAGTTAGGTCATCATCTCATGATGCAATCCTCGCTCCCACTGTCATAGAGAAAACCGAAGTATCTCTCAGGTGGGTGAGGAACCCTACCAGATCGGCGGAGAGGCCGAGGTTCGTTGGGAACTATTGAATCCTCCGGTTCTACTAAATCATCAGCTGTAGTTTGTATAGCTGGAACTCCTTCCTGTTCTACCTCATGACCACAAATTTGTTTCCAAAATAAATTCCTTTTCTAAAAAGGTGGCATGCCGATAAATAAAACACCTTTTGTTCCTCGGTGTGGAAGAAGATATTCCCTTGCGAATGCTTGGAATATCCAACAAACTTCCACATAACTGACATTGCCTCGAGCTTTTCCGGATTTTGCTTTTAGATATAGGCCGGACAACCCTAAATCTCAACATCCTTAAGAGATGGGCTCTTCCCATACCATATCACATATAGAGTGGTAAGCACCTGATTTGGTTGGAACCCTATTCAATAGGTATGCAGCTTCTCAAGTGCATAACTGTAAGTCTACGGTAGCGCCCCGGCCGTCAATCCGAGGCCAAACACGGAACAAAAACTTTTACTAAACCGGCGCTAACGAAGACTTGTACCCGGATCGTGCCATTAACCCGAAACTAGCTAACTACAGAGATGATAGAAAGGCTATACCGATCGATCCGGGTCCTTCGGTCTTTATCCACCATCCCTAGCTCCTCGCGGCATCTCCGATCTCGCACGATCTCCGGTCTCCTCTTCGTAAAGGGCACCACATCAAGAAGTCTTTTTACGGGCCCCGCTTCAAACCGAAGCAACTCGGACATGAAGTTTGCTAGTCGACTTGTCCAAGGTGAAGTAGAGAATGTGTGTGATAAATTTGTCTCAAGTATCCATTAATTCTCAATACATGAGATGGTATGGATGGAGGTTTAAGAATATGCCATTAATGGAGATTGAGAGCTCAAGAAGAAAGACGAAGAAGAAGAGCTTTCCTTTTTGTGTGTGATAAAAATGAGAGAGAGCACTAAAATAAAATCAACATCTCAAGAGACACCCAACACATATGGATCCCCTCTTTCTCTCTCCATCACAATCTCACACAAATAAATCAATAAAAAAGTGGCATGGCACAAAAAATAATACCATGAGTCATCACCCATGCACATGCCATAATTAATGCTCCTCATGATGACTTGAGCTCATAATAACCAATAATAAACATTAATCCAAATGTTTATGACAATAAATAGAATGACATCTTCTAAAGTAAACCCGTGACGGATCACAAGGACACCCCTCATCTGTATATACATACCTGCATCCGTATTTCAACTGAATGCGAATGCAATGAGACTAAAGTAATCCATAAAATCTAATACTATGATCCGTCTTAAACCAAAGCCCACTAGTACGATCCGTCCGATGATGATCCGTGTACAAGTGCACGTATATGATCGAACTCTGCCATAAAACCATACGGCCTCTACAACGTTTCACCCGAACTTGGGAAGCTTTCTGTGGAGGACTCTAAAGACTCGTCAATACGCTGGCAGTGGGTTTAACCACAAGCACGTCAGTGATACTAGCTGTACGTAACGGCTACCCATGTATTGACCAAAAGGGAGGCCAATGAGCGAACTCATCCTGAAACCCTACTGAGCCTGTCAGTGACAATATCCGTACAGTCCGGTCCGTTCGTCTATGAGTATCGCATGTCGGGCCTAGGGGGATGGTAAACGTCAAACCCCCAATAGCGATACAAGTCGTGTCGGAGTGTAGCCCAGAACACCTTGAGAAACTACCGGAATACCTACCAGTAAATCTCACTTTCCTTGGCCAAGGGCTTCGTGTAATGGCTCTCCTAAACACAGCGCGATCTCACCTCCAATATCGGGAGAGACGAATCCCCTGCCGATCCGCTCACTGCCTCCATGTGGCTCGGGACTGTACCCAACTAAAACCTGTTTGCACGACTCCTTTGAGCCGTGGTAGGGTAGTAATCAAAGCACAGTGGGAACTCACACGAGACAAATGACGATCTCAGGTTGATGGACTAACCTGTACGCATGTCACCAGGGAACTGCTATCTGACGACAAGTATAATACCAACTAGCATGTTCGCGGCGAGTCCTGTCCGGTGTACTCATAACCCAATGAGCATTTGTATACGTCTTTGGTGAACCAACTGACACCAATGGCTTATGAGACTGGCCATCGCCCATCGTCGGGGTCTCGATTCATATACACTAGTCTACTCATGGAGTATCGATGCCCAGTCTCGAAACTCCCACGACTAGGGACACTTTAAGGATGTGCTTATAGACTACCCAACTCTCACGTATGTGATCGCCATCATACTGCTGGTAGTCAAGCAAGAATCCTAAGGGCTCTATCAATGTGTAATAGTGATCTGTAATGTCACCTAAAACATGTACACGATGATAAAGACAAACCAGATAGCATACTATCATCTCGAGTAAGACTGTTCTACCGGTATAGGTCCTCCCTCAATCATTGCAATCACGTGCCTGCGATCCATTAATTGACTTTAAGGGCACTATATCCAACAATCTCCCACTTGCACTTAAGGCTAATTCTTGCGATGTCGCATACTCACAGCCCGTGTGATACCGAACACCCAACTCCTCTACTAATCAGTTTCACAAAGCTCGTTTGCGAAACTATTGCGTTCGAGAAATAGCCTCAGAGAGTGGATCCACCCTTATGTTTCTTTCTATGTCTTTCATAATCTCAAGTTCGCGGAGAAAGCCATCTCCTGAATTGAGCAATACCTGTATTAGAATATGTCTGGATATCTGATGGGACCTAGTTCACAAATGAACTCCAAATCCAAACTTCTTAAACTGTATCGTCAACTGAACTTAATCAGCATCCTGCGCCATGCCTCCCTCAATATCCGCTTGGACCACCTGTCCAAAATACTGCCCCTCGTCAAGAGGGAAAACTATAACTCTGACAGTCACTCTGTCATCCAGGTCACCCTGGAAGCCTGGAATGATAACCGTCTCCCGAAGGAGGCTGTCGTTATCATCTTCCTAGAACATCCACTTATGTTCTAAAACTGCTTCTGAACGTTTCTCCAGGACTGGATTAATATCAACTTGTTACAGCTAGTGCAAAAACAACATCTGGTGTGGTACTTGACATATCATGATTGACTCAATTGCCTAAGCAAGTGATATGCCAACCATGCACATCCCTCTGCCCTTTTGTCTGTAAGACACCTTTAGAGAGGGTGAATCCATCACCTGCAGGTACACAACTATGCCAGGAGTTGTTCATTCTAAAACATCTTTAGAATGCTGTCTAAGTACCCGGATTGGGAAACTACCCAAATCTAGATCTAAAACCATAGATCTAGTAACCAGAATGCCTGATATAATATCCATATCCTATGTGGAGAAACTACTGTATGACAACCACAGTATAACCGATTGTAGTATAGGAATTTCACTTCCTACTATGTGTATGTCATCCAAATACCAGTACATCACACCCTACTACCTTCTTAACAGATCCATCTCCTATTCTGATGAAGTCGAAGCCCATGACTGTCACATCAAAAATAGATGATTTATCTCCGCTATATCTGCTTTTGTCTATAAATAGACACAAGCAACTTGTCCACTACGCTTCCGCTGCTCCGACTGACTACAACAATCCTTTGGTAGAGTCATATACACGTGCACTTCTAAAGCTAGTTTAGAACGACACTGTACTTATCCTCCTGCCGGGTCTCATAGTCCAGAACAACAGTAATAGCAAGTCTGGGTAAACAAGAACCTCCCTGTCACCGTCCTTGAGGTTACCGAAGTACCTCTCGGGTGCCTGAGGTTACCCACCATATCTGCGGAGTGGCTAATGGAATGTCAAACCAGATTGAATCTTTTGTTCCTATTAAATTTTCAGTAATTGTCTGTGGTTCTGGAATCACTTCCAGTTCTACCATACTCCTACTACTGTTTTCTCAAAAAGTCCATTTTACTAAAACTGTGGCGAGTCAAGAACAATGTTTCTATTGATCTTCCAGATGGTAGAAAGTTAACCCTCGTCATAGCTTGGGAAAACACACAAACTGCCATTATTGAAATGTGCCTCGAGTTATCCAGAGTCCGGTTTTAAGCATAAGCCGGAGAACCCCATATACCTTAACAACGTTAAGATATGAGCCATTCTATATATAATATAGAAACAGAGGCACTGATTTAATTAGAACCAGATTCAAATCATACAGCTGTCTCCAGTGCATGTCAACTAAACAGAGAGAGGCCGATCAACATTACTCTACTTAAGAGTGCATCCAGATATGAGTAACCTGAAAGAGAAGCAAGTTCTCAAAACAATTATTATCAACTGAATACATACACAAGTATCTACATCTTCGATCACCTTGAAGAATCCCGATACCTGCAACACGTGGTTCTCTACTTTATTCTTGTACCTATAACTTCTCAAAACTTGACCTTGTGTTTCTACGAAACACTTGTCTAAAACTTGAGAAGTCACAAGTAAACAGAATATAGTACGAGGACCAACCCCTTTGTCCTAATGGACACCGGACAACATACAATACTTTGTATAAGTCCCCTAAGTTGAATAACTCAAACCCTGTGCGTCGTTGGTTGAAACCTGTACTATGGTTATGAAGAATTACACCGCTGTTGAATGCTCCATACCTAACCATCAATTGATATAGTTAAATGTCAATGACATAATTTCAAAAAGTTATATCTCACTTTATAAAATAAACGTACAGTTTGAAATTGGTGCATAACAACGGATATTCAAAACCAAATATTTACCGTCCGGCAAAAAACCCAGGTGATTTCCTCAAATATCACTAATTACAACGAATCCCGATATAATGAGGATGATCACCTAATTCCCAATAACTTACTCCCACATATCTGCAAAAACCATACAGATGTGAGAATCATACCTGGTAAATACATACCTTGGAGTAAGGACTAATTGGGAAATCAGTTTTCTATTAACAACGCACAGTGAAACTGAAACATGAATATGTTTCAAAGGGGTATCCTAGTATTCCTAGTAATGCCTCTTCCATTATCAGATTCATGACTGTAACCGCATATTTCTTTACCATCTCTCCAAATCCCTTTATTTTCCTTTACTCATTACCTTCTGTACACCCCTTAGGCTCAATGGTTTCCTTCCTTCCCTACCGTTCGGCACCAGCCTATGGTTTGGAAGAAAACTATCCAATAAGCGTAATAGGTGTACTGCCCTAATCCTAGGAGCACTCGCAACCTGAGAGAAGGTAAAGATAAAAGACAACTGAATAAACCTTATTCCTATTTCTCCAGAACCAGAATCCATCCTCGAATAAGGTCGTTCGAGTTCATATATAACCATACGACGGATTTATCCAATGGAAGTGGATGTTCGTAGTGATACGGGGTGTTCTGGAGAAAAGCAAAGGTGAAATAGGAGTGGCGATGAAATACTTTGTTTGGTCGTGAATGATAGCAGTTGCAATTTACTCTGCCCTCTTTCTAATCCCTTTATTTTTCTTTACTTATTATCTCCTGCACACCACACTTAGGCTAATAGGATTTCTTTATTCCCTACCTTTCGACACCTGCCTATGGTTTGGAAGAATACTATCCAATAAGCGTAATAGGTGTACTGTCTCCTAATCCTAGGAGGCCTCACAACCTGAGTGAGGGTAAAAAGGAAAAGACAACTGAATAGTCCTATTCTATCTCTCCAGAACCAGAATCCATCCTCGAAAAAGCTCCTTCGAGTTCATATATAACCATACGATGGATTTATCTAATGGAAGTGGATGTTCGTAGTGATACGGGTGTTCTGGAGAAATGCAAAGGGTAAAAGAAGGAGTGACAATGATGTATGCAACTCAGACAATCCAAAAGCCAGTGTTTTAAGAAGGTTCGGTTAACTCGGTCACTGAGTCATAGTCTAGGGTCGGGCCATGGTCGCTGCCAAAGAGAGAGAGAAAACAAACACTCTGCGTGCACTCTAACTTAGATCAGAATGGTTATCAATTTATCTAATCAGGAAGCCTCCCACTGTATCCTCAAATTCTCCTCCAAACCTCAAACAAGAATTAGTCGGGATCACCCGAGGAGTAAACCAACTCATCAGTGGAAATCGAGATCCAACTATCATCGCACGATAACGTGATGGAATCCACTCATGTTATCACACTCTAGAAGGTATGCGCATGCCTGGCTAGTTTCAGTTTCTTTAGAAACTCCCGATGTGATTTTTACCCCATGCTCTTATGACCTTGACGAAGGCCAACATATCATAAGTCACATGTCAAGTTCTATCCGTCATTTATCCAGGTTAATCTGAACCCACCCGTACATAACCTTGACGAAAGCCAAAACAGTAGTACGACTGTCCCAAACCAATGCATCTATCTATGCAGCAGAAAAATAACAAATAGCTACCATACACTATGCCTTGACGAAGGCCAACATACATAGCATGAATACTAAGTGCTACCTGTCTGAAATGACGGAGGGCTACGAATGGTTTTTGGCGAAAAACCTTTAACGTAATGAACTTGATATTGTTGAAGGAACCAGATAGCTTTTTACAAAAATATAGTGGCAAAAACCTTTGCTAAAGAGGTCACTCCCGGTGAAGGGATCTCGGCTCTTTCCCCGTAGAATGAGGTGCAGGATATTCCAACTTAATACCACGATGCAAAGCAAAAAGCAATCCACTATAGTGAAGTTATTACCCTGACGTAAAACTCTGTCCAAGGGGTCACTCCCGATGAAGGGATCTCGGCCCTTGCGTCGTCGAATGAAGTGCTGGATATTCATAACCGAATACCACTGTGCAAAAAACAAAAGAGAACGTCCTTGCAATAACAACTTTTTGAAAATTGTTCCAAAAACATCGAATAGGTTTGTTTTCCTTGCATTGATCTGAATCAACACAGTCCCATCAATTAATCACACCAGAAAAGAACGAAAATAAAATGTACGTATATACCATCCGCATTCGCCACTGGGTCCCGTCATCACCCGTTAGGTTACTTAACTAACGACAGAGCGGGGACTGGACTAGCACGGGTGTAAAACATATACAACATCTACTAGTATATATATATCAATATATAATAATCGCTCCAGGCGTGATAAATGCAACATCACAGAAAAGTAATAAGCATCACAGAACAATACAGATAACTGGGATCCCCGGGTTTCCTTCGAGGTTCCCCTGGTCGTGTGGATAGCCTGTGCAATGAAAACCTAGACCCCTACGAGTGCGGCAAGTTACCCACCAAAACCTGAAGCGAGGCAGCCCCCTTCAGCAAAGTGAATAGACCACCCAGCACTTCACGGAATCCGGTAACATGAGCACCCCACCTTGGGTCAACCTGTACCTTCTACGAGTGCGACGAATAGCCCGCCAATTCTAGAGTGAATCCCCCTCCGTCTTAAAGCCAAGAGATGCGGGCCCGTTGCCCTCTAGAAACCGGCTATCCGTGCACTCCACCGCAGGGTAATCCTAGTACAGAAAAGAAAATATGTACAGCGGGTACATCAACCTCAACCCGGTCGTGCCCCAAAAGAATAATATACAAATAGGCAGTGACGGAAGTGCACATGTCGGACGCTCGCCCCACGATATCAAATGTACAAATAATACTAAACTGTACTAACATTGCACCAAGCTATCCACCACGACAAATCTGCAACATCACAACACAACACAGAACATCAACGCGAATGTCACGTTCGCAAACCCGTCTAAAAGGACTATAGCAATTAGACAAGATTTACCGCTCGAATGACATTCGCGGTCGCAGATATAATGTAAGAACTGTGAACTAACGTATTTAAAATTTCGATCGACAAAACTTCCCGAAGTGGACCCCAAGTACAAATCCAGTACTCTAACAAATCTGGGCCCAAATAAAATATTCCAGAAACCACAATTCCACATTAAAAACACCCAGAAGAAAAATGGTGAACAGTGTCAACCATACCTCCGCGCAACCGCGGCAAACATTATGGTTTGGCCGCGGTTCCGAGGTGCGTTGGTACGATCGTTCTCCCAAATTTCTTCCAGAGTCTTAAAAAAGCCTGCACGATTTTCTGACATACCCAAAATAATTTTTAGACCAGTTTAAAAATTCGGCAGAAACTTGAAATTTGGAATCGCGGTTTTGGAAATTTCGTTCGATCGATATTTTAAACAAGTTAGAACAAGCTAGTAAAGGTTAATGGCGTGGCTCTGATACCATGTAAGTCTACGGTAGCGTCCCGACCGTCAATCCGAGGCCAAACGCGGAACAAAAACTTTTACTAAACCGGCGCTAACGGAGACTTTTACCCGGGGTCGTTCCATTAACCCTAAACTAGCTAACTACAAAGATGATAGAAAGGCTATACCGATCGATCCGTGTCCTTCGGTCTTTAGCCACCATCCCTACCTCCTCGCGGCATCTCCGATCTCGCTCGATCTCCGATCTCCTCATCGTAAAGGGCACCACATCAAGAAGTCTTTTTATGGGCTCCCGCTTCAAACCGAAGCAACTCGGACATGAAGTTTGCTAGCCGACATGTCCAAGGTGAAGTAAAGAATGTGTGTGATAACTTTATCTCAAGAATCCATTGATTCTCAACACATGAGATGGTATGGATGGAGGTTGAAGAAGATGCCATTAATGGAGATTGAGAGCTCAAGAAGAAAGAGGGAGAAGAAGAGCTTTCCTTTTTGTGTGTGATAAAAATGAGAGAGAGCACTAGAAAAAAATCAACATCTCAAGAGCCACCCCAACACATATAGCTTCCCTCTCTCTCTCTCTCTCTCCATCTCAATCTCACACAAATAAATCAATAAACTAGTGGCATGGCACAAAAAATAATGCCATGAGTCATCACCCATGTACATGCCACAATAAATGCTCCTCACGATGACTTAAGCTCATAATTACCACTATTAAACATTAATCCAAATGTTTATGAGAATAAATAGAATGGCATCTTCTAAAGCAAACTCGTGACGGATCACAAGGACAACCCTCATCTGTATATACATACCTGCATCCGCATTCCGACTGAATTCGAATACAATGAGACTAAAGTAATCCAACAAATATAATACTAGGATCCGGCTTAAACCAAAGCCCACTAGTATGATCCGTCCGATCATGATCCGTGCACAAGTGCACGTATATGATCAAACCCTTCCATAAAACCATACGGCCTTTGCAACGTTTCGCCCGAACTTGGGAAACTTTCTGTGGGGGACTCTAAAGACTCATTAATACGCTGGCAGTGGGTTTAACCACAAGCAAGTCAGTGGTACTAGCTATACGTAACGGCTACCCATGTATTGACCAAAAGCGAGGCCGATGAGCGAACTCATCCTGAAACCCTACTGAGCCTGTCAGTGACAATATCCGTACAATCCGGTCCGTTCGTCTATGAGTATCGCATGTCGGGCCTAGAGGGCTGGTAAACGTCAGACCCCCAATAGCGGTACAAGTCGTGTCGGAGTGTAGCCCAGAACACCTTGAGAAACTACTGGAATACCTACCAGTAAATCTCACTTGCCTTGGCCAAGGACTTCATGTAATGGCTCTCTTAAACACAACGCGATCTCACCCCCAATACCGAGAGAGACGAATCCCCTGCCGATCCGCTCACTGCCTCCATGTGGCTCGGGACTGTACCCAACTAAAACCTGTTTGCACGACTCCTTTGAGCCATGGTAGGGTAGTAATCAAAGCACAGTGGGAACTCACACGAGACAAATGACGATCTTAGGTCGATGGACTAACCTTTACACATGTCACCAGGGAACTGCTATCTGACGACAAGTATAATACCAACTAGCATATTCCCGGCGAGTCCTGTCCGGTGTACTTATAACCCAATGAGCACCTATATACGTCTTAGGTGAACTAACTGACACCAATGGCTTGTGAGACCAGCCATCGCCCCTCGTCGGGGTCTCGATCCATATACACTAGTCTACTCATGGCGTATCGATGCCCAGTCTCGAAACTCCCACGACTAGGGACACTTTAAGGATGCGCTTATAGACTACCCAACTCTCACGTATATGATCGCCATCATACTGCTGGTAGTCAAGCAAGAATCCTAAGGGCTCTATCAATGTGTAATAGTGATCTATAATGTCACCTAAACCATGTACACAATGATAAAGACAAACCAGATAGCATACTATTATCTCGAGTAAGACTGTTCTACCGGTATAGGTCCTCCCTCAATCATTGCAATCACATGCCTGTGATCCAATAATTGACTTTGAGGTCACTTTATCCAACAATAACCCCCAAAAGGAAATAGGCAACTCAGTAGTACTCATCATAGAGCACACCATATCACATAGGGTGTGATTGCTCCGCCCCGATACACCAATATGTTGTGGTGTATACGGAGGAGTAATGCTGAGAGAGAATCTCATTCTCCTTTAGAATATTCCAGGAATTTCATGCTCAAGTATTCTCCTCCCTGATCACATTAAAGGACAAAATACTTATACCCATTTTGGTTCTGTACTTCTGACTTATATTCATTAAATTTCTCAAAAGCTTCAGACTTGTGTTTCAAGAGGAACATATGTCCGAATCTTGAGAGAATATCAGTGAATGTAATGAAGTACATAAAATCAGTCTTGGCATTTGTAGACAGGGGACCTACATACATCATCATGTATCAATCTCAAGAGTTCACTAACTCTTTCTCTGTTTCCAATAAACGGAGCTATGGTTATCTTATCTTTGTGACATGACTGGAAAGTTTCACAAGATGTAAATTCAAACTAATTTAAATATGCATCTCTATGTAACTTAGCTAGTCGGGTCGCATTGATATGACCTAGTCTATAATGCTTCAAGAAGGATTCGTTCATTTTTGAACTCTTCCTCTTATGTGTGTTCTGTACGTTAAGAACTGTGGTTTGATTTAGAACGTATATGCTTTTAGATAACGTGCCTGAACCGATCAACTCTTGATATAGGAAATGTTTAAAACATTATCCAACAATACAAAATTATATCCTTCTTTATTAAATAAAGAGACTGATATGATGTTGTATATCAGGATCGGTATCTAATAACATTCGTTCAGAATCAATGTATTTGGTAATACAGGGTGATAACTGCCAACACCTTGGCTGCAACAATTGCACCATTTGTAACTCTTAAAACTTATCACCCATTCTCAGTTCTCTACCTATCTGTAGACCATGTAACATCTTACATTTGCGGGATCCTAATCCGGTAACTCATACTCAGGACGTAAAGGAAACTGAGAAACAGTTCTGTGCAATGAACACACCCGAAGATGATGCATCATCATGCACTTTCTTCGTTTGGGCTGCACGGGAATTCTGGTAATCTCTTATTTCCTTCTTGGTCTTATAACAATTATAAGTTGGAGCGGGACTAACATTCCCTAGCTCAGTATAACAAGCGGGTTCGGTCAATACATCCATATTATTATCTAGATTAAGGCGTGACATGGTCGCTACCTGGAGAGAGAGAGGAAAAAAACACTCAGCGTATGCTCTTGCAGGATTAGATTGGTTATTATGTTATCTAATCAGGATGGCTCCCACTGTTTTTATCAAATCTTCCTTCAAACCCTAACAGGTAAGTCTAGCCGGGATTAATTACACTCTACAAGTTCGCCAATCTTTCAGTCAGGCCAGCGCCGGTACTTTGAGGGAGGTTCCCCAGACTTTCGCACGGACCTAATTAAAATAAACCTGGTTTTCCCAGGGGCGTAACCCCGTTGAAACCTTTCTAGACACCTACTTGATCGGCTAATTGTATTGTGTAAAACTCTCCCAGGAGTAACTCTTACTCTCAGTGGGTATCGGGATCCAACAATCTCATAGAAGGTATGCAATCTCATTGCAAATTTCAACACTTGAAATTCTCGATAATATTTTACCCCTGGCTTCCTATGACCTTGACAGAGGCCAACAAACCATAGGCTGCTAGTCAAGTTCAACCCGTCATTTCTTGATTGAAATAAACCCACCCGCGCGACCCATGACGGAGGCCAACAAAGTCGCACGACTACCCTAATCCAATCACATCGTATGCTGCAGATAAGCACTAGTTAGCTACCGTACACTACGTCTTGACGGAGGCCAACAAACGTTGCACGAATACTAAGTAGTACTTATCTGAAATGACGGAGGGCTACGACAGGTTTTTAAGAAAACCTTTTGCGTAATGAACTTGATATCGTTGTAGAATCAAATGATTTAAAATGGAGTTTTTTTGAGGTTTTTGCTAGTTTCGCTAAAGAGGTCACTCCCGGTGAAGGGATCTCGGCTCTTTTCTCGTCGAATGAGGTGCAGGATATTCACAATACCACTATGCAAAGAAAAAAACTAGAAAAGTAGTCAAAAGACAAAACCGAGGGTTGTAGCATCTGCCAATTATTGCTAAAGAGGTCACTCCCGGTGAAGGGATCTTTGCTCTTTCCTTATCGAATAAGGTGCTGGATATTCTACAAGGAATACCGCTATGCAAAGCAACAACCCGAGCTACCTATTTTTGAAAATTCGATTCCACAACATCTTTAGGTTTATTTTCTTTCATTAATCTCATTAATGAAGTCCCATCATTTTAAGTTACCAAAGCATCACAGATAAATACAACGTATGCTTATACCATCCGCATTCGCCTCGATGTCCCATCATGCACCGTTAGGTTAGGTAACTAACGACAGAGCGGGGCAGGGCTAGCGCGGGTTTAAAACATAAGAAACGTCTATATAATATATCACATATACTATATACAATATCTATCTCAATATATCAAATGATCACATCACAGATATCGCAGCAGAAAACAGCATATGAAATATTGGATATACTAGGATTTCCGGGTTTTATATTAAGCCTGTATAAAACACGGATCCCACGGTCGTGATGAATAGCAAAACCCATATCCCTATACCCCTACGAGAGCAGCAAGCAACCCTAACAATTCTAGAGTTAGGAGACCCGGTCTCGACTCCTCGAGATGGTCTCCCACTGGACCCTAGAAGTCGGTCACTTGTGCTCCCCTCCTTGGGTCTATCCTATTGCGGAAAAGTAAATAATATACAATGGTGACATCATCCTCAACCCGGAAGTTCCCCAATAAATAAATATTACATACAAGCTTTTACATGAATGAAAATGAAAAACTCTCATCTCACATAAAACCCCCCGTCTATTCAAACATGACGATCCAATATAACATATCCCAGCAACACATAACATCACATGTCATCAATGTAAGTAAATATGCGTATCCCAATTGTCGTTGATATATAGCAACGAAACCGGCGATACACCACATATTACACTTACGGTCGTAGAAAAAAATTTGAAAAACTACAACAGTTGGAATCCGCAACCACCTTAGACATCATAAACCCAAAATAACTCATACTTTGGATTTCATGCCTAACCAAATGAATTCCTTAGATATCGCATGCCTAACAATTATAAACCCCGCATTTTAGTCTCAATATCTAAAACACTTTTCAATAACAAGTCGGGCAATTCAACAAGATTCCCGACATCCTGATCGAATGCTCGTCGGAAACTTTAGTAGACGGCCGCACCCCCTCGATACCGGCGACGAAGCGCACTAAGGCGGAAAGCCGCTGCCGCGAGCACCCGAACGGATGCTTTTGGCGACGGGGTTCTCCTACAGTCATTTGGTCGGGGCTATAGGGCGTGGCTATCTAATAAGGTTACCCGGCGAGTATCCGCGTACGCTACGTGATTGCGACGGACTTTTGATCACATCAAAATTCCGTGGCAACCGATCAAATGAGACTAAATTGCTAGATTTACAAAATTCAAATTAGTTTTGATTCCAAGTATTGTATCCATTCACATGATACCCGGACGATGTTAAACTTATCGATTGATTCATCAAAGTCCCACAATTTCCCAACAGCTCAACACTTGAGCACAGTTTTAGTAATTCCCAGAACATGCCACAGTACCTATGCACCAGCCGTAGAAGGGAAGACCCAAGCCTCACTTATGTCACCACGGAACTGCGGCAAACCCTAGGGTATGACCACGGTTCCGCGATCTAAAAAGTCGAGTTAGGGTTTCATTCTTCTAGAGGGTTCACAGAATTACTTGCATGTTTTTCTGAATACGTTAAACTTGGAAAAATAGGTTTTTGACATTCGATCGAACTTTTTAACTTCGCCTAGACAACATGTGAATACCCGAAACAATGTTAAAACTACGAATACGAAACACTCCGAATTGCATATAGTGTAAGATCACATCTCATGCAAAATTAGCAAAAAACAAACAACACCTGAAACACCAAATCCCAGCACCTGGAACACACTGAAAATTTCAAGCAAAACCATGATGAAGTTGCCGGCCACAACGCCACTCACCTCGGCCAAAATCCGAGAAAACCCCCTGAAATTTTAACTGTGTTTATGATATATTGCATATAACATCTGCACATGTTTAAATTTTTTTTGACAACTTTATAAAATCGACAGAAACCAATTTTTGGTGTTGCAAGTTTCGGAGTATTTCGGTTTCGAAATCTTAACAAAATCCGTCAAATTTTCTAGCATGGCTCTGATACCACTGAAGGGTTTCCTTTTACGGTAGCAAGGTTTCAGGAGGCATCTTACATGCCAAATTAAAAATTTGTCGTTCTAGCTAACCCTAACATAGAATCGTATACTAGAAATCCGACGGAATAGAGTGCAAACTACTTTGCAAGTAAAGTGAACAAGGAATAAAACCTTTGTAGACCGGTCCTTCACTTCATTAGCTCCGTGTAGTAGTCCCTTTGCTGCGATCATGATGTCCCGGACTTTAGAGAGGATCCCATGAAGAAATGAACATGCTTGCTTCGAAGTCTTCGAGAACGAAGATGATCTACGTCGAGGAGACACTAACCCAAGCTATCTCTTCACTAATTGCGAAATTAGTGAAGCAAACACCCTATACTAAATGGCAAGTAGTAGAGGATGATGAAGTAGGAAGTGGACTCACTTTAGATTTGATTTTCTCATAATATTTCATCACCTCTCAAAACCCTAGAAAACATTTTTCTTGAGCTCATGAAGAAGAAGAAGATGGAGATGAATGAGAGTTATGAATGAATAATCCATGAGGTTAGAAATGCAACCATGGTGAGTTATCCTCTCACGCCTAACTCATGTAGAGAATAAACCAAGGGCTAAGGTTAAGGGTTGGGTTAACAAATATCTTAAGCAATGACAAAAGAGTTGAATAAGTCAATGCTCTACAAGTTTCCACTAAACTCCAAGCAATGAAATTATCCATCAATTTGTAATTTGCTTAATGATAAATATTAAAAATAACATAAACCCTAGCATGGTTCTAGTCACATACTTCCTTGTTGCATATGTTGGATATATGTATGTCCTAGAGGCCATTATATGATAGTGGTTGTATGTATATATATATATATATATATATATATATATATATATATATATATATATATACAGAGGACATTCTTGCTCGACATGACAGTATGCTATCTGTTTACTCTTTATCTGACATGTTCACTTGATCATGCTTTTATTCATTTGTACATGTTGATAAAGCCCTGAGGATATTAGCTTGACTACTGTGATTATGATGTAGATCATACTAGTGGGACATGTGTAGTTTATTAGAATATCCTGAAATTTCCCTAGTCGTGGGTGTATCGAGACGGAGCATCGATATTCCAGAGTAGACTAGCGTATATGATACTAGACCCATATGATGGGCGATGGATGTTCCCATATCCATTGATGTTTGACATCGAG
This sequence comes from Agapanthus africanus, assembly GCA_030015575.1. Taxonomy (NCBI): domain Eukaryota; kingdom Viridiplantae; phylum Streptophyta; class Magnoliopsida; order Asparagales; family Amaryllidaceae; genus Agapanthus; species Agapanthus africanus. Next base: position 478,541,321 of record JASDDO010000022.1, on the reverse strand, counting down.
ATCGTATACGGGTGCTCAGTGGAGACTGGGTACACTGGACGGACTCACCGAGAACTCCTATATGGTATTATATCTAACGTCGGATAGCAGTTCACAGGTGACACTGGTACAGGTTAGTCTGTAGACTCGAGATCGTCATAGAGTCTCATGTGTTCTCCTACTATGCTTTGATTTCCACCCTACCACGGCTCTAGTGAGTCGTGCAAACAGGTGGCTTTTGGGTACAGTCCCGAGACACATGGAGGCAATGAGCGATAGGAGGGGTTTCGTCTCTCCCGGTATTCGGGGTTGTTGTTGCGCTGTGCACGATTGGCTATATCAGTAATTCCCTGGCCAGGGCTGTTGAGAATTACTGATAAGAGTTATCAGTAGTTTCTCGATCTGTTATAGAACATTCATCGGCACGACTTATTGAGTTATTGGTGTCGACGTTACCATCCCTAGTCTTAATATGCAGCGTATCTGACGAGGAGACCGGACTGTACGGTAAGTGTTACCGGTTAGCTCGACAGGAGTTTTGACAGGTTCGCTTGTTTTTCTTCTGCTCTCTCAATACCCGGGTGGCCGTTACGTTTAGCTGACCGCTTGCGGCTTGTGGGTGTTTGATATGATCATCGCTTACTGCCGGCACATTGACGAGTCTTAGAGTCCCACAAAGGGGTTACCTAGCTCAGGCGAAACGATGTGGGGTGCATATGGTAATATGCGCGGATGCCTGATTAAATGCGTGTATGTGATACCGCATTATAATCTGGCGTTATCTTTTGGTCGGGTCGTATGTGATATGACCGGTATATTAAATCAATTGTTGATTTAATATTATTGACTATTAGTCTTTTCACTTATAACCTTTTCTTTATTTATTGTATGCATGAATGTATGTATGTACATATATTGATATGAATGCACACATGCATGCATACATGTGTCATGGTGATGATACATTGGAATTGGCTATGCATGACTCACAAGGTTTGGATATTTATTTATTTTGATTATTGATTAATTAATAAATTAGAATTATATCATGGTTGCTTTTTTTCTACACATTTCCATTGTTGATCTCTATACTTAACCATGATTTAATCTCTACACTTATTCTTTAACCAAATAACAAAATATCTAGATATTTTCTAATCTTGGTTATGAGTGAGTGTGACCCTCTCTCATATATTATTATTCATTTTATTATTGGCATAACAATTATCTTGAGCTTGCGTAGCCTCTTCCTACTTCTTCTTCCTCAAACCTTACTACCACTTCATAAGTGAGTGAAGGAGATAGAAAGAAAAGAATTTTAAGTGAGATCAAAACCCACATCACCAATCTACACTAGTTTAGCCCACTAGTTTAGGTTGTTTTGCATCACTTCTACTTGTTCTAGTGAACCAAGGAGCTTGAGCCAAGGTACTCTGCGGTGGATCGTCGTGGACAACGAAGGACTCAAACGGACCCGTCCAAACACCGAGTTGAACCAAGGAGTCTAGAAAAGAGGTCTACAAAGGTTGTATTTACTTTCACTTAGTGTTAGACTCTTGTTATAGTATGAGATACTTTTTTTGTTACCCTAAACATCTAGTTTGATCCTAGGTTAAGATTACATAGCACCCAAAATTTTAATTGTAGCATGTGTGTTGCTAGCAAACCCTACTCAAGGTGCTAAGGAATCCCAGCATGGCATTAGAGCCAAGCTATAGCTTTAGAGTAACCTAGACGACGTTAAAAAACTTTGAACGAACATCGATTACCCGGAAAAACCCTTCTCTCGAAATTTTTCAAAATGTTGGAATTTTTCACATTAAAAATATTCAGAAAATCATGCAGGTAATTCTATGGACCCTCTAGAAGAACGATACCCTAACTCGATTAAATGACCGCGGAACCGCGCCAGAAGCATGCCTTTGGCGGCGGTTCCGCGGCGCCATTTGTGAGGCTCGGGTCGGCCCTTCTACGGTTGGTCCATAGGTACCGTAGCATGCTTCTTGGTAATTTTAATACTGCTAAGGTGTTGAGCTTCTCTGTGGATTTTTGGGTAATTGATCAAATGGTTTAACATCACCTAGTTTATTTGAATGTAATACAATAATTGGAATCTACACTTATTGGTTTTTGTGATAAGAAGTCTAAGGGTAGTGATGATTCCAAATATTGTAGATTGACGTTCTTTTTTTTTCTGCGACCGTAAGTGTAGTATATGGTGTATCGCCGGTTTCGTTGCTATATGTCAACGACAATTGGGGTACGCATACTTGCTTACATTGATGAAATGTGATGTTATGTGTTGCTGTGATATGATGCATTGGATCGTCGTGATTGAATGGCCGGGGTTTTTTATGTGACATGAGGGTTTTTCTTTTCATTCATGTAAAATTCATTTGTATGTAATATTGTTTTAATTGGGGCACATCCGGGTTGAGGATGATGTTACCGTTGATGTATATTATTTACTTTTCCGCATTAGGATAGACCCAAGGTGGGGAGCACAAGTGACCGGGTTCTAGAGTCTAGTAGGAGGACATCTCGAGGAGTCGAGACCGGGTCTCCTAACTCTAGAATTGGTAGGGTCACTTGCCGCTCTCGTAGGGGTCTAGGGTGTGGGATTGGCTATTCATCATGACCGTGGAACCCGTATTTTCTATCGTTGGCTAAATATAAAATACGGAATTCCTAGTATATCCTATATTTTCATATATATGCTTCTGTTGTTCATATTCTGTGATGAGATCGCTTTATATGTTGAGACGAATGGTATTATTATATATATGATATATAATAAGCGTTACTTATATTTTACATCCTCGCTAGTCCTGTCCCGCTATGCCGTTAGTTATGTAACCTAACGGTGCATAACGAGACATCGTGGCGAATGCGAATGGCATAAGTGTACGTTCTATTTTCGTTTCTTTTCTGTGATGGCTTAAGGACTTAAATGATGGGACTACATTAATATGATTAATGTAAAGGAAAATAAACCTAAAAAGATGTTGTAGAATCGAATTTTAAACCCACTCGGCTTTTTACGAAAAAGCTACATTTCAAAATTGCGGAGCTTAAGCCACTCCTTTTGAAAAACCATTTGATTCTACAACGATATCAAGTTTAAAGCGTTAAAGTTTTTCTTAAAAACCATCTGCAACCCTCCATCATTTTAGGAAGTAGAGTACTTAGTATTCATGCTACATTTGTTGACCTTAGCCAAGGCGTAGTGTACGGTAGCTAAGTGATGTCTTCCTATATAGCATATGATGTGATTAATTAGGACATGCATGTGACTTTGTTGACCTTAGCCAAGGGTCATGTGAATGGGTCTAATTAATCAAGAAATGACGGGTTGAACTTGATTAGTGCTTGTGATTTGTTGACCATAGCCAATGTCATGAGTGCTAGGGGTAAAAACCATATCGGGAGTTTCAAGAGTTGAAATATGCAATGAGATTGCATACCTTTCATATGATGGTTGGATCCCGATCACACTGTGAGCAAGAGTTGCTCCCAGGAGAGTTTTGCACTTTACAATTAGCTAACCCATTAGGTGTCTAGAAATGTGTCAACGGGGCTACGCCTCTTGGAAAATGAGGTTTACTTTAATTAGGTCCGTGCCAAGCACGGGGAACCTCCCTCAAGTACCGACACTGGCCTAGCTGAACGGTTAGCGAAGTTGTAGAATGTAATTAATCCTGGCTAGTTTTCCTTTTAAGGTTTGAAGGGGAATTTGATAAAAGCAGTGGGAGACATCGATTAGATAAGATAATAACCAATCTGATCTTTGCAAGAGCTTTCGTTGAGTGTATTCTTTTCTCTCTCTTAATGGCAGATACCAATGACTGGACTTAAGCTTCTACTAGAGAAAAATAAACTGATTTGGACCAATTATAAAGACTGGCTGAGAAACATTAACATTGCCTTGACTTATGATAAGGTATCATATGTCCTCACGCTCCAGCCCCGCCAGTCCCAGGTCCTAAATCTTCAGTTGCGGATAGGGAAGTCCGCAAGACATGGGACGCTGACTGTGCCACGGCCAAATGCCTCACGCTTGCATCGATGGATAACATACATCAAAAGCAGCATGAGCAGATGGATGTCCAATCCATTTTTCTCCATACAAAAGAGTTGTATGGGGAGCAATCTCGTGTCCTACGATACGAAGCGTCTCGAAAACTGTTACAGATGTGGATGGATCCTGGCACACCAGTAGGTGACCATGTTCTGAAGATGATAGCTCTTATAGAAGAGCTTGAGGACCTCGGATGGACAATGGAGAACGAACAATATATTGATATTATTCTATAGTCTCTTTCCCCTACCTTTGCTCAATTTGTAGTAAACTTCAACATGCACAACATGGAGAAGTCACTACCTGAACTTCTCAATATGTTGAGAAGTACAAAGAGCACGCTCAAGTCAGTGAAGACTCCCGCTTTGATTGCTGGGCCATCTTCCTCTTCTCGCCCAAAAGCCAAGGCCAAGGAAAAGATGAAGAAGAAACCCACCAAACCTAGAGGTGGAGTTAAAAAGGTTAAGGGGAAAGACAAGTCCACGGCTGGAGAATCGGGGAAAGGGGAATGTTATCACTGCTACAAATCAAGACACTCGAAGTGCAACTGTGCTGAGTACCTGGATCTCAAGAAGAAGAAGCATGGTGATGCTTCCGGTTCAGGTATGTTTGTGACTGAAAACCGTTTTTCTATAAACTCTGCTTCCTGGGTATTAGATACCGGTTCAGGTTTTCACATTTGCAATTCCATGCAGGGGCTAAGAAATAGCAAAGCTTTGAAGACAGGTGACCATACTCTCCGGGTTGGAAACAGTTCCAATGTACATGTGGCTTCAGTGGGAGAGTATCACCTAGGGTTGCCATCAGGGTGTATATTGGTTTTGAACCCTTGTTATTATGTACCTAGTATGCTTTGTTATATAATATCCGTTTCTTTGTTAGACAATGAAGGATATAATTTTGTATTGCAGAATAATGTTTTGAACATTAACCTGAATCAAATGTTGGTTGGGTATGGTACACTTAATAACGAGATATACGTCTTAAATCAACACACAGTTTTCAGCATACAACACACTAATAAAAGAAAACTTTCAGAAATAAATGAAGCTTTTCTTTGGCATGTAGACTTCGTCATATTAACGAAACAAGACTAAACAAGTTACATAAAGATGGATATTTAAACCCTTTTTAATATAAATCTTATGCGACTTGCCGGTCTTGTATCAAGGGTAAAATGACCAAAACTCTGTTTACAGGACTCGGAGAAAGAGCTTCTGAGCTCTTAGGCCTCGTACATAGTGATGTATGCGGGCCAATGTCTACACAGGCTAGAGGCGGTTTTTCTTACTTCATAACTTTTACTGATGATTTCTCAAGATTCGGTCATGTGTTTTTATTGAAGCATAAGTCTGAAGCTTTCAAGAAATTCACTGAGTACAAACTTGAAGTAGAGAAACAAACCGGATTGAGTATCAAGATGCTTCGATCAGATCGAGGTGGGGAGTACTTCAGTACAGATTTTGCAGACTTTCTAAAAGAGAATGGGATTCTCTCTCAGCTCACTCCTCCTTACACACCACAGCACAACGGTGTGTCAGAAGGTTGGAATCAGACCCTATTAGATACGGTTCATTCCATGATGAGCGATACTGAGTTACCTGTCTCATTTTGGGGGCATGCATTGGAGACTGCAACGTTTCTATTAAACAGGGTTCCAACCAAAACCGTGTCTACCACACCATATGAGATATGGCATGGGAAGAGGCCATCTCTTAAACGAGTTAAGCTTTGGGGTTGTCGGGCCTATGTCAAAAAGCAGAATCCGGAAAAACTCGAGACACGGTCAGTCATGTGTAAGTTTGTGGGATATCCAAAGAATTCATATAGATATCTGTTCTACCACAAGGAGGAACAAAAAGTGTTTGTCTCTCAACATGCCACATTTTTAGAAAAAGAATTTTTTACAAATGATACAGATGGCAGTGTGGTAGACCTAGAAGAGGTTCTAGAGATACAAGTTACAAATGACGACTTGGTTGAACCGGCTGTTACAACAGAAACTAATGAACCTCAGCCACTCCGTAGATCTGGTAGGACTTCTCGCCCACCGGAGAGATACTACGGTTTTCTCATTGATGGTGATAGAGAAGATTGCATCATGGATGATGATGATCCTACCAGTTTTCAGCAAGCTATCACGAGTGGAGACTCTGTGAAGTGGCTGGATGCCATGAGATCTGAAATGGAGTCTATGTACACCAACAAAGTATGGATATTGGAAGTTGTACCCTCTGGGGTAAAACCCGTAGGATGCAAATGGATCGTTAAAAGAAAGATTGGTGTAGATAGGCAGGTGGAGACCTATAAGGCAAGACTTGTGGTGAAAGGATTTCGTCAAAGAGCAGGTCTAGACTATGACGAAACATTTTCTCCCGTAGCCATGCTTAAATCCATTCGGATCCTACTTGCTATTGCTGCTCACTACGACTATGAAATCTGGCAGATGGACGTTAAAACTGCATTTCTAAATGGGGATTTAGAAGAATGCGTTTATATGGATCAGCCAGAAGGCTTCGTTGACAGTCGGAGCAGCGGGAAAGCATGTAGATTGCTTAAATCCATTTATGGATTAAAGCAGGCATCACCGAGTTGGAACATCTGTTTTGATGATGTTATCAAAGAGTTTGATTTCATCAAAAATACAGATGAACCTTGTGTTTATAAGAAGGTTGTAGGGAGAGCTGTCACATTCTTCGTATTGTACACGGATGCCATTCTTCTGATAGGAAATGATATTCCTATGCTAAAGTCGGTCATATCATTCTTATCATAAAGGTTCTCCATGAAAGACCTGGGTGATGCCACGTACATATTGGGCATTCGGATCCATAGGGATAGATCCAAAAGGTTATTGGGATTGTCCCAAACCAGGTATATCAACACCATCCTAAAGAGACATAGTATGGAAGACTCCAAACGGGGTGCCTTACCCGCTTTCCATGGAGTCACTCTCTCCAAGGACTTTTGCCCAAAGACTGATGAAGAGAGAGCTCGCATGAGCATTATACCCTATGCTTCAGCCGTAGGATCTATAATGTATGCGATGTTATATACACGCCCTGATGTAGCTTATGCACTCGGTGTAGTAAGCAGGTATCAGTCCAATCCAGGGAAGAATCACTGGATAGCGGTGAAGAACATTCTTAAGTACTTGCGTAGGACTAAAGAATTGTTCTTGGTGTATGGTAACAGAGATCTCCAAATGGAGGCCTTTACCGATTCGAGCTTCTAGAGTGATAAGGACGACAACAAATCTATCTCTGGGTTTGTATTTACCCTCAATGGAGGGGCGGTGAGTTGGACGAGTTCCAAACAGGATACCGTTGCAGACTCTACGATGGAAGCTGAGTACATTGCTGCAAATAATGCCGCCAAGGAAACCATCTGGATGAGGAAGTTTGTCTCGAAGCTAGGAGTAGTTCCAATTATTATTGATCCAAAACCATTGTATTGTGATAATAATGGGGCTATGGCGTTAGCCAAGGAGCCCAGGTCCTATCAGCGGTCCAGGCACATCTTGAGGCGTTTTCATCTGATCCGGGAGATAGTTCATCGCCGCGAGATCGAGATTAGGAGAGTAGACATAAAGAATAACACCGCGGATCCACTCACCAAGGCCCTCCCTCAGACGCAGCATGAGCGACTTTTTGAGATCTTGGGTATGAGACATGCCAACAACTGGACTTAGTGCAACTGGGAGATTGTTGGATATATGTATGCCCTAGAGGCCATTATATGATAGTGGTTGTATTTATACATGTGTGTGTGTGTTTGTGTGTGTATACAGAAGACATTCTTGCTCGACATGATAGTATGCTATCTAGTTACTCTATATCTGACATATTCATTTGCTCATGCTTTTATTCATTTGTACATGTTGATAAAGCCCTGAGGATATTAGCTCGACTATTGTGATTATGATGTAGATCATACTAGTAAAACATGTGTAGTTTATAAGCATATCCTGAAATGTCCCTAGTCGTGGGTGTATCGAGACGGGGCATCGATATTCCAGAGTATACTAGCGTATATGATACTAGACCCATATGATGGGCGATGGATGTTCCCATATCCATTGATGTTTGACATCGAGATCGTATACGGGTGCTCAGTGGAGACTGGGTACACTGGACGGACTCACCGAGAACTCCTATATGGTATTATATCTATCGTCAGATAGCAGTTCACAGGTGACACTGGTACATGTTAGTCTGTAGACCCGAGATCATCATAGAGTCTCATGTGTTCTCCCACTATGCTTTGATTTCCACCCTACCATGGCTCTAGTGAGTCGTGCAAACATGTGGCTTTTGGGTACAGTCCCGAGACACATGGAGGCAATGAGCGATAGGAGGGGTTTCGTCTCTCCCGGTATTCGGGGTTGATGTTGCACTGTGCACGATTGGCTATATCAGTAAGTCCCTGGCCAGGGCTGTTGAGATTTACTGATAAGAGTTATCAGTAGTTTCTCGATCTGTTATAGACCATTCATCGACACGACTTATTGAGTTATTGGGGTCGACGTTACCATCCCTAGACTTAATATGCAGCGTATCTGACGAAGAGACCGGACTGTACAGTAAGTGTTACCGGTTGGCTTGACAGGAGTTTTGACAGGTTCGCTTGTTTTTCTTCTGCTCTCTCAATACCCGGGTGGCCGTTACGTTTAGCTGACCGCTTGCGGCTTGTGGGTGTTTGATATGATCATCGCTTACTGCCAGCACATTGACGAGTCTTAGAGTCCCACAAAGGGGTTACCTAGCTCAGGCGAAACGATGTGGGGTGCATATGGTAATATGCGCGGATGCCTGATTAAATGCGTGTATGTGATACCGCATTATAATCTGGCGTTATCTTTTGGTTGGGTCGTATGTGATATGACCGGTATATTAAATCAATTGTTGATCTAATATTATTGACCATTAGTCTTTTCACTTATAACCTTTTCTTTATTTATTGTATGCATGAATGTATGTATGTACATATATTGATATGAATGCACACATGCATGCATACATGTGTCATGGTGATGATACATTGGAATTGGCTATGCATGACTCACAAGGTTTGGATATTTATTTATTTTGATTATTGATTAAAGAATTATTTAGGATTATATCATGGTTGCTTTGTTTCTACACACTTCCATTGTTGATCTCTACACTTAACCATGATTTAATCTCTACACTTATTCTTTAACCAAATAACAAAATATCTAGATATTTTCTAACCTTGGTTATGAGTGAGTGTGACCCCCTCTCAAATATTATTATTCATTTTATTATTGGCATAACAATTATCTTGAGCTTGCTTAGCTTCTTCCTTCTTCTTCTTCTTCAAACCTTACTACCTCTTCATAAGTGAGTGAAGGAGATAGAAAGAAAAGATTTTTAAGTGCGATCCAATCCCACATCACCAATCTACACTAGTTTAGCCCACTAGTTTAGGTTGTTTTGCATCACTTCTACTTGTTCTAGTGAAGCAAGGAGCTTGAGCCAAGGTACTCCGCGGTGGATCGTCGTGGACAACGAAGGACTCAAGCGGACCCGTCCAAACACCGAGTTGAACCAAGGAGGTCTACAAAGGTTGTATTTACTTTCACTTAGTGTTAGACTCTTGTTATAGTATGAGATACGTTTTTTGTTACCTAAACATCTAGTTTGATCCTAGGTTAAGATTACTTAGCACCCAAAATTTTAATTGTAGCATGTGTGTTGCTAGGAAACCCTACTCAAGGTGCTAAGGAATCCCAGCAGCATATGTAACCTAGCATGACACAAACATGCACACAAACATACATATCACATATATATAATGTGCACATCAAGTGAGAAAAGAAATCATAAGTGAGCAAGTATTAGTTAATGTAACTTAATATATAAAATATATAATTATACATTAAATTATTAAATCAACATTTGTTTCGATAACCAGGCTATATATCATATAACCGACCGATATCACAAATCGCGAGAATAGAATACGGTATCATATATCGTATTAATCTCGGTCCCACACATATCACATATATGCTCCTACTCCGTTTCGCTTGAGCCTGGAAACCTCTGTGTAGGACTCTAAAGACTCGTCAATACGCCGGCAGTAGGTGATGATCATATCAAACACCCACATGCCGCAAGCGGTCTGCTAAATGTAACGGCCACCCGGGTATTGAGCGATCAGAAGATCAACAAGCAAGCCTGCTCATACTCCTACGAATCCAATCAGTAACACTACAGTACAATCTGGTCTCTTCGTCTGATATGTCGCATATCTCGTCTACGGGTGGTAAACGTCAGACCCCAGTAACTCCATAAGTCATGCCGATATGAGGCTCATAATGGGTCGAGAAACTACAGATAACACTTACCAGTATAACTCTGAAGCAGCCCTGGCCAGGGACTTCCTGTTATAGCCAATCGAGCACAGCGCACCATCAACTCCCAATACTGGGAGAGACGAAACCCCTCCTATCGCTTATTGCCTCCATGTGACTCGGGACTGTACCCAAAAACCACCGTTTTGCACGTTCTCTTGAACGTGGTATGGTGGAAATCAAAGCACAGTGGGAATCACACAAGACTCTATGACGATCTCGGGTCTACAGACTAACCTGTACCAGTGTCACCAGAGAACTGTTATCTGACAATAGGTATAATACCATCTAGAAGTTCTCGGCGAGTCCGTCCAATGTACCCAGTCTCCACTGAGCACCCGTATACTATCTCTGATGTCAAACACCAATGGATATGGAATCATCCATCGCCCATCTACATGGGTCGAGAAGCTATACGCTAGTCTACTCTGGTATATCGATGCCCTTTCTCGATACACCTACGACTAGGAACATTTGAAGGATGTACTTAGCGACTACTCTGTCCCCAATAGTATGATGTGCATCATAATCCTGGTAGTCAAGTACACATCCTAAGGGCTTTATCAACATGTAATATAGAGACAATAAGTATACATGTTAAGATAAAGTGCAACCAGATAGCATACTATCATGTCGACCAAGAAAGTCCTCCCTATATATATCCAAGCATCCACTACAATATACATCGTATGTACAGTAATGGCCTCTAGGGCATACATATAACTAAAAGGGTTAATATATGATATTAACTCACCCATGGTTCACATTTTTCTTAACTTCGTGAATTCCATGAGAGAATAGATCATCTTCTTCCTCAAGCTCACTAGCTTTTGTGAAGTGATGAAAATATTGTGAGAAAAATAAAACTAAAGAGAGCCCATTTCCTATTTCATCATCCTCTACTATTAGCCATTTAGTTTAGGGTGTTTGCTTCACTAATTTCACCATTAATAAAGAGGTAGCATGAGCTTGAGTCTCCTCGACGTAGATCATCTTCAGCCTCGAAGACTTCGAGCAAGCTTGTTCATTTCTCCGGAAGAAACCTTTCTAGAGTTCGGTTGTTCATGACTTGTAGCGAAGGGACTACTACATGGAGCATTAGAAGTGAAGGACCGGTCTACAAAGGTTGTATTCCTCATTCACATGCTTGCAAAGTTGCTTGCATATTGTTTCGTCGCATTTTCTAGTATACGATTCTTGGTTAGGGTTAGCTAGTACGGCTAAAATTTTAATTTGGAATGGAAGATACCTCCCGAAACCTTGCTGCCATGCCAGGAACCCTGCAGTGGTATCAGAGCCATGCTATAAAATTAGACGGATTTTGTAAGATTACGAAACCGAAACGACTCCGAAACTTGAAACACGAAAACCCACTTTCTGTCGATTTTAAAAGGTCCTCTAAATTTTTTTAAAATAACTGCAGAATGTTGTATGAGATGCAACATGAACACACAAGAAAATTTACCCCCTCACGCCGGAAAATGGCCGGCCACATGCATATAAAATCCGGCTGGCTCGGGTGAACAGTGAAATTTGGGGTTGAATTTTTTGGTGTGTTCCAGGCTCTGGGTTTTGGTGTTTTAGGTGTTGTTTTTTTTTCTAAGTTTGCATGTGATGTGATCTTACACTATAAGCAATTTAGAGTGTTTCATATTTGTAGTTTTAACATTGTTTCAGGTATTTGAATATTGTCTAGGCGAAGTTAAAAAGTTCGATCGAATGCCAAAAACCCATTTTTCCAAGTTTAATGTATTCGGAAAATCATGCAAGTAATTTTGTGACCCCTCTAGAATAATGAAACCCTAACTCGACTTTTTGGATCGCGGAACAGTGGTCATACCCTAGGGTTTGCCGCAGTTCCGTGGCGACATGAGTGAGGCTTAGGTCTGCCCTTAAGGTACTGTGGCATGTTCTGGGTATTATTAAACTGTGCTCAAGTGTTGAGCTCTCGGGGAATTGTGGGACTTTGATGAATCGATCGAAAAGTTTAACTTCGTCCGGGTATCATGTGATGGGATACAATACTTGGAATCTAAACTAATTTGAATTTTGTAAATCTAGCAATTTTGTCTCATTTGATCGGTTGCCACGGGTTTTTGATGTGATCAAAAGTCCGTCGCAATCACGTAGCGTACGCGGATACTCACCGTGTAACCTTATTAGATAGTCATGCCCCATAGCTCCGACCAAGTGACTGTAGGAGAACCCTGTCGCCAAAAGCATCTGTTTGGGTGCTCACGGCCGCGGTGTTACGCCTTAGTATACTTCGTCGACGGCATCGGGGGTGCGGCCGTCTGCTAAAGTTTCCGAATAGAATTCGATCAGGTTATCGGGAATCTTGTTGAATTACCAGACAGGTTATTGGAAAGTGTTTTCAAAATCGAGACTAAAATGCGGGGTTTATAATTGTTAGGTATGTGATGTCTAGGGAATTCATTTGGTTAGTCATGAAATCCGGAATATGAGATATTTCGGGTTTATGATGTCTAAGGTGGTTGCGGATTCCAACTGTTGTAGTTTTTCACTTTCTTTTCTGCGACCGTAAGTGTAATATGTGGTGTATCGCCAGTTTCGGTGCTATATGTCAACGACAATTGGGATATACATATTTACTTACGTTGATGACATGTGATATTATGTGTTGCTGTGATATGTTATATTGGATCGTCGTGTTTTGAATAGCCGGGATTTTTTATGTGAGATGAGAGTTTTTTATTTTCATTCATGTAAAAACTTGTATGTAATATTCTTTTATTGGGGCACTTCCGGGTTAAGGTAGATTTCACCGTTGATATATATTATTTACTTTTCCGCATTAGGATAGACCCAAGGAGGGGAGCACAAGTAACCGGGTTCTAGGGTCCAGAGGGAGACCATCTCGAGGCGTCGAGACCGGGCCTCCTAACTCTCGAATTGGTAGGGTTGCTTGCCGCTTTCGTAGGTGTCTAGGGATATGGGTTTGGCTATTCATCGCGACCGTGGAATCCGTGTTTTATACAGGCTTAATCTAAAACATGGAAATCCCAGTATATCCAATATTTCATATGTTGATTTCTGCTGCGATATTCTGTGATGTGATCACTTTATATGATGAGATAGATACTGTGTATAGTATATGTGATATATTATATAGACGTTGCTTATGTTTTACACCAGCGCTAGCCCTGCCCCGCTCTGTTGTTAGTTACCTAACCTAACGGTGCATGACGGGACTTCGAGGCGAATGCGGATGGCATAAGCGTACGTTTGATTTATCTGTGATGCTTAGGTAACTTAAATGACGAGACTTCATTAATGAGATTAATGAAAGAAAATAAACCTAAAGATCTTGTGGAATCGAATTTTCAAAAACAGGTAGCTCTAGTTGTTGCTTTGCATAGCGGTATTCCTTGCAGAATATCCAGCACCTTATTCGATAAAGAAAGAGCCGAGATCCCTTCACCGGGAGTGACCTCTTTAGTAATAACTAGTAGATGCTACAACCCTCGGTTTCGTCTTTTGATTGCTTTTCTAGTTCTTGCTTTGCATAGTGGTATTTGTGAAATATCCTGCACCTTATTCGATAAGGAAAGAGCCGAGATCCCTTCACCGGGAGTGACCTCTTTAGCAAAACTAGTAAAAGCCTAAAAAACACTCCGTTTAAATCATTTGATTCTACAACGATATCAAGTTCATTACGCAAAAGGTTTTCTTAAAAACCTGTCGTAGCCCTCCGTCATTTCAGATAAGTACTACTTAGTATTCGTGCTATGTTTGTTGACTATATTAAGGCGTAGTGTGCTGTAGCTAATTAGTGCTTATCTGCTTTAGCATAAGATAAGATTGGATTATGGTAGTCGTACGACTTTGTTGACTATGTTAAGGGTCATGCGGGTGGGTTTAATTCAATCAAGAAATGTACGGGTTGAACTTGACTAGCACTTATGATTTGTTGACTATGTTAAGGTCATATAGCTGCTAGGGGCAAAATATTATCGGGAATTTCAAGTGTTGAAATTTGCAATGAGATTGCATACCTTCTATGAGATAGTTGGATCCTGAAACCCACTGCGAGTAATAGTTACTCCTGGGAGAGTTTTGCACTTTATAATTAGCCGATCAAGTAGGTGTCTAAAAAGGTGTTAACGGGGTTACGCCCCTGGGAAAACGAGCTTTATTTTAATTAGGTCCGTGCGAAAGCACGGGGAACCTCTCTCAAAGTACCGGCACTGACCTGGCTGAAAGATTGGCGAACATGTAGAGTGTAATTAATCCCAGCTAGTATTTCCTTTTAGGGTTTGAAGGAAGATTTGATAAAAACTGTGGGAGCCATCCTGATTAGATAAAATTATAACCAATCTAATCTTGCAAGAGCATACGCTGAGTGTTTTCTTCTCTCTCTCTCTCCATGTAGCGATCATGTCACGCCTTAATCAAGATAATAATATGGATGTATTGACCGAACCCGCTTGTTATACTGAGCTGGGGAACGTTGGTCCCGCTCCAACTTATAAATGTTATAATACCGAGCAGGAAATAAGGGATTACCAGGATTCCCGTGCTGCCCAAACGAAGAAAGTGCATGATGATGCATCTTCTTCGGGTGTGTTCATTACCGAGAACTGTTTCTCAGTATCCTCTACGTCCTGGGTATGATGATACCGGATCAGGATCCCATATATGTAATCTGTTACATGGGCTACAGATAGGTAAAGAACTGAGAACGGATGATAATATTTTAAGAGTTAGAAACGGTGCAATTGTTGCAGCCAAGATGTTGGCAGTTATCACCCTATATTACTAAATACATTCATTCTGAAAAAAATGTTATTAGTTACCGAACCTGATATACAACATCATATCAGTCTCTTTATTTAGTAAAGAAGGATATAATTTTGTATTGTTGGATAATCTTTTGAACATTTCCTATATCAAGAGTTGATCGGTTCAAGCACTTTATCTAACGGCATATACGTTCTAAATCAAACTACAGTTCTTAACGTACAGAACACACACAAGAGGAAGAGTTCAGAAATGAACGAATCCTTCTTAAGGCATTGTAAACTAGGTCATATCAATGCGACACAACTAGCAAAGTTACATTTAGATGCATGTTTAAATCGGTTTGAATTTACATCTTGCGAAACTTGCCAGTCATGTCACAAAGATAAAATGACCATAGCTCCGTTTACTGGAAACAGAGAAAGAGTTAGTGAACTCTTGGGATTGATACATGATGATGTATGTAGGTCCCCTCTCTACACATGCCAGGATTGATTCTTTATACTTCATTACATTCACTGATGATCTTTCAAGATTCGGACATATGTTCCTGTTGGAACACAAGTCTGAAGCTTTTGAGAAATTCAAAGAATATAAGTTAGAAGTAGAGAACCAAAAAGGGTATAAGTATTATGTCCTTTGATGTGATCAGGGAGAAGAATACTAGAGCACGGAGATCCTGGACTATTCTAAAAGAGAATGAGATTGTCTCTCAGCATTACTCCTCCGGATACACCACAGCAAAACGGTGTATCGGGGCGGAGCAATTGCACCCTTTTTGATATGGTGCGCTCTATGATGAGTACTACTGAGTTGCCTATTTCCTTTTGGGAGTTATGCAGTTGAGAAGTTGCATGCCTATTGAATTAGGTTCCAACCAAATCAGGTGCCTACCACTCCATATAAGATATGGTATGGGAAGAGCCCATCTCTTAAGTAAGTTAAGATTTGGGGTTGTCCGGCCTATGTCTAAAAGCAAAATCCGGACAAGCTCGAGGCAAGTTCAGTTCTGTGAAAGTTTGTTGGATATCCCAAGCATTCGCAAGGGAATATCTTCTACCACATCGAGGAACAAAAGGTGTTTTATTTCTCGGCATGCCACCTCTTTAGAAAAGGAATTTATTTTGGAAACAAATTTGTGGTCATGAGGTAGAACTGGAAGGTGTTCCAACTATACAAACTACAGCTGAAGATTTGGTAGAACCGGAGGATTCAATAGTTCCCGACGAACCTCAGCCTCTCCGCCGATCTGGTAGGGTTCCTCATCCACCCTAGAGATACTTCGGTTTTCTCTATGACAGTGAGAGCGAGGATTGCATCATGAGATGATGACCCAACTAGTTTCGAGCAGGCCATCAGGAGTGGGGACTCTGTAAGAATGGCTGGATGCTATGCGATCTGAGATGGAATCCATATACACCAACAAAGTTTGGACTTTGGTTGCTATATCTGAAGGGTTAAATCCCCATCAGGAGCGAGTATATCTTGAGAAGATTACTTGGTGTAGATGGAAAAGTTGAGACTTTCAAAGCTAGACTTGTTGTACAAAGGTTTTCGTCATCGACCAGGTGTGGATTATGATGAAACCTTTTCTAATGCCTATGCTTAGGTCCATCCGGATCCTATTTTCCATTGCTACATACCATGACTACGATATCTGGCGGTTGGGTGTCATGACTGCTTTTCTAAATACTGATTTGGAAGAAAACGTCTATAAGTACACAGCCAGAGGGCTTCGTAGACAGTGGGAGCAGCGGAAACGTGTGCAAGTTGCTTTATGGGTTAAAGCAGGCATCGCGGAGTTGGAGCATCTGTTTTGATATGGTAGTCAAAGAGTTTGACTTCATAAAAATGGTAGATGAACCTTGTATATACAAAAAGGTAGTAGAGAGTAAGTTGGTCTTCCTTGTATTGTACATGGATGACATACTCTTGATAAGAAAAGAGTTTCCTATGCTACGCTCGGTCAATCTCCTCTTATCACAAGGATTCTCCATAGAGGATCAAAGTGATACCTCCTAAATCCTGGGTTTTGGATCTGTAAGATAGATCTAAATGGTTGTTAGGATTCTCATTAGGTGTAGTGAGATGGTATCAATCGATCTTGGGGAGAATCACTGGATAGCTTCCAAGGTGGTAAGGTCGACTGATTGTCAGTCACAGGCATTGTCTTTAACCTCAGTGGAGGGACGGTATGTTGGAAGAGTTCCAAGCTAGATACCGTGACAAACTAGACGATAAAGGCTGGATACATCGCTACCAAGGATGCTACCAAAGAGGCAGTCTGGATGTATATAAGTTCATGAGATGAACTTCGTTCCTACCATTGTGTGACAATGGAGTTGTGGCTTTGGCCTAGGAACCCCCGTCCTATCAGCGATCTAGACATATTCTAAAGCAGTATCACCTGATCATGGAGATGGATGATCTCCAGGGAGATCGAGGTTAGGAGAGTAGACACAGAGGACAACAAGGCGGATCCACTCACAAAGACCTTTTCCCAAAAGAGACTTTTTATAGGATGGTTGAGTATGGGATATTACAACCACTGCTGATTGTTGGGTATAGGATACTACAACATATGGCCTTAGTGCAAGTAGGAGATTGTTAGTTATGTGTATGCCCTAGAGGCCATTACTGTACATGCGATGTATATTGTAGTGGATGCTTGGACATACATAGGGAGGACTTTCTTGCTTGACATGATAGTATGCTATCTGGTTGCACTTTATCTCAACATGTACACTTATTGTCTCTCTGTTACATGTTGGTAAAGCCCTTAGGATGAGTACTTGACTAGCAGGATTATGATGAGGATCATACTAGTGGGGCAAAGGTAGTCGGCAAGTACATCCTTCAAATGTTCCTAGTCGTGGGAGTATTGAGACAGGGCATCGATACTCCAGAGTAGACTAGCGTATACGTTTCTCGACCCATGTGATGGGCGATGGATGATCCTATATCCATTGGTGTTTGACATCAGAGATGGTATACGGGTGCTCAGTGGAGACTGGGTACACTGGACGGACTCGCCGAGAACTCCCAGATGGTATTATACCTCACATAAGATGGCAGTTCTCTGGTGACACTGGTACAGGGTAGTCTGTAGACCCGAGATCGTCATACAGTCTTGTGTGATTCCCACTATGCTTTGATTTCCACCATACCACGGTCAAGAGATCGTGCAAAAAGGTGGTTTTGGGGTACAGTCCCGAGTCACGTGGAGGCAATGAGCGATAGGAGGGGATTCGTCTTTCCCGGTATAGGGAGTTGATGTTGCGCTGTGCTCGATTGGCTATAACAGGAAGACCCTGGCCAGGGCTGATTCAGAGATATACTGGTAAGTGTTATCAGTAGTTTCTCGACCCGTTATGAGCCTCATATCGGCACGACATATCGAGTTACTGGGGTCTGACGTTTACCACCCCTAGACGAGATATGCGACATATCAGACGAAGAGACCGGACTGTACGGTAGTGTTACTGATTGGATTCGCAGGAGTATGAGCAGGCATGCTTGTTGATCTTCTGATCGCTTAAAACCCGGGTGGCCGTTACGTTTGGCAGACCGCTTGCGGCCTGTGGGTGTTTGATATGATCATCACCTACTGCCGGCGTATTGACGAGTCTTTAGAGTCCTACACAGAGTTTTCCTGGTTCATGCGAAATGGAGTAGGAGCACATATGTGATATGTGCGGGACTAAGATTAATGCGCGTATGTGATACCGCATTTTATTCTCGCAATATGTGACATCGATCGAATATATGAGATATAGTCGGGTTATCGGATCAAGTGTTGATTCGATAAGTTGTTACATTAGATATTAGTCGGTTATATGTGATATAGCTGGATTATTAAATCAAGTGTTGATTTTGTAATTTAATGTATAATTATATATTTGATATATTAATTTATATTAACTAGTATTGGCTCACTTAAGTTTTCTTTTCTCACTTGATTTTGTGCACATAATATATATATGATATATATTTGTGTACATGTTTTGTGTCATGCTTGATGACATATGTAATTTGGGAGTATGAGACTCACACCATGCTAGATTAATGAAGGGTTTTATTTATTTTAGGTTAAACAAAATTAGGTGGAAATTGGATTGATGGTAAAAGCTTGGAGTAGCTTGTGGAACCATTGACCAAGTCCACTAATTTTGTCATACTTGAGATATTTATTAACCCAACCATTAGATTAGCCATGGTGAAGTCTCTACATGGGTTAATATGTGATATTAACTCACCCATGGTTCACATTTTTCTTAACTTGGTGAATTCCATGAGAGAATAGATCATCTTCTTCCTCAAGCTCACTAGCTTTTGTGAAGTGATGAAAATATTGTAAGAAAAATACAACTAAAGAGAGCCCATTTCCTACTTCATCATCCTTTACTATTAGCCATTTAGTTTAGGGTGTTTGCTTCACTAATTTCACCATTAGTGAAGAGGTAGCATGATCTTGAGTCTCCTCGACATAGATCATCTTCGGCCTCGAAGACTTCGAGCAAGCTTGTTCATTTCTATGAGAGAACCCTTTCTAGAGTTCGGTTGTTCATGACTTGCAGCGAAGAGACTACTACACGGAGCATTAGAAGTGAAGGACCGGTCTACAAAGGTTGTATTCCTCATTCACTTGCTTGCAAAGTTGTTTGCATATTGTTTCGTCGCTTTTTCTAGTATACGATTCTAGGTTAGGGTTAGTTAGTACGGCTAAAATTTTAATTTGGCATGGATGATGCCTCCAGAAACCTTGCTGCCGTGCCAGGAACCCTACACCAATCATGCAAATCCCTCTCCTCATCAGTCTAAAAGACATCTCTTTAGAGAGGGTGACTCCATCACCTGCGGGTACGCCACCACGTCAGGAGTCGTCCATTCTAAAACACATTAGAATAGTGTAAAGTACCCGAATTGGGACACTTCCCAAATCTAGATCGAAAACCATAGATCTAGTCACCAGAATCCCTGATATTTTATCCATATCCTATGTGAGAAACCACCTTATGACAACTACAGTGTAACCGATCGTAGTATAGGAAGATCTCTTCGTATTAAGTGCATGTCATCCAAATACCAGGATATCACTCCCTACTATCTTCTTACCAGGTCCATCTGTTGTTCTGATGAAGTCAAACTGTATGACTGTCACATCAAAACTAGACGATCTATCTCTGCTATAACTGCTTTAGTCTATAAATAGACACAAGCTACTAGCCCACTACGCTTTCACTGCTCCCACAGACTACAATAATCTTCTGGCAAAGTCATATACATGTGCACTTCTAAAGATAGTTTAGAATGACGTTATACTCATCCTCCTGCTAGACCTCATAGTCTAGAACAACAATAGTGGCAAGTTTGGGTAATTAAAACATCCCTATCACCATCTTTGAGGAGACCGAAGTACCTCTCGGGTGCCTGAGGTTACCCACTAAATCTTCGGAGTGGCTAATGGATCGTCGAAATCATTTGAATGTTTAGGTTTTATTAAATTTTCAGTAATCGTTTGTGGATCTTGAATCACTTCCAGTTCGACCATACTCCCACTAATGTTTTCTGAAAAGAATCCATTTTACAAAAACTGTGGCGAGTCAAGAACAATATAACTATTGATCTTCGAGATGGTAGAATGTTATCCCTCGTCAAAACTTGGGATAACAAACAAACTGCCATTACTGAAACGTGCCTTGAGTTTGTCCAGATTCTGGTTTTAAGTATCAACCGGACAACTCCATATACCTTAACATCATTAAGATATGAATCCATTCTATATATCCAATATAGAAACAAAGGAACTAATTTAATTGGAACCAGATTCAAAAATCATGCAGCCGTTTCTAGTGCATATCAACCAAATGGAAGAAGGCCATACAGCATTACACATCCAAGAATACATCCACGTATGAGTAACGTGAAAGAGAAGCAAGTTCTCAAAATTATTACTAACAATGGAATAACTAACACAAGTATCTACATATTTGATCACCTTGAAGAATCATGATACTTGCAACGTATGGTTCTCTACTTTATTCTTATACCTATAACTTCTCAAAATTTGGACCTTGTATATCAACGAAATACTTGTCTAAAACTAGAGAAGTCATGAGTAAATAGAATATAGTAAGAGTACCAACCCATTTTTCCTAATGGACATCGGACAACATAGAATACTTTGTATAAGTCCTCTGAGTTTAATAACTCAAACCCTGTGTGTCGTAGGTTGATAACTGTATTATGGTTAAAAAGAATTATACCGTTGTTGAATGCACCTTACTAACCATCAATTGATATAGGTAAACGTCATAGACATAATTTCAAAAATTTATATCTCACTTTATAAAATAAACATACAGATATATCAATTTGAAATTGGTGCTTAATGACGGATATTCAAAACCAAAAATTTGTCGTTAGGCAAAACCCAGGTGATTTCCTCAAATAACACCAATTACAAAGAATTCCGAATTATAGAGGATCTAATCACCCAATTCCTAATATCTTACTCCCACTCACCATCTGTAACGCCATACAGATGTGAGAATCAAATATGATAAATACATACCCTGGAGTTAGAATCTAATTGAGAAAACAGTTTTCAATTAACACCGCACAGTAAAACTGAAACATGAAAATGTTTCGAAGGGGTATCCAGGTATTTCTAGTAATGCCTCTTCCACTATCCAGATTCATGACAGTAACCGTATATTTCCTTGCCCTCACTACAATCACTTTATATGTCTTTACTTATAACCTTCTATTCACCATACTTAGGCTAATTTATTTTCTTCCTTCCCTATCTTTCGGCACCAGCTTATGGTTTGAAAGAAGACTATCCAATAAGTGCAATAGGTGTACTCTCCTAATACTAGGAGCTCTCGCAACCAGAGAGAAGGTAAAGGGAAAAGACAACTAAATAATCCTTATTCTATTTCTGCAAAACCAGAAACCATCCTCGAATTGGAACAAGTTCCTTCTAGTTCGTATGTAACTATACGATGGAATATCCAAGAAATGTGGATCTTCATAGTGCTACGGAGTGTTCTGGAGAAATGCAAAGATGATATAGGAGTGGAAGGGGTATACGCTGTTTCGTCGTGAATGATAGCATTCGTAATTTCCTTTCCTTAAAATAATCCCTTTATATGTCTTTACTTATTATCTTCTGTACACCACACTTTAGGCTAATTGGTTTTCTTGCTGCCCTACCTTTCGGCACCTGCCTATGGTTTGGAAGAAGACAATCCAATAAGCGCAATAGGCGTACTCTTCTAATACTAGGAGCGCTCGCAACCTGAGAGAAGGTAAAGGGAAAAGACAACCGAATAACCTTATTCAATTTCTTCCGAACCAGATGAAAGATTACCCTAGCACCACCATGAGGTTTAAAGCTGCATCAAGCATGCAATTTTAAAAAATTTCTTGGTGCTAAGCTACACAAACTAAGAATCAAACTAGATGATTAGGGTTTTCATGATGATATATGCCATGCTTCACCCCATGCTCAATATGTCTCCCATTTTCCACCTCAATATTCTATTTTCTCAAAATAGAAAATCTGACCATGCTTCATAATATATATATATATATATATATATATATATATTAAGAAGAAAATAATTAGTGAGCAATGATGTTAGTTAACATATAATTATATCAAATATAAATATATATCATACTATTAAATCAACACTTGATTTAATAATCCGGTTATATCATATATAACTGACTAATATTATTTATCTGTATTTCACATTATCAAATCTACACTTGATTCAATAATCCGGTTATATCACATATAACCTAACTGATGTCAAATTACCACCAGATTAAAATACGGTATCACATACGCGTATTTAATCAGGCTCCCCGTACATATCAACATATGTTCCCTACTTCGTTTCGCTTGAACTAGGATACCTCTATGTTAGACTCTAAAGACTCGTCAATACGCCAGCAGTAGGTGATGATCACATCAGTCACCCACAAGCCGTCAGTGGTACTAACTGGACGTAATGGCTACCCAGGTATTGAGCAAATAGAAGATCAACAAGCAAGCTTGTCCAAACTCCCACGAAGCTAATAAGTAACACTTACCGTACAGTCCGGTCTCTTTGTCTGATATGTCGCATATCGAGTCTAGGGGTGGAATCGTCAGACCCCACTAACTTAATAAGTCATGCCGATGTATGGCTTATAACGGTTCGAGAAACTACTTATAACTATTACCAGTAAATCTCATCAGCCCTGGCCAGGGACTTACTGTTATAGCCAATCGAGCATAGCGCAACATCAACTCCCCATGCCGGGAGAGACGAAACCCCTCCTATCGCTCATTGCGTCCATGTGATTCAGGACCGTACCTAAAATCAACCTGTTTGCACGACTCCTTTGAGCCGTGGTAGGGAGGAAATCAAAGCACAACGGGAACCACAAAAGAGACTTTGACGATCTCGGGTCTAGAGACTAACCTGTACCAGTGTCACCAGAGAACTGCTATCTGACGATAGGTATGGTACCATCTAGGAGTTCTCGGCGAGTCATGTTCGGTGTGCCCATTCTCTAATGAGCACCTGTGTACAATCTTTGATGTCAAACACCAATGGTTGTGGGATCAGCCATCGCCCACATACATGGTTAAGAAACGTACACACTAATCTACTCTGGAATATAGATGCCCTGTCTCGATACTCCCTCGACTAGGAACAATTAAAGGATGGGATTGTGGACTACACAAGTCCCATTAGTATGATCCGCATCATAGTCCTGGTAGTCAAGCAAACATCCTAAGGGCTTTATCAACATGTATCAGAGAGACAGTATAATAATACAAGTGTACATGTTAAGATAAAAAGAAACCAGATATCATACTATCATGTCGAGCAAGAAAGTCCTCTAAATATAAGTCCAATCATCCACTATATCATACAATAATGGCCTCTACGGCATACATACTCCTAACAATCTCCAACTAGCACTAAGGCCAGTTGTTGTAGTATCTTATACCCAACATCCTAAAAAGTCTCTCAAATTGCATCTGGGGGAGGGCCTTCGTGAGAGGATCGGCTACGTCGTCCTTCGTGTCAACTCTCCTGACCTCGATCTCCCGTTGATCTACTATCTCCCGGATTAGGTGATACCGCCTAAGAATATGTCTGGATCGCTGATTGGACTGGGGTTCCTTGGCCAAAGCCACAACTCCATTGTTATCATAATACACAGGTATTGGATGCTCAATGGATGGAACCACACCAAGTTCAGCAATGAACTTCTTCATCTAGACAGCCTCTTTGGCAGCATCGTTGGCAGCGATGTATTCATCCTCCATCGTTCAGTCTGCTACGGTATCTTGCTTGGAACTCTTCCAACATACCGCCCCTCCATTGAGAGTGAAGACAAAACCCGAGACCGGCTTACTGCCGTCTTTATCACTCTGGAAGCTTGAATCGGTAAAGGACTCCACCTGGAGTTCACCGTTACCATACCCCAAGAACATTTTTTTAGTCCTTCTAAAGTACTTAAGAATGTTCTTCACAGCTGTCCAGTGCTTTTCTCCAGGATCTGATTGATACCTACTCACTACACCTACTGAGTAAGCTACATTCGGTCTGGTACATAACATCGCATACATGATTGACCCGACTGCCGAAGCATAGGGTATCCCTTGCATGCGAACCCACTCCAAATCAGTCTAGGGAGACATCTCTTTGGAGAGAGTGATTCCTGAGCAAGCGGGTAAATTACCATGCTTATAATCTTCCATACTAAACCCCTTTAGTATGGTGTCAATATACCTGGATTGGGACAATCCAACATCCGCTTAGATCTATCTCTATAGATTTTAATCCCCAGGATGTATGAGGCATCACCCAGATCTTTCATAGAGAGCTTGTGTGATAAGAAGAGCTTGACCGAGTGTAGCATAGGAACATCATTTCTTATCAAGAGTATGTCATCCATGTACATTACGAGGAAGAAAAGCTTACTCTCTGTTAGTTGTATGTATGCCCTTGAGGCCAGTATTATACAAATGATGTATATTATATTGGATACTTGGACATATATAGAGAGGACTTTCTTGCTCGATATGATAGTATGCTATCTGGTTGCACTTTACTTTAACATGTATACTTGTCTCTTTATACTGTTTTATCGTTACATGTTGATAAAGCCCTTAGGATGTGTACTTGACTACCTGGACTATGATGCGGATCATACTAGTGGGGACATGGTAGTCTATAAGTACATCCTTCAAGGTCCCTAGTCGTGGGTGTATCGAGACGGGGCATCGATATACCAGAGTAGACTAGCGTATACGCTTCTCGACCCATGAGATGGGCGATGGATGATCCCATATCCATTGGTGTTTGACATCAGAGATGGTATACGGGTGCTCAGTGGAGACTGGGTACACTGGAGGGACTCGCCGAGAACTCCCAGATGGTATTATACCTCACGTCAGATGGCAGTTCTCTGGTGACACTTGTGCAGGTTAGTCTGTAGACCCGAGATCGTCATAGAGTCTTGTGTGATTCCCACTATGCTTTGATTTCCACCTTACCACGTCCATAAGGGCGTGCAAAACGGTGGTTTTTGGGTACAGTCCTGAGTCACATGGAGGCAATGAGCGATAGGAGGGGTTTCGTCTCTCCCGGTATTGGGGGTTGATGTTGCGCAGTGCTCGATTGGCCATAATAGGGAAGTCCCTGGCCAGGGCTGAAATAGAGATTTACTGGTAAGTGTTACCGGTAGTTTCTCGACCCGTTATGAGCCTCACATCGGCATGACTTATCGGTTATTGGGGTCTGACGTTTACCACCCCTAGACTTGATATGCAACATATCAGACGAGGAGACCGGACAGTACGGGAAGTGTTACCGGCAGGCTTTTACAGGAGTTGGAGCGGGCTTGCTTGCTGAACTTCTGATCACTCAATACCCGGGTAGCCGTTATGTCCAGCTAGTACCGCTAACGGCTTGTGGGTGCGTGATTTGATCATCACTTACTGCCGGCGTATTGACGAGTCTTTAGAGTCCTACATAGAGGTTTTACTAGCTCAGGCAAAACGAAATAGGAGCACGTATGTGATATGTTCAGGACCGAGAATAATGCGTGTATGTGATACCGTATTATATTCTCGCGACTTTATGTATCAGTCGGTTATATATGATATAGCCGAGTTATCGAATCAAGTGTTGATTCGATAAGTCGATACATTGAATGTTAGTCGGTTATATGGTATATGACCGGATTATTAAGTCAAGTGTTGATTTAATAATTTATTGTATAATTGTATATTAGATATACTAGTTTACATTAACTAACACAAGTTCACTTAGGGTTTTTTCCTCACATGTACACATTTTTACTATATATATATATATGATATATATTAAAATGAGTTATAGTTATGTATCATGGTTGATGATACACTTGACTTGGGTGTGTAATACATACACCATTCTATGTATTATGGTGGGTTATGATTATTTAAGATAATTACAAAATAAGTGGAGTTTTGGAATGAGCATGAAGCTTGTAGAAGCTTACTTTGCTTTGACAAAGTCTACTTGCTTTGTCTTTACCTTAGATTCCTTTTAACCTAACCATCACACTTAGCTATGGTAATGTCTCTACATGAGTTAGTATATGATACTCACTCACCATGGTTAGCACACTTCACTTGATCATTATCCTCATTCTTTTCTTTTGTTCATCTTCTTCTTCATTGAGCAAGAGAAAAAGCTTGCTAGGGTTTTGAAAAAAGAGTGAAACTTTGTGAGAAATAAAAATCCAAAGAGAACCCACTTCCTATTTCTCCATCCTCTACTAGATTAGCACTTTAGTATAGGGTGTTTGCTTTAATAATTCTCAAATTAGTGAAGTAGTAGCTTGAGTGGGAATTCCCTCGACGTAGATCATCTTCGGTCTCGGAGACTTCAAGCAAGGTCGCACCTTTCGCCTCGTGAAGCCATGCAAGGGTCCGGGAGAACCACGATCGCAGAGAAGGGACTTCATCAAGGAGCTAAAGAAGTGAAGGACCTATCTACAAAGGTTGTATTTTTAAGTCCACGTTGCCCACCCCGTTGCTTGCGGGGAGGCGGAAACGTTATGAAAAATTCGATTTTTACAACTCTAGGCAACATGGACTATGTAAAGGAGGGATCTTTGCTAAACAAAACTAACTAACAAAGCTAAAGAGTTTAGCTACTCGGAAAGTGGGTTATACCTAGGGCTTCAAGTCATTCTCTCCTTGCTCCTTGGAGTGAAAGAAAGGGTTCTCCTTGTCGCTTCTCTTGCCGAAGAAAGATCCACCCGAGGGCCTCAACCTTTGGCTCCAACCTCAAACTAGAAGTAACTAAGGTGCTTGGTGTGCTAGACCAAGGACCTTAGAAAGAGTAGAGAGTGTTTTTGGAGGGATTATCTCAAGCTCAAATAGTTCTCAACACATGAGAGGGGAGGGCTAGAGAGAGAGGAAGAGGAGGAGAGAGAATGGAAATGATAAAGTGAGAAGCATAATACAGCCCTTCTCACATATATGTGATTTATGAATAATAGATAATTAGTCAAGATAATTGTCATGGTTAATCAAGAAATGACCATTATCATTTCACATTAAATGCTTTTGCAAGGATCAAAGAGCATCTTTCATATGGAATGATGACGGTCAACTTGTCAACCTAGGTCAACAAGTCAAGTATAGTCAAATGGTCAACAACCCTAACCATGCACAATTATAATTAACTAATTATTAATAAATCATAATTCACACAAAACATTAGGGTTAAGAAAATGACAATAGTCATCAACCCTAATCAAAGTCCTTTGCCTCTGTCTCAGTCAACTGTGCATACACACCCATATCCGTGTACTGAGGAACACGAATACAATGAGATAAAACCAATCCCAAATCATATACTAGGATCCTGCTTAAACCAAAGCCCGCTAGTATAAGCTGTCCGGGCACCAAACGTTCACAAGTGCGCGGATGTGAACGAACCCTGTCGCAATACCATGCGACCTCTACTCATTTTGCCTAAAGGAGAATAACCCTCTGTGTGGGACTCTAAAGACTCGACATTACGCTGGCAGTGGGTTTAACCACAGACCGCAAGCGGCACTAGCTGTACGTAACGGTCCCCAGGTAGATGCCGATAAGAAGACTGACGAGGTAAACCCCATCTGAACTCCTATTGAGCCTGAATGTGACAGTCTCCGTACAGTCCGGTCTGTTCGTCTAAGAACATCGCATGGCGGGCCTAGGGGGCGGTAAACGTCAGTCCCCTACTAGCGGTATAAGTCGTGTCGGAGTGTAGCCCAGAACACCTGAGATAACACTGGGAACCTACCAGTCTATCTCGCTTGCCCTGGCCAGGGACTTTGTGTCATGGCTCTCCTAGACACAGCGCGATATCAACCCCCAATACCGGGAGAGACGAATCCTGTCTAACCGTCACTGCCTCCAAGTGCTTCGGGACTGCACCTAAAAACTACCTGTTTGCATGACTCCTTTGAGCCGTGGTAGGGTAGTAATCAAAGTACAGTAGGAACACACTCGAGGCGAAGTGACAGTGTCAAGTCAACGGACTAAGCTGTGCTCATGTCACCTGGGAACTGATAACTGGCGATAGGTATAATGCCAACCAACAGTTCCCGATGAGTCCTGTCCAGTGTACTCGTAACCTAACGAGCACCCGCATACTATCCCAAGTACGACGTACTGACTGCTGTGGGATAGGCCGTCTCCCAAGCTGGGATGAGAAGCGCATACGCTAGTCTACTCCGGAGTATCGATGCCCTGTCTCGATAGTCCTGCGACTAGGGACCTGCATAAGGATGTGCTTATAGATTACCCAGCCCCCACGAGTGTGACTGCCATCACAACGCTGGTAATCAAGCAAAGATCCTAAGGGCTCCACTAATGTGTAAAGGCGATATGCTAAAAGAAACACATGCACACATTAAAGCAGAAACAAACCAAGTAGCATACTACCATTTTGAGCAAGAATGTCAATACAAGGTGAATATCCCAAGCTTCCATCAAGTAATATACAATCCAGTATAATACAGTAATGGCCTCTAGGGCATATACACCAACAATCTCCCACTTGCACTAAGGCGATGTACTGGCGTATCGAAAACCTATCATCTCGATCAGCCGCTCGAACTGAGTCTGGGGTAAGGCCTTTGTGAATGGATTAGCAGTGTTATCTTCCGTAGCAACTCTCCGAACCTCGATCTCCTGGCGACCCACGATCTCCCTAATCAGGTGATACCGCCTCAAGATGTGCCTGGACTTCTGATGGGACCTGGGTTCCTTCGCTAAAGCTATAGCTCCGTTGTTGTCACAATATAGCGGTATTGAATCAACAATGGTAGGAACCACCTGAAGCTCCGTGAGGAACTTCTTTATCCAGACAGCTTCTTTTGCGGCATCTGCAGCAGCGATATATTCCGCTTCCATCGTCGAGTCAGCAACGGTTTCCTGTTTGGCACTCTTCCAACACACCGCCCCTCCATAGAGGGTAAAGACATAACCCGACATGGACTTGGAATCATCCTTGTCACTCTGGAAGCTGGAGTCAGCAAAGGCCTCGATTTGGATGTCTTTTCCGCCATACACCAAGAACATCTCCTTAGTCCTTCTCAGGTACTTGAGAATGTTCTTTACCGCTATCCAGTGCTTCTCTCCAGGGTTTGACTGATACCGGCTTACCACACTCAGTGCATAAGCTACATCCGGTCTGGTACACAACATCGCATATATTATAGAGCCTACCGCAGAAGCGTAGGGTATAATAGACATCCGATCCCTTTCCAAATCAGTCTTGGGAGACATCTCTTTGGAGAGGGTGATCCCGTGACAAGCCGGTAGATTACCGCGCTTGGAATCTTCCATACTGAATCTTTTCAGTATGGTGTCGATGTACCTGGACCGTGAGAGTCCTAATATCCTCTTGGATCTGTCACGGTAGATCCGGATCCCCAGAATGTATGAGGTATCACCCAGGTCTTTCATGGAGAACCTGTGTGACAAGAACCCTTTGACAGATTGTAGCATAGGAATGTCATTTCCTATTAAGAGAATGTCATCCACGTATAAAACGAGGAATACTACAGTTCTCGCTACAAATCTACTATAGATGCATGGTTCATCTGGATTTTTGATAAAGCCAAATTCTTTGACCGTCTCATCAAAACAGATGTTCCAACTCCGCGATGCCTGCTTTAGTCCATAGATGGACTTAAGCAACTTACACACCTTTCCGCTGCTCCCACTCTGAATGAATCCCTCTGGCTGGTCCATGTAGACACACTCCTCTAAATTTCCATTTAGAAAAGCGGTTTTTACGTCCATCTGCCAGATCTCATAATCGTGGAAGGCAGCAATGGCAAGAAGGATCCGAATGGATTTCAGCATAGCCACTGGAGAAAAGATTTCGTCATAGTCCAAGCCAGGTCTTTGACGGAAACCTTTGCAACAAGTCTAGCTTTATAGGTCTCAACCTGTCCATCTACACCAATCTTCCTTTTGAAGATCCACTTGCATCCTACGGGTTTTACCCCATCTGGAGCAATGTCCAACGTCCATACTTTGTTGGTGTACATGGACTCCATTTCGGTCCGCATTGCATCCAGCCATTTTACCGAGTCAACGCTCTGAATGGCCTGCTGGAAGCTAGTAGGCTCATCACTATCAATGATGCAATCCTCTCTATCCCCGTCTATGAGAAAACTGTAGTATCTCTCGGGCGGATGAGACTGCCTACTACTTCTGCGGAGCGGTGTAGGAATGTCTTGATCTTTCGAACCCTCTGGTTCTACTAAGCTTTCAGTAATAGCTCGTGGTTCTGGAATTTCTTCCAGTTCTATTGCGCTCCCACTTATCTGTTTTTCTAAAAACTGAGTTTCCAAGAAGTGGGCATGACGAGAAACAAATACCTTTTGTTCCTCTTCGCAATAGAAGAAATATCCCTTGGAGTTCTTTGGATATCCCACAAACTTGCACTGTACTGAGCGTGCCTCGAGCTTGTCCGCATGCTGCTTTTTGACAAAAGGTGGAAATCCCCATGTCTTAATGTGATTAAGATAGGGTCTCTTCCCACACCACATCTGATATGGTGTAGTAGGCACAGTCTTAGTTGGAACTCGGTTCAAAAGGTATGCAGCTGATTCTAGCGCATATCCCCAGAATGATCGCGGTAACTCAGCGTTACTCATCATGGACCGTACCATATCCAATAGGGTTCGGTTCCGTCTCTTCGATATACCGTTATGTTGCGGAGTGTATGGAGGAGTAAGCTGAGAGAGAATTCCATTCTCTTTTAAGTAATCCAGGAACACAGCACTCAAGTATTCACCACCTCGATCAGATCTCAGTGTCTTGATACTTTTGCCTGTTTGTTTTTCTACTTCATTCTTATATTCCTGGAATTTTCCAAAGGCTTCGGATTTATGTTTCATTAAGAAGACATAACCGTAACTTGAAAAGTCATCCGTAAAAGTAATGAAGTAAGAATAACCGCTTCGTGCATGCGTAGACATTGGACCGCACACGTCGCCATGTACGAGTCCCAAGAGCTCGCTCGCTCTCACTCTGTGTCCAGTGAACGGAGTCTTTGTCATCGTTCCTTTGAGACAGGATTGACAAGTTGCATATGATTGATATTCGAACGGATCCAAATATTCTTCTGTATGTAACTTCGTCAACCTTCTCTCATTGATTTGACCCAGTCTACAATGCTATAAGAAAGTCTGATTTGTTTCCGGAGACTTTCTTTTGTGTGTATTCTGGACATTGAAAATCTGTGGTTGGTTTAATACGTATATACCATTGCTCAATGTACCTGACCCAATCAGAACTTGATTAAGGTGAATGTTTACAACATTACTTACAAACGAAAATTCATAACCTTCTTTAGAAATCAAAGATACAGAAATGATCTTACAAGTTGCGTTGGGTACAAAAAAACAATTACGTAGAACCAAAACATGTCCATCTGACATTCCCAGGTGATAGTCCCCCACGGCCTCAGCATCCATGCTAGCTCCGTTTGCAACTTTGAGGGTCATGTCACCTGCTTTCAAAAACCTACGCATTCTCAACGCCTACA
This sequence comes from Agapanthus africanus, assembly GCA_030015575.1. Taxonomy (NCBI): domain Eukaryota; kingdom Viridiplantae; phylum Streptophyta; class Magnoliopsida; order Asparagales; family Amaryllidaceae; genus Agapanthus; species Agapanthus africanus. The sequence goes on along the minus strand of JASDDO010000022.1, from coordinate 478,509,001 downwards.
AAGAATTATAGATATGAGATCCTGATCCGGTATCCAATACCCAGGACGTAGAGTTTATTGATAGACAGTTTTCAATAACATACACACCTGAAGCTGAAGCCGCAACCTGCTTCAAATCCTGTGTTCTGGCTTTCCAAGCCCTGCAATCTTTCTTCCAGTGTCCACTCTTGTGACAGTAAAACCTTCTTCCTTATCCACAAGCTTCCCCGCTACCTTTGTTGCTTTTGCCTTTCCCTTCGTATCCACCTTACTAACACCGCCCCTTGGTTTGGCCGGGGTTTTCTTCTTCTTTCCCTTGGCTTTCGCCCTGGACCTAGAAGAGGAAGATCCTCCTACAAACAAAGTGGATGTTTCCCTACCTTTCTGTAGGGTGCCCTCTGCACTCCTCAGCAAGTTGAGGAGCTCTGAAAGTTCAACTTCCTTTTCTTGCAAGTTGAAATTCAGGATGAACTGGGCGTAAGTGGAAGGAAGGGACTGAAGAATCAAGTCCGTATAGAGTTCATTCTCTAACGTGGTCCCAAGGTCCGCGAGCTCCTCTATGTAGCCAATCATCTTAAGCATGTGTTCCGCTACCGATGATCCGACGACCAATCTTGCCGAAAATAACTTCTTCGACATTTCGTATCTTGCGATACGAGATTTCTCTCCATACAGTTCTTTTGTATGGAGAAATATGGATTCGAGGTCCATATTCTCGTGCTTCCTCTGATGTTCGTTGTCCATAGAGGCAAGCACGAGGTACTTGGCCTTCGTGCTGTCGATCTCCCAAGTCTTACGGATTTCCTTATCCGCGACGCTGGAGGTGGGACCTGGGACAGGGGGAGCTTTGGTGGTAAGAAGATACCCCAACCTGTCATAAGTGAATTCCATTTTGCCATTCCTGAGCCAATCTTTGTAGTTTGGCCCTGTCAGTATGTTTTTATCTAGAAGTAACTTAAGTCCAGTCATGATAAATGGTCGCTGCAATTAGGAGAGAGAGAAGAAACACTTTAGCATGATGCTCTTGCAAGTTTATAGTGGTTTTTAATTTGTCTAAACAGGATGGCTCCCACTGTCTCTCGAATCCCTCCTCAAACCATAAAGGAAGAACTAGTCGGGATCAATCTCACCGTACAATACTTGCTTAACCGTTCAGCCAGGCCAGCGTCGGTACTTCGAGGAAGGTTTTCCAACGCTTTCGCGAAGTTCCTTAATTAAGTAACCTCTTTTCCCTGTGGGCGTAGCCCCGCTAACACCTTTCTAGACACTTACTTGGTTTATAGCATTGATCGTTAAGTGAGAAAGTTCCGGAGGAGTAGCATATACTCACAGTAGGATCGGGATCCAAATATCATCGCGTGACAAAACTGAAGGAATCCTACCAGAATCATCACACTCTAAATGGTATGCAACGCTAGCAAGTTTCAGTTCTTTTGAAACTCCCGATGTGGATTTTTTCCCCATGCTCTTATGATCTTGACTTTGGCCAAAATATCATAAGTCACATGTCAAGTTCTACCCGTCATTCTCTAGGTTAATTTGAGCCCACCCGCACATACCCTTGACTTTGGCCAAAATGATAGAACGACTGCCCCAAACCAACACATCTATCTATGCTGCACATGAATACCCAATAGCTACCAATCACTATGCCTAGACTTTGGCCAACATACATAGCTTGAATACTTATTGACCATTCATGTGAAACGACGGATGGCTACGAATGGTTTTGGCGAAACCGTGAACGTAGTGAACTTGATATAATCGAAGGAACGAGATAGCTTTCAAAAGGAGTGGTTCAAGCTCCACATTTAAAAGTTTGGTTTTGAAAAGAACCGAGTGGTTTTCAAAGTGTTCCAACGACTTTTACTTGGTTTATTTTATCTTGCATTAATTCCAATGCGTCCTATCATTTAATCCTACCATTGCAGAAAACAACGAAAATATGACGTACGCTTATTCCATCCGCATTCGCCACGGGGTCCCGTCATCACCCGTTAGGTTACTTAACTAACGACAGAGCGGGGGCTGGACTAGCGCGGATGCAAAACATAAGCAACGCCTAAATAGATATCATATAGATATATATAAACATTCGTCACATGCAATGATAGCCATCCCAGATCACAGATGAATACATTGGATATACTAGGAATCCGCAATTCGTACGAGCCTGTAACGAAGAACGGATTACATAGTCGCGATGAATAGCCAAACCCCACCCTAGACCCCTACGGGTGCGGCAAACTACCCGCCAAGTACCCGAAGCGAAGCAACCTCCCTCAACACCGTGAGTAGGCCACTTGGCACTTCGAGATACCCGGTAGTTTGTGCACTCCACCTTGGGTCTATCCTAGGAGCAAAAACAGTAAAAAGAAATTATACAATGACGGCTACAACCCCGACCCGGTTGTGCGGCCATACAAATAATTATTACATCAATTTACATATTACAAGAATTGAAAGAATAAGAAAACTCTCATCTCACAACCCCCCGGCTATTCATCCGCGACAATCCAACGAATTCATATACACATACCATCAACATTACAGATCATAGATATGTATAACCCCCACTAATCGACGTATAGCGATTAACGGACGTTCAATACATATAATACATTACAGATATAACCCATTAGCCAAAGTGTAAAGAAGTTCGATCAAAAATACGGATTTGTGACCACCCCAAAAACCAACTTGTTCTCTGGAAAATCTGGGTGGAAACAAACTATCTCAAAAATCACAAAACACCCCCAGAAGTAAACTGCAGGAAAAACGATCCACGGCCTAGTGAACTCGGCCGCGGATCCGCGGCAAGAGCAAGCTCTTGCCGCGGAACCGCGGTGAGTTGGTCGGTTCAGTGGGTCATTTTTCTTGCCTGTACTTAAAAAAGCCTGAGCCGATATTTAAGATATGATTTATTAATTTTAAAGCAGGTTTAAAAATCGGCAGAAAGTTAGGGTTTTGGAAAAATGTTTTGCGGTTTTTTTGTGATCGAAGTTCTATATACTTTGCTAATTAGTTAGTTTTTGTTTAGCTAGGCTCTGATACCACTGTAAGTCCACGTTGCCCACCCCGGTGCTTGCGGGGAGGCGGAAACGTTATGAAAAATTCGATTTTTACAACTCTAGGCAACATGGACTATGTAAAGGAGGGATCTTTGCTAAACAAAACTAACTAACAAAGCTAAAGAGTTTAGCTACTCGGAAAGTGGGTTATACCTAGGGCTTCAAGTCCTTCTCTCCTTGCTCCTTGGAGTGAAAGAAAGGGTTCTCCTTGTCGCTTCTCTTGCCGAAGAAAGATCCACCCGAGGGCCACAACCTTTGGCTCCAACCTCAAACTAGAAGTAACTAAGGTGCTTGGTGTGCTAGACCTAGGACCTTAGAAAGAGTAGAGAGTGTTTTTGGAGGGATTATCTCAAGCTCAAATGGTTCCCAACACATGAGAGGGGAGAGCTAGAGAGAGAGGAAGAGGAGGAGAGAGAATGGAAATGATAAAGTGAGAAGCATAATACAACCCTTCTCACATATATGTGATTTATGAATAATAGATAATTAGTCAAGATAGTTGTCATGGTTAATCAAGAAATGACCATTATCATTTCACATTAAATGCTTTTGCAAGGATCAAAGAGCATCTTTCATATGGAATGATGATGGTCAACTTGTCAACCTAGGTCAACAAGTCAAGTATAGTCAAATGGTCAACAACCCTAACCATGCACAATTATAATTAACTAATTATTAATAAATCATAATTCACACAAAACATTAGGGTTAAGAAAATGACAATAGTCATCAACCCTAATCAAAGTCCTCTGCCTCTGTCTCAGTCAACTGTGCATACACACCCGTATCCGTGTACCGAGGAACACGACTACAATAAGATAAAACCAATCCCAAATCATATACTAGGATCCGGCTTAAACCAAAGCCCGCCAGTATAAGCTGTCCGGGCACCAAACGTGCACAAGTGCGCGGATGTGAACGGACCTTGTCGCAATACCATGCAACCTCTACTCATTTTGCCTAAAGGCGAATAACCCTCTGTGTGGGACTCTAAAGACTCGACACTACGCTGGCAGTGGGTTTAACCACAGACCGCAAGCGGCACTAGCTGTATGTAACGGTCCCCAGGTAGATGTCGATAAGAAGACTGACGAGGTGAACCCCATCTGCACTCCTACTGAGCCTGTATGTGACAGTCTCCGTACAGTCCGGTCTGTTCGTCTACGAACATCGCATGGCGGGCCTAGGGGGACAGTAAACGTCAGTCCTCTACTAGCGGTACAAGTCGTGCCGGAGTGTAGCCCAGAACACCTGAGATAACACTGGGAACCTACCAGTCTATCTCGCTTGCCCTGGCCAGGAAATTTGTGTAATGGCTCTCCTAGACACAGCGCGATATCAACCCCCAATACCGGGAGAGACGAATCCTGTCTAACCGTCACTACCTCCAAGTGCTTCGGGACTGCACCCAAAAACTACCTGTTTGCACGACTCCTTTGAGCCGTGGTAGGGTAATAATCAAAGTACAGTGGGAACACACTCGAGGCGAAGTGACAGTGTCAAGTCAACGGACTAAGCTGTACTCATGTCACTTGGGAACTGATAACTGACGATAGGTATAATACCAACCAACAGTTCCCGACGAGTCCTGTCCAGTGTACTCGTAACCTAACGAGCACCCGCATACTATCCTAAGTACGATGTACTGATGGCTATGGGACAGGCCGTCTCCCAAGCTGGGATTAGAAGCGCATACGCTAGTCTACTCCGGAGTATCGATGCCCTGTCTCGATAGTCCTACTACTAGGGACCTTCATAAGGATGTGCTTATAGATTACCCAGCCCCCACAAGTGTGACTGCCATCACAACGCTGGTAATCAAGCAAAGATCCTAAGGGCTCCACTAATGTGTAAAGGAGATATGCTAAAAGAAACACATGCACACATTAAAGCAGAAACAAACCAAGTAGCATACTTCCATTTTGAGCAAGAATGTCAATACAAGGTGAATATCCCAAGCTTCCATCAAGTAATATACAATCCAATATGATACAGTAATGGCCTCTAGGGCATATACACTAACAGTATTTCGTATCTCTTTAGAGTAAAGTTGTTTACTTGCTATTTTCTTTGCCTAATCTCTAGTATACGATCTAGCTTAGGGTTGTTCGGCACATAAAAATTTAATTTTGGCATGGTCGATGCCTTGTAGAGCCTTGTTAGTGTGCCTAGTAACCCTACAGTGGTATCAGAGCCTAGCTAGAGCATTAGGCGATGTGTTAATGAAGTTAAAACTCCGAACGAACCCGTACACGTCAAAATCAACCCCTTTCTGGACATTTTTTCAAATCTGTGATTTTTCTGAATTAAAAATGCCTAAAAAATTAAGCAGGGTTTTCTAAGCATTGTTGTGCAAAACGAGAACATGAATCGTACGGACCACCACGGTTCCGCGGCTAATCCCTGCTCGTGCCGCGGAACCGCGGCGGTATAGTGACATTGGGGTTTTGTGTTTGCACAGTAATGTTTAATTCTTCTGTTGGATTTTTATGGGTATTTTAAATTTGACTCATGTGTTGAGTATTCGGGGGTTTATTTTGTAATCGTCGATTCGATCGGAGAATTTAATTTTGTTATTTCATTCCGGATAATTTAGAAAGTATTAAAATGTTCGAACGGATATCATTAACTCAATTTTCCCGGCACGAAAAACATTCAAGTGTTGAATTTTTCTCGGGTTTAAATCTTTCGGAAAAACGTGCATGTGATGCGATGGACCCTCTAGAAGACAACAAACCTTAACTCGATTATGTGACCGTCTTGAACTGCCCTTTGAACCTTAGGGTTTGGGGCAGTACGGCGTGCCACATGTGAGGCGTTGGCTTGACCCTTCTACGGCTGGACCGTTGCTACTGTGACGTATTCTGGAATGTTTGAACTCTGCTCAAGTGTTGAGCTATTTTTGGAAATCTTGGGTATTTGATTATTCGATCGGAAAGTTTAATACTGTCTATTTATCTGGAATGTGATACAATATGTGGAATTCATACAGTTAGGCATGAAATGCGGAATATGTGATATTTCGGATTTACGATGTCTAAAGAGATTGTGGATTCCAAATGTTGTAGTTTTACACTTTCTTTTCTGTGACCGTAAGTGTAATATGTGATATCGCCGGTTTCGTTGCTATATGTCAACGACAATTGGGATGCGCATATTTACTTACGTTGGTGACATGTGATGTTATGTGTTGCTGGATATGTTATATTGGATCGTCGCGTTTTGAATAAACGAGGGTTATTATGTGAGATGAGAGTTTTTATTTTCATTCATGTAAATTTAAATGTATGTAATATTATTTTATTGGGGCACTTCCGGGATGAGTTTGATGTCACCTTTTGTATATTATTTACTTTTCCGCACTAGGATAGACCCAAGGAGGAGAGCACAAGTAACCGGGTTCTGGAGTCCAGTGGGAGACCAACTCGATGAGTCGAGTCCGGGTCTCCTATCTCTAGAATTGGTAGGGTTGCTTGCCGCTCTCGTAGGGGTCTAGGGGTGTGGGTTTGGCTATTCATCACGACCGTGGAATCCGTGTTTTATAGAGGCTCAAAATAAAACACGGACGTCCTAGTATATCCAATGTTTCATATGTTTCTTCTGCTGCGATATCTGTGATGTGATCATGTGATGTTCTGTGATAAATACTGTATATAGTATATATGATATATTATATAGGCGTTACTTATGTTTTACACCCACGCTAGCCCTACCCCGCTCTGTCGTTAGTTACCTAACCTAACGGTGCACGAGGGGACATCGAGGCGAATGCGGATTGCATAAGTGTACGTCGTATTTATCTGTGATGTTTAGGTGATTTAAATGATGGGACTTCATTAATGTGATTAATGAAAGAAAAGAAACCTAAAAGATGTTGTAGAATCAAATTTTAATAAAAAAGGGGCAGGTACAGTTTTGTTTTGCATAGCGGTATATATGATATACCCTGCACCTTATTCGATGAGGAAAGAGCCGAGATCCCTTCACCGGGAGTGACCTCTTTAGCAAAACTGGCAGATGCTACAACACTCGGTTTGTTTTTTGATTGCTTTTAGAGTTTTGCTTTGCATAGCGATATATATGATATATCTCGCACCTTATTCCATAAGGAAAGAGCCGAGATCCCTTCACCGGGAGTGACCTCTTTAGCAAAACTAATAAAAGCCTCAAAATCACTCCATTTCAAAATTCATATGATTCCACAACGATATCAAGTTCATTACGCAATAGGTTTTCAGAAAAACCTGTCGTAGCCCTCCGTCATTTCATATAAGTTGTACATAGTATTCATGCTGCATTTGTTGGCTTTCGTCAAGGTGTAGTGTGCGGTAGCTGTTAGTGTATATGCCCTAGAGGCCATTACTGTATCATACTAGTTTGTGTATTACTTAATGGAAGCTTGGGATATTCACAGTTGTATATACAATCTTGCTCGAAATGATAGTATGCTACTTGGTTTGTCTCTGCTTTAATATGTGCATGTATTTCTTTTAGCATATTGCTGGTATACATATTAGTAGAGCCCTTAGGATCTTTGCTTGATTACCAGCGTTGTGATGGCGCTCGCACTCGTGGGAGCTGGGTAATCTATAAGCACATCCTTATACAGGTCCCTGGTCGTTGGACTATCGAGACAGGGCATCGATACTCCGGGGTAGACTAGCGTATGTGCTTCTCATCCCAGTGTGGGAGACGGTCTGTCCCACAGCCGTTAGTACGTCGTACTTGGGATAGTATGCGGGTGCTCGTTAGGTTACGAGTACACTGGACAGGACTCGTCGGGAACAGTTGGTTGGTAATATACCTATCGTCAGTTATCAGTTCCCAGGTGACATGAGTACAGCTTAGTCCGCTGACTTGACACTGTCACTTCGCCTCGAGTGTGTTCCCACTGCACTTTGATTACTACCCTACCACGGCTCAAAGGAGTCGTGCAAACAGGTAGTTTTTGGGTGCAGTCCTGAAGCACTTGGAGGCAGTGACGGTTAGACAGGATTCGTCTCTCCCGGTATTGGGGGTTGACATCGCGCTGTGTCCAGGAGAGCCATTACACGAGTAGTCCCTGGCCAGGGCAAGCGAGATATACTGGTAGGTTTCCAGTGTTATCTCAGGGTGTTCTGGGCTACACTCCGACACGACTTGTACCGCTATTAGGGGACTGACGTTCACCGCCCCCCTAGGCCCGCCATGCGATGTATCAGACGAACAGACCTGACTGTACGGAGACTGTCACATACAGGCTCAGTAGGAGTGCAGATGGGGTTCACCTCGTCAGTCTTCTTATCGACATCTACCTGGGGACCGTTACATACAGCTAGTGCCGCTTGCGGTCTGTGGTTAAACCCACTGCCAGCGTAGTGTCGAGTCTTTAGAGTCCCACACAGAGAGCTATTCGCCTTTAGGCAAAATGAGTAGAGGTCGCATGGTTTTGCGACAGGGTTCGTTCTCATCCGCGCACTTGTGCACGTTTGCTGTCCGGACAGTTTATACTAGCGGGCTTTGGTTTAAGCCGGATCCTAGTATATGATTTGAGATTGGTTTTTCTCAGTGTATTCGTGTTCCTCGGATCACGAATGCGGGTGCGTATGCACAGTTGCTTGAGATTGGGGGAGAGGACCTTGTTTAGGGTTAATGGCTATTGTCATTTTATTAACCCTATTGCTTATGTGTGTTTTATAGTTAATTGATAATTAGCTTAATAATTGTGCATGGTTGTTATTATTGACCGTTTGACTTCATTGACTTGTTGACCTAGTTGACAACTTGACCATAATCATTTCATTTGGAAGATGCTCTTTGATCCTTGCAATTTGCATTAATATTGAAATGATAATGGTCATGTCTTGATAAAACCATGACAATTTTCTAGCTAATTATTGAATTAAAATATTACACACATATTAGTGAGAATGGCTCACTAATAATTCATTCTCTCATATCATTTCTCTCTCTTGCTCATCCTCTCCCTCAAGCTCTCTCCCTCTCATGTGTTGAGAAACAAAAAGCTTGAGAAAAACACTCACTTGATCTTCTCTACTCTCTTCTAGGGTTCAAGTCTTAGTATTTCTTTCACTCTAGTTACTCCTAGCTTGGAGTTGAAGCTAAAGGTCGAGGCTTTCGGGTGGATCCTTCTTTGACGGGAGAAGACAAGCAAGGTGACCTCTTTCTACCATTCCAAGGAGCAAGGAGAGAAGGACTTTGAGCTCAAGGTATAACCTTTCCATCACTTAGCTAGTTACTAGTTAGGGTTAGCTTGTTTTTGTTTAGCAAAGATCCTTAAAGCTTGGTCCATGTTTCCTATAGTTGATAAAAATCCAATTTTTATTATGTTTTCCGCCTCCCCGTAAGCACCGGGGTGGGCAACGTGGACTTACAGTAGCTATATACTGCTTATCTGCTGCATATGATGCGATTGGATTAGGGTAGTCATACGTCTTTGTTGGATTTCGTCAAGGGTCGTGCGGGCGGGTTTAATTCATTCAAGAAATGTATGGGTTGAACTTGAGTAGCGGGCTATGGTTTGTTGGCTTTTGTCAAGGTCATAGCAAGTTAGGGGAAAAATATTATCGGGAATTTCAAGTGTTGAGATTTGCAATGAGATTGCATACCTTCTATGAGATAGTTGGATCCCGATACCCACTGCGAGTAATTGTTACTCCTGAGAGAGTTTTACACAGGACAATTAGCCGATCAAGTAGGTGTCTAGAAAGGTGTCAACGGGGTTACGCCTCTGGGAAAACGAGGTTTACTTTAATTAGGTCCGTGCGAAAGCACGGGGAACCTCCATCAAAGTACCGACACTGGCCTGGCTGAAAGATTGGCGAAGTTGTAGGGTGTAATTAATCCCGGCTAGTCTTTCGTTTGAGGGTTTGAAGGAAGATTTGATAAAAACAGTGGGAGCCATCCTGATTATATAAAATAATAACCAATCTGATCTTGCAAGAGCATATGCTAAAGTGTTTTCTTCTCTCTCTCTCCAGGTAGCGACCATATCATGCCTTAATCAAGATAATAATATGGATGTATTGACCGAACCCGCATGTTATACTGTGCTGGGGAACTTTGGTTCCGTTCTTTCTTATAAGAGTTATAAGACTGAACTGGATATAGGGGAATACCAGGATTCCCATGCCACCCGAATGAAGAAAACACATGTTGATGCATTTTCTTCGGGTGTGTTCGTTACAGAGAACTGTTTCTCCATTTGCTCTACGTCCTGGGTATTAGATACCGGGTCAGGATCCCATATATGTAATCAGTTACATGGGCTTCGAAAGGGTAGAGAACTTGGAGAAGGTGATAAAGACATAAGGGTTGGAAATGGTGCAATTGTTGCAGCTAAAACCGTCGGGGAATATCACCTAGTATTGCCAACTGGTAATACATTGATTCTGAACGAATGCTATTTCATGCTGAACCTGATATGCAACATTATATCGGTTTCTTTGTTGAGTAAAGAGGGATATAATTTTATATTACAGGATAATGTTATGAACATTTTCCTTAACCAAAAGTTGGTTGGATCAGGCACGTTGTGCAATGGCATTTATGTTCTAAATCAATCAACAGTTCTGAGCATAACAAACACACACAAGAGGAAGAGTTCAGAACTGAACGAATCCTTCTTGTGACATTGTAGACTCGGTCATATAAATGAGACACGGCTAGCTAAGTTGCATAAGGATGGATACTTGAAACCGTTCGAATTTTCATTTTATGACACTTGCCAGTCATGTCTCAAAGGCAAAATGACCAAAACTCCGTTTACGGGACACGGAGAAAGAGTTACCGAACTCTTGGGACTGATACATAGTGATGTATGCGGTCTCATGTCTACACATGCCAGGGATAGTTCTTCGTACTTCATTACATTCACTGACGATCTCTCAAGATACGGACATGTGTTCTTGATAAGACACAAGTCTGAAGCTTTTGAGAAATTTAGAGAATATAAACAAGAAGTCGAGAACCAAACCGGAAAAAGTATTAAAATCCTCCGATCTGATCGAGGAGGTGAATACTTGAGCAATGAATTCCTGGACTTCCTAAAAGAGAATGGTATTCTCTCTCAGCTGACTGCTCCATATACACCACAGCACAACGGTGTATCTGAACGGAGGAACCGCACCCTATTAGATATGGTGCGCTCTATGATGAGCACAGATGAGTTACCTATTTCCTTCTAGGGGTATGCGCTAGAGACAGCTATACATCTATTGAATATGCCCCCCACCAAATCTGTGCCTACCACTCCATATGAGATATGGAAAGGGAAGAGACCATGTCTTAACTATGTAAAGATATGGGGTTGTCCAGCCTATGTCAAACGACAAAATCCGGACAAACTCGAGGCACGGTCTGTTCTATGCAAATTTGTAGGATATCCCAAGAATTCTCAAGGGTATATCTTCTACCACATTGAGGAACAAAGGGTGTTTGTTTCTCGGCATGCCACCTTTTTAGAAAATGAATTTCTTGCAAAAGAGATTAGTGGTCATGAGGTAGAACTGGAAGAGGTTCCAGCTACAAAAGCTGCAACAGAAGATTTGGTGGAACCAGAGGATTCGGTAGTTCCCGATGAACCCCAGCCACTCCGCCGATCTAGTAGGGTTCCTCACCCACTTGAGAGATACTACGGTTTTCTCATGGATGGTGGGAGCAAGGATTGCATCATGGTTGATGATGACCCAACTAGCTTCGAGCAGGCCATCACGAGTGGGGACTCAGTGAAATGGCTGGATGCAATGCGGTCCGAGATGGAATCCATGTACACCAACAAAGTATGGACTTTGGAAGTTGCTCCTGAAGGGGGTAAAACCCATTGGGAGCAAGTGGATCTTCCAGAAAAAACTTGGTGTAGATGGGAAAGTGGAGACTTTCAAAGCTAGACTTGTTGCAAAGGGTTTTCCTCAAAGACCAGGTGTGGACTATGACGGAACCTTTTCTCCAGTGGCTATGCTTAAATCCATCCGGATCATGCTTGCCTTCGCTGCATATCATGACTACGAAATCTGGCAAATGGATGTTAAGACCGTCTTTCTAAACGGTGATTTAGAAGAGTGCGTGTACATGACTCAGCCAGAGGGCTTCGTAGATAGTGGGAGCAGCGGGAAGGTGTGCAAGCTGCTTAAATCCATTTATGGATTAAAGCAAGCATCGCGGAGTTGGAACATCTGCTTTGACGTCGTTATCAAAGAGTTTGATTTCGTCAAAAATGTAGATGAACCTTGTATCTACAAGAAGGTGGCAGAGAGTAAGGTTGTCTTCCACGTATTGTACGTGGACGACATACTCTTGATAGGAAATGACATTCCTATGCTGCAATCGGTCAAGCTCTTCTTATCATAAAGATTCTCAATGAAAGATCTTGGTGATGCCTCCTGCATATTGGGAATTATGATCTATAGAGATAGATCTAAAAGGATATTGTGATTGTCCCAATCCAGGTACATTGACACCATACTAAAGAGGTTTAGTATGGAAGAGTCCAAACGTGGGTTTTTACCCACGATCTCAGGGCTCACTCTCTCCAAAGAGATGTCTCCCAAGACTGATTTGGAGAGAGCTCGCATGCAAGGGATACCCTATGCTTCGGCTGTAGGCTCTATCATGTACGCGATATTGTGTACCAGACCTGATGTTGCATACTCACTAAGTGTAGTGAGTAGGTATCAAGCTAATCCTGGAGAGAGTCACTGGACAGCTGTGAAGAGCATTCTCAAATACTTACGAAGGACTAAAGAGATGCTCTTGGTGTATGGTAACGGAGAACTCCAAGTGGAGTCCTTTACCGATTCGAGCTTCCAGAGTGATAAGGACGACTCTAAGTCGCAGTCGGGATTTGTCTTTACCCTTTACGGAGGGGCGGTTAGCTGGAAGAGTTCCAAGCAGGAAACCGTGGCAGACTCGACGATGGAGGCTGAATACATCGCTGCCAACGATGCTGCCAAAGAGGCTGTCTGGATCAAGAAATTCATTACTGAACTTGGAGTCGTTCCATCCATTGTGCATCCAATACCTTTGTATTGCGATAACTATGGAGCGGTGGCTTTGGCCAAGGAACCCAGGTCCCATCAGCGATCCAGGCATATTCTGAGGCGGTATCACCTGATCCGGGAGATAGTTGATCACCGGGAGATCGAGGTCAGGAGGGTTGACACGAAGAACAACACTACGGATCCACTCATGAAGGCCATTCCCCAGATACAGTTTGAGAGACTCTTCGGGATGCTTGGTATGCGATACTACAGCAGCTGGCCCTAGTGCAAGTGGGAAATTGTTAGTTGTATGTATGCCCTAGAGGCCAGTATTGTACAAATGATGTATATTATATTGGATGCTTGGACATATATAGAGAGGACTTTCTTGCTCGATATGATAGTATGCTATCTGGTTGCACTTTACTTTAACATGTATACTTGTCTCTTTATACTGTTTTATCGTTACATGTTGGTAAAGCCCTTAGGAAGTGTACTTGACTACTTGGACTATGATGCGGATCATACTAGTGGGGACATGGTAGTCCATAGGTACATCATTCAAGGTCCCTAGTCGTGGGTGTATCGAGACGGGGCATCGATATACCAGAGTAGACTAGCGTATACGCTTCTCGACCCATGAGATGGGCGATGGATGATCCCATATCCATTGGTGTTTGACATCAGAGATGGTATACGGGTGCTCAGTGGAGACTGGGTACACTGGACGGACTCGCCGAGAACTCCCAGATGGTATTATACCTCACGTCAGATGGCAGTTCTCTGGTGACACTTGTGCAGGTTAGTCTGTAGACCCGAGATCGTCATAGAGTCTTGTGTGATTCCCACTGTGCTTTGATTTCCACCTTACCACGTCCATAAGGGCGCGAAAAACGGTGGTTTTTGGGTACAGTCCCGAGTCACATGGAGGCAATGAGCGATAGGAGGGGTTTCGTCTCTCCCGGTATTGGGGGTTGATGTTGCTCAGTGCTCGATTGGCTGTAACAGGGAAGTCCCTGGCCAGGGCTGAAATAGAGATTTACTGGTAAGTGTTACAAGTAGTTTCTTGACCCGTTATGAGCCTCACATCGGCACGACTTATCGGTTATTGGGGTCTGACGTTTACCACCCCTAGACTTGATATGCGACATATCAGACGAGGAGACCGGACTGTACGGGAAGTATTACCGGCAGGCTTTTACAGGAGTTGGAGCGGGCTTGCTTGCTGATCTTCTGATCGCTCAATACCTGGGTAGCCGTTATGTCCAGCTAGTACCGCTGACGGCTTGTGGGTGCGTGATGTGATCATCACCTACTGTCGGCGTATTAACGAGTCTTTAGAGTCCTATATAGAGGTTTTACTGGCTCAGGCAAAACGGAATAGGAGCACGTATATGATATGTGCAGGATCGAGAATAAGCGTGTATGTGATACCGTATTATATTCTCGTGACTTTATGTATCAGTCGGTTATATATGATATAGCCGGGTTATCGAATCAAGTGTTGATTCGATAAGTCGATACATTGAATGTTAGTCGGTTATATGTGATATGACCGGATTATTAAGTCAAGTGTTGATTTAATAATTTATTGTATAATTGTATATTTGATATACTAGTTTACATTAACTAACACAAGTTCACTTAGGGTTTTTTCCTCACATGTACACATTTTTACTATATATATATGATATATATTAAAATGTGTTATATTTATGTATCATGGTTGATGATACACTTGACTTGGGTGTGTAAGACATACACCATTCTTTGTATTATGGTGGGTTATGATTATTTAAGATAATTACAAAATTAGTTGAGTTTTGGAATGAGCATGAAGCTTGTAGAAGCTTACTTTGCTTTGACAAAGTCTACTAGCTTTGCCTTTACCTTAGATTCCTTTTAACCTAACCATCACACTTAGCTATGGTAATGTCTCTACATGAGTTAGTATATGATACTCACTCACCATGGTTAGCACACTTCACTTGATCATTATCCTCATTCTTTTCTTTTGTTCATCTTCTTCTTCATTGAGCAAGAGAAAAAGCTTGCTAGGTTTTTGAAAAAAGAGTGAAACTTTGTGAGAAATAAAAATCCAAAGAGAACCCACTTCCTATTTCTCCATCCTCTACTAGATTAGCATTTTAGTATAGGGTGTTTGCTTCACTAATTCTCAAATTAGTGAAGTAGTAGCTTGAGTCAGAATTCCCTCGACGTAGATCATCTTCGGCCTCGGAGACTTCAAGCAAGGTCGCACCTTTCGCCTCGTGAAGCCATGCAAGGGTCCGGGAGAACCACGATCGCAGCGAAGGGACTTCATCAAGGAGCTAAAGAAGTGAAGGTCCGATCTACAAAGGTTGTATTTCGTATCGCTTTAGAGTAAAGTTGTTTACTTGCTATTTTCTTCGCCTAATCTCTAGTATACGATTTAGCTTAGGGTTGTTCGACACATAAAAATTTAATTTTGGCATGGTCGATGCCTTGTAGAGCCTTGTTAGTGTGCCTAGTAACCCTACACTCTCTACAACCTTCTTGTATATACACGGTTCATCTACGTTTTTGATGAAGTCAAACTTTTTGATAGCTTCATCAAAACAGATGTTCCAGCTTTGCTATGCCTGCTTTAATTCATAGATGGATTTAAGTAGCTTGCACATGCTTTCGCTACTCCCACTATCTATGAAGCCCTATGGTTGTGTCATGTACACGCTCTCTTCTAAATCACCATTTAGAAAAGCGGTCTTAACGTCCATCTGCCAGATTTCGTAGTCATGGTATGCAGTAATGGCAAGTAAGATCCTGATGGACTTAAGCATAGCGACAGGACAAAAGGTTTCATCATAGTCGACACCAGGTCGTTGACGAAAACCTTTTGCTACAAGTCTAGCTTTGAAAGTCTCGACGTTTCCATCTACACCAAGTTTCTTCTTAAAGATCCACTTGCTCCCTATAGGTTTTACCCCTTCAGGAGCAACTTTCAAAGTCCATACTTGTTACTGGATGTTGCACACTCTCACAACACTTGTGAGGAGGCGGATGTGATAAACCAAAATTTTCTTGCATGCAACACCCACATAAACCAAGATCTTGTGCTAAACCATAACTAGTTAAACTATCTAGAGATCTAATCTACTATGAAAGTGTTATACCTAGGAACCGGTTCTTCGGGTCTTTGTTTGGATGTGACTCCTAGGCTCCTTTTGGTCGCAAAGAGCTCGGTCTCCGGCCACCTCAAGATCTAAGACGATCCACCCGAGAGCTATCGAACAAGCTACAAACTCTTCACAAGTGTTTAACTAAGAGATCAAGTTTGCTAGAAGAGATCGCTTAGATGATGTAGAGATCAAGTATTGGATTATAATTTTTTGCTCCAAGCTTTTGATTCACAACTCATGTGAAGGTTAAAGCAAAGAGGAGGAAGAAGGAGATAATGAGGAGAGAGAATGTGTATGTGACGAATGAAAAAATCAGGCATGGAAAAATGATATGGCTCAAATGAAAATAATTGAAGCATGCAATAAAAAAATGCACCATGCTTTAATAGTAACTCCAATGAATAAAAAATAAAACAAGCCATTCCTTTATCCATGCTTAGACTTTCTCCAAATTCCACCTCATTTGTTTATTTTCACAAAATAAATATGTAATTATGAGGTGTCTCCTACTAGAAGGTATTCATGTAACAATTATAAGAATACCCCTCCACCGTATACCATATAAGTGTACCCGTATCCGAATTCCGAAAAATACGAATACAAATAATCCAATAATATAATACCGGTATCCGACTCAAACCAAAGCCTACCAGTATTATCCTTCCGATCATTATTCCTGTAAAAATTACACGAACATTATCGAAACCCTGCCGTATCAACTTACGGCCTCTACATCTTTTGCCTTAACCAGGTAACCCTCTGTGTGGGCCTCTGTAAGTCGATGTGCAATACCCCACGAGTTGCGGGGAGGCGGAAATATGAAAAACAATCTTGTTTAGAAGTGTACATCGATTAACCGAAGATCTTTTCTAAACGATAATTAACAACAAGCATAGAGTTCTAAGCTACTATGTAAAGAGATTATACCAAATGATTCTAGTCCTTCGTCTTTATGATCTCTAAGTCCTCCTCGGCCTCCTATCCGTGATAGATGATCCACCCGAGTACCCTAATCCAAGCTACACCTCAAGACTTGAGGTAACTTTGTTTCTCTAGTTGCTAACCAAAGTAACTAAGATGATGTAGAGTTAGATTGTGGAGTGTTTAGTCTATCCTAATCCATGGTCTCAACTCATGAGTGGTAGGATTAGGGTTTGAAGAAGGAGTGCACTTGAGGAGAGAGAAGGTGGAGATGATAATGAGAATAAAAAAGCTTCTCACTTGAATATATGAAAACATAATGAATTATCAAGTAAATGAATTTAAATGATTATTCACCATGCTTCATTTATTCAACAAGAGTGATTGACCATACGAGTCATTAATCAATAAATGATGCATTAATGACACAGTGAATCACACTAATGAGTCACAATTTGCATTAAATGAAAATGCCACCTTAACCTCCTTAGTCACCCTCCTTCTAGAAGCTTCTCGGAAAATTACGAGAACGCCCCTCGCATCCGTGAAAACACGGAAAAACTGTAGACTGTATAAATCCAATAACCCGACACTAGAATCTGGTTTAAACCAAAGCCGGCTAGTAAAAACTGTCCGAATGTCGTACGTGCGTTTTAAACACGTATGCGTCCGAACCCTTTATCGTAAAATCGTACGACCCCTATATCATTTCTCCTGGAGTTGGGAAAACTCTTTGTGGGACTCTAAAGACTCGACTACTACGCTGGCAGTGGGTTTAACCACAGACCGCAAGCGGTACTAGCTGTACGTAACGGTCCCCAGGTAGATGTCGATAAGAAGGCCGGTGAGGATACCCATCCGAACTCCTACTGAGCCTGTGCGTGACAATATCCGTGCAGCCCGGTCTGTTCGTCTAAGAGTATCGCATGTATGGTCTAGGGAGGTGGTAAACGTCAGACCCCTAATAACCGTACATGTTGTGTCAATATGGCTCTATCACCATCCGAGAATCTACTGATCAATCTATCAGTAATTCTCAATCAGCCCTGGCCAAGGACTTATGGTAATGACCAACCGATCACTGTGCGATATCAACTCCCTATACCGGGAGAGATGAATCCCTAACAGTCACTCGCTGCCTCCACGTGGCTCGGGACTGTGCCCAACTAAAACCTGTTTGCACGACTCCTTTGAACCGTGGTAGGGTAGTAATCAAAGAACAGTGGGAACTCACACGAGACAGATGACGACTTTAAGTCAACGGACTATCTGCACACATGTCACCTGAGAACTGCTATCTGACGTTAGGTATAAATACCATCCAGTCAGTTCTCGGCGGGTCCTGTCCGGTGTACTCACACCCAGTGTGCATCTGTATACAATCTTAGGTGCACTCCACCAATGGCTGCGAGGCTAATCCATCGCCCTTCTTCAGGGTCTAGATATGTATACACCAGTCTACTCTGGAGTAATGATGCCCAGTCTCGATACTCATGCGACCAGGGACATCTAAGGATGTGCCTATTGACTATCCAGCTCCCACTAGTATGACTGCCATCACAACGCCGGTAGTCAGGCAAACATCCTAAGGGCTTTATCAATATGTATATATATATGAATACTATCCAAAATATATCAAATGTTAAGATAAAGACAAACCAAATAGCGTACTATTATATTAAGCATGACTGTTATGTACATACATATCCCAGTATCCTATACAATGAAGGCCTCTAGGGCATATATATCCAACAATCTCCCACTTGCACTAGGGCCTATTATTGGCGCAATGAGTACCCACTGTCTTCACTATATCCAGTTGCTGGAGTACCGCATGCCCAACATCTCAAACAACCTCTCGAACTGAACTTGAGGGATGGCCTTTGTGAATGAATCTGCCGTGTTGTCTTTTGTATCCACTCTCCGTACCACGATCTCCCGACGATCAACGATCTCCCTGATCAGGTGAAAACGCCTTAAGATATGCCTGGATTTCTGATGGGACCTGGGTTCCTTTGCTAATGCTACGGCCCCATTGTTATCACAATACAAAGGTATTGGATTGGCAATGGACGGAACCACTTGAAGTTCAGAAATGAACTTCCTCATCCAGACAGCCTCTTTTGCGGCTTCACTAGCAGCTATATACTCAGCCTCCATAGTTGAGTCTGCGACGGTATCCTGTTTGGAACTCTTCCAACATACCGCCCCTCCATTGAGTGTAAACACAAAACCCGAAATGGATTTAGAATCATATTTGTCACTTTGGAAGCCGGAGTCGGTAAAAGCCTCTACCTGGAGGTCCCCATTACCGTAAATCAAGAACATCTCCTTAGTCCTTCTCAGGTACTTGAGAATGTTCTTTACCGCTATCCAATGTTTCTCACCTGGGTCAGACTGATACGTGCTTACCACACCAAGTGCGTAAGCTACATCCGGTCTTGTACATAACATCGCATACATTATAGATCCTACCGCCGAAGCGTAGGGTAAAATGCTCATGCGATCCCTCTCTTCATCAGTCTTTGGAGACATCTCTTTGAAGAGGGTGATCCCGTGACAAGCGGGCATATTACCGCGCTTATAATCTTCCATACTAAACCTCTTTAGTATAGTGTCTATATACCTGGACTGTGAAAGTCCCAACATTCTATTAGATCTATCACGATAGATCTTAATGCCCAAAATGTAGGTTGCATCACCCAAGTCTTTCATGGAGAATTTCTGTGACAAGAAGAGCTTTACTGATTGTAGCATAGGGACATCATTCCCTATCAGTAGTATGTCGTCGACGTACAAAACGAGGAAGACTACTGCTCCTTCTACAATCTTCCTATAAATACATGGTTCATCTACATTTTTGATAAAGTCAAACTCTTTGACTGTCTCATCAAAGCAGATGTTCCAGCTTCGCGATGCTTGCTTTAATCCATAAATGGATTTAAGCAACCTGCACACTCTTTCGCTGCTCCCACTGTCTAAGAAACCTTCTGGTTGATCCATGTAAACACTCTCTTCTAAATGTCCATTTAGAAAAGCTGTTTTTACATCCATCTGCCAGATTTCTTAGTCATTGAAGGCAGCAATGGCAAGCAGGATCCGAATGGATTTAAGCATAGCTACAGGTGAAAAGGTTTCATCATAGTCCAGTCCTGGTCTTTGACGAAAACCTTTTGCAATGAGTCTAGCTTTGTAGGTTTCCACTTGTCCAAGTGCACCAATCTTCTTTTTGAAGATCCATTTGCATCCAACTGGTTTTACCCCAGGAGGAGCAACTTCTAAAGTCCATACTTTATTGGTGTACATGGATTCCATTTCGGATCTCATAGCATCCAGCCACTTCATCGAGTCAATACTCGTGATAGCCTGCTGAAAACTAGTAAGCTCATCATCATCGATGATGCAATCCTCTCGATCCCCATCTAGAAGAAAACCATAGTATCTCTCTAGAGGATGAGAAAGCCTACTAGATCTGCGGAGTGGCGTTGGTTCGTCATGTTCTATTGAAATCTGAGGTTCTTCTAAGTCCTCGGTAGCAGTTTGAGGTTCTGGAATTTCTTCCAGGTCTACCGCGCTCCCACTAATTTCTTTTGCAAGAAATTCGCTCTCTAAGAAGACAATGTGGCGAGCGACAAACACCTTTTGTTCTTCAGTGTGGTAGACCATGTACCCCCTTGAATGTTTGGGGTATCCTACAAACTTGCACAAAACCGATCGTGACTCGAGCTTGTCCGGTTTATGCTTTTTAATATATGCCGGACACCCCCATATCTTGATATACTTAAGATATGGTCTCTTCCCGCTCCCTATTTCATATGGAGTGGTAGGCACAGACTTAGTTGGAAATCTATTCAATAAGTATGCCGCTGATTCTAGAGCAAATCCCCAGAAGGAAAGTGGTAACTCAGCACTACACATCATTAAACACACCATATCTAATAGCGTGCGATTCCTCCTTTCTAATACACCATTATGCTGAGGTGTATGAGGCGGAGTAAGCTGAGAGAGAATTCCATTCTCTTTTAAGTATTCAAGGAAACTGGTACTTTAAGTATTCTCCACCTCAATCAGATCGAAGTGTCTTGATACTTTTACCAGTTTGTTTCTCTACTTCATTTTTATAGTCCTTAAACTTCTCAGAGGTCTCTGATTTATGTTTCATTAAGAACACATGTCCATACCTAGAGAAGTGTAGCGTTTTGAAAATCGTTTCGGTGAAATTTTGGAAAATCAGTAAAATAAGGGGGTTTTATGTAAAAAGTCAAAATACTAATATCTTATTATAAAAATTAAATATACATATTCTAGCTATGTAATTGCTAGTATTTGGTGTTTATTGAGCCACTGGTGAAATTTCAAATTTTCTGAAAAATTTTCCGAAATTAATTATTTTAATATTATTTTAAGCCGTCACTAATATATTTAATTAGGGAAAATTACAAATTGAAATGAGTTGAAACAAATTTTGTGCATCATGACACATTAAATAAAATTTTATCATGTGATTTTTGAAACGAAATCGTTTTGTCAAAACGGTTTAGAAATTATTGAAGAAAAAAAAAGGCTTTTTTTTAGTGTAAATGGAGATTTGGGGTATACTATTTATCATTTTCCCTCATCCCATACCCACACCCACACTCACCCACCCCCACTTCCATTGTGGCCGAACCCTTGCTGCCCCAATTCCCCACTTGTGAAAAGAAAAGTCCAAGCATACAACAAAAGAGAAGAATGAACAAAGAAAAAAGTGTATAAGAGTTGACTTTGGGGTATGGGTTTTGTTTGACTTTTGCCACAAAACCCCATTCTCTCTCTCTCTCTCCTCACTCATCCCCTCTCCTATTTCAGCCGAGCCCTATGGCTGCAGCCCCCCCTCATCTTCTCCTTCTCATTTCACTACAAAATTCATCACAAAATGCCTAAAAAATCCATATAAAACCTCATTAATCTCCTAATTTAAATCCTACCCATTATTCCTTGACCCATCTAGCTTGGATTCATGAAGCAGAAGCCATTTTGGAGACCAAGATTTTCATACTAGCTCTCTAGTTTTGTGAGGTACAATCTTACTCTAATTGTTACCTTGTTAATAATTGTTGTAATCCAAGCTAATTAGGTGTTTTATTATGGGTTTAATTGAAAGTTGAAATCTAAAGAGAGGGTTTTGAAATTCAAGTGAGAGTTTTGATTTGGAGCTAGGGTTTGATCACTTGAGGTTGGTTGTGATGTGTGGTTTCACATCTTTAGTATGCTAAAACCTAACCTAATTGCTAAATTTCGAATTGTTACAACTAATTTGTCCAAATTGCTTAATTGTTGCAAACTAGGTTTTTAGATTTAATTCGAAAATATGAGATTAAAATATGGTTAGAGTTTTTATCACATTATTAGCTATATAATGTGTAGATCAACATTTTAGAGCATGCAAAACCAAGTCTAGTTATGGATTTGTGGATTGTTGCTTCGAAATGGTTAAAATTGGGTTTTTGTGCTAACTAAAAAATTTGGTTTAATACAGTTTAGTGTGATAAAATCTAGTTAAAGTTATGTAGCCTAATTAAGCTAATTAGTGAACATTGCGGCCGCTAGATTTGTTTAAATAGCAAGTTTTGTACTAAAACGGTAAAATTTTGCTTACTAGAGTTTCGGGAAAATAGCTTTTAAAACGAATTTGAAGTTTTGATGAAGTAAACCCTATTTTATATATATATATTTTGTGGGTTGTGAAACCACGAATGGCGCGTTTGTGTTTTCTCGATCACTCGGCATTTGTACGCCGATGTCGAGGGTTTTGGGTTGATTTAAGAGAGCGAACCATAGGTTTTGACCTATGTGGGATTGGTGAGTCGTTTTGGTCATGAGTCGGATTTTAATGCGATACAGTGCGTTATGATATGTAGGTACCCCATGTGGACTTCGAGAAGACATGCAAGTGCGTGGCGACGTCGGCACCGGCGAGCGAGGACCAGGTGAGTAGATTTATATCTACGGGGAGAAGTCGGGTGGATGGCGTATAGCACCCCCGCAGTCCGTGGTGGTGTATACGGATGCGTATACACACCAACAATTATTATATGTTATTTGGGATTAATAACGATGTTTAGGATGGATATTGGTGTGTTGGATTATTTTAGTGTTGCGAACCCTAGGGTAGTGTTGCACTACACATACACACATACATACTTGCATACATACCTATTTATATGTGCTCATGGGATTCTTTATAGTTATGTGTTCACATGGGTATGAGACTATGTGTTCACATACGGATTTGAGGATGATACTTGGGATTGAGCTGAGTCGATGAGATTTGTTTTGTGGTTGTGATATCGGTGATAGGGTAGGATTCGTACTTGAGGTACGTCTTGGTTTTATAGCGGATCTTGGGGCGGCGATATGGGTGAATAGTGTTATAAATAAAATGGTCGACATGTGATCGTGATATGAGGCATGATATGCTAGGATATTGATCCTAGGCTGTATTGGGCGATGTATACCCCTTGATGATGCTATGTGCTGATAGTATCGGTTTGTACGAGATTGTCAATCTGTAGTCAGATCATGACTATATTGATGATATTAGTATTGTATTAGACATAGGTCAGTACCTTAGACCATGATCTTTGATAAAGAGGATACCGGATGAATAGTGTGATGAATATGATTTTGACCCGTACCCAGATTTGGGATACCGTACGACGGTTTTACGTACGAGCTATATATTGATGATTGATCCGCACACTTAACTTGGGATGTCTGGTTATAGATATGATATTATTGAGGCGGGATCACCGACTATACATATACATGTATGTATATGTATCGACTCAGATGATTGGTGGTTTCCTTACCTGTAGTTCAGCTTGTTAGTTCAGCCGTATAGTTTAGTGTAGTTGTTAGATTAGATTAGACTTCTTACCTATTTCAAAAACTAACGAATCGTGGGTATTTTAAAAGACAACCCAAGGGATCCTACGGATATTTCAAAAGACGTATCTTTTCATAAAAACACCGTAGCACCTATTTTCAAAACCCCATGATTCGTGTTATTTCAAAAGGCACCATTTGTAGGACTTATATTAGATTAATGCAGATTAGTTACAGTTGCGTCTAGTATTCAGCTTCCGCTTATTATTGTGGTTCGCTTCGCATCGCATACTTATGTTATAATTTCTTATTGCAATGTTGATATCATATTGTTAGGACACCAGCACCATTACCGATGATGCGTATGTACCACGTACACTTACTTGCCGGCTCACACACATCTTCATCGGTAATTGCCACGTCACGTACACCTTAGAAAATATTATTGCTTGACTTAGCTTGTTAGTTAGTAATTTGACATGATATTAGAGTACCTGCCTTATATGCCAGCTTAACATTGTAGTTATTACTTGTCACTTCATGCATACTGTTTTTCATTGTTATGCCTATATTCATGGTTTTACATGCTATTGATGATTTGGATTCGGATTTCCATGAAACTTTCTGGATTTGGGGGGAAAACCGCAAAATTTATATAAACTGATTTCGCTCTTTTTAAATAAAAAGTGCGGTTTTTCCCATGATGTATGAGTCGTCCACCATGAGTTTGCTGATGGATTTCGAGACCCGATTCGAGGAGGCGGATGAACCGTTTAGGGTACATGGTGGACCCGGTAAGGTACCCCGGGGCAAGAAGCGCGTGATGATGACGATGTGAGCCTGGCAGGGGAGCACTACCTACCGGTGATTTTACGCGACGCGTCGGATATCCGGAGGATACCGTCGTGGTCTTGAGATGGATCGTAGGGGCCGGTCTGGACTGACGGCGCCCTAGATATTGTGATTGGGACA
Source organism: Agapanthus africanus (assembly GCA_030015575.1). Classification (NCBI taxonomy): domain Eukaryota; kingdom Viridiplantae; phylum Streptophyta; class Magnoliopsida; order Asparagales; family Amaryllidaceae; genus Agapanthus; species Agapanthus africanus. Next base: position 478,484,056 of record JASDDO010000022.1, on the reverse strand, counting down.
TTGAGATTTCGAGATATTGAGGTACAGAGACTGTGATACAGAGATATCGAGATTTTGGGATTACGTTTTGTGCCGATGCTAGGCACTGTTTTATGCTGATTTCATTATGATACCTCATTTTAAAAATACAAGGAAATCTCACTAAATTATGAAAACAGCTTCTTCATTTTCATGTATTATGTTTTCATGCATTCATACCTCATTCATATGTTATATTGCTACCTGAGGCACTAACACAGGCACATGAGATTACACTCAAGCTAGATATTTACCCTAGCCATTGTTATAGGCTGCATGTTATGCATATATTTGAGGATATATTATGATCAATTGACCTAGGTTGCGTTATTTATGCGATTTCTGTGCGTAGATGTTTTCTACTCACGAGTTGGCAACTCACCCCCGTTGTGCCACAGTTCTTGCAGGTTTCGCCGTACAGGTTTCATTACGGCTTGCTGGCACACTTTCCATTTCCGGGTGATTTGCTAGTATGTGGGTTTATTTGTATCGCACCCATCATTATATCTTGTATATCATTATTCTGTTGTATCTAGAAGTTCCATCAACCAAAACATGTATTTATTTGAGATAGAGACCAGTGATGTTATTCCTTCGACCTTAGAGTCGCGCGTTATATTTCTGTGGTTTTCTTGTGGTTTTGAGTTTCCTTTTGAATTTTGATTCTCGCCGTTGGCGTTGTATATTATATTGCTTGTGTGGTTGTGACCGTCGATTGACGAAGAACTAGCTCCCGCTTGGGGATGCCTTTTTATTAATTTCGTATACTATTCATGTTGTATCCCGTTTGGGAGCCAGTATTTACAAAGGAGACTCTGCCGAAATTTTCAGGAAATACTTGATGTTTTTAAAACCGTATAACTCGGTTTATGCTATTAAAGCTACTTGATTTTAAATTGGTTTTCCTTCAATCTACTAGTTTTCTTGGTTTGGATTTCTGGGTTTTCGGTTTACTTAGATTACGTATGACTCGAGACGTTCGTAGTTTAAGTGTCGGTCATGTTCCGTACTTTCGGGTCGTGACAAAGTTGGTATCAGAGCGTTTGGTTTTATCTTCGGAGCGTAGGATGACCCTTGGTTGATGGAATAGGTGACTAAAGTAGAGTGACGTACCGTGGGTATGTTCCGCGGCATACTTACGACACACCACTCCACTTAAGGAGCCTTAGGATGTACATTTCTTTGTTCAGTATTATATTCATTCCGATCTAGCCTCATCGGTACCATTTATGGTTTTGCTGCCATGATTACGGGCAGGGAGAGCTACGGCTAGAGTTGCGGTCTACATGAACTCGTTACGAACGAGGACTGACCAGGGCGTGATTCCGGCGACACGATTGCAGAGATGTGTCTTTTTATTGTGTTTTCGCGCCACGAGCGTTGATGGATCGCTGTATGAGATTACTCGGACGGGCAAATCAGCACCAGAGGGTTGAGCCAATGATAGAAGGTCGCTATTCACCCATGGATGAATGACTGAGACATGTGGTTCGTTCGCCTAACCGATGAGAGGTCATCAGATAGATTGATTCCAGCTAGGGACGACTTCACGGAGACGTTGGGAGTCGACAGAGGCGATCGAATGTCAGAAACCTATTATTCCAAGTTTAAAGTAGTCGGAAGGACATGCAGGCAATTCTATGGTCCCTCTAGAAGAATGAAACCCTAACTCGACTTAATGACCGTGTGAAAGCCTTTGAACCTTCGGGTTTGCGGCAGTTCTACGGCGCCATTAGTGAGGCTTGGGTTTGCCCTTCTACGGCTGACCACCGATGCTGTGGTATGTACTCGATACTATTAAACTGTGCCCAAGATGTTGAGCTCTTGGGGGATTATGAGGTTTTGACGACTCGATCGGATGGCTCGACTTAATTCGGATGCTAGGTGGTGAGATGCATTCTTGGGAGACTCCAGATACGAGGATAGTCGTTGGAGCTCAGTCCATGTAGCAACGATGAGACGAGTCCGAAGCAGTCGACATTAGAGAAAGTGGAGTAAAGAGGTCCGTACAAGATCTGGATAAGAAGACGTTCCACTCCGCCGACATCAGAGATGCGATGCGCATGCCGAGGCATGGTACTTGGATTTACCTTCCAGAAGGAGTCGCGATGAGTATGCAGTCGTTCCAGAGCAAGATGCAGATATAGGAAAGGACGATGACTTCCGGACAGTTGGCAGAGACGAGACATGGAAGTGACCGTAAGCAGGATTCCTTCCAGGACACTGCTGCAATGATACTTGCACCCAGGATCAGATGTGTCACGTACATTCAGAGAGCCAGAGGCCGACGCCAGTGATATGCTGTCTTACGAGTGGTCACGATGATTGACCGAGAGATGACCAGAGAAGTGCCAGAACGGGATCATCCCCGCTAGCACACCTGACAGGGCCGATGAGCCGATGGACCGAGAGATTGGTAATTCCCAGTGAAGACATTGACCCAGGAGTGGTCATTGTTACGCACACCAGCAGGCCAGAGTTCATGATCATCGACGAGACGTCCCACTAGTGACCGCGACAGTTGGCCCGAGATTCTTAGAGGATGCGCTTGAGCGGTACTATGCCGCCATTATTGATTTCGAGGTTTTGGGTGATTTATTCGAATGATTTGATTTTTATGATTGAGGATTTACGATCTTTGCACAGTGTTGCACTTGATATTGTTTTCGTGCTTGGGTTTCACATGTTTGTTATTTTAAGGTTTTAGACATTTGAGTTGATTTTGTGCGTATGCACGCACACGATTTGGTTCCTGCACTCTGTATAGTTTATATATGCTTGCAGTGCAGTGATACGCCTTTTGTGCACTTAGATGCACTGGACTTCGATTTCGATTGTGATACTCGATATTTGTTTTGTGCACCTTGTGCACCTGATTTGATTTTGCGCATGTTCGGCGCTTGATATTGGATTTCATGATTTCGTGCATGATGGATGCACCTGCCTTGGATTTTTGCACATGTTGGGCGCATGTTTTGAGATGTGATTTTGGTGCACACCGGATGCACTAAATCGAGATTTTTCGTGTATGTCAGATGCACCTGATTTTGCTGTCAGGCACACATGTTGCCTACGACAGATGTTTCATGCACACCCGATGCACTTGGATGTTATTTCTGTGCATATGTATGGCACATATTTGGATTTTGATTTCCGTGCGCACCAGACGCACGTAGTACTCATACGCGTATTTTGGGATTGATTTTTCCTATAGAGCAGTACGTTTTTATGATATTTACATATATAGATTTGATATTTACGTGTGTTGTTCCGATTATAGCATATTGGTTTTGTATTTGATTTGACATTGTGTCTTTACCATGACTCCAATGATGGCGGGATGCTTGACGAAGTTTGATTTTGAGTTATATGCTCATTGCTCATGCACATGCATTCGCTATGATGCGTATGATGTACTTATGGTTTTGGAGCCCCGGCGGCTTGATGATTTTGCTTAGATGTTTTTGTATTTGGGGGGAGTTTGAATTTAAATTCGGGGACCGAATTTCTTTAATGGGGGAAGATTGTAGCGTTTTGAAAATCGTTTCGGTGAAATTTTGGAAAATCGGTAAAATAAGGGGGGTTTTATGTAAAAAGTCAAAATACTAATATCTTATTATAAAAATTAAATATACATATTCTAGCTATGTAATTGCTAGTATTTGGTGTTTATTGAGCCACTGGTGAAATTTCAAATTTTCTGAAAATTTTTCCGAAATTAATTATTTTAATATTATTTTAAGCCGTCGCTAATATATTTAATTAGGGAAAATTACAAATTGGAATGAGTTGAAATAAATTTTGTGCATCATGACATATTAAATAAAATTTTATCATGTGGTTTTTGAAACGAAATCGTTTGCCAAAATGGTTTAGAAATTATTGAAGAAAAAAAAGGCTTTTTTTAGTGTAAATGAAGATTTGGGGTATAATATTTATCATTTTCCCTCATCCCATACCCACACCCACACTCACCCACCCCCACTTCCATTGTGGCCGAACCCTTGCTGCCCCAATTCCCCACTTGTGAAAAGAAAAGTCCAAGCATACAACAAAAGAGAAGAATGAACAAAGAAAAAAGTGTATAAGAGTTGACTTTGGGGTATGGGTTTTGTTTAACTTTTGCCACAAAACCCCATTCTCTCTCTCTCTCTCCTCACTCATCCCCTTTCCCATTTCAGCCGAGCCCTATGGCTGCAGCCCCCCCTCATCTTCTCCTTCTCATTTCACTACAAAATTCATCACAAAATGCCTCAAAAATCCATATAAAACCTCATTAATCTCCTAATTTAAATCCTACCCATTATTCCTTGACCCATCTAGCTTGGATTCATGAAGCAAGAAGCCTTTTTGGAGACCAAGATTTTCATGCTAGCTCTGTAGTTTTGTGAGGTACAATCTTACTCTAATTGTTACCTTGTTAATAATTGTTGTAATCCAAGCTAATTAGGTGTTTTATTATGGGTTTAATTGAAAGTTGAAATCTAAAGAGAGGGTTTTGAAATTCAAGTGAGAGTTTTGATTTGGAGCTAGGGTTTGATCACTTGAGGTTGGTTGTGATGTGTGGTTTCACATCTTTAGTATGCTAAAACCTAACCTAATTGCTAAATTTCGAATTGTTACAACTAATTTGTCCAAATTGCTTAATTGTTGCAAACTAGGTTTTTAGATTTAATTCGAAAATATGAGATTAAAATATGGTTAGAGTTTTTATCACATTATTAGCTATATAATGTGTAGATCAACATTTTAGAGCATGCAAAACCTAGTCTAGTTATGAATTTGTTGATTGTTGCCTCGAAATGGTTAAAATTGGGTTTTTGTGCTAACTAAAAAATTTGGTTTAATATAGTTTAGTGTGATAAAATCTAGTTAAAGTTATGTAGCCTAATTAAGCTAATTAGTGAACATTGCGGCCGCTAGATTTGTTTAAATAGCAAGTTTTGTACTAAAACGGTAAAATTTTGCTTACAAGAGTTTCGGGAAAATAGCTTTTAAAACGAATTTGAAGTTTTGATGAAGTAAACCCTATTTTATATATATATATATTTTGTGGGTTGTGAAACCACGAATGGTGCGTTTGTGTTTTCTCGATCACTCGGCATTTGTACGCCGATGTCGAGGGTTTTGGGTTGATTTTAAAGAGCGAACCATAGGTTTTGACCTATGTGGGATTCGTGAGTCGTTTTGGTCATGAGTCGGATTTTCATGCGATACAGTGCGTTAAGATATGTAGGTACCCCATGTGGACTTCGAGACGACAAGCAAGCGCGTGGCGACGTCGGCACCGGCGAGCGAGGACCAGGTGAGTAGATTTATATCTACGGGGAGAAGTCGGGTGGATAGCCTATAGCACCCCCGCAGTCCGTGGTGGTGGATACGGATACGTATACACACCATCAATTATTATATGTTATTTGGGATTAATAACGATGTTTAGGATGGATATTGGTGTGTTGGATTATTTTAATGTTGCGAACCCTAGGGTAGTGTTGCACTACACATACACACATACATACTTGCATACATACCTATTTATATGTGCTCATGGGATTCTTTATAGTTATATGTTCACATGGGTATGGGACTATGTGTTCACATACGGATTTGAGGATGATACTTGGGATTGAGCTGAGTCGATGAGATTTGTTTTGTGGTTGTGATATCGGTGATAGGGTAGGATTCGTACTTGAGGTACGTCCTGGTTTTATAGCGGATCTTGGGGCAGCGATATGGGTGAATAGTGTTAGAAATAAAATGGTCGACATGTGATCGTGATATGAGGCATGATATTCTAGGATATTGATCCTAGGCTGTATTGGGCGATGTATACCCCTTGATGATGCTATGTGCTGACAGTATCGGTTTGTACGAGATTGTCGATCTGTAGTCAGATCATGACTATATTGATGATATTAGTATTGTATTAGACATAGGTCAGTACCTTAGACCATGATCTTTGATAAAGAGGATACCGGATGAATAGTGTGATGAATATGATTTTGACCCGTACCCAGATTTGGGATGCCGTACGACGGTTTTACGTACGAGCTATATATTGATGATTGATCCGCACTCTTGACTTGGGATGTCTGGTTATAGATATGATATTATTGAGGCGGGATCACCGACTATACATATACATGTATGTATATGTATCGACTCAGATGATAGGCGGTTTCCTTGCCTGTAGTTCAGCTTGTTAGTTCAGCCGTATAGTTTAGTGTAGTTGTTAGATTAGATTAGACTTCTTACCTATTTCAAAAACTAACGAATCATGGGTATTTTAAAAGACAGCCCAAGGGATCCTACGGATATTTCAAAAGACGTATCTTTTCATAAAAACACCGTAGCACCTATTTTCAAAACCCCATGATTCGTGTTATTTCAAAAGGCACCATTTGTAGGACTTATATTAGATTAATGCAGGTTAGTTACAGTTGCGTCTAGTATTCAGCTTCCGCTTATTATTGTGGTTCGCTTCGCATTGCATACTTATGTTATAATTTCTTATTGCAATGTTGATATCATATTGTTAGGACACCAGCACCATTATCGATGATGCGTATGTACCACGTACACTTACTTGCCGGCTCACACACATCTTCATCGGTAATTGCCACGTCACGTACACCTTAGAAAATATTATTGCTTGACTTAGCTTGTTAGTTAGTAATTTGACATGATATTAGAGTACCTGCCTTATATGCCAGCTTAACATTGTAGTTATTACTTGTCACTTCATGCATACTGTTTTTCATTGTTATGCCTATATTCATGGTTTTACATACTATTGATGATTTGGATTCGGATTTCCATGAAACTTTCTGGATTTGGGGGGAAAACCGCAAAACTTATATAAACTGATTTCACTCTTTTTAAATAAAAAGTGCGGTTTTTCCCATGATGTATGAGTCGTCCACCATGAGTTTGCTGATGGATTTCGAGACCTGATTCGAGGAGGCGGATGAACCGTTTCGGGTACATGGTGGACCCGGTAAGGTACCCTGGGGCAAGAAGCGCGTGATGATGACGATGTGAGCCTGGCAGGGGAGCACTACCTACCGGTGATTTTACCCGACGCGTCGGATATCCGGAGGATACCGTCGTGGTCTTGAGATGGATGGTAGGGGCCGGTCTGGACTGACGGCGCCCTAGATATTGTGATTGGGACATTGAGATTTCGAGATATTGAGGTACAGAGACTGTGATACAGAGATATCGAGATTTTGGGATTACGTTTTGTGCCGATGCTAGGCACTGTTTTATGCTGATTTCATTATGATACCTCATTTTAAAAATACAAGGAAATCTCACTAAATTATGAAAACAGTTTCTTCATTTACATGTATTCTGTTTTCATGCATTCATACCTCATTCATATGTTATATTGCTACCTGAGGCACTGACACAGGCACATGAGATTACACTCAGGTCAGATATTTCCCCTAGCCATTGTTATAGGCTGCATGTTATGCATATATTTGAGGATATATTATGATCAATTGACCTAGGTTGCGTTATTTATGCGATTTCTGTGCGTAGATGTTTTCTACTCACGAGTTGGCAACTCACCCCCGTTGTGCCACAGTTCTTGCAGGTTTCGCCGTACAGGTTTCATTACGGCTTGCTAGCACTCTTTCCATTTCCGGGTGATTTGCTAATAGGTGGGTTTATTTGTATCGCACCCATCATTATATCTTGTATATCATTATTCTGTTGTATCTAGAAGTTCCATCAACCAAAACATGTATTTATTTGAGATAGAGACCAGTGATGTTATTCCTTCGACCTTAGAGTCGCGCGTTATATTTCTGTGGTTTTCTTGTGGTTTTGAGTTTCCTTTTGAATTTTGATTCTCGCCGTTGGCGTTGTATATTATATTGCTTGTGTGGTTGTGACCGTCGATTGACGAAGAGCTAGCTCCCGCTTGGGGATGCCTTTTTATTGATTTCGTATACTATTCATGTTGTATCCCGTTTGGGAGCCAGTATTTACAAAGGAGACTCTGCCGAAATTTTCAGGAAATACTTGATGTTTTTAAAACCGTATAACTCGGTTTATGCTATTAAAGCTACTTGATTTTAAATTGGTTTTCCTTCACTCTAGTACTTTTCTTGGTTTGGATTTCTGGGTTTTCGGTTTACTTAGATTACGTACGCCTCGAGACGTTCGTAGTTTAAGTGCCGGTCATGTTCCGTACTTTCGGGTCATGACAAGAAGTCATCAGTAAAAGTGATGAAGTAGGAGTGACCGCTTCGCGCATGCGTAGACATTGGACCACATACATCACCGTGTACAAGTCCCAAGAGTTCAGTAGCTCTTGCTCCGTGTCCGGAGAATGGAGATTTGGTTATTTTTCCTTTGATACATGATTGACAAGTTGCATATGATGAATATTCAAACGGATCTAGATATCCATCTTTATGTAACTTAGTCAACCTTGTTTCGTTTATATGACCAAGTCTACAATGCCATAAGAAGGCTTGATTTGAATCTGGAGCCTTTCATTTAAGTGTGTTTTGAATATTGAAAATTCGAGGTTGATTAAGTATGTATATGCCGTTTTCAAGTGTGCCATACCCAATTAGTTCTTGATTTAGGAGAATGTTCATGACATTATTTTCAAGCGCAAAATTATATCCTTCATTAGACAACAAAGATACTGATATAATATTACATAGCATACTGGGAATACAAAAACAGCTGTACAACACCAAAATGTGCCCACTAGTCAACCCTAGGTGATACTCCTCTATTGTAACAGCATCTACATGCATTCCATTGCCCATCCGGAGAGTCATATCACCTGCCCCCAGTACTCTACTATTTCTCAGATCCTGCAATGAATTACAGATGTGAGAACCAGAACCGGTATCAAGTACCTGTGAAGTAGAGTTTACTGAAAGACAATTTTCGATTACGAACACACCTGAAGCAGAAGCAACCGCTTGCTTCGTGTCCTTTGCCTTGAAGGCCATACAGTCCTTCTTCCAGTGCCCTTGCTTGTGACAATAATGGCATTCGTTTATATCCGCTTTCACCCTTCCTGCCTTGTTCTTTCCCTGCACCTTCTTGACCCCACCCTTCGGTTTGGTGGCTTTCATCTTCTTCTACCCTTTAGCTTTCGCTTTAGATTTAGAAGAGGATGATTGGCCAACATACAGAACGGGGGTCTTCTCCTTTTTCAAGGAGGTCTCTGCTACCCTCAACATATTGAGGAGCTTTGGAAGATCAGCTTCCATTTCGTGCATGTTGAAGCTAAGCATGAACTGAGAGAAGGTGTGGGGAAGGGACTGCAAAATCAAGTCGATATACAAATCATTCTCTAGCACGCATCCCAGGTTTGCGAGTTCCTCAATGAGGATGATCATTTTGAGGACGTGCTCTCCTACAGGCGATCCTGGAGCTAACCTCATCTGGAAGTGTTTCCTTGAGGTCTCGTACCTTGCGATACGGGAGTGTTCTCCATATAAATCCTTTACATGGAGGAAGATGGATACAATATCCATACTCTCGTGCTGTTTCTGGAGTTCATTGTTTATGGACACCAGCACGATACACTTAGCTCGCTCACAATCCAGATCCCAAGTTTTGCGAACTTCCTTGTCCACAACCGAGGAATCTGGTCCAGGGATAAGGGGAGGAACAGCGGTGGTAACATATGCTACTTTGTCATAAGTCAGTGCAATGTTGACGTTCCTTAGCCAATCTTTATAGTTCTGTCCGGTCAATATATTTTTCTCAAGTAATAGTTTTAGTCCTGTCATGGTAGCTGCTAGAGAGAGAGAAAAGAAAACACTCAGCATATGCTTCTTGCAAGTTTAGATTGGTTATTAGTTTATCTAAACAGGATGGCTCCCACTATTCCCTCAAATCCTTCTTCAAAACCTAAAAGAAGAACTAGTCAGGATTTAATCACACGTTACAATACTTGCTTAACCTTTCAGCCAGGCTGGTGTTGGTACTTCGAGGGAGGTTTTCCAACGCTTTCGCGAAGTTCCTTAATTAAATAACCTCTTTTCCCTGGAGGCATAGCCCCTCTAACACCTTTCTGGACACCTACTTGGTTTATAGCATTGATTGTTAAGTGAGAATGTTTCCCGAGAGTAATCCTACTCATCAGTAGGATCGGGATCCAACTATCATTGCATGATGTACTAGATGGAAGCCACTCTAGTCACCACACTCCAGAAGGTATGCTAAATCTGCAAGTTTCCATTATGTTTGAAACTCCCGATGTGATTTTTATACCCCAAGCTCTTATAGACCTTGACGTAGGCCAACAGGTCATAAGACGCAAGTCAAGTTCTACCCGTCATTGTCCTAATTAATTTAGGTACATCGTACATGCCCTTGACGTAGGCCACCAAGGCTGTACGTCTGTCCTATACTAATGCATCTATCTATGCAACAAATAAGCAAGCCACACTGCTACCATCCACTATGCCTTGACGTAGGCCAACAAGCATAGCATGAATACGATGTGCTGTCTATTTGAAACGACGGAGGGTTACGGCTGGTTTTTGGCAAAAAACCGTAAACGTAGTGAACTTGATTTGATCGAAGGAACCAAGATAGCTTTTATTAAAAGGAGTGGTTTAAGCTCCGCATTTAAAATTTGCTTTTTCAAGAAAACCGAGTGGTTTTTAGAAATTGTTCCAACGATTCAGTTTAGGTTTTATTTTTCTTTGCATTAAAAAATAATGCGTCCCATCTTTAACCTATCATTACAGATAACAACGAAAATACAACGTCCTCTTATGCCATCCGCATTCGCCACGGGGTCCCGTCATCACCCGTTATGTTACTTAACTAACGGCATAGCGGGGGCTGGGCTAGCGTGGGTGTAAAACATAAGTGACGTCTAAATAGCTATCATATATAGATATTGTACATTCGTCAGGCGCAATAATAGGCAGTCCAGATCACAGATAAACTTTATTGGATTTGCAAGCAATCCGCGTTTCTTTTGAGCCTGTAAGAAAAGACGGATTACACAGTTGTGATGAATAGCCTTTACCCCACCCTAGACCCCAACGGGTACGGCAAACTACCCGCCAAGTACCCGAAGTGAAGCGGTTTCCCTCAACGATGTGAGTAGGCCACTAAACACTTCGAAATACCCGGTAGTTTGTGCACCCCACCTTGGGTCTATCTTAGGAGCAAAAACAGTAAAAAGAAATAATACAACGGTGGCTACAACCGCAACCTGGATGTGCCCCGCAAAATAATATTACAATTTATTACAATTACATCGAATGAATTAATACAATAACCCATCACAGAACCCCGACTAATCATCACAACAGTCCAATACAGTTCATATCCATAAACAGTTAATAAACATTACAGATATGTGCAACCCCCTGCCAACTGACATACTAGCAGTTAGGGGAGGTTTACGAACACATAATACAGATCACAGATATAATCAAACAAGCAAACATCGTATAATTTCGATCGATTAAACACATTAAATTCTACTCCAAATATTCTCTGTAAATTTGAAACCTGAGCAGAAAATAAACAGTACCAGAAAATACAAAATATCACAAAAGATGCACAGAAGAAAACTGGGCTGAATCGGCCCCAACTCGGCCGCGGATCCACGGCGGATCGGTGGGATCGGCCGCGGTTCCGCGGCTCAGTGGCCGATTCAGGAGCCCATTTTTCTTCTGTGTTCTTATATTTTCTTGCTGGTCATTCTAGAGGAACCTGAAAAATTTTAGGTCCTCATTTTAAAATCGACAGAAACTTCATGATATCCGTGTTTTTTCCGATTTTTTTTGCGTTCGAAATTCATACGACTTTGCAAGTGAGTTAATTATTGTTTAGTGAGGCTCTGATACCATTGTATGTCGATGTGCAACACCACACGAGTTGCGGGGAGGCGGAAATATGAAAAACAATCTTGTTTAGAAGCGTACATCGACTAACCGAAGATCTTTTCTAAACGATAATTAACAACAAGCATAGAGTTCTAAGCTACTATGTAAAGAGATTATACCAAATGATTCTAGTCCTTCATTTTTATGATCTCTAAGTCCGCCTCGGCCTCCTATCCGTGATAGATGATCCACCCGAGTACCCTAATCCAAGCTACACCTCAAGACTTGAGGTAACTTTATTTCTCTAGTTGCTAACCAAAGTAACTAAGATGATGTAGAGTTAGGTTGTGGAGTGTTTAGTCTATCCTAATCCATGGTCTCAACTCATGAGTGGTAGGATTAGGGTTTGAAGAAGGAGTGCACTTGAGGAGAGAGAAGGTGGAGATGATAATGAGAATAAAAAAGCTTCTCACTTGAATATATGAAAACATAATGAATTATGAAGTAAATGAATTTAAATGATTATTCACCATGCTTCATTTATTCAACAAGAGTGATTCACCATATGAGTCATTAATCAATAAATGATGCATTAATGACACAGTGAATCACACTAATAAGTCACAATTTGCATTAAATGAAAATGCCACCTTAACCTCCTTAGTCACCCTCCTTCTAGAAGCTTCTCGGAAAATTACGAGAACGCCCCTCGCATCCGTGAAAACACGGAAAAACTATATACTGTATAAATCCAATAACCCGACACCAGAATCTGGTTTAAACCAAAGCCGGCTAGTAAAAACTGTCCGAATGTCGTACGTGCGTTTTAAACACGTATGCGTCCGAACCCTTTGTCGTAAAACCGTACGACCTCTATATCATTTCGCCTGGAGTTGGGAAAACTCTGTGTGGGACTCTAAAGACTCGACTACTACACTGGCAGTGGGTTTAACCATAGACCGCAAGCGGTACTAGCTGTACGTAACGGTCCCCAGGTAGATGTCGATAAGAAAGCCGGTGAGGATACCCATCCGAACTCCTACTGAGCCTGTGCGTGACAATATCCATGCATTCCGGTCTGTTCGTCTGAGAGTATCGCATGTATGGTCTAGGGAGGTGGTAAACGTCAGACCCCTAATAACCGTACAAGTCGTGTCGGTATGGCTCTATCACCATCCGAGAATCTACTGATCAAGCTATTAGTAATTCTCAATCAACCCTGGCCAAGGACTTATGGTAATGACCAACCGATCACTGTGCGATATCAACTCCCTATACCGGGAGAGACGAATCCCTAACAGTCACTCACTGCCTCCATGTGGCTCGGGACTGTGCCCAACTAAAACCTGTTTGCACGACTCCTTTGAACCGTGGTAGGGTAGTAATCAAAGCACTGTTAGTGTTTATGCCCTAGAAGGCCATTACTGTATCATACTAGTTTGTATATTACTTAATGGAAGCTTGGGATATTCACATGTATATAACAGTCTTGCTAAACATGGTAGTATGCTACTTGGTTTTTCTATCTTAATATGTGAGTGTACGTATTGATAGAGCTCTTAGGATCTTGCTTGACTACCAGCGTTGTGATGGCAGTCACACTAGTGGGGGCTGGGTAGTCTACAAGCACATCCTTATTCAGGTCCCTAGTCGTTAGATTATCGAGACAGAGCATCGATACTCCGGAGTAGACTAGTGTGTACGCTTCTCATCCCAGTTGGGGAGATGGTCTGTCCCACAGCCGTCAGTACGTCGTACTGGAGATAGTATACAGGTGCTCGTTAGGTTACGGGTACACCGGACAGGACTCACAGGGAACTGTTGGTTGGTTTTATACCAGTCGTCAGTGAACAGTTCCCAGGTGACATGAGTACAGCATAGTCCGCAGACTTGACACTGCTACTTCGCCTCGAGTGTGTCCCACTGTTCTTAGATTGCTACCCTACCACGGCTCAAAGGAGTCGTGCAAACAGGTAGCAGTTGGGTGCAGTCCCGAGCACTTGGAGGTAGTGGCGGTTAGACAGGATTCGTCCCTCCCGGTATTGGGAGTAGATATCGCGCTGTGTCAGAGAGCCATTACGCAAAGTCCCTGGCCAGGGCAAGCGAGATTTGGTGGTAGGTTCCAGTAGTTTCTCAGGGTGTAATGGGCTTCCCTCTGACACGACTTATACTACTATTAGGGGACTGACGCTTGCCGCCCCCTAGGCAGGATATGCGATAGTCTTGGACGAATGGACCGGACTGTATGGAGATTGTCACATCAGACTCAGTAGGAGTTCGGATGGGTTTCCTCATCGGCCTTCTTATCGACAACTACCTGGGGACCGTTACGTACAGCTAGTGCCGCTTGCGGTCTGTGGTTAAACCCACTGCCAGCGTAGTAGTCGAGTCTCTAGAGTCCCACACAGAGAGTTTCCTATTCCAGGCGAAACGATATAGAGGTCGTATGGTTTTACGACAAGGGTTCGGACGCATACGTGCGTTTACGCGCGTACGACTTTCGGACAGTTTTTACCAGTCGGCTTTGGTTTAAGCCAGTTACTGGTATCCGGTTATTGGATTTTTACAGTCTAAAGTTTTTTCGTATTTTTGCGGATTGGAGGGGCGTTCTCGTAATTGTGCGAGAAGCTTCTAGAAGTGGTGACTAAGGAGGTTTAGGTGTCATTTGCATTAAATGAGTTTAGTGAGTCATGAGGGTGATTCATGCATATCATTAATGCATGATAAATGCTTAATGAGTCATGACAATGAATCACCATTAGATATTTGTGAAGCATGCTTATTCATTATGTATTATTCTTTTCTTCATAAATAAGAATGCTTCATATTTATTATGATAACTTACTATTTTCATATGATAATCATTCTCACCTTCTCTCTCCTCAAGCTCTCTCTCTTCAAAAGACTAATCCTTCCCTCTCATGAGTTGAGTACAAGGGTTAGTAAGACTAAACAATCCATAACCATCACTCTATCTCAATCCATCTTCTTTGATTAGCAATCCAAGAAGGTTAGTTGCCTCAAGTTTAGAGGCTAAGCTTGGAGTTTTGCTCTCGGGTGGATCGTCTACTACTTCGAGAAGGCCGAGGAGAACAAGGAGTTCGTAAAGACGAAGGAGTTGGTTCATTAGGTATAATCCCTAAACACAGTAGTTTAGAAACACTTTGTGTTTGGTTATTTATAGTTTAGCTTCGATTCAAGCGGTTAGTCGATGTTCGTTCACTAAACAAGTTCGTTTTTGAAAATTCCGCCTCCCCACAAGTATTGGGGTGTAGTACATTGACTTACAGTGGTATCAGAGCCTCGCTAAACAATAAATAACTTAATTTCAAATTTGTACGAATTTCGAACGGAAAAACGAAGCCGGAAAACCCTAAAACTGTCAAGTTTCTGTCGAAATTTAAATGAAGTCCTAAAATATTTCAGGTAAGTGCAGAAAGCTTGAAATGAACACAGAAGAACACCCAAGAAATTTGGGTTCCTGATTCGTCTACAGTGCCGCGGAACCGCGGTGGATCCCACCGATCCGCCGCGCTTCCGCCGCCGAGTTGACGAGTCAGGAACTCGTTTTTCTTGTGTGGGTCCCCTGTGGTTTTTTGGATTTTCTGGAATATTTTAATTTTGCTCAGGTTTCCAGTTTACCGAGCAGTATTGGAGCAATGTTAAATGCGTTTAATCGATCGAAATTGTACAGTATTTGCATATTGGATTATATCTGTGATTGATAAATATGTTTGTAAACCTCCCCTAACTGCTAGTATGTCGGTTGGCAGGGGGTTGCACATTTCTGTAATGGTTATATCTGTTTGTGTATATGAACTGTAATTGGACTGTTGTGGTGTATAGCCGGGGTTTAGCAATGGGTTATTATTTAATTCATTTGTTGTAAATGTAATTTGTTGTAATATAATTTTGCGGGGCACATCCAGGTTGCGGTTGTAGCCACCGATGTATTATTTCATTTTACTGTTTTTGCTCCTAGGACTGACCCAAGGTGGGGTACACAAACTGCCGGGTGGGTAGTTTGTCGTACCCGTAGGGGTCGAGGGTGGGGTAATGGCTATTCATCACAACTGTGTAATCTGTCTTTTCTTGCAGGCTCAAAAGAAATACAGATTGCTTGCAAATCCAATTAAGTTCATCTGTGTTCTGGAATGTATATCATTGCGTCAGACGAATGTAAAATATCTATATATGATAGCTATTTAGACGTCACTTATGTTTTACACCCGCGCTAGCCCAGCCCCCGCTCTGTCGTTAGTTAAGTAACCTAACGGGTAATGACGGGGCCCCGTGGCGAATGCGGATGGCATAAGAGGACGTCGTATTTTCGTTGTTTTCTGCAATGATAGGTTAATGATGGGATGCATTATCTATAATGCAAAGAAAAATAAACCAAGTTGAAATCGTTGGAACAATTTAAAAGAAACCACTCGGTTAATTTTAAAAACAGATATTTTTAAATACCGAGCTTTAACCACTCCTTTTAAAAGCTATCAGGTTCCTTCGGTTATATCAAGTTCACTACGTTCACGGTTTCGCCAAAACCAGTCGTAGCCCTCCGTCATTTCTTATGGATGGTCAGTAGTATTCAAGCTATGCTTGTTGGCATACGTCAAGGCATAGTGTTTGGTAGCTGCTGGGGTATTCATTTGTTGCATAGATAGATGTGTTGGTTTGGGACAGTCGCATTACCTTGTTGGCATACGTCAAGGGTATATACGGGTGGGTTCAAATTAACAAGATAATGATGGGCAGAACTTGACATGTGACTTATGATTTGTTGGCATACGTCAAGGTCATAAGAGCATGGTGCAAAAACTTATATCGGGAATTTCTAAAGAAACTGAAATTTGCAAAGAGATGCATACCATTTGGAGTTTGATGAATGTTGGTAGGATTCCTTCAACATTATCATACGATGATATTTGGATCCCGATCCTACTGTGAGTATATGCTACTTATCAGGATATTCGTCACTTAACGATCAATGCTATAAACCTAGTAGGTGTCCAGAAAAGTGTCAGCTGGGTTACGCCCCCAGAGAAAAGAGGTTATTTAATTAAGGAACTTCGCGAAAGCGTTGGAAAACCTCCCTCGAAGTATCGACACTGGCCTGGCTGAACGGTTAAGCAAGTATTGTACGGTGAGAATAGTCCTGGCTAATTCTTCTTTTATGGTTTGAGGAAGGATTCGAGAAACAGTGGGAGCCATCTAGTTTAGATAAACTAAAAACCACTCTAAACTTGCAAGAGCATCATGCTAAAGAGTTTTCTTCTCTCTCTCCTAATTGCAGCGACCCTGAAAATGACTGGACTTAAGTTACTTTTAGAGAAAAATATACTGACAGGGCCAAACTATAAAGATTGGCCGCGGAATGTCAAAATGGCTTTGACCTATGACAAACTGGGGTATATCCTCACCGCTACGGCACCTGCTGTCCCTGGTCCCAAATCCAGCAATGCGGATAAGGAAATCCGCAAAACCTGGGATTTAGATTGCGCGAAAGCCAAGTGCATCGTGCTTGCCTCGATGAACAATGAACATCAAAGGAGGCACGAGGATATGGACCTTGATGGCATATTTCTCCATACAAAGGAACTTTATGGAGAGCAATCTCGTATAGCAAGATACGAGACCTCAAAGAACTTGTTTCGAGCGAGGTTGGCTGTCGGGTCATCGGTAGGAGAACATGTCCTAAAGATGATCGGCTATATAGAAGAGCTCGCAGACCTTGGGACGACTTTGGATAATGAGCTCTATACAGACCTTATTCTCCAGTCCCTTCCTCACACCTAAGCCCAGTTTATCCTGAACTTCAACCTTCAAAGAAAAGAAGTTGAACTTCCGGAACTCCTGAACAAGTTAAGGAGTGCAGAGGGCACCTTGAAGAATTCAAGGGAAATACCCGCTATGTTTGTTGGCGGTACATCTTCTTCCGGGTCCAAGGCTAGGGCCAAAGGAAGGAAGAAGAAGGCCGCACCCAGACCTAGAGGAGGTGTTAGTAAGGTGGGAGGGAAGGGAAAGAAAAAGTTTGCGGTACCGGTAGTTGGCCAGGATGAGTGCTTCCATTGTCACAGGAAAGGGCACTGGAAGAAGGATTCCAAGGCGTGGAACGCCAAGAACCAGGAAGCGAAGCAAGCTGTGGCTTCGACTTCAGGTGTGTTTGTAATTGAGAATTGTCTGTCGATCAACTCTACTTCCTGGGTATTGGATACCGGATCAGGATCTCATATTTGCAATTCATTGCAGGCACTGAGAAACCGTAGAGTGCTGAAGGAAGGTGATATGACCCTAAAGGTTGCTAACGGAGCTAGCGTGGGAGCTGCGTCCGTCGGGGATTATCACCTAGGATTGACGAGTGGACACATTTTGGTTTTACATAAATGTTATTTTGTACCAAGCTTAACGTGTAATATCATATCAGTTTCCTTGTTATCAAATAAAGGTTATGATTTCACGTTTGTAAGAGATGTTGTCAACATCCACCTTAATCATCCACCTTAATCATGGTTTGATTGGGTCAGGTACACTAAATAACGGCATATATGTTTTAAACCAACTCCAAATTTTCAATGTCCAGAACTCACTAAAAAGAAAGTCTCTAGATTTGAATAAAGCTTTCTTATGGCATTGTAGACTGGGTCACATCAATGAGAGAAGGTTGACTAAGTTGCATAGAGAAGGATATTTGGACTCGTTCGAATATCAATCTTATGACACTTGTCAATCTTGTCTCAAAGGAAAGATGACAAAGACTCCATTCACTGGACAAGGAGTAAGAGCGAACGAGCTCTTAGGACTCATACACAGGGATGTATGTGGTCCAATGTCTACACATGCGAGAGGTGGTTATTCCTACTTCATTACTTTTACAGATGATTTCTCTAGGTTTGGACATGTCTTCTTGATGAAGCATAAATCCGAAGCCTTTGAGAAATTCCTGGAATACAAGAGTGAAGCGGAAAACCAAACAGGCAAAAGTATTAAGACACTGAGATCTGATCGAGGTGGAGAATACTTAAGTGCCGAGTTCTTAGGTTACCTAAAAGAGAAAGGAATTCTCTCTCAGCTTACTCCTCCATACACTCCACAGCACAACGGTGTATCGGAGAGACGGAATCGAACCCTATTGGATATGGTACGATCCATGATGAGTAATGCTGAGTTACCGCGATCTTTCTGGGGATATGCGCTAGAATCAGCGACACATCTTTTGAACAGAGTTCCAACCAAAACTGTGCCTACCACACCATATCAGATGTGGAGTGGGAAGAAACCCTATCTTCAGTACCTGAAGACATGGGGATGTCCAGCTTTTGTAAAAAAGCAGCATCCGGACAAGCTCGAGGTACGCTCAGTAGAGTGTAAGTTTGTAGGATATCCAAAGAACTCTACAGGATATTGTTTCTATTACGCAGAGGAACAAAAGGTTTTTGTTTCTCGTCATGCCCGCTTCTTAGAAACTGAATTTTTAGAAAATCAGAAGAGTGGGAGCGTAGTAGAACTGGAAGAAATTCCAGAACCACAAGCTGCTACTGAAAGTTTGGTAGAACCAGAGGTTCAAGAAGTACAGGACATTCCCGCACCCCTCCGCAGGAGTAGTAGGCCGTCTCATCCGCCTGAGAGATACTACGGTTTTCTCATAGATGGGGATAGAGAGGATTGCATCATAGATGATGATGAACCTACTGACTTCAAGCAGGTCATCCAGAGCGGCGACTCGGTACGATGGCTAGATGCAATGCGGATCGAAATGGAGTCCATGTACACCAACAAAGTATGGACTTTGGACTTTGCTCCAGATGGGGTAAAACCCATAGGATGCAAATGGATCTTCAAGAAAAAGATTGGTGTAGATGGACAGGTGGAAACCTATAAGGCTAGACTTGTTGCAAAGGGTTTTCGTCAAAGACCTGGTATGGACTATGACGAAACTTTTTCTCCAGTGGCTATGCTCAAATCCATTCGGGTCCTTCTTGCTATTGCTGCCTTCCATGATTATGAAATCTGGCAGATGGACGTAAAGACGGCTTTTCTGAATGGAAATTTAGAAGAGAGCGTCTATATGGATCAGCCAGAGGGTTTCAATCAGAGTGGGAGCAGCGAGAAAGTATGCAAGCTGCTTAAGTCCATTTATGGACTAAAGTAGGCATCGCGGAGTTGGAACATCTGTTTTGATGAGACAGTCAAAGAATATGGCTTTATCAAAAATCCAGATGAACCGTGCATATATAGTAAAGTTGTAGCCAGAAGTGTCGTATTCCTCGTCTTGTACGTGGATGACATTCTATTGATAGGAAATGACATTCCTATGCTACAATCTGTCAAAGGATTCTTGTCACACAGGTTCTCCATGAAAGACCTGGGTGATGCCTCTTACATTCTGGGGATCCGGATCTATCGTGATAGATCCAAGAGGATGTTGGGACTTTCGCAGTCCAGGTATATCGACACTGTACTGAAAAGATTCAGTATGGAAGATTCTAAGCGCGGTAATCTACCGGCTTGTCACGGAATCACCCTCTCCAAAGAGATGTCTCCCAAGACTGATTTGGAAAGGGAACGCATGTCTATTATACCTTACGCTTCTGCGGTAGGCTCTATAATGTATACGATGTTGTGTACCAGACCAGATGTAGCTTACGCACTAAGCGTGGTGAGCCGGTATCAGTCAGACCCAGGGGAGAAACACTGGATAGCAGTAAAGAACATTCTCAAGTACCTGAGGAGGACTAAGGAGATGTTCTTGGTTTACGGCGGAAAAGACCTCAGGTTGGAGGCCTTTGCTGATTCCGGCTTCCAGAGTGATAAGGACGATTCCAAGTCCATGTCGGGTTATGTCTTTACCCTCAATGGAGGGGCGGTGTGCTGGAAGAGCTCCAAGCAGGACACCGTTGCTGACTCGACGATGGAAGCGGAGTATATAGCTGCTTGCGATGCCGCAAAAGAAGCAGTCTGGATGAAGAAGTTCCTAACAGAACTTCAGGTGGTTCCTACCATAGTTAATCCAATACCTCTGTATTGCGACAACAACGGAGCTATAGCTTTAGCGAAGGAACCAAGGTCCCATCAGAAGTCCAGACACATCTTGAGGCGGTATCACCTGATCAGGGAGATCATTGATCGTCAGGAGATCGAGGTTCGGAGAGTTGCTTCAGAAGAGAACATTGCTGATCCATTCACGAAGGCCCTACCTCAGACGCAGTTCGAGAGGCTACTCGAGATCATTGGTCTTCGATATGCCAGTACATGGCCCTAGTGCAAGTGGGAGATTGTTAGTGTTTATGCCCTAGAAGGCCATTACTGTATCATACTAGTTTGTATATTACTTAATGGAAGCTTGGGATATTCACATGTATATAACAGTCTTGCTAAACATGGTAGTATGCTACTTGGTTTTTCTATCTTAATATGTGAGTGTACGTATTGATAGAGCTCTTAGGATCTTGCTTGACTACCAGCGTTGTGATGGCAGTCACACTAGTGGGGGCTGGGTAGTCTACAAGCACATCCTTATTCAGGTCCCTAGTCGTTGGATTATCGAGACAGAGCATCGATACTCCGGAGTAGACTAGTGTGTACGCTTCTCATCCCAGTTGGGGAGATGGTCTGTCCCACAGCCGTCAGTACGTCGTACTGGAGATAGTATACAGGTGCTCGTTAGGTTACGGGTACACCAGACAGGACTCACAGGGAACTGTTGGTTGGTTTTATACCAGTCGTCAGTGAACAGTTCCCAGGTGACATGAGTACAGCATAGTCCGCAGACTTGACACTGCTACTTCGCCTCGAGTGTGTCCCACTGTTCTTAGATTGCTACCCTACCACGGCTCAAAGGAGTCGTGCAAACAGGTAGCAGTTGGGTGCAGTCCCGAGCACTTGGAGGCAGTGGCGGTTAGACAGGATTCGTCCCTCCCAGTATTGGGAGTAGATATCGCGCTGTATCAGAGAGCCATTACGCAAAGTCCCTGGCCAGGGCAAGCGAGATTTGGTGGTAGGTTCCAGTAGTTTCTCAGGGTGTAATGGGCTTCCCTCCGACACGACTTATACTGCTATTAGGGGACTGACGCTTGCCGCCCCCTAGGCAGGATATGTGATAGTCTTGGACGAACGGACCGGACTGTATGGAGATTGTCACATCATACTCAGTAGGAGTTTGGATGGGTTTCCTCATCGGCCTTCTTATCGACAACTACCTGGGGACCGTTACGTACAGCTAGTGCCGCTTGCGGTCTGTGGTTAAACCCACTGCCAGCGTAGTAGTCGAGTCTCTAGAGTCCCACACAGAGAGTTTCCTATTCCAGGCGAAACGATATAGAGGTCGTATGGTTTTACGACAAGGGTTCGGACGCATACGTGCGTTTACGCGCGTACGACTTTCGGACAGTTTTTACCAGTCGGCTTTGGTTTAAGCCAGTTACTGGTATCCGGTTATTGGCTTTTTACAGTCTAAAGTTTTTCCGTATTTTTGCGGATTGGAGGGGGGTTCTCGTAATTGTGCGAGAAGCTTCTAGAAGTGGTGACTAAGGAGGTTTAGGTGTCATTTGCATTAAATGAGTTTAGTGAGTCATGAGGGTGATTCATGCATATCATTAATGCATGATAAATGCTTAATGAGTCATGACAATGAATCACCATTAGATATTTGTGAAGCATGCTTATTCATTATGTATTATTCTTTTCTTCATAAATAAGAATGCTTCATATTTATTATGATAACTTACTATTCTCATATGATAATCATTCTCACCTTCTCTCTCCTCAAGCTCTCTCTCTTCAAAAGACTAATCCTTCCCTCTCATGAGTTGAGTACAAGGGTTAGTAAGACTAAACAATCCATAACCATCACTCTATCTCAATCTATCTTCTTTGATTAGCAATCCAAGAAGGTTAGTTGCCTCAAGTTTAGAGGCTAAGCTTGGAGTTTTGCTCTCGGGTGGATCGTCTACTACTTCGAGAAGGCCGAGGAGAACAAGGAGTTCGTAAAGACGAAGGAGTTGGTTCATTAGGTATAATCCCTAAACACAGTAGTTTAGAAACACTTTGTGTTTGGTTATTTATAGTTTAGCTTCGATTCAAGCGGTTAGTCGATGTTCGTTCACTAAACAAGTTCGTTTTTGAAAATTCCGCCTCCCCACAAGTATTGGGGTGTAGTACATCGACTTACAAGCACAGTGGGAACTCACACGAGACAAATGACGACTTTAAGTCAACGGACTATCTGCACACATGTCACCTAAGAACTGCTATCTGACATTAGGTATAAATACTATCCAGTCAGTTCTCGGCGAGTCCTGTCCGGTGTACTTACACCTAGTGAGCATTTGTATACAATTTTAGGTGCACTCCACCAATGGCTGCGGGACCAATCCATCGCCCTTCCTCAGGGACTAGATATATATACACCAGTCTACTCTGGAGTATCGATGTCCAGTCTCGATACTCCTGCGACCGGGGACATCTAAGGATGTGCCTATTGACTATCCAGCTCCTACTAGTATGACTGCCATCACAACGCCGGTAGTCAGGCAAACATCCTAAGGGCTTTATCAACATGTATATATATATATGAATACTACCCAAAATATATCAAATGTTAAGATAAAGACAAACCAAATAGCGTACTATTATATTAAGCAAGACTGTTATGTACATACATATCCCAGTATCCTATACAATGAAGGCCTCTAGGGCATATATATCCAACAGCCTCTAAAGACTTGACAGTACGCAGGCAGTGGGTTTAACCACAAGCACGTCAGCAGCACTAGCTGTGCTTAACGGCTATCCAGGTACGTGACGAAAAAGTGGCCGACGAGCGAACTCATCACAACCCTAACGAGCCTATAAGCAACACTTACTGTACAGTCTGGTCTCTTCATCTGATACGTCACATATGAAGTCTAGGGGTGGTAAATGTCAAACCCCAGTAATTTTATAAGTCGTGCTAATTTAAAGCCCATAACGGTTTGAGTAACCACTGATAACTCTTATCAGTAAATCTCGAGAACCCTGGCCAGGGATTTGCTGTTATGGCCGATCAAGCATAGCGCGACATCAACTCCCAATACCGGGAGAGACGAAACCCCTCCTACGCTCACTGCCACCATGCGATTCGGGACTGTACCCAAAATCCATCTGTTTGCATGACTCAGTAGAGCCGTGGTAGGGAGGAAATCAAAGCACAGTGGGAATCACACAAGACACTATGAAGATCTCGGGTCTACAGACTAACCTGTACAAGTGTCAGAGAACTGCTATCAGACAATAGGTATATATACCATCTAGGAGTTCTTGGCGAGTCCAGTTCGGTGTACCCATTCTCCAATGAGCACTTGTGTACAATCTTTTATGTCAAACACCAATGGTTGTGGGATCAACCATCGCCCCCAGGGTCAAGAAACGTACACACTAGTCTACTCTGGTAATATCGATGCCCTGTCTCAATATACCCTCGACTAGAAACTGTTAAAGGATATGCTTATAGACTGCCCAGGCCCCACTAGTATGATCTCCATCATAATCCCGGTAGTCAAGCATAATCCTAAGGGCTTCATCAACATGTATACAAAGATATCAAATACAACACATCATACGTTAAGATGAAGATAAACCAGATAGCATACTATCATTTCGAGTAAAGATTGTTTCTGTATATATACATGCCTAGCATCCTATACAATACATGCATCTAGGGCATACATATCTAACAATCTCCTACTTGCAATAAGGCCTGTAGCTTGTGCAATAAGTGCACACTGTCTACACTAGAACCAGTTGCCGGCATACCGCATGCCCAACAGCTCGAACAGTTTCTCAAACTGGAATTGAGGGATGGCCTTGGTGAATGGATATGCTGTGTTGTCTTTCGTGTCTACTCTCCGTACCTCGATGTCCTGGCGATCCACTATCTTCCTGATGAAGTGATACCGCCTTAAGATATGTCTAGATTTCTGATGGGACCCCAGTTTCTTTGCCAAAGCCATGGCTCCATGGTATCGCAATACAGAGGTATTGGATTTGCAATGGATGGAACCACCTGAAGTTCAGAAATGAACTTCCTTATCCAGACTGCCTCTTTTGCAGCATCATTAGCAGCAATATACTTAGCTTCCATCGTGGAGTCAGCAACGATATCTTTCTTGGAACTCTTCCAACATACTGCCCCTCCATTTAGGGTAAATACAAACCCTGAGATGGACTTATTGTCATCCTTGTCGCTCTGGAAGCTGGAGTCGGTAAAGCCCTCCATTTGGAGATCTCCGTTACCATACACCAAGAACATTTCTTTAGTTCTTCTCAAGTACTTCAGAATGTTCTTCACAGCAGTCCAGTGTTTCTCCCCTGGATTGGATTGATACCTGCTTACTGCACTCAGTGCATAAGCTACATCTGGGCGAGTACACAACATCACATACATTATAGATCCTAACGCCGAAGCGTAGGGTATAATGCTCATGCGAGCCCTCTCCTCATCAGTCTTTAGAGACATCTCTTTGGAGAGGGTGATCCCGTGACAAGCGGGTAAATTACCTCGCTTGGAATCTTCCATACTAAACCTCTTTAGTATGGTGTCAATGTATCTCGATTAGGACAATCCCAATAATTTCTTAGATCTATCTCTATAGATCTTAATCCCCAGAATGTACAAGGCATCACCCAGGTCTTTCATGAAGAACCTCTGCAATAAGAATAGTTTGACCGATTGTAGCATAGGAACATCATTTCCTATCAAGAGAATATCGTCCATGTACAATACGAGGAATGTAACAGTACTCTCTACAATACTTTTATAAATACATGGTTCACCTACATTTTTGATAAAACCAAACTCTTTGATTGTATCATCAAAGCAGATGTTCCAACTCCGTGATACCTACTTTAATCCATAGATGGATTTAAGCAACCTGCATGCTTTTCCGCTGCTCCCACTATCAATGAAGCCTTCTAGCTGATCCATAAAAACGCATTCTTCTAAATCACCATTTAGAAATGTCGTTTTAACATCCATCTGCCAGATCTCATAATCATAGTGCGCAGCTATAGCAAGCAGGATCCATGCGACTGGTGAAAAGGTTTCATCATAGTCCAAGCCTGGTCTTTTACGAAATCCTTTTGCTACCAGTCAAGCTTTATAGGTCTCCACCTGACCATCCACACCCATCTTTCTCTTAAAGATCCATTTGCACCCTATGGGTTTTACTCCAGATGGTGCAACCTCCAAAGTCCATACTTTGTTGGTGTGCAAGGATTCCATTTCGGATCTTATGGCATCCAGCCACTTCACTGAGTCACCACTCATGATAGCTTGCTGAAAACTAGTAGGATCATGATCATCCATGATGCAATCTTCTCTATCACCATCAATTAGAAAACCGTAGTATCTATCGGGTGGGCGAGAAGTCCTACTAGATCTACGGAGTGGCTGAGCTTCGTCAAATCTCAGGTTCAACCAAATCATCGGTAATTGTTTGTGTATCTGGAATTTCCTCCAGTTCTACCGCATTGCCAACAGAATCATTTGTAAAAAATTCATTTTCTAAAAATGTGGCATACTGAGAAACAAACACCCTTTGTTCCTCCTTATGGTAGAAAAGATATCCGTACGAGTGTTTTGGATATCCCACAAATTTACACAAAACCGATCGTGTCTCGAGTTTGTCCGGATTCTTCTTTTTCAAAAAAACCGGACAACCCCATATCCTAATTCTTTTATGAGATGGTTTCTTCCCATACTATATCTCATATGGAGTGGTAGACACGGTTTTGGTTGGAACCCTATTCAATAGATAAATCGCAGTCTCCAATGCGTGCCCCCAGAATGATATTGGTAACTCAGCATCACCAATCATAGATCGTACCATATCTAATAGGGTACGATTCCTCCGTTCCGACACACCGTTGTGCTGTGGTGTGTACGGAGGAGTGAGCTGAGAGAGAATCCCATTCTCTTTTAGGAATTCTAGAAACTCTGAGCTTAGGTACTCACCTCCTCGATCTGATCGAAGTTTCTTGATACTCAAGCCTTTTTGTTTTTCTACTTCAGATTTATACTCCTTGAACTTTTGAAGGCTTCAGACTTATGTTTCAACAAGAACACGTGTCCGAATCTCGAGAAATCATCAGTAAAAGTTATGAAGTAGGAAAAACCACCTCTCGCATGTGTAGACATTGGTCCACATACATCACTATGTATGAGGCCTGAGAGTTCAGTAGCTCTCTCTCCGTGTCCACTAAACGGAGTTTTGGTCATTTTACCTTTGATACAAGACTGGCAAGTCGCATAAGATTTATATTCAAAATAGTTTAAATATCCATCTTTATGTAGCTTGGTTAGTCTTGTTTCATTAATATGACCAAGTATACAATGCAAAATGAAAGCTTCATTTATGTCTGAAATCTTCCTTTTGTTTGTGTGATGTATATTGAAAACCGTATGCTGGTTTAGGACGTGTATCCCATTATTTAATGTACCATACTCAATCAACTCTTGATTAAGGTTAATGTTCATAACATTAGATTGTAATACAAAATTATATCCAGCATTGTCCAACAACGATACAGATATAATATTACATAATATCGAAGGTACAAAATAACATGGGTTCAAAACTAATATACAACCCGACGGCAAACCAATGTGATACTCTCCCACTGCTGTAGCATGTACTGAGGAACCATTCCCAACCCGGAGAGTATGGTCACCTTTCTTCAAAAACCTGCTATTTCTCAGCCCCTGCAAACAATTTCACATGTGAGATCCTGACCCGGTATCTAATACCCAGGAAGCAGAGTTAATTGAAAAACAGTTTTCTGTTACAAACATACCTGAAGTGGAAGCATCACCTTGCCTCTTCTTCTTGAGGCCGGCCAGGTATCCAACGCAGTTTCTCTTCCAGTGCCCAGTCTGGTGGCAGTAGAAGTATTCCCCTCGTCCTGTCGCAGCAGCCCCTATCTTGTCCTTTCCCTGTGCCTTTTTCACTCCGCCTCTCAGCTTGATGGGATTCTTCTTCTTCTTTCCCTTGACCTTGGCTTTCGGGACGGAGGAGGAATGTGGCACAAAAATTAGAGCGGGAGTTTTCTCTACCTTTAGCGTGCACTCTGCACTCCTCAACATATTGAGGAGTTCAGGCAATGACTTCTCCATGTTGTGCATGTTGAAGTTTACAATGAACTGAGCAAAGGCAGGGGGAAGGGACTGTAGAACAATATGAACATACTGTTCGTTCTGCATGGTCCAACCTAGGTCCTCTAGTTCTTCGATAAGTCTAACCATCTCAATACATGGTCACCTACATGTAAGGCTACGCCAGCGCCCCGGCCATCAATTCGTGGCCAAATGCGGAAAAAAAACTTTAGAAAACTGGCGCAAATGGAACCCTAATCGACGGATCGTACCATTAACCCTATACTAGTTATCAGAGAGCTTATACCGATCGATCTGTGTCCTTCGGTCTTCTACCTTTGTCCCAAGCTCCTCGCGGCTTCCCCGATCAAGTTTGCTCTCCGGTCTCCTTTCGTCGAAGAACATCCACGTCGAGGGTTCGTAATACGGGCTCCCGCCTCTAAACCGAAGCAACTCGAGCATTCAGTTTGCTAGCCAAGATGCCCAAGATGAAGTAGAGATAGTCTATGAATACTTTGTCTCAAAACACCCATGGATTCTCAACTCATGAGACGGATAGGTGAAGGTTGAAGAAGAAGCCATTGATGAAGAAGTGTGAGCTTAAGCAAAACCAAGTGAAGAAAAAGAGTGAAGTGTTGTGAGCTATTTTGAGAGTGTTAGCAACTAAAGAAAATCCCCACGAGAAAAGAACTGCCCCCACTCTCTAAAATTATCTCACATGCTCTCTCAAAATATCCCACAACACTATACACAAATATCTTAGCCAAGACATAAAACCTAGCCATTCCAACATGACTCACAACATGAGTCAACAAGTGTACAAGCTAGATTCATGCCAAGAATGAGTCACACTTTCCACCAAATAATTATTTAAACCAAAATGTTTAATCCAAAAAGAAAATGGAATCAACTAAAGTAATCTTCTAACGAATTACAAGAATACCCCTCATCCGTATATACATACCCGCATCCGTATTCCAACTGAATACGAATACAACGAGACGAAAGTAATCCAACAATATAATACTAGGATCCGGCTTAAACCAAAGCCCACTAGCATTATCCGTCCGATCATGATCCGTGCACAAGTGCACGTATATGATCGAACCCTTCCATAAAATCATACGGCCTCTACAACGTTTCGCCCGAACCAGGGAAACCCTCTGTGTGGGACTCTAAAGACTCGTCAATACGCTAGCAGTAGGTTTAACCACAAGCACGTCAGTGGCACTAGCTGTACGTAACGGCTGCCAAGGGATTGAGCGAAAGGGATGCCAACGAGCAAACTAATTATGAAACCCTACTGAGCCTGACAGTGACAATATCCGTACAGTCTGGTCCGTTCGTCTATGAGTATCGCATATTGGGTCTAGGGGGTGGATAAAGTCAGACCCCTAATAATGCGATATTTAGTGTCGGTATGAAGCCCATCACCACCTGAGAAACTATTGATCCTAGATAAGTAATTCTCGACTACCTTGGCCAAGGATTTCTGGTGATGGCCACTCGTGCACACCGCGACATCAACCCCCAATACCGAGAGAGACGAATCCCCTGACGATCCGCTCACTGCATCCATGTTGCTCAGGACTGTACCCAACTAAAACCTGTTTGCACGACTTCTTTGAGCCGTGGTAGGGTAGTAATCAAAGCACAGTTGGAACTCACACGAGACAAATGACGATCTCAGGTCGATAGACTAACTTGTACACATGTCACCAGAGAACTGCTATCTGACAATAGGTATAATACCAACTAGCATGTTCCCGGTGAGTCCGTCCGGTGTACTCATAACCCAATGAGCACCTGTATCATCTTAGGTGAACCAACTGACACCAATGGCTTGTGAGACCGGCCACCGCCCCTCATCAGGGTCTCGATCCATATACACTAGTCTACTCTCGGAGTATCGATGCCCAGTCTCGAAACTCCCACGACTAGGGACACTTCAAGGATGTGTTAATAGACTACCCAACTCTCAAGTATATGATCGCCATCATACAGCTGGTAGTCAAGCAAGAATCCTAAGGGCTCTATCAACATGTAATAGTGATCTGTAATGTCACCTGAAGCATGTACACGATGATAAAGACAAACCAGATAGCATACTATCATCTTGAGTAAGACTGTCCCACCGGTATAGGTCCTCCCTCAATCATTGCAATCACGTCCCTGCGATCCAATATTTGACTTGAGGGCGCTGTAGCCAACACTACAGACGTGCCAGCAGCCATCCGCATCTGAAACAACTTGCGAGATGCCTCGTATCGGAGAGTACGAGATCGCTCTCCATACAACTCCTTTGTATGGAGAAAGATGAATTGTACATCCATCTTCTCGTGCTGCTTCTGATGTTCATTGTGTAAGTGCACGGCGGCGCCCCGACCGTCAATCCGACGGCCAAATGCGGAAGCGGTGATAAACTTTAATTTTGCGGACTTAGCAAACCGGCACCACCGCGCATTAACCACCCGGATCGAACCATTAACTAGTCTAAGCTAACTACAAGACGGGTTAGAGATATACCGAGTGATCCGAGTCCTCCGGTCTTCTCGTCATCGTCCCGATCTCCTGCAGAAACTCCGGTCGTCGCCTCCTCGCCGGAAGGGCACCACATGGCCTGTATCTTTTACGGGCTCCCACCTCAATACCGAGGCAACTCGGGCGCGAAGTAGGCTAGCCGACGCGTCCAAGATTTGCTGTAGGAAGTGTAGTGTAGAGGCTATGTCTCATTTGGGTTTGTTGCCATTTGAAGATGATGGAGGAAAACAAGATAAGAAAAATGGTGCTTGCATTTTTCTTAACATGAAAAGAGATCAAAATGTTACTCTCTTAAAATGAAGCTCTCTTCTTCTTCTTCTCTCTCAACCATGAAAAACTTCTCATATTAGAAATGGTGGAGGAAAGAATGCATAAGCAAGAGGGAGGTGAGTGTAGGAGAGCATAAAGGGTGACCACATCCAAACATCATCATCACAAAACACAAATCAATCCTAATCCTTTCTCATCTCATTAAAGCAAAGGAAAAGACTAAGAAAGAATCAAAATGATGGTTGAAAAGAAAAGATGCCATCATAATCAATACATTTGCAAGAAACCCCTCCACAATGTGTTATTTGCAAACTTGCAAATAACCCCCTTCCATCGGAAAAGTCCGGCCGGGAAAGAACAAAGGAAAACCGGCCGGAACGGAATGCAAACTGGCAACTCCAGAAAACTGGTCCCATAATAAATTACAGGAAAACCCCGATACTGTGCATACACACCCGCATCTGTATCCCGACCGGATACAAATGCAAAGAGACAAAATCTACACTGTACTATACTAGGATCCGGCTTAAAACAAAGCCGGCTAGTAATATCCGTTCGATCTTCATCCGTGCAATACCGCACGTATCTGATCGAACCCTGCCATATATCCATACGGCCACTAGTACAAACCGTCCGATCCTGATCCGTGCAATACCGCACGTATCTGATCGGACCCTGCCATATCTCCATACGGCCTCTACAGCGTTTCGCCCGAAAGCTTGAGTAACTGAAAGTGTGGTGGACTCTAAAGACTCGTCAATACTATGGCTGTGGATTTAACCACTAGCACGTCAGAGGTATAAGCCAATACGTGACGGGCCACCAGCTATTGACCAAAAGGGACGTCGATGAGCGAACTCATCCTGACACCCTACTGAGCCTGTCAGTGACAATATCCGTACAGTCCGGTCCGTTCGTCTATGAGCATCGCATGGCGGGCCTAGGGGGTTGGTAAAAATCAGACCCCCAAAAGCGGTACAAGTCGTGTCGGAGTGATGCCCAGAACACCCTGAGATACTACTGGAATACCTACCAGTAAATCTCCTGCCTTGGCCAAGGACTTCGTGTAATGGCTCTCTTAGAAACAGCGCGACCTCACCCCCAATACCGGGAGAGACGAACCCCTGAAGATCCGCTCACTGCCTCCATGTGGCTCGGGACTGTACCCAACTAAAACCTGTTTGCACGACTCCTTTGAGCCGTGGTAGGGTAGTAATCAAAGCACAGTGGGAACTCACACGAGACAAATGACGATCCCCAGGTCGATGAACTAACCTGTACACATGTCACCAGGGAACTGCTATCTGACGTCAGGTATAAGACCAACTAGCATGTTTCCGGCTAGTCCTGTCCGGTGTACTCATAACCCAATGAGCACCTGTATACATCTTAGGTGATCCAACTGACACCAGTGGCTTGTGAGACCGGCCACCGCCCCTCGTCGGGGTCTCGACTGTATACACTAGTCTACTCTGGAGAATCGATGCCCTGTCTCGAAACTCCCACGACTAGGGACCTTTTAAGGATGTGTTTATAGACTCCAGCTTTCACTTGTATGATCGCCCTCATACTGCTGGCAGTCAAGCAAGAATCCTAGGGGCTCTATCAACGTACAATAGCGACCTGTCAGGTCACCTAAAGCAGTACACGATGATAAAGGTAAACCAGATAGCGTACTATCATCTCGAGTAAGACTGTCCTCCCGGGATAGGTCCTCCCTCAATCATTGCAATCACGTGCCTGTGATCCAATAATTGACTCTGAGGGCACTATCTCCAACAATCTCCCACTTGCTCTCAAGGCTAATTATTGCGATGTCGCATACTCACAGCCCGTGTGATACCGAACACCCAACTCCTCTACTTGTCAGTCTCACAAAACTCGTTTGCGAAACTATTGCGTTCGAGGAATAGCCTCAGTGAGTGGATCCGCTTTGATGTTTCTTTCTATGTCTCTCTATATCTCAAGTTCGCGAAGAAACCCATCTCCCGAAATGAGCAATACCTGTCTTAGAATGTGTCTGGATGTCTGATGGGACCTAGCTCATAAATGAACTCCAAATCCAAACTTCTTAGACTGTATCGTCAACTGAACTTAATCAGTATCCTGCGCCATGCCACCCTCAGTATTGCCTTGGACCACCTGTCCAAAATACTGCCCCTCGTCAGAAGGAAAACTATAACTCTGACGACCTCCTTGTCGTCCAGGTCACCTTGGAAGCCTGGAATGATAACTGTTTCCCGAATGGGGCTTTCGTTATCATATCCCTAGAACAGCCACTTATGTTCTAAAACTGCTTCCGACTGTTTCTCCAGGATTGGATCAATGTCAACTTATTGCATCTACAGCAAGAACAACATCCGGTGTGGTACTTGACATCTCATGATTGACTTAATTTCCTGAGCAAGTGATCTGCCAATCATGCACATCCCTCTCCCCTTTAGTCTGTAAGACACCTTTAGAGAGGGTAACTCCATTACCTGCAGGTACACTACCATGCCAGGAGTCGTCCATTCTAAATACTCTTAGAATGTTGTCTAAGTACCCAGATTGGGAAACCACCCAAATCTAGATCTAAAACTATAGATCTAGTAACCAGTATGTCTTATATAATGTCCAAGTCCCATGTGGAGAAACCACTGTGTGACGACCAAAGTATAACCGATCGTAGTATAGGAATATCACTTCCTACTCTGTGTATGTCATCCAAATACCAGGATATCACACCCTACTACCTTCTCAACAGGTCCATCCCCTATTCTGATGAAGTCAAACATATGTCTGTCACATCAGAAATAGATGATCTATCTCCGCTACATCTGCTTTAGTCTATAAGTAGACACAACCTTGATGTCCACCAATGCTTCCGCTGCTCCCACTGACTACGACAACCCTCTGGCAGAGTCATATAGACGTGCACTTCTAAAGCTAGTTTAGAACGACGCTATACTTATCCTCCCACCGGGTCTCGTAGCCTGGAACAACAGCAATGGCAAGAGTGGGTAAATAAGAACTTCCCTGTCACCGTCCTTGAGGCTACCGGAGTACCTCTCGGGTGCCTGAAGTTACCCACCTTATCTGCGAAGTGGCCAATGGAATGTCAAATCAGATTGAATCTTTAGGTTTCTTATCAAATCTTCAGTAATCGTTTGCGGTTCTGGAATCACTTCCAGTTCCACCATACTCCCACTACTGTTTTTGAAAAAATCCATTTTTAATAAAACTGTGGCGAGTCCAGAACAATATTTCTATTGATCTGCCAGATGGTAGAAAATCAACCCTCGTCATAGCCTGGGTCAACTCACAAACAGCCATTACAGAAACGTGCCTTGAGTTATCCAGAGTCTGGTTTTAATCATAAGCCGGACAACTCCCCGTACCCTAACAATGTTAAGATATGAACTGTACTATATCCAATATAGAACCAGAGGCACTGATTTAATTTAACCAGATTCAAATCATGCAGCTGTCTCCAGTGCATGTCAACTAAATGGAAGGAGGCCGATCAGCGTTACTCAACTTAGGAATGCTTCCAATTATGAGTAACCCGAAAGAGTAGCAATTTCTCTTTATCATTATTATCAACTGAATACCATACACAAGTATCTACATCTTCGATCACTTTGAAGAATCCCGATACTTGATACACCTGGTTCTCTACTCTATTCAAATACCTATAACTCCTCAAAACTTAGACGCTGTGTTTCTACGAAACACATGTCTAAGAACTAGAGAAGTAAAAGTAAACAGAATATAGTACGAAGACCAACCCCTCTGTCCTAATGGACACTGGACAACATACAATACTCTGTATAAGTCCGCTGAGTCTAACTCTTTCACTGTGTGTCGTAGGTTGAAAACTGTACTTATGGTTAAGAAGAATTACACCGCTGTTTAATGCTCCTTACCTAACCATCCACTGATATAGGTAAATGTCATCGACATAATATCAGAAGGTATATCTCACTCTATGAAAATAGACGTACAGATATATCAATTTGAAATTGCTGCACAACAGCGGATATTCAAAACCAAAAATTTGCCGACCGGCAAACAGCCCAGGTGATCTCCTCAAATATCACCGATTACAACGAATCCCGATATAATGAGGATGATCACCCAATTCCCAATAACCTACTCCCACTCATCATCTGTAAAACCATACAGATGTGAGAATCAAACCTGGTAAATACATACCCTGGAGCAAGTGTCCAATCGGGAAATCAGTTCTCTTTTAACAGTACACAGTTGAACTGAAACATTGAAATGTTTCGATGGGGTATCCTGGTATTCCTAGTAATGCTTCTACCATTATCCAGATTCACAACTATAACCGTATAATTCTTTGCCACCTCTCCAAATCCCTTTATATGTCTTTAGTCATTACCTTCTGCATACCCCTTAGGCCAAATGGTTTTCTTCCTTCCCTACCGTTCGGCACCAGCCTATGGTTTGGAAGAAGACTATCCAATAAGCATAATGGGTGTACTGTCCTAGTCCGAGGAGCACTCGCAATGCGAGAGAAAGTGAAGATAAAAGACAACCGAATAAACCTTATTCCTATTTCTCCTGGACTAGAATCCATCCCTGAACTGGAACAAGTTCCTTTCGAGTTCGTATATAACCATACGATAGAGTATCCAATAAACTGTGGATCTTCGTAGTGATACGGAGTGTCCTGGAGAAATACAAAGGTGATTTAGGATTGGCGAAGAAATACTTGGTTTGGTCGTGAATATCAGTCGCAATTTACTTTGCCCTCTTACTAATCCCTTGCTTTGTCTTAACTTAATACCTTCTGCACACCATCGTTAGGCTAATTGGTTTTCTTCATTCCCCACCGTTCGGCACCAGCCTAAGGTTTGGAAGAAGACTATCCAATTTGCGTAATAGGTGTACTATCTCCTAAACCAAGGAGTACTCACAACTTGAGAGAAGGAAAAAGGAAAAGACAACTGAATAATCCTATCCGTTTTCTCCAGAACCGGAAACCATCCTCGAATTCCTTCGAGTTCGTATCTAACCATACAATGGTTTTGTCCAATGGAAGTGGACGTTCGCAGTAATACGGGGTGTCCTGGAGAAAAGGGTAAAAGTATGAGTGGCAATGAGGTCTGCAACTCTGATAATCCAAAAGCCAGTGTTAAGAAGGTTCGGTCAACTTGGTCTCTGAGTCATAGTCTTAAGGTCGGGTCAATGGTCGCTGCCAGAGAGAGAGAGAAAAGAAACACTCAGCGTGCACTCTATCCTAGATCAGAATGGTTACCAATTTATCTAATCTGGAAACCTCCCACTGTACCTCAAATTCTCCTCCAAACCTGAAAGAAGAATTAGTCGGGGTCACCGGAGGAGTAAACTAACTCATCAGTGGGAATCGGGATCCAACTATCATCGCATGATAACGTGACGGAATCCACTCACGGTATCACACTCCAGAAGGTATGCGCATATATGGCAAGTTTCAGTTCTTTTGAAACTCCCGATGTGATTTTTACTCCATGCTCTTATGACCTTGACTTTGGCCAACAAATCATAAGTCACATGTCAAGTTCTGCCCGTCATTCTCCAGGTTAATTTGAGCGCACCCGTACAAGCCCTTGACTTTGGCCAACAAGGCTATACGACTGCCCCAAACCAACGCATCTATCTATGCTGCATATGAATAACCAACAGCTACCAAACACTGTGCCTTGACTTTGGCCAACAAACACAGCTTGAATACTATTGACTACCCATATGAAACGACGGAGGGCTACGAATGGTTTCTGGCGAAAACCTTTAACGTAATGAACTTGATATCGTTGAAGGAACGGATAGCTTTTTAGAAAATATAGTGACGAATACCTTTACTAAAGAGGTCACTCCCGGTGAAGGGATCTCGGCTCTTTCCCCGTAGAATGAGGTGCAGGATATTCCAAATGAATACCACGATGCAAAGCAAAAGTAATCGGCTATAGTGAAGTTAATGCCCTGACGCAAACTTCTGTCCAAGGGGTCACTCCCGGTGAAGGGATCTCGGCCCTTGCCTCGTCGACTGAGGAGCAGGATATTCCAAATGAATACCACGATGCAAAACAAAAGTGAACGTCCTTGCAATAACAGCTTTTTGAAAAGTGTTCCAACAACATCAGAATAGGTTTGTTTATCTTGCATTGATCCGAATCAACGCAGTCCCATCAATTGATCACACCACAAAGAACGAAAATATACTGATGTACGTATATGCCATCCGCATTCGCCACTGGGTCCCGTCATTACCCGTTAGGTTAGCTAACTAACGGCAGAGCGGGGACTGGACTAGCGCGGATGAAAAAAATATACAACATCTACTAATATATATACCAATATATTATATTCGCTCAAGGCGTGATAAGAAATTCAACATCACAGAAATGTACATCATCACAGAACAATACAGATATCTGGGATCCCCGGGTTTCACAGAGCCACTACTGAAACCCGACGTTCCCCTGGTCGTGTGGATAGCCTGTGCAATGAAATCCTAGACCCCTACGGGCGCGGCAAGTTACCCGCCAAAACCTGAAGCGAGGCAGCCCCCTTCAGCTCCGTGAATGGACCACCCAGCACTTCACGGAATCCGGTAACTTGGGCACCCCTCCTGGGTCAACCTGTACCCCCTACGAGTGCGGCGAATAGCCCGCCAATTCTAGAGTGAAGCCCCCTCCGTCCCAATGCCATGAGATGCGGGCTTGTTGCCCTCCAGAACCCGGCTATCCGTGCACCCCTCCGCGGGGTAATCCTAGTACAGAAAGTAAAATATACATACAACGGGTACATCGACCGCAACCAGGTCGTGCCCCAAAAGAATAATACAATCAGGCAGTGACGGCAGTCCACATGTCGGACACTCGCCCCGCAATATCAAATGTACATAATACAACAAAACTGTACTAGCATTGCATCCAGGCTATCCCCCACGACCGATCCGCAACATCACAGCAAAAACACAAAACATCAACGTGAAAGTCACGTTCGCAAATCCGTCTAACCGGGCTATAGCAGTTAGACTGGATTTACCGATCAAGTGACATTCACGGTCGCAGATTTAATGTAAATACTGTGAAATATGTGTTTAAAATATCCGATCGATCAAATAATTAACAAGTGGGCCCCCAAGCAATACTGTAGCACTCACAGAAATTCTGGGCCCAATTTTAATATTCCAAAACCCTTAAAATAAGCCCAGAAGCCCACTGGAAAAACTTGATTCAGTGAGGACACCAATGCGCGGTGGAACCGCGGCCCAAGGGGGGTTTGGCCGCGGTTCCGCGCTTCATTGATCGAGTCACTGCGTCGAATTTTTACAGCAGTCTTATAATTTCCAGTACATCACTTTTCTGTAACCTGAAAATTTTTTTGACACCAAAAATTTTCAACAGAAAACTGATGTGAACAAAAATGTAGATTTTGGAATTTTGGTCGATCGGAAATGCAAAACACATCAAACAAAGCTAGACGAAGTTAATGGAGAGGCTCTGATACCACTGTAAGTGCACGGCGGCGTCCCGGCCGTCAATCCGACGGCCAAATGCGGAAGCGGTGATAAACTTTAATTTTGCGGACTTAGCAAACCGGCACCACCGCGCACTAACCACCCGGATCGAACCATTAACTAGTCTAAGCTAACTACAAGACGGGTTAAAGATATACCGAGTGATCCGAGTCCTCCGGTCTTCTCGTCATCGTCCCGATCTCCTGCGGAAACTCCGGTCGTCGCCTCCTCGCCGGAAGGGCACCACATGGCCTGTATCTTTTACGGGCTCCCACCTCAATACCGAGGCAACTCGGGCGCGAAGTAGGCTAGCTGACGCGTCCAAGATTTGTTGTAGGAAGTGTAGTGTAGAGGCTATGTCTCATTTGGGTTTGTTGCCATTTGAAGATGATGGAGGAAAACAAGATAAGAAAAATGGTGCTTGCATTTTTCTTAACATGAAAAGAGATCAAAATGTTACTCTCTCAAAATGAAGCTCTCTTCTTCTTCTTCTCTCTCAACCATGAAAAACTTCTCATATTAGAAATGGTGGAGGAAAGAATGCATAAGCAAGAGGGAGGTGAGTGTAGGAGAGCATAAAGGGTGACCACATCCAAACATCATCATCACAAAACACAAATCAATCCTAATCCTTTCTCATCTCATTAAAGAAAAGGAAAAGATTAAGAAAGAATCAAAATGATGGTTGGAAAGAAAAGATGCCATCATAATCAATACATTTGCAAGAAACCCCTCCACAATGTGTTATTTGCAAACCCCCTTCCATCGGAAAAGTCCGGCCGGGAAAGAACAAAGGAAAACCGGCCGGAATGGAATGCAAACTGGCAACTCCAGAAAACTGGTCCCGTAATAAATTACAGGAAAACCCCGATACTGTGCATACACACCCGCATCTGTATCCCGACCGGATACAAATGCAAAGAGACAAAATCTACACTGTACTATACTAGGATCCGGCTTAAAACAAAGCCGGCTAGTAATATCCGTTCGATCCTGATCCGTGCAATACCGCACGTATCTGATCGAACCCTGCCATATATCCATACGACCACTAGTACAAACCGTCCGATCCTGATCCGTGCAATACCGCACGTATCTGATCGGACCCTGCCATATCTCCATACGGCCTCTACAGCGTTTCGCCCGAAAGCTTGAGTAACTGAAAGTGTGGTGGACTCTAAAGACTCGTCAATACTATGTCTGTGGATTTAACCACTAGCACGTCAGAGGTATAAGCCAATACGTGACGGGCCACCAGCTATTGACCAAAAGGGACGTCGATGAGCGAACTAATCCTGACACCCTACTGAGCCTGTCAGTGACAATATCCGTACAGTCCGGTCCGTTCGTCTATGAGCATCGCATGGCGGGCCTAGGGGGTTGGTAAAAGTCAGACCCCCAAAAGCGGTACAAGTCGTGTCGGAGTGAAGCCCAGAACACCCGGAGATACTACTGGAATACCTACCAGTAAATCTCCTGCCTTGGCCAAGGACTTCGTGTAATGGCTCTCCTAGACACAGCGCGACCTCACCCCCAATACCGGGAGAGACGAACCCCTGGAGATCCGCTCACTGCCTCCATGTGGCTCGGGACTGTACCCAACTAAAACCTGTTTGCACAAATCCTTTGAGCCGTGGTAGGGTAGTAATCAAAGCACAGTGGGAACTCACACGAGACAAATGACGATCCCCAGGTCGATGAACTAACCTGTACACATGTCACCAGGGAACTGCTATCTGACGTCAGGTATAAGACCAACTAGTATGTTCCCGGCGAGTCCTGTCCGGTGTACTCATAACCCAATGAGCACCTGTATACATCTTAGGTGATCCAACTGACACCAGTGGCTTGTGAGACCGGCCACCGCCCCTCGTCGGGGTCTCGACTGTATACATTAGTCTACTCTGGAGAATCGATGCCCTGTCTCGAAACTCCCACGACTAGGGACCTTTTAAGGATGTGCTTATAGACTCCACCTCTCACTTGTATGATCGCCCTCATACTGCTGGCAGTCAAGCAAGAATCCTAGGGGCTCTATCAACGTGCAATAGCGACCTGTCAGGTCACCTAAAGCAGTACACGATGATAAAGGTAAACCAGATAGCGTACTATCATCTCGAGTAAGAATGTCCTCCCGGGATAGGTCCTCCCTCAATCATTGCAATCACGTGCCTGTGATCCAATAATTGACTCTGAGGGCACTATCTCCAACACATTGTTCATAGAAGCAAGCGCGAGGCACTTGGCTGTTGCACAGTCTATATCCCATGTCCTGCGGATTTCTTTATCCGCAACTGAAGAATCAGGGCCTGGGCTAGGAGGGGCTGGAGTAGTCAGGACGTATCCGACCTGATCATAGGTCAGGGAAATATTTACGTTCCTTAGCCAATCTTTGTAATTCGGTCTCGTGAGTTTATTCTTGTCTAATAAAAGCTTAAGTCCCGTCATAGGTATCTGCCATTAGGAGAGAGAAAAGAAGACACTCAGCGATTGCTTTTGTATAATCAGATTGGTTATTAATCTTATCTAATCGATGTCTCCCACTGCTTTTTATCAAATTTTCCTTCAAACCTTAAAAAGAAAATTAGCCAGGATTAATTACAATCAACAAGTTCGCTAACTGGTCAGCCAGGCCAGTGTCGGTACTCCGAGGGAGGTTCCCCGTGCTTTCGCACGGACCTAATTAAAATAAACCTCTTTTTCCTAGAGGCGTAACCCTGTTGACACCTTTCTAGATACCTACTGGATTAGCTAATTTTAAAGTGCAAAACTCTCCCGGGAGTAACTTTTACTCATAGTGGGATCAGGATCCAACTATCATATAGAAGGTATGCAATCTCATTGCAAATTTCAACTCTTGAAATTCCCGATATGATTTTTACTCCTAGTTTCTGAAGGGTTATGGGAGTACCCCGGCCAGCGAACCGCGGCAAAATGTGGAACAAAAATTTCTAAAAACCCGGCGCTACCATTACCCGATTTCCAAGATCGAAACCATTAACCCTAAAACTAGCAAGCTAACTAAAAGAGATAGGAATGGTTATACCTAATGAACCAATTCCTTCGGGTCTTCAACCATCTCCAAGCTCCTAATGATGCGGATCGACTTTGGTCGCCGGTCTTCCTTCATCTCCGATGATCCACCCGAGGAAAATGGCACAAGCTCCAGGTTCGCCAAGCAGACCAACCGACTCTCCAAGATTGCTAGTGGTGGAGAGTGGGGAGGGTGTAGAATAATGTCACTATAATTCTTTCTCTCATTCATGAGCTTAAGTAAGCATCAAGTGAGATGAAGAAGAGGTGATCAAAAGAGATAGCATGGAAAATTGGCTAAGTATTTTAGTGTGAGCATGAAAGTGAGAGAGCAAGAAGAGCACCCTCTCCAAAAAAACAAATGAGCAAATCCGCACCCCAAACATATGGTCGGCCCCCCCTCTCATGTCCACACAAAATCTCATTTCCAATTTCCATTAAACAAATCACCATACCAATCTCTACATGAGAAAAGCCAATGCTTTGACCAAAACCCATACCCATGCCATGTCACCTTTTCCACCTCATCTAAAGAAAATGATTTTCTAAAAAAAATCAATAATGAGGTGGCATCTTCCAGAAGCCATTCCGTACAAATACGGAATACTTCCCGGTATATGTATCGAAATACACATACGCGTATTCGTACGAAAATACGAATAGCCAAAGAGAGAAAATAAATAGTGAGCAATAATACTAGAATACATATATATAAATACATATATATAAATACATATATAAATTATTAAATCAAAACTTGATTTAACAATCTGGCTTAATCCTAAGCTGCAAGTATTACCAACCGTCCGATTAAGGTCAGTACAGCCTGTGCACATATTTAATCAGACACCTGTATGTACCAACATACATCAACTACACCAAATCGCCTGAACCGTGAAAACCCTCTATGTGGGACTCTAAAGACTCGTCAATACGCTGGTAGTGGGTTTAACCACAAGCACGTCAGTGGCACTAGCTGTACGTAACGGCTACCCAGGTATTGAGCAAAAAGAAGGCCGACGAGTAAACTCATCTGAACCCCTATTTAGCCTGTTAGTGACAATATCCGTACAGTCCGGTCTGTTCGTCTAAGAGTATCGCATATCGGGTCTAGGGGGGTGGATAAAGTTAGACCCCTAACAATGCGATAATTCGTGTCGGTATCAAACCCATCACTACCTGAGAAAATATCGATCCTGGATCGGTATTTCTCACATACCCCGGCCGATGATTTCTAGTGATGGATACCCGTGCACTGCGCGACATCAATCCTCAATACTGGGAGAGACGAATCCCCGACGATCCGCTCACTGCCTCAATGTGGCTCGGGACCGTACCCAACTAAAACCTGTTTGCACGACTCCTTTGAGCTGTGGTAGGGTAGTATTCAAAGCACAGTGGGAACTCACACGAGATAAATGACGATCTCAGGTCGACCGACTAACCTGTACACATGTCACCAGGGAACTGCTATCTGACTATAGGTATAATACCAACTAGCATGTTCCCGGCGAGTCCGTCCAGTGTACCCATATGCCAATGAGCACCTGTATACTATC
The DNA here is from genome assembly GCA_030015575.1 of Agapanthus africanus. NCBI lineage: Eukaryota > Viridiplantae > Streptophyta > Magnoliopsida > Asparagales > Amaryllidaceae > Agapanthus > Agapanthus africanus. Next base: position 478,441,162 of record JASDDO010000022.1, on the reverse strand, counting down.
TTAGGTGAACAACTGACACCAATGGCTTATGAGACTGGCCACCTCCCCTCGTCAGGGTCTAGATAAGTATACACCATTCTAAACTGGAGTATCGATGCCCAGTCTCGATACTCCCACGACTAGGGACATTTTAGGATGTGCTTATAGACCCCCAGCTCCCACGTATGTGATCGCCATCACAATGCTGGTAGTCAAGCAAAAATCTTATGGGCTCTATCAACATGTACATGATGATAAAGACAAACTAGATAGCATACTATCATCTCGAGTAAGACTGTTTTATCGGTATAGGTCCTTCCTCAATCATCATGATCACATGCCTGCGACTATGATAATTGCCTTGAGGGCACTATAGCCAACTATCTCCCACTTGCACTTAAGGCTAATTATTGCGATGTCGCATACTCACAACCCGTGTGATACTGAACACCCAACTCCTCTACTAATCAGTTTCACAAAGCTCGTTTGTAAAACTATTGCGTTCGAGAAATAGCCTCAGTGAGTGGATCCGCTCCAGTGTTTCTTTCTATGTCTTTCTTTATCACAATTTCACGGAGAAAACTATCTCCCAAAATGAGCAATACCCGTCATAGAATATATCTGGATATCTGATGGGACCCAGTTCACAAATGAACTCCAAATCCAGCAAACTTCTTAGACCGTATCGTCTACTGAACTTAATCAGTATGCTGCACCATGCCTTCCTCAGTATCCGCTTGGACCACCTGTCCAAACTACTGCCCCTTGTCAGAGGGAAAACTAAAACTCTGACGGTCACACTGTCATCCAGGTCACCTTGGAAGCCTGGAATGATAACCGTCTCCCAAAGGAGACCGCCGTTATCAAATCCCTAGATCATCCACTTATGTTCATAAACTGCTTCCATTCGTTTTTCTCCAGGATTGGATTAATATATCAACTTATTGCATCTAGTGCAAAAACAACATCTGGTGTGGTACTTGACATGTCATGATTGTCTCAATTGCCTAAGCAAGTGATATGCCAATCATGTACATCTTTCTCCTCTTTATTCTGTAAGACACCTTTACAGAGGGTGACTCCATCACCTGCAGGTACACCACCATGCCAGGAGTCGTCCATTCTAAAACACCTTTAGAATACTGTCTAAGTACCCAGATTAGGACACTTCCCAAATCTAGATCTAAAACCATAGATCTAGTAACCAGAATGTTTGATATAATATCTATAACCTATGTGGAGAAAACACTGTGTGACAACCAAGGTATAACCGATCGTAATATAGGAATTTCACTTCCTATAAAATGCATGTCATCTTAAATACCAGGACATCACACCCTACTATCTTCTTAACAGATCCATCCCCTATTCTGATGAAGTCAAAGCCCATGACTGTCACATCAAAAATAGTTGATCTATCTCCGCTATATCCGCTTTAGTCTATAAATAGACACAAGCTACTAGTCCACTACGCTTCCGCTGCTCCCACTGATTACGACAACCCTCTGACAGAGTCATATACACGCGCACTTCTAAAGCTAGTTTAGAATGACGCTATACTCATCCTCCTGCCGGGTCTCATAGTCTGGAACAACAGTAGTGTCAAGTCTGGGTAAATAAGAACCTCCCTGTCACCGTCCTTGAGGCTACCGATGTACCTCTCGGGTGCCTGAGGTAACCCACCATATCTGCGGAGTAGCTAATGGAATATCAATCCTGATTGAATCTTTAGGTCCTATTAAATTTTCCGTAATCGTTTGTGGTTCTAGAATCACTTCCAGTTCTACCATACTCCTACTACTGTTTTTCTGAAAAAATCCAATTTACTAAAACTGTGGCGAGTCAAGAACAATATCACTATTGATTTTCCAGATGGTAGAAAGTTAACCCTCGTCAAAGCCCGGGATAACCCACAAAAAGCCATTATTGAAACGTGCCCTGAGTTTATCCTGGTTCTGGTTTTAAGCATCAGCCGGACAACTCCCTATACCTTAACATCGTTAAGATATAAATTGATTCTATATATATCTAATATAGAAACAAAGGCACTAATTTAATTGGAACCAGATTCAAATCATGCAGCTGTCTCTAGTGCATGTCAACTAAATGGAGAGAGGCCGATCAACGTTACTTAACTTAGGAGTGCGTCCAATTATGAGTAACCTGAAAGAGAAAAAAGTTTCTCAAAACCATTACTATTAACTGAATACCTTATATAAGTATCTACATCTTCGATCACCTTGAACAATCCCGATACTTGCGACACCTGGTTCTCTACTTTATTCTTGTACCTATAACTTCTCAAACTTGGACTTTGTATTTCTACGAAACACGTGTCTAAATCTGGAGATGTCACAAGTAGACAAAATATAGTACGAGTACCAACCCCTCTGTCATAATGGACACGGGACAACATACAATACATTGTATAAGTCCCTGAGTTTAATAACTCAAACCCTGTGCGTCGTAGGTTAAAAACTGTATTATGGTTATGAAGACTTACACCGCTGTTGAATGCTTCTTACCTAACCTTCAACTGATATAGGTAAATATCATGGATATAATTTTAAAAAGTTATATCTCACTTTATAAAAATAAACGTACAGATATATCAGTTTGAAATTGGTGCATAACAACGGATATTCATAACCAAATACTTGTCATCCGGCAAACAACCCAGGCGATTTCCTCAAATATCACCAATTACAATGAATTCCGATATAATGAGGATGATTACCTAATTCCCAATAATTTACTCCCACTCAACATCTGTAAAACCATGCAGATGTGGGGATTAAACCTGGTAAATACATACCCTGGAGTAAAGACCTAATTGGGAAATCAGTTTTCAATTAACAACGCATAGTGAAACTGAAACATTAAAATGTTTTGTAGGGTTATCCTGGTATTCCTAGTAATGCCTCTTCCATTATCCAGATTCATAACTGAAACTATATATTTATTTGCCATCTCTCCAATTCCCTTTATTTGTCTTTACTCGTTACCTTCTGTACACCTTCGTTAGGCTTAAATGGTTTTCTTCCTTCCCTACCGTTCGGCACCAGCCTATGGTTTGGAAGAAGACTATCCAATAAGCGTAATAGGTGTACTCTCCTAGTCCTAGGAGTACTCGCAACCGGAGAGAAGGTGATAATAAAAGACAACTGAACAAACCTTATTCAATTTCTCCTGAACCAGAATCCATCCTCGAAAAAGTTCCTTCGAGTTCGTATATAACCATACGATGGATTTATCCAATGGAATTGGATGTTCGTAATAATACGGAGTGTTCTGGAGAAATACAAAGGTGAAGTAGGAGTGGCGATGAAAGACTTGGTTTGGTCGTGAATAGCAGTCGCAATTTACTTTGCCATCTTTCTAATCCTTTTATTTGTCTTTACTTATTACCTTCTGTACACCACACTTAGGCTAATTTGTTTTCTTCATTCCCTACCTTTCGGCACCTGCCTATGGTTTGGAAGAAGACTATCCAATAAGCGTAATAGGTGTACGGTCTCCTAATCCTAGGAGTCTTCACAACCTAAGAGAAGGTAAAAGAAAAAGACAACTGAATAATCCTATTCATTTTCTCCAGAACCAGAAACCATCCTCGAAAACGTTCCTTCGAGTTTGTATATAACCATACGATGGTTTTATCTAATGGAAGTGGATATACGTAGTTATACGGGGTGTTCTGGAGAAAAGCAAAGGGTAAAAGAAGGAGTGGCAATGATGTATGCAACTTGGACAATCCAAAAGCCTGTGTTTTAAGAAGGTTCGGTTAATTTGGTCACTGAGTTATAGTCTACGGTCGGGTCATGGTCGGAGTCAAAGAGAGAGAGAAAAGAAACACTCAGCGTGCACTCTAACCTAGATCGGAATGGATAATCACTTTATCTAATCTGGATGGCTCCCACTGTTTCCTCGAATTCTCCTCCAAACCTAAAAGAAGAATTAGTTAGAATCACCCGAGGAGTAAACCAACTCATCAGTGGGAATCGGGATCCAACTATCATCACATGATAACTTGATGGAAGCCACTCAAGTTACCACACTCCAGAAGGTATGCGCAAGCCTGGTAAGTTTCCTGTATGTTTGAAACTCCCGATGAGATTTTTACCCCTAGGACCCAAGTGACCTTGACGAATAATCAACAAATCAAAAGGTCCTAGTCAAGTTCAACCCGTCATTATCTTGATTGCGTTAAACCCACCCGCACGACCCTTGAAGAATAATCAATAAAGTCGTACGACTGTCCTAACCAATCCACATATCCATGCGACAGAAAAGCATTACAGAGCTACCGCACACTACACCTCGGCGAATAGCAACGACAAACGTAGCACGAATACTAAGAAATACTAATCTGAAATGACGGAGGGCTACGGCTGGTTTTTGGCGAAAAACCCTTAACGTAATGAACTTGATATCATTGAAGGAATCCAAGTGGTTTTATAAAAGTATAGTGGCGAAAACTTTTGCTAAAGAGGTCACTCTCGGTGAAGGGATCTCAGCTCTTTCCCCGTCGAATGAGGTGCAGGATATTCCAAACTGAATACCACGATGCAAAGCAAAAAGCAATCGACTATAGTGAAGTTATTACGTTGACGCAAACTCCTGCCCAAAGGGTCACTCCCGATGAAGGGATCTCGGTCCTTGCCTCTTCGAATGAGGTGCTGGATATTCATAACCGAATAACATTGTGCAAAGCAAAAGAGAATGTCTGTAATGTCAGTTTTTAAAATATTGGTTCCAACAACATCATATATATAGGTTTGTTTTCCTTGCATTGATAAGAATCAACGCAGTCCCATCAATTAATCACACCAGAAAAGAACGAAAATAAAATATACGTATATGCCATCCGCATTCGCTACTGGGTCCGGTCATCGCCCGTTAGGTTACTTAACTAACGACAGAGCGGGGAATGGGCTAGCGCGGGTGCAAAACATATACAACATCTACTATTATATATAAATATATATAACAATCGTCCCTGGCATGATAAATGCAACATCACATAAAAGTAATAAGCATCACAGAACAATACAGATAATCTGGGAGCCCCGGGTTTCCTTTGAGCCACAACTGAAAACCCGACATTCCCTTGGTCGTGTGGATAGCCTGTGCAATGAACTCCTAGACCCCTATGAGCACGGCAAGTTACCCGCCAAAACCTGAAGCGAGACAACCCCTTTCAACAAAGTGAATGGACCACCCAACACTTCACGGAATCCGGTAACTTGAGCACCCCTCCTTGGTCCAACCTATACCCCCTACGAGTGCGGAGAATAGCCCGCCAATTCTATAGTGAAGCCCCCTCCGTCTCAACGCCATGAGATGTGGGCTCGTTGCCCTCTAGAACCCGGCTATCCGTGCACCCTACCGCGGGGTAATCTAAGTACAGAAAAGAAAATATATACAACGAGTATATCGACCTCAACCCGGTCGTGCCCCAAAAGAATAATATACAAACAGGCAGTGACGACAGTCCGCATGTCGGACGCTCGCCCCGCAATATCAAATGTACAAATAAATCCAAACTGCACTACCATTGCACGCAAGCTATCCACCACGACAAATCCGCAACATCACAGCAAAACACAGAACATCAACGTGAATGTCACGTTCGCAAACCCCTCTAAAAGTACTATAACGATTAGACAAGATTTACCGATCAAATGACATTCACGGTCGCAGATAGAAATGTAAAGTACTGAAAACACACAATTAAAATTTCGATCGACTAATCTTTCCCAAAATGGCCCTATGTGCTAAACCAGTACTCAAAAGAATTTGGGCCAAAACTATATATCACAAAAATCATTTTCCCACCAACTAGAGCTCCAGAAAAATTTTTGGTCATTGTAGCCCAAAAAGGGCAGCGGAAGAGCCGCCAAATGTGACATTTCGCGGCGGTTCCGCGGTGGAATTTTGGAGTTAGGTTACCAAATTTTTTCTGTAGCTTTAGTTTTGCCTGCATGGATTTTTAAGCTATACTGAAACATTTTTGGAGCACTTTCAGAAATCGACAGAAAATAGGCAAATTGGAAAATTGATTTGGAAATTTTGATCAATCGAGATTTTAAGCTTGTGCAAACTAGCTAGTTAGGTTTAATAGGTGGCTCTGATACCATGAAGGGTTATGGGAGCACCCCGGCCAGGAAACCGTGGCCAAATGCGGAACAAAAATTTCTAAAAAACCCGGCGCTACCATTACCCAATTTCCAAGATTGAAACCATTAACCCTAAAACTAGCAAGCTAACTAAAAGAGATAGGAATGGTTAAACCTAATGAACCATGTCATTCGGGTCATCAACCATCTCCAAGCTCCTAATGATGCGGATCGACTTTGGTCGCCGGTCTTCCTTCATCTCCGATGATCCACCCGAGGGAAACGACACAAGCTCCAGGTTCGCCAAGCGGACCAACCGACTCTCCAAGATTGCTAGTGGTGGAGAGTGGGGAGGGTGTAGAATAATGTCACTATAATTCTTTCTCTCATTCATGAGCTTAAGTAAGCATCAAGTGAAGATGAAGAAGAGGTGATCAAAAGAGATGGCATGGAAAATTGGCTAAGTATTTAGTGTAAGCATGAGAGTGAGAGAGCAGGAAGAGTACCCTCTCCAAAAAAACAAATGAGAAAATCCTCACCCCAAAAATATGGTTGCTCCCCTCTCTCATGTCCACACAAAATCTCATTTCCAATTTTCATTAAACAAATCACCATACCAATCTCTACATGAGAAAAGCCCATGCTTTGACCGAAACCCATTCCCATGCCATGTCACCTTTTCCACCTCATCTAAAGCAAATGATTTTCTAAAGAAAATCAATAATGAGGTGGCATCTTCCAAAAGCCATTCCGTACAAATACAGAATACTTCCCGGTACATGTATCGAAATACACATACGCGTATTCGTACGAAAATACGAATAGCCAAAGAGAGAAAATAAATAGTGAGCAATAATACTAGAATACATATATATAAATACATATGTAAATTATTAAATAAAAACATGATTTAACAATCTGGCTTAATCCTAAGCCGCAAGTATTACCAACCGTCCGATTAAGGTCAGTACAGCCTGTGCACATATTTAATCAGACACCTGTATGTACCAACATATATCAACTACACCAAATCGCCTGAACAGTGAAAACCCTCTGTGTGGGACTCTAAAGACTCGTCAATATGCTGACAATGGGTTTAACCACAAGCACGCCAGCGGCACTAGCTGTACGTAACGGCTACCCAGGTATTGAGCGAAAATAAGGCCGACGAGCAAACTCATCCGAACCCCTACTGAGCCTGTCAGTGACAATATCCGTACAGTTCGGTCTGTTCGTCTAAGAGTATCGCATATCGGGTCTAGGGGGTGGATAAAGTCAGACCCCTAACAACGCGATAATTCGTGTCGGTATGAAACCCATCACTACCTGAGAAAATATCGATCCTGGATCGGTATTTCTCACATACCTCGGTCGAGGATTTCTAGTGATGGCCACCTGTGCACTGCGCGACATCAACCCCCAATATCGGGAAAGACGAATCCCCGACAATCCGCTCACTGTCTCCATGTGGGTCGGGATTGTACCCAACTAAAACCTGTTTGTACGACTCTTTTGAGCCGAGGTAGGATAGTAATCAAAGCACAGTGGGAACTCACACGAGGCAAATGACGATCTCAGGTCGACAGACTAACCTGTACACATGTCACCAGGGAACTGCTATCTGACTATAGGTATAATACCAACTAGCATGTTCCCGGCGAGAACGTCCAGTGTACCCATAACCCAATGAGCACCTGTATACTATCTTAGGTGAACAACTGACACCAATGGCTTGTGAGACCGGCCACCATCCCTCGTCAGGGTCTAGATAAGTATACACCAGTCTACACTGGAGTATCGATGCCCAGTCTCGATACTCCCACGACTATGGACATTTAAGGATGCGCTTATAGGCCCCCAGCCCCGCATATGTGATCGCCATCACAATGCTGGTAGTCAAGCAAGAATCCTATGGGCTCTATCATCATGTACATGATGATAAATACAAACTAGATAGCATACTATCATCTCGAGTAAGACTGTTTTATCGGTATAGGTCCTTCCTCAATCTTCATGATCACATGCCTGCGACTATGATAATTGCTTTGAGGGCACTATAGCCGACTGTGTCTTATGACCTTAACTATGGTCAATAAATCATAAGCACTAGTCAAGTTCTACCCGCTCTTTCGTGATTGATTTAGACCCATCCGCATGACTCTTAATTATGGTCAACAAAGATATACGAATGTCCTAATCGATCGCATCAAATGCTTTGTTGGAAGACATCATTTAGCTACCGTACACCATGCCTTAACTATAGTCAACAAACGTGTCACGAATACTAAGTACTCTGCTTCCTAAAATGGCGGAGGGCAACATATGGTTTTTATGAAAACCCTTAACGTTTTGAACTGGATATCGTTGTAGAATCTAGTGAAAAGAGTGGTTTAAGCTCTAGTTTAAAAAATCGAATGGTTTTGTAGTATCTTTCTAATTTTGCTAAAGAGGTCACTCCCGGTGGAGGGATCTCGGCTCTTTCCTCATCAAATGAGGAGCTGGATATTCATGAATACCACGATGAAAAGAAAAAGTTAGATCAACTATAAAAAAACAACCGAGTGCTTTGTAACATTTGTTAGTTTCGCTAAAGGGGTCACTCCCGGTGAAAGGATCTCGGCCCTTTCCTCATCGAATGAGGTGATGGATATTCATCAATGAATACCACTATGCAAAGCAAAAACTAGAGTTACCCATTTTAAAATTTTTGATTCTACAACATCTTTAGGTTTCTTTTTCTTAACATTAATCACATTAATGTTGTCCCATCATTTACGTTTCCTAAACATCACAGAAAAGAAACGAAAATAGAACGTACACTTATGCCATCCGTATTCGCCATGGGGCCCCGTAATGCACCGTTAGGTTACTTAACTAACGGCAGAGCGGGGGCTGGACTAGCGCGGGTGCAAAACATAAGCAACGTTTATTATATATCATATATAAATAGCCATTCGTCCCACGCATTTATAAACATTCCAGATCACAGATGAATACATTGGATATACTAGGAATTCCGTATTTCATTTAAGCCCTTAATGAATGACGGGTTCCACGGTCGTGATGAATAGCCAAACCCACCCTAGACCCCTACGAGTGCGGCAAACTACCCTCCAAATTCCCGAAGTGAAGCAACCCCCCTCAACAAAGTGAGTAGGCCACTCGGCACTTCGAGATTTGTGCACCCCACCTTGGGTCTATCCTAGGAGCAAAAACTGTAAAAAGAAAATATACAACGTTGGCTACAACCTCAACCCGGATGTGCCCCGCAAAATAATATAACATTGCTTTTTACAAATTACTTGAATGAAAGAAAAACACACTTCTCACATCCCCGGCTATTCATCATGACGATCCAACATATTCATATACACATACCAACACAAGATATACATATGTGCAACCCCCACTAATCGTCGTATAGCAATTAGTGGTCGTTTCAAACACATAACAAATAGAAAAGAGGATAAACGACATTATAAGTTCAATTTCGAAACACTCCGATTTCCCCTAACACTTAGGTTACATCACTTGTAATTTGGAAATAATTAAACAATACCATAAATCCAAAAACCCAGAATGCAGTGAACCCTAAAAAACACAAGCCCAAACCCCACTGTTCAACCGGCGACGCCGGAAAAATCGATGATGTCGCCGGGAAAATTCCGGTGGTTGGGGCTCGTTTTTCTAGGGTTGTCAAGTTATCTCATAACAAGTATTCTGCACTTGCTTAAAAAATTTCAGAACACTTTTGAAAAAATTCCAGAGAGCAAGGTTTTTAAAATACGGTTTTGGAGTTGTTTCGTGTTCGAAGTTTTAAACGTCGTGTAAACAACTAGTTGTGGTTTAGTTAGGCTTTGATACCATGTTAGTGGATGTTCCACACTCTCATAGCACTTGTGAGGAGGCGGAAGCGATAAATAAAAATTTTCTTGCATGCAACACCCACATAAACCAAGATTTTGTGCTAAACCATAACTAGTTAAACTATCTAGAGATCTAATCTACTATGAAAGTGTTATACCTAAGAACCGGTCCTTCGGGTCTTTGTTTGGATGTGACGCCTAGGCTCCTTATAGTTGCAAAGAGCTCGGTCTCCAGCCACCTCAAGATCCAAGACGATCCACCCAATAGCTATCGTACAAGCTACAAACTCTTCACAAGAGTTTAACTAGGTGATCAAGTTTGCTAGAAGAGATCAGTTAGATGATGTAGAGATCAAGTATTGGATTATAATTTTTTTCTCTAAGCTTTTGATTCACAACTTATGTGAAGGTTAAAGCAAAGAGGAGGAAGAAGGAGATAATGAGGAGAGAGAATGTGTATGCGATGAATGAAAAAATCAAGCATGGAAAAATGTTATGGCTCAAATGAAAATAATTGAAACATGCAATAAAAAAATGCACCATGCTTCAATAGTATATCCAAATGAATAAAAAATAAAACAAGCCATTCCTTCATCCATGCTTAGACTTTCTCCAAATTCCACTTCTTTTATTTATTTTCACAAAATAAATATGTAATTATGAGGTGTCTCCTTCTAGAAGGTATTCTTGTAACAATTACAAGAATACCCCTCCACCGTATACCGTATAAGTATACCCGTATCCGAATTCCAAAAAATACGAATACAAATAATCCAATAATATAATACCGATATCCGACTTAAACCAAATCCTACCAGTATTATCCTTCCGATCATTATTCCGGTAACAATTACACGAACATGATCGAAACCCTGCCATAACAACTTACGGCCTCTACATCTTTTTCTTGAACCAGGGAACCCTCTGTGTGGGACTCTAAAGACTCGACAGTATGCTGGCAGTGGGTTTAACCACAAGCACATCAGCGGCACTAGCTGTGCGTAACGGCTACCCAGGTACTTGACGAAAAGGTGGCCGACGAGCGAACTCATCACAACCCTAACGAGCCTGCAAGCAACACTTACCGTACAGTTCGTGTAAGGTTGCTAGGCACACTCAAGAGTTCTACAAGGTATCAACCATGCCAAAATCAAATTTTTATGTGCCTAACAACTCTATGCAAGATTGTTAACTAGAGATTAGGCGAAACTATAAGCTAGTAAACTACTTTACTACTAAGTGAAAGGGATTACAACCTTTGTAGATCCGGTCCTCCACTTCATTAGCTCCATGTAGACGTCCCCATCACTGCGATCGTGAACTCCGGACTCTAGAGAAGCTCCACGAGAAGAACGAACGTGCTTGCTACGATGACTTCGAGGCCGTAGATGATCTACGTCGGGGAGACACTAACTCAAGCTATTCCTTCACTAGGTCATGAACTTTGTGAAGAGAACACACTCTACTACATGGCAAGTGGTAGAGGATGAAGAAGTAGGAAGTTGGCTCACTTTAGAATTGATTTTCTCACTCTTTTTCTCATGGCACCATTAGAGCTAGTAAGCTTTTGGATGGAGCTTGATGATGAAGAAGAAGAAGCAAGAATCATGTCCATCCAAATGAAAACTTATCCAATAAAATATGATGGCACCATGGTTGAGTTAAGCCCTCATGCTTAACTCATGTAGCGAATTAACCAAGGCATTAGGTTAAGGGTTGGGTTAAAGAATATCAAGACAAAAGACAAAAGAGTGGACTTTGTCAAAATTTCTCCAAGCTTCTTCAAGCTTGATTACTTTGACTAAGTTTAACCCTTTTGTTAAATGTTATGATAAAAGAATAACCCTAATCTTAAAACTAATCTTGGTTCAAGTTTCATACACCCTTCTTATGTGTATCATCAAGCATGATACAAACATGTACACCTGCATATATCACATATAAACAATGCGCACAAACTAGTGAGAAAATAAATCATATAAGTGAGCTAATACTAGTTAATGCAATGCAATATATCAAATATATAATTATGCATTAAATTATTAAATCAACTCTTGATTTAATAATCCGGTTATAACCGACTAATATCATGTGTAACAACTTATCGAATCAACACTTGATCCGATAACCCGGCTATATCGAATACAACCGATCAATGTCACGAATCGCGAGAACAGAATACGGTATCCCATATCGTATTAATCTCGGTCCCGCACATATCACATATGTGCTCCTACTCCATTTTGCTTGAGCCAGGAAACCCCTGTGTAGGACTATAAAGACTCGTCAATACGCCGGCAGTAGGTGATGATCATATCAAACAACCACAAGCCGCAAGCGGTGTGCTAAACGTAACGGCCACCCGGGTATTGAGCGATCAGAAGATCAACAAGCAAGCCTGCTAGTACTCCTGTGAATTCAATCAGTAACACTTCCGTACAGTCCGGTCTCGTCGTCTGATATGTCGCATATCTCGCCTAGGGTTGGTAAACATCAGACCCCAGTAGCTCGATAAGTCATGTCGATATGAGGTCTATAATAATTCGAGAAACTACTGGTAACACTTACCAGTAAATCTCAGCAACCCTGGCCAGGGATTTCCGGTTATAGCCAATCGAATACAGCACAACATCAACTCCCTATACCGGGAGAGACGAATCACCTCCTATCGCTCATTGCCTCCATGTGATTCGTGACTGTACCCAAAAGCCACCTTTTTGCACGCCCTCTTGGACGTGGTATGATGGAAATCAAAGCACAGTGGGAATCACACAAGACTCTATGACGATCTCGGGTCAACAAACTACTCTATACCAGTGTCACCAGAGAACTGCCATCTGACGTAAGGTATAATACCATTTAGGAGTTCTCGGCGAGTCCTTCCAGTGTACCCAGTCTCCACTGAGCACCCGTACACCATCCTTGATGTCAAACACCGATGGATATGGGATTATCCATCGCCCATCATATGGGTCAAGATGCACATACGCTAGTCTACTCTGGTGCATCGATGCCCTGTCTCGATACACCCACGACTAGGGACCTTGAAGGATGTACTTATGGACTACCATGTCCCCACTAGTATGATCCGCATCATAGTCCAGGTAGTCAAGTACACATCCTAAAGGCTTTATCAACATGTAACAGAGAGACAATCAGTATACACATTAAGGTAAAGTGTAACCAGATAGCATACTATCATGTCGAGCAAGAAAGTCCTCCCTATATATGTCCAAGCATCCACTACAATATACATCGTATGTACAGTAATGACCTCTAGGGCATACATATAACTAACAATCTCCCACTTGCACTAGGGCCATCTGTTGTGGTATCACATACCCAACAATTAGCTGCGGTTGAAGTGTCTCATACTCAACCATCCCATAAAAGTCTCTACTGGGAAAAAGGCCTTCGTGAGTGGATCCGCTGTTGTCCTCTATGTCTACTCTCCTAACCTCGAACTCCCTGGAGATCAACAATCTCCATGATCTGGTGATACTGCCTAAGAATTATATCTGGATTTCTGATGGGACGGAGGGTTCCTTGGCAAAAGCCACAACTCCATTGTCACACAATGGTAGGAACAAAGTTCATCTCATGAACTTATATATATCCAGACTGCCTCTTTGGTAGCATACTTGGTAACGATGTATCTTGCCTTTAATCGTCTAGTATGTCACGGTATCTAGCTTGGAACTCTTCCAACATACCGTCCCTCCACTGAGGGTAAAGACAATGCCTGCGACTGATATTCAGTCGTCCTTATCACCCTGGAACCTTTCCAGTGATTCTCCCCAGGATCGATTGATACCATCTCACTACAACTAGTGAGTATCCTAACATCCAATTAGATCTATCCCATAGATCCAAAACCCAGAATTTAGGAGGTATCAGTTTGATCCTATATGGAGAATTCTTGTGATAAGCGAAGATCAACCGAGCGTAGCATAGGAAACTCCTTTCCTATCAAGAGTATGTTATCCATGTACTCTACGAGGATGACCACCATACTCCCTACTACCTTTTTGTATATACAAGGTTCATCTACCATTTTGATGAAGTCAAACTCTTTGACTACCACATCAAAACAGATGTTCCAACTCCGCGATGCCTGCTTTATCACATAAAACATCTTGCACACGTTTCCGCTGCTCCCACTGTCTACGAAGCCCTCTGGCTGTGTACTTATAGACGCTCTCTTCCAAATCATCATTTAGAAAAGCAGTCATGACACCCAACCACCAGATATCGTAGTTATGGTATGTAGCCGTGGCAAGTAGGATCTGGATGGACTTAAGCATAGCTATTTAGAAAAGGTTTCATCATAATCCATACCCGGTTAATGATGCAAAGCTTTAACAAGTCTAGCTTTGAAAGTCTCAACTTTTCCATGTACACCAAGTAATCTTCTCAAGATATACTTGCTCCTGATGGGGATTTAACCCTTCAGATAAAGCAACCAAAGTCCATACTTTGTTAGTGTATAATGATTCCATCTCAGATCACTAAGCATCCAGCCATTCTTATAGAGTCCCACTCCTGATGGCCAGCTCGAAACTAGTTGGGTCATCATCTCATGATGCAATCCTCGCTCCCACTGTCATAGAGAAACCGAAGTATCTCTCAGGTGGGTGAGGAACCCTACTAGATCGGCGGAGAGGCTGAGGTTCGTTGGAAACTATTGAATCCTTTGGTTCTACCAAATTATCAGCTGCAGTTTGTATAGCTGGAATCTTTCCAGTTCTACATAACAGACCTTGCCTCGAACTTGTCCGGATTTTTCTTTTAGACATAAACCGGTCAACCCCAAATCTTAACAAACTTAAGATATGGGCTCTTCCCTATCCATATCACATATGAAGTAGTAGGCAACTGATTTGATTTGAACCCTATTCAATAGGTATGCAGCTTCTCAAGTGCATAACCCCCAAAAGGAAATAGGAAACTCAGTAGTACTCATCATAGAGCACACCATATCACATAGGGTGCAATTGCTCCGTCCCGATACACTGACGTGCTGTGGTGTATACGGAGGAGTAATGCTGAGAGAGAATCTCATTCTCTTTTAGAATAATCCAGGAATTCCGTGCTCAAGTATTCTCCTCCTTGATCACATCAAAGGACATAATACTTTTACCCGTTGTTGGTTCTCTACTTCTAGCTTACATTCTGTGAATATCTCAAAAGGTTCGGACTTGTGTTTCAACAAGAACATATGTCTGAATCTTGAGAGATCATTAGAGAATGTAATGAAGTACAAAGAACCGGTCTTGGCATGTGTAGACAGGGGACCTTCATACATCAACATGTATCAATCCCAAGAGTTCACTAACTCTTTCTCTGTTTCTAATAAACGGAGCTGTGGTCATCGTATCTTTGTGACATGACCGGCAAGTTTTACAAGATGTAAATTCAAACAGATTTAAATATGCATCTAAATATAACTTAGCTAGTCGGGTCGCATTGATATGACCTAGTCTACAATGCCTCAAGAAGGATCCGTTCATTTTTGAACTCTTTCTCTTGTGTGTGTTCTGTATACTAAGAACTGTAGTTTGATTTAGAACGCCAATGTTTTTAGATAACGTGCCTGAACCGATCAACTCTTGATATAGGAAATGTTCAAAACATTATCCAACAATACAAAATATATCCTTTCTTTACTAATAAAGAGACTGATATGATGTTGTATATCAGGTTCGGTATCTAATAACATTCGTTCAGAATCAATGTATTCTGGTAATACAGGGTGATAGTTACCAACAGACTTGGCTTCAACACTTGCACCGTTTTCTATCTCATGAAACTTATCACCCGTTCTCAATTCTCTACCTATCTGTAGCCCATGTAACAGACTACATATGCGGAATCCTGATCCGGTATCACATACCCAGGACGTAAAGGATACTGAGAAACAGTTCTCTGTAATGAACACACCTGAAGATGATGCATCAGCATGCACTTTCTTCGTTTGGGCGGTACGGGAAATCTGGTATTCCTTAATTTCCTGCTCTGTCTTATAACAATTATAAGTTGGAGCGGGACCAACGTTCCCCAGCTCAGTATAACAAGCGGGTTCGGTCAATATATCCGTATTATTATCTTGATTAAGGCGTGATATGGTCGCTACCTGGAGAGAGAGAGAGAAGAAAACACTCAGCGTATGCTCTTGCAAGATCAGATTGGTTATCTAATATATCTAATCAGGATGTCTCCCACAGTTTTAATCAAATCTTCCTTCAAACCCTAAAAGGAAAGACTAGCCGAGATTAATTACACCCTACAACTTTGCCATTCTTTCAGCCAGGCCAGTGTCGGTACTTTGAGGGAGGTTCCCTTTGCTTTCGCACGGACCTAATTAAAGTAAACCTCATTTTCCTAGAGGCGTAACCCCGTTAACACCTTTCTAGACACCTACTTGATCTGATAATTGTAATGTGTAAAACTCTTCCAGAAGTAACTCTTACTCGCAGCGGGTATCGGGATCCAACTATCTCATTGAAGGTATGCAATCTCATTGCAAATTTCAACACTTGAAATTCCCGATAATTTTGCCCCGAACGATCTATGACCTTGACAAGGTCAACAAACCATAGACCGTAAGTCAAGTTCAACCCGTCATTTCTTGATTGAATTAAACCCACCCGCACGACCCTTGACAAGGTCAACAAAGCCGTATGACTACCTTAATCCAATCTGCATCATATGCATAAACAGATAAATACTGGTCAGCTACCGCACACCGCGCCTTGACAAGGTCAACAAACGCAGCACGAATACTAAGCAGGACTTATCTGAAATGACGGAGGGCTACGACAGGTTTTTCTGAAAACCTATTGCGTAATGAACTTGATATCGTTGTAGAATCAAATGATTTTAAAATGGAGTGTTTTTGAGGCTTTTACTAGTTTTGCTAAAGGGGTCACTCCCGGTGAAGGGATCGTCGGCCCTTTCCTTATCGAATAAGGTGCAGGGTATATCATATATACCACTATGCAAAGCAAAAACTCCAAAATCAATCAAAAGACAAACCGAGGGGTGTAGCATCTGCCAGTTATTGCTAAAGGGGTCACTCCCGGTAAAGGGATCTCGGCCCTTTCCTTATCGAATAAGTTGCAGGATGTTATACAAGGAACACCGCGATGCAAAGCAAGAACCGTAGCTACCTGTTTTTGAAAATTCGATTCCACAATATCTTTTAGGTTTCTTTTCTTTCATTAATCATATTAATGAAGTCCCATCATTTAAGTCACCTAAACATCACAGATAAATACGACGTACACTTATGCCATCCGCATTCGTCTCGATGTCCCCTCGTGCACCGTTAGGTTAGGTAACTAACGGCAGAGCGGGGCAAGGCTAGCGCGGGTGTAAAACATAAGTAACGTCTATATAATATATCATATATACTATATACTGTATCTATCACAACATATCAAATGATCACATCACAGATATCGCAGCAGAAGAAACATATGAAATAATGGATATACTAGGATGTCCGTGTTTTCAATACGAGCCAGTATAAAACACGGATTCCACGGTCGCGATGAATAGCCAAACCCACATCCTTAGACCCCTACGAGAGCGACAAGAAACACTGCTAATTCTAGGGTTAGGAGACCCGGTCTTGACTCCTCGAGATGGTCTCCCACTGGACCCTAGAACGCGGTTACTTGTGCTCCCCGCCTTGGATCTACCTAATGCGGAAAAGTAAATAATATACAAGTGGTGACATCAACCTCATCCCGGAAGTGCCCCAATAAAAGAATATTACATACATTTAATTTTACATGAATGAAAAAGAAAAACTCTCATCTCACATAAAACCCCCGGCTATTCAAAACGCGACGATCCAATACAACATATCCAGCAACACATAACATCACATGTCATCAACGTAAGTAAATATGCGCATCCTAATTGTCGTTGACATATAGCAACGAAACCGGCGATATCACATATTACACTTACGGTCGCAGAAAAGAAAGTGTAAAACTACAACAATTGGAATCCGCAACCCCTTTAGACATCGCATGCCTAACCAAATGAATTCCTTAGACATCACATGCCTAACAGTTATAAACCCCGCATTTTAGTCTCATTATCGAAAACATTTTTCAATATCAAGTCGGCAATTCAACAAGATTCCCGACATACTGATCGAATGCTCGTCGCAAACTTTAGTAGACGGCCGCACCCCCGGATGCCGTCGACGAAGTGCACTAAGGCGGAACACCGCTGCCGCGAGCACCCGAATGGATGCTTTCGGCGACGGGGTTCTCCTACAGTCACTTGGTCGGGGCTATGGGGCATGGTTGTCTATAAAGTTTATCCGGTGAGTATCCGCGTACGCTACGTGATTGCGACGGACTTTTGATCACATCAAAATTCCGTGGCAACCGATCAATTGAGACTAAACCGCTAGATTTATAACATTCAAATTAGTTATCTCATAACTACTTGTGGATTCCAAATATTGTATCACATTCCAGATAAATAGACAATGTTAAACTTTCCGATCGAACAATCAAACACGCAAGTTTTCTCGAAAAGCTCAACACATGAAATAAGTTTAAAAACATCCACTTCATGCCATAGTACCAACGGTCCAGTCGTAGAAGGGTCAAGCCAACGCCTCACATGTGGCACGCCGTACTGCCCCAAACCCTAAGGTTCAAAAGGCAGTTGAAGACGGTCACATAATCGAGTTAAGGTTTGTTGTCTTCTAGAGGGTCCATCGCATTACTTGCACTACTTAGACGTTTTAAACTACGGAAAAATCCAACACTTGGAAATTTCCCGACAGGGGAAAAAGCGAGTTATTTATATCCGGTCGAACTTTTTAACACGTTCTAAATTACCCGGAAAAACACATAGACGAAGTCAAACTTTCCGATCGAATCAACGAACTCCCAATACAACCCAGAAAACTTAACTCTTGAGTATAAATTAAAATTACGCATAAAACACAGGAATCAATATAGGACATTACTGTGCAAACAGTGGACAAAGAAGCTACAGTGTTGCCGCGGAACCGCCGCGCAACCTAGGTTACGGCCGTGGTTCCGCGGCGGCTTGATGGAGTTGGGCCCACGTGTTGCACAGTAATTCCTAGAAAACCCTGCTAAATATTTTGAGTATTTCTAATTTGGAAAAAACCACATTTTCATAAAATGTACAAAGAAGGGTTTGAATTAGGGTTTCGGGGTTCGATCAGATTTCTAACATCGTCTACACTTCGCCTAAAGCTCTAGCTTGGCTCTGATACTACTGTAGGGTTGCTAAGCACACTCAAGAGGTTCTACAAGGCATCAACCTTGCCAAAATCAAATTTTTATGTGCCTAACAACTCTATGCAAGATTGTTAACTAGAGATTAGGCGAAACTATAAGCTAGTAAACTACTTTACTACTAAGTGAAAGGGATTACAACCTTTGTAGATCCGGTCCTCCACTTCATTAGCTCCGTGTAGACGTCCCCATCACTGCGATCGTGAACTTCGGACTCTAGAGAAGCTCCACGAGAAGAACGAACGTGCTTGCTACGATGACTTCGAGGACGAAGATGATCTACGTCGGGGAGACACTAACTCAAGCTATTCCTTCACTAGGTCATGAACTTTGTGAAGAGAACACACTCTACTACATGGCAAGTGGTAGAGGATGAAGAAGTAGGAAGTGGGCTCACTTTAGAATTGATTTTCTCACTCTTTTTCTCATTGCACCATTGGAGCTAGTAAGCTTTTGGATGGAGCTTGATGATGAAGAAGAAGCAAGAATCATGTCCATCCAAATGAAAACTTATCCAATAAAATATGATGGCACCATGGTTGAGTTAAGCCCTCATGCTTAACTCATGTAGAGAATTAACCAAGGCATTAGGTTAAGGGTTGGGTTAAAGAATATCAAGACAAAAGACAAAAGAGTGGACTTTGTCAAAGTTTCTCCATGTTTCTTCATGCTTGATTACTTTGACTAAGTTTAACCCTTTTGTTAAATGTTATGATAAAAGAATAACCCTAATCTTAAAACTAATCTTGGTTCAAGTCTCATACACCCATCTTGTGTGTATCATCAAGCAAGATACAAACATGTATACTTGTATATATCACATATAAACAATGTGCACAAACTAGTGAGAAAATAAATCATATAAGTTAGCTAATACTAGTTAATTCAATGTAATATATCAAATATATAATTATGCATTAAATTATTAAATCAACTCTTGATTTAATAATCCGACTATAACCGACTAATATCATGTGTAACAACTTATCGAATCAACACTTGATCCGATTACCCGGCTATATCGCATACAACCGATCAATGTCACGAATCGCGAGAACAGAATACGGTATCTCATATCGTATTAATCTCGGTCCCGCACATATCACATATGTGCTCCTACTCCATTTTGCTTGAGCCAGGAAACCCCTGTGTAGGACTCTAAAGACTCGTCAATACGCCGGCAGTAGGTGATGATCATATCAAACACCCACAAGCCGCAAGCGGTGTGCTAAACATAACGGCCACCCGGGTATTGAGCGATCAGAAGATAAACAAGAAAGCCTGCTAGTACTCTTGTGAATCCAATCAGTAACACTCCCGTACAGTACGGTCTCGTCGTCTGATATGTCGCATATCACGCCTAGGGGTGGTAAACGTCAGACCCCAGTATCTCGATAAGTCATGTCGATATGAGGTCTATAACAGTTCGAGAAACTATTGGTAACACTTACCAGTAAATCTCAGCAACCCTGGCCAGGGATTTCCGGTTATAGCCAATCGAACACATCACAACATCAACTCCCAATACCGGGAGAGACGAATCCCCTCCTATCGCTCATTGCTTCCATGTGATTCATGACTGTACCCAAAAGCCACCTTTTTGCACGCCCTCTTGGACGTGGTATGATGGAAATCAAAGCACAGTGGGAATCACACAAGACTCTATGACGATCTCGGGTCAACAGACTACTCTGTACCAGTGTCACCAGAGAACTGCCATCTGACGTAAGGTATAATACCATCTGGGAGTTCTCGGCAAGTCCGTCCAGTGTACCCAGTCTCCACCGAGCACCCGTACACCATCCTTGATGTCAAACACCGATGGATATAGGATCATCCATCGCCCATCATATGGGTCAAGATGCGCATACACTAGTCTACTCTGGTGCATCGATGCCCTGTCTCGATACACCCATGACTAGGGACCTTGAAGGATGTACTTATGGACTACCATGTCCCCACTAGTATGATCCGCATCATAGTCCAGGTAGTCAAGTACACATCCTAAGGGCTTTACTAACATGTAACAGAGAGACAATCAGTATACACGTTAAGGTAAAGTGTAACCAGATAGCATATTATCATGTCGAGCAAGAAAGTCCTCCCTATATATGTCCAAGCATCCACTACAATATACATCGTATGTACAGTAATGGCCTCTACGGCATATATATAACTAACAGTTCGGTCTCTTCGTTTGATACGTCCTATATGAAGTCTAGGGGTGGTAAATGTCAGACCCCAGTAACTTTATAAGTCATGCTAATTTATGGCCCATAATGGTTCGGATAACTCTTATCAGTAAATCTAGAGAACCCTGGACAGGGATTTGCTGTTATGGCCGATCAAGCATAGCGCGACATCAACTCCCTATACCGGGAGAGATGAAACCCTCCTATCGCTCACTGCCTCCTTGCGATTAAGGACTGTACCCAAAATCCACCTGTTTGCACGACTCAGTAAAGCCATGGTAGGGAGGAAATCAAAGCACAGTGGGAATCACACAAGACACTATGACGATCTCGGGTCTACAGACTAACCTGTTCAAGTGTCACCAGAGAACTGCTATCTGACAATCGGTATATATACCATCTAGGAGTTCTCGGCGAGTTTAGTTCGGTGTACCCATTATCTAATGAGTACCTGTGTACAATCTTTGATGTCAAACACCAATGGTTATGGGATCAACCATCGCCCCCAGGGTTAAGAAATGTACACACTTGTCTACTTTGGTAATATCGATGCCCTGTCTCGATATAACCTCGACTAGGAACTGTTAAAGGATATGCTTATAGACTGCCCAGGCCCCACTAGTATGATCTCCATCATAATCCCGGTTGTCAAGCATAATCCTAAGGGCTTCATCAACATGTATACAAAGATATGAAATACAACACATCACACGTTAAGATGAAGATAAACCAGATATCATACTATCATTTCGAGCAAAGATTGTTTCTGTACATATACATACCTAGCATCCTATACAATATAGGCCTCTATGACATACATATCTAACAATACTTTGTTGGTGTACATGGATTCCATCTCAGATCACATAGCATCCAGCCATTTCACAGAGTCCCCACTTGTGATGGCCTGCTCAAAACTAGTTGGGTCATCATCTTCAATGATGCAATCTTCGCTCGCACCGTCTAGGAGAAAACCGTAGTATCTCTCAGGTGGGTAGGGAACCCTACTAGATCTGCGGAGTGGCCGAGGTTCGTCGGGGACTATTGAATCCTCCTGTTCTACCAAATCGTCAGTTATAGTTTGTATTGCTGGAACTTCTTCCAGTTCTACCGCATTACCACTTATTTCTTTCACAAGAAATTCCTTTTCTAAAAATGTGGCATATTGAGAAACAAACACCTTTTGTTTCTCAGTACGGTAGAAGATATATCCATATGAATCCTTTGGATATCCCACAAACTTGCACAAAACAGAAATTACCTTGAGCTTGTCCGGATTCTGCATTTTATCATAGACCGGATAACCCCATATCTTAACTCATTTAAGAGATGGTCTTTTCCCATTCTATATCTCATATGGAGTGGTAGGCACGGATTTGGTCGGAACCCTTTTCAATAGGTATGCAGCTGTCTCAAGTGCATAACCCCGAAAGGAAATAGGTAACTCTGCAACACTCATCATAGAGCGCACCATATCTAATAGGGTACGATTTCTTCGCTCCGAAACTCTATTGTGTTGTGGTGTATACGGAGGAGTAAGCTGAGAGAGAATCCCATTCTCTTTTAAGTAGTCTCTGAATTCCGTGCTCAAGTATTCTCCTCCCCGATCAGATCGTAGGTTTTAATAATTTTACCCATTTGGTTTTCTACTTCGTACACATATTTTTGAATTTCTTAAAAACCTCAGATTTGTGTTTCAACAAGAACACATGTATGAATCTTGAGAGATCATCGTTGAATATAATATTGTATGAGGAACCATTCCCGGCATGTGTAGACATAGGACCGCATACATCACTATGTATTAGTCCCAAGAGTTCAGCAGCTCTTTCTCCGTGTCCAGTAAACGGAATTTTGGTCATTTTACCTTTGAGACATGACTAGCAAGTTTCATAAGATGTAAATTCAAACAGATTTAAATATCCATCTTTATGCAACTTAGCTAGTCTTGTCGCATTGATATGACCTAGTCTACAATGCCACAAGAAGGCTTCGTTCATTTCTGAACTTTTCCGCTTGTGTGTATTTTGTATGCTTAGAACTGTCGTTTGATTTAGAACGCATATACCATTACATAACGTACCAAACCCAATTAACACTTGAATTAGGAAAATGTTCATAACATTATCCTCCAATACAAAATTATATCCTTCTTTATGCAACAAAGAAACTGATAAAATATTGCACATCATGTTTAGTACGTAATAACAGTCGTTCAGAATCATTGTATTACCATTTGGTAATACTAGGTGATATTCGCCAACTTCTTTGGCTACAACAATTTCTTCGTTCCCTACTTTTAGAGACATATCACCTTTTCCCAATTCTCTACCTCTCCTTAGCCCATAAAACAAATTACAGACGTGGGATCCTGATCCGGTATCAAATACCCAGGACATAAAGCAAACTGAGAAACAGTTCTCGGTAATGAACACACCCGAAGAAGATGCATCACCATGCTCATTCTTTATTTGGGTTGCGTAGGAATCCTCATGTTCCCCTATTCCTTGCTCAGACTTATGACAATCATAAGAAAAAGCGGAACCAACGTTACCCAGCTCAGTATAGTAAGCGGGTTTGGTCAATACATCCATATTATTATCTTGATTAAAGTGTGTCATTGGTCGCTATCTGGAGAGAGAGAGAGAAGGAAACACTTTAGCGTGCGCTCTTTGCAAGATTAGATTGGTTATTATCTTATCTAATCAGGATGGCTCCCACTGTTTTTATCAAATCTTACTTCAAACCATAAAAGGTAAGATTAACCAGAATTAATTACACCTACAAGTTCGCCAATCGGTCATCCTGGCAGGTATTGGTACTCCGAGGGAGTCTTCCCATGCTTTCGCATGGAACTAATTAAATAACCTCGTTTTCACAGAGGCTTAACCCTGTTAACACCTTTCTTAGACACCTACTGGATCAGCTAATTGTAAAGTGGAAAACTCTCCCAAGAGTAACACTTACTCGCAGTGGGTATCGGGATCCAACTATCTCATAGAAGGTATGAAATCTCAATGAAAATTTCAACACTTGAAATACCCAATATCTATTTTTACCCCTAGCAACTTATGTCCTTAACTATGGTCAACAAATCATAAGCGCTAGCCAAGTTCAACCCATCATTTCATGATTGAATTAAACCCACCTGCACGACCGTACGACTACCCTAATCCAATTGCATCATATGCGGCAGATAAGCACTAATCAGCTACCGCACACTACACCTTGACTATGGTCAACAAACGCAACACGCATACTAAATATCACTTACCTAAAATGACGGAGGGACGACTGGTTTTATAAAAAACATTTAACGTAATGAACTTGATATCGTTGTAGAATCTAGTGATTTGAAAATGAGTGTCTTTTGTAGCTTTTGCGAGTTTTGCTAAAGAGGTCACTCCCGGTGAAGAGATCTTGGCTCTTTGCTCATCGAACGAGGTGCTGGATATTTATCAAGGAATACCAATATGCAAAACAAGAACTAGAGAAGCTATTAAAACAAAACATAATGGGTTGTACCATTTTCTAGTTTTGCTAAAGAGGTCACTCCTGGTGAAGGGATCTCGGCTCTTTCCTAATCGAATGAGGTGCTGGATATTCATCAAGAAATACCACTAAGCAAAGCAACAACTAGAGCTACCTTTTCAAAAAATTTGATTGTACAACATCTTTAGGTTTCTTTTCTTTTCATTAATCTCATTAATGAAGTCCGATCATTTATGTTTCCCTAAACATCACAGAAAAGAAACGAAAATAGAACGTACGCTTATGGCATCCGAATTTTCCACGGGGCCCCGTCATGCACCGTTGGGTTACTTAACTAATGGCAGAGCGGTGGCTGGACTAGCATGGGTGCAAAACATAAGCAACGTTTATTATATATATCATATATATATATATATATATATATATAGCATTCGTCTGATGGAGTTATATGATCACATCATAGAACACAAGTAGCAGAAGTCAACGTATGAAATATTGGATATACTAGGAGGTCCGTGTTTTAAATTCAGTCAGTAATGAAAAACACGGATTCCACGGTCGTGACAAATAGCCAAACCCACATCCCTAGACCCCTACCCTGCCAATTCTAGAGATAGGAGACCCGGTCTTGACTCCTCGAGATGGTCTCCCACTGAACTCCAGATCCCGGTTACTTGTGCTCCCCGCCTTGGGTCTATCCTAATGCGGAAAAGTAAATATTATACATCAATGGTGACATCATCCTCAACCCGGAAGTGTCCTAATAAAAGAATATTACATACAATTTTACATGAATGAAAATACAAAAACTCTCATCTCACGTAAAAAAAACCCGGCTATTCAATCACGACGATCCAATATAACATATCACAGCAACACATAACATCACTTTTCATCAACGTAAGTAAATATGCGTATCCCGAATTCCGTTGACATATAGCAACGATATCGGAGATACCCCACTCATTACACTTACGGTCGCAGAAAAGAAATGAAAAACTACAATATTTAGAATCCGCAAATACCTTAGACATCATAAACCCGGAATATCTCATATTCCGAATTTCATGTCTTCCTTATAAACCTTGCATTTTTGTCTCAAATTGAAAACACTTTTCAATAAGCAGTTAGATAATTCAACAAGATTCCCGACTATATTTTCGCGTACTATACGGGATTGCGACGAAGTTTTGATCCGAATCAAAACTCCGTGGCAATCGATCAACTGAGACTAAAACGCTAGATTTATAATTACAAACTATTTTTCACAAAACTAATTATTTTGGATTCTAAAAATTGTATCACATATCATCATAATCTATATGACGCTAAACATTTCGATCGATTCATCAAACACCCACAAATCACAGAGACCTCAACAACTTGTGTCTCATTAAAAACACTGAGAAAGTGCCAAATAAGACAATGGAGCAGCACAAGAAGCACGAACCCACAATTCAACAAACTTGCGGCGGAACCGCGACCAACCATAGGGTTAGGCCGCGGTTCCGCGGCGGTTTGAACGAATTTGGTCATTGTACTTCTTGAGGCTCCATAGAATACCCAGCATAATTTTCTGCATATTTTTAATCTTGAAAATTTCAACTTTTGAATAACGGACAGAAACTTGTCAAAAACCGGCTTCGAAAATTCGATCGAACGCTTTAATGTCATAAAGACTTTCCCTAATGTTCTAGCTTGGCTATGATACCATGAAAGTTTACCCTAGCACCACTATGAGGTTTAAAGCTGCATCATGCATGCAATTTAAAAAAATTTCTTGCTGCTAAGCTACACTAACTAACGATCAAACTAGATGATTTGGGTTTACATGATGATATATGCCATGCTTCACCCCATGCTCAATATATCTCCCATTTTCCACCTCAATATCCTATTTTCTCAAAATAGAAAAACCAACCATGCTTCATAATATATAAATATATATATATATCATATATATATATTAATATATATATTAATAAGAAAATATTTAGTGAGCAATAATATTAGTTAATAAATATAATTAAATCAAATATAAATATATATCATATTATTAAATCAACACTTGATTTAATAATCCGGTTATATCATATAAAACCGACTAATATTATTTATCTGTATATCACATTATCAAATCAACACTTGATTCAATAATCCGATTATATCACATATAACCTAACCGATATCAAATTACCGCCAGATTAAAATACGATATCACATACTCGTATTAAATCAGCCCCCCCGCACATATCAACATATGTGCCCTACTTCGTTTCGCTTAAACTAGAAAACCTCTGTGTGGGACTCTAAAGACTCGTCAATACGCCGGCAGTAGGTGATGATCACATCAGTTACCCACAAGCCGTCAGCGGTACTAGCCGGACGTAACGGCTACCCAGATATTTAGCGAATAGAAGATCAAGAAGCAAGCTTGTCCAAACTCCCATGAAGCCTATAAGTAACACTTACCGTACAGTACGGTCTGATATGTCTCATATCGAGTCTAGGGGTGGAATCGTCAGACCCTAGTAACTTAATAAGTCATGCCGATGTATGGCTCATAACGGATCGACAAACTACTGATAACTCTTACCCGTAAATCTCATCAGCTCTGGCCAGGGACTTACTGTTATAGCCAATCGAGCATAGCGCAACATCAACTCCCTATACCGGGAGAGACGAAACCCCTCCTGTCGCTCATTGCCTCAATATGACTCTGGACTGTACCCAAATCCACCTGTTTTCATGACTCCTTCGAGCCGTGGTATGGAGAAAATCAAAGCACAGTAGGAACCACACAAGCCTCTATGACGATCTTGGGTCTACAGACTAACCTATACCAGTGTCACCGGAGAACTGCTATCTGACGATAGGTATGGTACCATCTAGGAGTTCTCCGCGAACCCCGTTCGGTGTACCCATTCTCTAATGAGCATCTGTGTACAATCTTTGATGTCAAACACCAATGGTTATGGGATCAACCATCGCCCCATACAGAGTCAAGAAACGTACACACAAGTCTACTCTGGAATATCGATGCCCAGTCTCGATACTCTCTCGACTAGGAACAATTAAAGGATGTGCTTGTGGATTACACAAGTCCCAGTAGTATGATCCATATCATAGTCCTGGTAGTCAAGCAAACATCTTAATGTCTTTATCAACATGTATCAGAGAGACAGTATAATAATACAAGTGTACATGTTAAGATAAACAGCAACCAGATAGAATACTATCATGTCGAGCAAGAAAGTCCTCTATATATATGTCCAAGCATCTACTATATCATACAATAATGGCGTCTAGGGCATACATATTCCTAACACCAGAAACCATCCTCGAACTGGAACAAGTTCCTTCGAGTTCGTATGTAACTATACGATGGCATATCCAAGAAATATGGATCTTCGTAGGGATACGTAGTGTTCTGGAGAAATGCAAAGGGAATATAGGAGTGTCAATGATATATGCGACTAAATGACAATCCAAAAGCCAAAGTGTTTTAAGAAGTTTCGGTTAACTTGGTTCATGAGTTTTTAAGGTCAGGCCATGGTCGCTTCCAAAGAGAGAGAAAAAAGAAACACTTACTGTGCACTCTAATCTAGATTAGATTGGTTAATCACTTTATCTAATCAGGATGGCTCCCACTGTTTTCTCGAATTCTCCCGCAAACCCTAAAAAGGAGAATTAGTCGGGATCATCTGAAAATCACCCGAGGAGTAACACCTACTCATCAGTGGGAATCGGGATCCAACTATCATCGCATGATAACTTGATGGAAGCCATTCAAGTCACCACACTCCAGAAGGCGTTCGCATGCTTGACAAGTTTCCGGTTGTTTGAAACTCCCGATGTGCTTTTTACCCCTAACGGCCTATGACCTTGACAAGATCAACAAATCATAAGTCGCTAGTCAAGTTCAACCCATCATTATCTTGATTAGTCTAGACCCACCTGCATAAGCCCTTGATAAGGTCATCAAAGCAATGCGACTGTCCTAGTTAATCGCATCATGTGCTACAAACAAGCACCACTCTGCTACCGTACAATACGCCTTGACAGTGTTAACAAACATAGCACGAATACTAAGTACTACTCGTAGGGAATGACGGAGGGCTACGACTAGTTTTTGGCGAAAAACCATTAACGTAATGAATTTGATATCGTTGAAGGAACCTGAGTGGTTTTATAAATATATAGTGGCACAAACTTTTGCTAAAGAGGTCACTCTTTGTGAAGGGATCTCGGCTCTTTCCTCATCGAACGAGGTGCAGGATATTCCTAACTGAATACTACGATGTAAAGTAAAAGAATCGACTATAGTGAAGTTATTACAAGGACGCAAACATTTGCTCAAGAGGTCACTCCCGATAAAAGGATCTCGGCTCTTGTCTCGTCGAATGAGGTGTTGGATATTCATAACCGAATACCACTGTGCAAAGCAAAATGAAACGTCTGTAATGTCAGTTTTTAAAAAAATTGGTTCCATCAACATCATATAGGTTTTTTTTCTTTCATTAATCAGAATTAATGCAGTGCCATCAATTAGTCCATATCACATCAGAAAAGAACGAAAATACAATGTACGTATATGCCATCCGCATTCGCCACGGGGCTCCGTCATGCAACGTTAGGTTACTTAACTAATGGCAGAGCTGGGGATGGACTAGCGTGGGTGCAAAACATATACAACATCTACTAGTATATATATAAATATATATATAACATTCATCCTAGGCATGATATAAGAAACATTACAGAATCTCAGCAAGCAACACAGAATGGTGGATAATCTTGGAGCCTCAAGTTTCATTTGAGCTACAAATGAGACCCGACGTTCCGTGTCGTGTGGATAGCCTGTGCAATGAAAACCTAGACCCCTACGAGCACGGAAAGTTACCTACCAATCCCAGAAGTGAGGAAACCCTAATCAATAAAGTGAATGGGCCACCCAGCACTTCACGGAATCCGGTAAATTGAGCGCCCCTCTGTGGGTCAACCTGTAACCCCTACGAGTGTGGCGAATAGCCCGCCAATTCTAGAGTAAGGTCCTCGCCGTCTATTCTAGAGATGCGGCCCGTTGCCTTCTAGAACCCTGCTATTCGAGCACTCCTCCGTGGGGTAATCCTAGTACAGAAAAGAAAAATATATGTACAAGGGTGACATCAACCTCAACCCGGTCGTGCTCCAAACAAATAATATACAAACTGGTAGAGACGGCAGTCCACATGCCGGACGCTCGCCCCGCAATATCAAATGTACAAATGAATCTCAACTGTACTACTATCATTCCACCACTGTCTATCCACCATGACAATCCAACCACAACCTCAGCACAACACAGAACATCAACATGAATGTCATGTTCGCAAACCCGTCTAAAAGAACATATAGCAGTTAGACGGGTTATACCGCTCTAATGACATTCACGGTCGCAGATGCTAAAACATGTACTGATAAACACACATTAAAAATTTCGATTTTAAAACTTGGCATTTGGGGTCAATTTGGAAAAGTTTAGTCGATCGAAATTTTAAATGTGTGTTTACCAATACATATTTTAGCATCTGCGACTGTGAATGTCATTAGAGCGGTATAACTCGTCTAACTGCTATATGTTCTTTTAGACGGGTTTGCAAAAATGACATTCACGTTGTTGTTCTGTGTTGTGCTGAGGTTGTGGTTGGATTGTCGTGGTGGATAGCCAGTTGTGCAATGATAGTATTACAATTGAGATTCATTTGTACATTTGATATTGCGAGGCGAGCGTCCGACATATGGACTGCGAAACACACATTTAAAATTTCGATTTTAAAACTTGTTCAAAAAATATTTTAGAGCATCTTAAAAATACGTGCAGGCCGGTCTGTTCGTTTAATAGTATCGCATATCGGGTCTAGGGGGGTGGATAAAGTCAGACCCCTAATAACGCGATATTTTGTGTCGGTATGAAGCCCATCACCAACTGAGAAACTACCGATCAAAATCAGTAATTCTCGACTACCTTAGCTAAGGATTTCTGGTGATGGCCACCCGTGCACCGCGCGACATCAACCCCTAAAACCGGGAGAGACGAATCCCCGACGATCCGCTCACTGCCTCCATGTGGCTCGGGACTGTACCCAACTAAAACCTATTTGCACGACTCTTTTGAGCCATGTTAGGGTAGTAATCAAAGCATAGTGGGAACTTAGACGAGACAAATGACTATCTCAGATCGACAGACTAACCTGTACACATTGTTGGAGATAGTGCCCTCAGAGTCAATTATTGGATCACAGGCACGTGATTGCAATGATTGAGGGAGGACCTATCCCGGTAGGACAGTCTTGCTCGAGATGATAGTATGCTATCTGGTTTACCTTTATCATCGTGTACTGCTTTAGGTGACCTGACACGTCGCTATTACACGTTGATAGAGCCCCTAGGATTCTTGCTTGACCACCAGCAGTATGAGGGCGATCATATAAGTGGGAGCTGGGGGTCTATAAGCACATCCTTAAAAGGTCCCTAGTCATGGGAGTTTCGAGACAGGGCATCGATTCTCCAGAGTAGACTAGTGTATACAGTCGAGACCCCGACGGGGGGCGGTGGCCGGTCTCACAAGCCACTGGTGTCAGTTGGATCACCTAAGATGTATACAGGTGCTCATTGGGTTATGAGTACACCGGACAGGACTCGCCGGGAACATGCTAGTTGGTCTTATACCTGACGTCAGATAGCAGTTCCCAGGTGACATGTGTACAGGTTAGTTCATCGACCTGGGGATCGTCATTTGTCTCGTGTGAGTTCCCACTGTACTTTGATTACTACCCTACCACGGCTCAAAGGAGTCGTGCAAACAGGTTTTAGTTGGGTACAGTCCCGAGCCACATGGAGGCAGTGAGCGGATCTTCGGGGGTTTCGTCTCTCCCGGTATTGGGGGTGAGGTCGCGCTGTGTCTAGGAGAGCCATTACACAAAGACCTTGGCCAAGGCAGGAGATTTACTGGCAGGTATTCCAGTAGTATCTCAGGGTGTTCTGGGCTACACTCCGACACGACTTGTACCGCTTTTGGGGGTCTGACTTTTACCAACCCCCTAGGCCCGCCATGCGATGCTCATAGACGAACGGACCGGACTGTACGGATATTGTCACTGACAGGCTCAGTTGGGTGTCGGGGTGAGCTTCCTCATCGACGTCCCTTTTGGTCAATAGCTGGTGGCCCGTCACGTATTGGCTTATACCTCTGACGTGCTAGTGGTTAAATCCACAGCCATAGTATTGACGAGTCTTTAGAGTCCACCACATTTTCAGTTACTCAAGCTTTCGGGCGAAACGCTGTAGAGGCCGTATGGAGATATGGCAGGGTCCGATCAGATGCGTGCGGTATTGCACGGATCAGGATCGGACAGTTTTGTACTAGTGGCCGTATGGATATATGGCAGCGTTCGATCAGATACGTGCGGTATTGCACGGATCAGGATCGGACGGATTTTACTAGCCGGCTTTGGTTTAAGCCGGTCCTAGTTTAGTACAGTGTAGATTCTGTCTCATTGCATTTGTATCCGGACGGAATACAAATGCGGGTGTGTATGCACAGTGTGGGGTTTTCCTGTAATTTATTACGGGACCAGTTTTCTGGAGTTGCCAGTTTGTATTCCGTTCCGGCCGGTTTTTCTTTGTTCTTTCCCGGCCGGACTTTTCCGATGGAGGGTGTTATTTGCAAGTTTGCAAATAACACTTTGTGGAGGGTTTTATTGCATAAGGTTTGATATGATAAGCATCTTTGCTTTTCATGCACTTATGGTGATAAGAGAGGATTTGAAATGGATTTGATTTGTGATCATGATTATGTTTTGGATATGGTTACCCTCCACCTTTTACTACCATCACCTCCCTTCATATTCATATTCCTCCATCATCATTCATTCTTCTCACTTGATGCAAGAAGGTTTTCATGGTTAAGAAAAAGAAAGAGAGAAGAAGAAAAGAAAAGAGAGGAAGAAAAATGAGAGTGATTCATTTTTGTGCATATCATTCTTCATCTCATTCCATTGCTAGAAAATTGAAAGCACCAATTTTCTATACACCATTCCTCCATCATCCACAAATGGCAACCAAACCCCAAAAGAGAGACTATGATTCTACACTATATTCCTACAGCAAATCTTGAGCATGTCGAGTAGCCGGCTTCATGCGCGAGTTACCTCGGTATTGAGGTGGGAGCCCGTAAAAGTACCCGGCTTCGTGGTGCCCTTTCCGACGAGGAGGAGACGGACGGAGATCCCGCGAGGAGATCGGAGTGGAGATGAAGACCGGAGGACTTGGATCGTCGGTATATCTCTTCCCCTTCTCTTTGTAGTTAGCTAGATTTAGTTTAATGGTCACGATCCGGAGTTTAGTGCGCGGTGGTGCCGTTTTGCCAAGTCCGCAAAAATTTAAGTTTACCACCGTTTCCGCGTTTGGCCGTCGGATTGACGGCCGGGGCGCCGCCGTGCACTTACAGTGGTATCAGAGCCTCGCCATTAACATAGTCTAGCTTGGTGTAATGTGTTTTTCTGTTTCGATCGATCGAATGTTCCAAAACTGCATTTTAGTTCGAATCAGTTTCTGTTGAAATTTTTTGGTCTCGAAAAATTTTTCTGGTTGTAAAATATTGATGTACTGGGAAATCTAAGGGTTCTGTAAAAATTTGACGATGTAACTCCACAGTTGGAGCGCGGATCCGCCGCGAAACCCCACCTCGTGCGGCCCTTCCGCCGCGCACTATTCATGTCACATCACCAAATTTTTTCAGAGGCCTTCTGGGCTTAAAATATGGGTTTTGGAATATTAAAATTGGGCCCAGGGTTTCTGTGAGTGCTACAGTTTTGTTTGAGGGCCCACTTGTTAATTTTTGATCGATCGGATATTTCAAACACATTATTTCACAGTATTTACATTATATCTGCGACCGTGAATGTCACTCGATCGGTAAATCCGGTCTAACTGCTATAGCCCGGTTAGACGGATTTGCGAACGTGATTTTCACGTTGATGTTCTATGTTTATGCTGTGATGTTGCGGATCGGTCGTGGGGATAGCCTGGATGCAATGCTAGTACAGTTGTGGTGGTATTATGTACTTTTGATATTGCGGGGCGAGCGTCCGACATGTGGACTGCCGTCACTGCCTGATTGTATTATTCTTTTGGGGCATGACCTGGTTGCGGTCGATGTACCCGGTGTATGTATATTTTACATTCTGTACTAGGATTACCCCGCGGTGGGGTGCACGGATGGGCGGGTTCTAGAGGGCAACAAGCCCGCATCTCATGGCATTGAGACGGAGGGGGCTTCAATCTGGGATTGGCGGGCTATTCGCCGCACTCGTAGGGGGTACAGGTTGACCCAGGAGGGGTGCCCAAGTTGCCGGATTCCGTGGAGTGCTGGGTGGTCCATTCACGGTGCTGAAGGGGGCTGCCTCGCTTCAGGTTTTGGCGGGTGACTTGCCGCGCCCGTAGGGGTCTAGGTTTTCATTGCACAGGCTATCCACATGACCAGGGGAACGTCGGGTTTCAGTAGTGGCTCTGTGAAACCCGGGGATCCCAGATATCTGTATTGTTCTGTGATGCTGTACATTTCTGTGATGTTGCATATTATTCACGCCTTGAGCGAATATAATATATTGGTATATATATTAGTAGATGTTGTATATGTTTTACATCCGCGCTAGTCCAGTCCCCGCTCTGTCATTAGTAAGCTAACCTAACGGGTAATGATGGGACCCAGTGGCGAATGCGGATGGCATATACGTACATCAGTATATTTTCGTTCTTTGTGGTGTGATCAATTGATGGGACTGCATTGATTCGGATCAATGCAAGTTAAAAACAAACCTATTCTGATGTTGTTGGAACACTTTTCAAAAAGCTGTTATTGCAAGGACGTTCACTTCTGTTTTGCATCGTGGTATTCATTTGGAATATCCTGCTCCTCAGTCGACGAGGCAAGGGCCGAGATCCCTTCACCGGGAGTGACCCCTTGGACAGAAGTTTGCGTCAGGGCATTAACTTCACTATAGCCGATTACTTTTGCTTTGCACCGTGGTATTCAGTTAGAATATCCTGCACCCCATTCTACGGGGAAAGAGCCGAGATCCCTTCACCGGGAGTGACCTCTTTAGTAAAGGTTTTCGTCACTATATTTTATAAAAAGCTATCCGTTCCTTCAACGATATCAAGTTCATTACGTTAAAGGTTTTCGCCAGAAACCATTCGTAGCCCTCCGTCATTTCAGTTAAATATTCGGTAGTATTCAAGCTATGTATTTTGACCTCACGCCAAGGCATAGTGATTGGTAGCTACCGGGTATTTATCTGTTGCATAGATAGATGCGTTGGTTTGGGACAGTCGTACTACTATTTTGGCCTACGTCAAGGGTATGTACGGGTGGATTCAAATTAACCTGGATAATGACGGGTAGAACTTGACATGTGACTTATGATATTTTGACCTCACGCCAAGGTCATAAGAGCATGGGGCAGAAATCACATCGGGAGTTTCAAAAGAACTGAAACTTGCCAGATATGCGCATACCTTCTGGAGTGTGATACCGTGAGCGGATTCCGTCACGTTATCATGCGATGATAGTTGGATCCCGATTCCCACTGATGAGTTGGTTTACTCCTCGGGTGACCCCGACTAATTCTTCTTTCAGGTTTGGAGAAGAATTTGAGGTACAGTGGGAGGTTTCCTGATTAGAAAATGTGACAACCATTCTGATCTAGGTTAGAGTGCACGCTGAGTGTTTCTTTTCTCTCTCTCTTTGGCAGCGACCTTTGACCCGACCCTAGACTATGACTCAGTGACCAAGTTGACCGAACCTACTTAACACTGGCTTTTGGATTGTCAGAGTTGCGAACCTCATTGCCACTCCTACTTTTACCCTTTTCTCCAGGACACCCCGTATTACTGCGAACGTCCACTTCCATTGGACAAAACCATCGTATGGTTAGATACGAACTCGAGGGAATTCGAGGATGGTTTCCGGTTCTGGAGAAAACGGATAGGATTATTCAGTTGTCTTTTCTTTTCACCTTCTCTCAGGTTGCGAGTACTCCTTGGTTTAGGAGTAGTACACCTATTACGCAAATTGGATAGTCTTCTTCCAAACCATAGGCTGGTGCCGACCGGTAGGGAATGAAGAAAGCCAATTAGCCTAAACGGTGTACAGAAGGTATTAAGTTAAGACAAAGTAAGGGATTAGTAAGAGGGCAAAGCAAATTGCAACAGATATTCACGACCAAACCATGTATTCCTTCGCCAATCCTAAATCACCTTTGTATTTCTCCAGGACACTCCGTATCATTGCGAAGATCCCATTTTATTGGATAATCCATCGTATGGTTATATACGAACTCGAAAGGAACTCGTTCCAGTTCGGGGATGGATCCTGGTTCAGGAGAAATAGGAATAAAGTACATTCAGGTGTCTTTTATCTTCACCTTCTCTCGCGATGCGAGTGCTCCTAGGATTAGGACAGTACACCCTTTATGCTTTTTGGATAGTCTTCTTCCAAACCATAGGCTGGTGCCGAACGGTAGGGAAGGAAGAAAACCATTTGGCCTAAAAGGGTGTACAGAAGGTAAAGATTAAAGACATATGAAGGGATTTGGAGAGGTGGCAAAGAACTATACGGTTGCAGTCGTGAATCTGGAAGAGGCATTACTAGGAATACCGGGATACCCCATCGAAACATTTCAATGTTTCAGTCTCACTGTGTAATGTTAAAAGAAAACTGATTTCCCGATTAGATACTTACTCCAAGGTATGTATTTACCAGGTTTGATTCTCACATCTGTATGGTTTTACAGATGATGAGTGGGAGTAAGTTATTGGGAATTGGGTGATCATCCTCATTATATCGGGATTCGTTGGAATCAGTGATATTTGAGGAAATCACCTGGGCTGTTTGCCGGTCGGCAAATATTTGGTTTTGAATATCCGCTGTTATGCACCAATTTCAAATTGATATATCTGTACGTCTATTTTCATAGAGTGAGATATACCTTTTGATATTATGTCGATGACATTTACCTATATCAGTGGATGGTTAGGTCAGGAGCATTAAACAGCGGTGTAATTCTTCTTAACCATAAGTACAGTTTTCAACCTACAACACACAGTGAAAGAGTTGTTAGACTCAGCGGACTTATACAGAGTATTGTATGTTGTCCAGTGTCCATTAGGACAGAGGGGTTGGTCCTCATACTATATTCTGTTTACTTTTGACTTCTCTAGTTCTTAGACATGTGTTTCGTAGAAACACAGGGTCTAAGTTTTGAGGAGTTATAGGTATTTGAATAGAGTAGAGAACCAGGTATAGCAAGTATTGGGATTCTTCAAAGTGATCGAAGATGTAGATACTTGTGTATGGTATTCAGTTAATAGTAATGATAAAGAGAAATTACTTCTCTTTCAGGTTACTCATAATTGGAAGTATTCCTAAGTTGAGTAACGCTGATCGACCTCCTTCCATTTAGTTGACATGCACTGGAGACAGTTGCATGATTTGAATCTGGTTCAATTAAATCAGTGCCTCTGGTTCTATATTGGATATAGAACAGTTCATATCTTAACGATGTTAAGGTACGGGGAGTTGTCCGGCTTATGATTAAAACCAGACTCTGGATAACTCAAGGCACGTTTCTGTAATGGCTGTTTGTGGGTTGACCCAGGCTATGACGCGGGTTGACTTTCTACCATCTGGATGAACAATAGCAATATTGTTCTAGACTCGCCACAGTTTTATTAAAAATGGATTTTTTTCAAAAACAGCAGTGGGAGTATGGTAGAACTGGAAGTGATTCCAGAACCGCAAACGATTACTGAAGATTTGATAAGGAACCTGAAGATTCAATCTGATTTGACATTCCATTGGCCACTCCGCAGATAAGGTGGGTAACTTCAGGCACCCGAGAGGTACTTCGGTAGCCTCAAGGACGGTGACAGGGAAGTTCTTGTTTACCCACACTTGCCATTGTTGTTGTTCCAGGCTGCGAGACCCGGCAGGAGGATGAGTATAGCGTCGTTCTGAACTAGCTTCAGAAGTGTACGTGTATATGACTC
The DNA here is from genome assembly GCA_030015575.1 of Agapanthus africanus. Lineage (NCBI taxonomy): Eukaryota > Viridiplantae > Streptophyta > Magnoliopsida > Asparagales > Amaryllidaceae > Agapanthus > Agapanthus africanus. The sequence continues at coordinate 478,403,129 of JASDDO010000022.1, read as the reverse complement.
TGCCAGAGGGTTGTCGTAGTCAGTGGGAGCAGCGGAAGCATTGGTGGACATCAGGCTTATGTCTATTTATAGACTAAAGCAGATGTAGCGGAGATAGATCATCTGTTTCTGATGTGACAGTCATAGGTTTGACGTCATCAGAATAGGGGATGGATCTGTTGAGAAGGTAGTAGGAAGTGATATTCCTATACTACGATCGGTTATACTTTGGTCGTCACACAGTGGTTTCTCCACAAAGGACTTGGACATTATATCAGACATACTGGTTACTAGATCTATAGTTTTAGATCTAGATTTGGGTGGTTTCCTAATCTGGGTACCTTGACAGCATTCTATGAGTATTTAGAATGGACGACTCCTGGCACGGTAGTGTACCTGCAAGTAATGGAGTCGCCCTCTCTAAAAGTGTCTTTTAGACTAAAGTAGAGAGGGATGTGCATGATCGGCAGATCACTTGCTTAGGCAATTGAGTCAATCATGAGATGTCAAGTACCACACCAGATGTTGTTCTTGCACTAGATGCAATAAGTTGATATTGATCCAATCCTGGAGAAACAGTCGGAAGCAGTTTTAGAACATAAGTGGCTGTTCTAGGGATATGATAACGGCTGCCTCTTTTAGGAGACGGTTATCATTCCAGGCTTCCAAGGTGACCTGGACGACAAGGAGGTTGTCAGAGTTATAGTTTTTCCCTCTGACGAGGGGCAGTATTTTGGACAGGTGGTCCAAGGCAATACTGAGGGTGGCATGGCGCAGGATACTGATTAAGTTCAGTTGAAGATACAGTCTAAGAAGTTTGGATTTGGAGTTCATTTATGAGCTACGTCCCATCAGACATCCAGACATTCTAAGGCAGGTATTGCTCATTTCGGGAGATGGTTTTCTCCGCGAACTTGAGAAATAGAGAGACATAGAAAGAAACTTCTAGGCGGATCCACTCACTGAGGCTATTCCTCGACCGCAATGGTTTCACAAACGGGATTTGTGAGACTGACTAGTAGGGGAGTTGGGTGTTCGGTATCACACGGGCTGTGAGTATGCGACATCGCAATAATTAGCCTTGAGTGCAAGTGGGAGATTGTTGGAGATAGTGCCCTCAGAGTCAATTATTGGATCACAGGCACGTGATTGCAATGATTGAGGGAGGACCTATCCCGGTAGGACAGTCTTGCTCGAGATGATAGTATGCTATCTGGTTTACCTTTATCATCGTGTACTGCTTTAGGTGACCTGACACGTCGCTATTACACGTTGATAGAGCCCCTAGGATTCTTGCTTGACCACCAGCAGTATGAGGGCGATCATATAAGTGGGAGCTGGGGGTCTATAAGCACATCCTTAAAAGGTCCCTAGTCGTGGGAGTTTCGAGACAGGGCATCGATTCTCCAGAGTAGACTAGTGTATACAGTCGAGACCCCGACGAGGGGCGGTGGCCGGTCTCACAAGCCACTGGTGTCAGTTGGATCACCTAAGATGTATACAGGTGCTCATTGGGTTATGAGTACACCGGACAGGACTCGCCGGGAACATGCTAGTTGGTCTTATACCTGACGTCAGATAGCAGTTCCCAGGTGACATGTGTACAGGTTAGTTCATCGACCTGGGGATCGTCATTTGTCTCGTGTGAGTTTCCACTGTACTTTGATTACTACCCTACCACGGCTCAAAGGAGTCGTGCAAACAGGTTTTAGTTGGGTACAGTCCCGAGCCACATGGAGGCAGTGAGCGGATCTTCGGGGGTTTCGTCTCTCCCGGTATTGGGGGTGAGGTCGCGCTGTGTCTAGGAGAGCCATTACACAAAGACCTTGGCCAAGGCAGGAGATTTACTGGCAGGTATTCCAGTAGTATCTCAGGGTGTTCCGGGCTACACTCCGACACGACTTGTACCGCTTTTGGGGGTCTGACTTTTACCAACCCCCTAGGCCCGCCATGCGATGCTCATAGACGAACGGACCGGACTGTACGGATATTGTCACTGACAGGCTCAGTTGGGTGTCGGGGTGAGCTTCCTCATCGACGTCCCTTTTGGTCAATAGCTGGTGGCCCGTCACGTATTGGCTTATACCTCTGACGTGCTAGTGGTTAAATCCACAGCCATAGTATTGACGAGTCTTTAGAGTCCACCACATTTTCAGTTACTCAAGCTTTCGGGCGAAACGCTGTAGAGGCCGTATGGAGATATGGCAGGGTCCGATCAGATGCGTGCGGTATTGCACGGATCAGGATCGGACAGTTTTGTACTAGTGGCCGTATGGATATATGGCAGCGTTCGATCAGATACGTGCGGTATTGCACGGATCAGGATCGGACGGATTTTACTAGCCGGCTTTGGTTTAAGCCGGTCCTAGTTTAGTACAGTGTAGATTCTGTCTCATTGCATTTGTATCCGGACGGAATACAAATGCGGGTGTGTATGCACAGTGTGGGGTTTTCCTGTAATTTATTACGGGACCAGTTTTCTGGAGTTGCCAGTTTGTATTCCGTTCCGGCCGGTTTTTCTTTGTTCTTTCCCGGCCGGACTTTTCCGATGGAGGGTGTTATTTGCAAGTTTGCAAATAACACTTTGTGGAGGGTTTTATTGCATAAGGTTTGATATGATAAGCATCTTTGCTTTTCATGCACTTATGGTGATAAGAGAGGATTTGAAATGGATTTGATTTGTGATCATGATTATGTTTTGGATATGGTTACCCTCCACCTTTTACTACCATCACCTCCCTTCATATTCATATTCCTCCATCATCATTCATTCTTCTCACTTGATGCAAGAAGGTTTTCATGGTTAAGAAAAAGAAAGAGAGAAGAAGAAAAGAAAAGAGAGGAAGAAAAATGAGAGTGATTCATTTTTGTGCATATCATTCTTCATCTCATTCCATTGCTAGAAAATTGAAAGCACCAATTTTCTATACACCATTCCTCCATCATCCACAAATGGCAACCAAACCCCAAAAGAGAGACTATGATTCTACACTATATTCCTACAGCAAATCTTGAGCATGTCGAGTAGCCGGCTTCATGCGCGAGTTACCTCGGTATTGAGGTGGGAGCCCGTAAAAGTACCCGGCTTCGTGGTGCCCTTTCCGACGAGGAGGAGACGGACGGAGATCCCGCGAGGAGATCGGAGTGGAGATGAAGACCGGAGGACTTGGATCGTCGGTATATCTCTTCCCCTTCTCTTTGTAGTTAGCTAGATTTAGTTTAATGGTCACGATCCGGAGTTTAGTGCGCGGTGGTGCCGTTTTGCCAAGTCCGCAAAAATTTAAGTTTACCACCGTTTCCGCGTTTGGCCGTCGGATTGACGGCCGGGGCGCCGCCGTGCACTTACACACATGTCACCTGGGAACTGCTATCTGAAAATAGGTATAATACCAACTAGCATGTTCCCGGCGAGTCCATCCAGTGTACTCATAACCCAATGAGCACCTGTATACTATCTTAGGTGACTAACTGACACCGATGGCTTGTGAGACCGGCCACTGCCCCTCGTCGGGGTCTCGATAAGTATACACTATTCTACTCTGGAGTATTGATGCCCAGTCTCAATACTCCCTCGACTAGGGACATTTAAGGATGTGCTTAAAGACCATCCAGCCCCCACGTATATGATTGCCATCATAATGCTGGTAGTCAAGCAAGAATCTTATGGGCTCTATCAACATGTAATTGTGATCCGTAATACCACATAATGCATGCATATGATGATAAAGGCAAACTAGATAGCATACTATCATCTCGAGTAAGACTGTTCTATCCGTATAGGTCCTCCCTCAATTATCATAACCACCTACCAGCGATTACAATAATTTCCTTGAGGGCACTATAGCCAACAGGTTAGCAGTCGGGGCATCTGTAGGGGACCACATCCTTATGATGATTAGTTATATTAAAAAGCTCACGAACCTTGGGACCACGTTGGAGAACGAGTTATGTACTGACTTGATTCTACAGTCCCTCCCCTCTACTTATGTCCAGTTTATCTTGAATTTCAACATTCAAGGGAAGGAAGTTTCACTTCCAGAACTGCTCAACATGTTCAGGGGTGCTGAGGGCACCCTGAAGAAATCCAGGAAGACACTCGCTTTGCTTATTGTAGAATCTTCTTTTTCTAGATCTAAGGCGAAAGCCAAGGGAGAGAAGAAGAAGGCCTCCACCAAGCCGATAGGCGGTGTCAGTAAGGTAGAGATAGATGGCAGGGCAAAAGTTTCGGGGCTAACAGTAGGGAAGGAGGAATTTTCTATTGTCACGGGAAAGGGCATTGGCAGAAGGACTACATGGCTTGGAATGCCAGAAACCAGGATTCGAAGCGCGTTGTGGCTTCATCTTCAGGTGTGTTTATTGAAAACTGTTTGTCAATTAACTCTACTTCCTGGGTACTAGATAGCGGATCGGGATCTCATATCTGTAATTCATTACAGGCTCTGAGAAACCGTAGAGTTATCAAGGCAGCTGATATGACTGTCAGGGTTGCTAACGGAATGAGCGTGGACGCTGTATCCGTAGAGGAATATAACCTAGGATTGACAAGTGGGCAGAATTTGATTTTGCATAACCGTTTGTGTGTACCCAGTCTGGCTTGTAATATCATTTCTGTATCTTTACTTTCTAAAGAAGGTTATGATTTTACATTTGTAACCGATGTGGTCCACATCCACCTTAATCAAAATTTGATTAGGTCAGGTATACTAGATAACGATATATACATATTAAATCAAGGCCAGGTTTTCAACGTCCAGAATACTCTTAAAAGAAAGTCTCCGGAATTAAATCAGGCTTTCTAATGGCATTGTCGACTGGGTCACATCATTGAAACACGGTTGACGAAGTTACATAAAGAGGGATATTTGGATCCGTTCGAATTTCAGTCCTATGCAACTTGTAAATCATGTCTCAAAGGAAATATGATAAAGACTCTGTTCACCGGACACGGGGTAAGAGCCAGCGAGCTCTTGGGACTCATACACCACGACGTGTGTGGTCCAATGTTTACACATGCTACTTTATTACTTTTACGGATGATTTCTCAAGGTATGGACATGTATTCTTGATGAAATATAAATCCGAGGCCTTTGCGAAATTCCGGGAATACAAGAATGAAGTGGAAAAACAAACCGGCAAAAGTATCAAGACACTTAGATCTGATCGAGGTGGTAAATACTTAAGTGCCGAGTTCCTGGATTACTTAAAAGATAATGGAATTCTCTCTCAGCTTACTCCTCCATACACACCTCAACACAACGGTGTATCGGAAAGGCAGAATAGAACCTAATTGGATATGGTATGTTCCATGATGAGTAACGCTGAGTTGCCGCGATCCTTCTGGGGTTATGCACTAGAATCAGCTGCATATCTTTTGAACAAGGTTCCTACTAAGTCAGTTCCTACCACACCATATTAGATGTGGAGTGGGAAGAAACCCTATCTTCAGTATCTAAAGATATGGGGATATCTAGATTTTGTAAAATAGCAACATGCGGACAAGCCCGAGGCACGCTCAGTACTGTGTAAGTTTGTGGGATACCCAAAGAACTCCAGGGGGTATCTTTTCTATTACGCGAAGGAACAAAAGGTCTTTTTTTCTCGGCATGCCCACTTTTTAGAAACTCAATTTCATGAAAAAGAAATAAGTGGGAGCACAATAGAACTGGAAGAAATTCCAGAACCACAAGCTATTACTGAAAGCATGGTGGAACCAGAAGTTTCGAAAGAACCGGACATCCTACACCACTCTGCAGGACTAGTAGGCAGTCTCATACGCCCGAGAAATACTACGGTTTTCTCATAGACGGGGATAGAGAGGATTGCATCATCGACGATGATGAGCCAACTAGCTTCCATCAAGCCATTCAGAGTAGAGACTCGGTAAAATGGCTGGATTCAATGTGGACCGAAATGGAGTCCATGTACACCAACAAAGTATGGACTTAGAACATTGCTCCAGAAGGGGTAAAACCCGTAGGCTGTAAATGGATCTTCAAAAAGAAGATTGGTGTAGATGGACAGGTTGAGACCTATAAGGCTAGACTTGTTGCAAAGGGTTTTCGTCAATGACCTGGTTTGGACTATGACGAAACCTTTTCTCCAGTAGCTATGCTGAAATCCATTCGGATCCTTCTTGCCATTGCTGCCTTCCACCGCTTTTCTGAATTGAAATTTCGAAGAGTGTGTCTATATGGATCAGCCGGAGGGTTTCATATAAAGTGGGAGCAACGGAAGAGTATGCAAGTTGCTTAAATCCATTTATGGATTAAAGCAGGCATCGCGGAGTTGGAACATCTGTTTTGATGATACGGTCAAGGAATTTGACTTTATCAAAAATCCAGATGAACCGTGCATTTATAGTAAAATTGTAGAGAGAACTGTGGTATTCCTCGTCTTGTACGCGGATCACATTCTCTTGATAGGAAATGACATTCCTATGCTACAATCAGTCAAAAGATTCTTGTCACAAAGGTTCTCCATTAAGGACCTGGATGATGTCTCTTACATTCTGGGGATCCAGATCCATCGTGATAGATCTAAATGGATGTTGGGACTTTCACAATTAAGGTACATCGACACCATACTGAAAATATTTAGGATTGAAGATTCAAAGCGCGGTAATCTACCGACTTGTCACGGAATCACCCTCTCCAAAGAGATGTCTCCCAAGACTGATTTGGAAAGGGATCACATGACTATATACTCTACGCTTCTACAATAGGCTCTATAATGTATGCGATATTGTGTACCAGACCAGATGTAGCTTACGCACTTAGCGTTGTAAGCAGGTATAGTCAAACCCAGGGGAGAAGCACTGGACAACAGTGAGGAACATTCTCAAGTACCTGAGAAGGTCTAAGGAAATGTTCTTGGTGTACGACAGTGAAGACCTCTAGATTGAGGCCTTCGCCGACTCCAGCTTCCAGAGCGACAAAGATGACTCTAGCTCCATGTCGGGTTCTGTCTTTACCCTCAATGGAGGGGCGGTCTGTTGGAAGAGCTCCAAGCAGGACACCGTTGTTGACTCGACGATGGAAGCAGAGTATATCGCTGCATGTGACGCCGCGAAAGAAGCAGTCTGGATCAGGAAGTTCGTGACAGAGCATCAGGTGGTTCCGTCCATTGTTGATCCAATACTGCTATATTGTGACAACAACGGCGCTATATGTTAGGAATATGTATGCCCTAGAGGTCATTATTGTACATGTGATGTATATTATAGTGGATGCTTGGACATATATATAGAGAGGAATTTCTTGCTCAACATGATAGTATGCTATCTGGTTACTCTTTATCTTAACACGTTGACTGGTATTCTTTACTGTCTTTCTCTCACATGTTGATAATGTTAGTTGTATGTATTCCCTAGAAGCCATTATTGTACATGAGATGTATATTATAGTGGATGCCGAGACATATATAGGGAGGACTTTCTTGCTCGACATGATAGTACGCTATCTGGTTGCTCTTTATCCGAACATGCACACTTACTGTCTCTCTGTTACATGTTGATAAAGCCCTTAGGATGTGTACTTGACTACCAGGATTATGATGCAGATCATACTAGTGGGGCCTGTGTAGTCTATGAATTCATCCTTTAATGTTCCTAGTCGAGGGAATATCGAGACGGGGCATCGATATTCCAGAGTAGACTAGCGTATACGCTTATCGACCTATATGATGGGCGATGGATGATCCCATATCCATTGGTGTTTGACATCAGATATCGTATACGGTTGCTCAGTGGAGACTGGATACACTGAACGGACTCGCCGGGAACCCCTAGATGGTATTATACCTCACGTTAGATAGCAGTTGTCTGGTGACACTGGTACAGGTTAGTCTGTCGATCCGAGATCGTCATAGGTCTTGTGTGTCTCCCACTGTGTTTTGATTTCCACCCTACCACGGCTCTACTGAGTCGTGCAAACAGGTGGTTTTTGGGTACAATCCCGTGTCACATGGAGGCAATGAGCGATAGGAGGGGATTCGTCTCTCCCGGTATTGGGGGTTGATGTTGCGCTATGCTCGATTGGCCATAACTGAAAATCCCTGGCCTGGGTATATGAGATTTACTGGTAAGTATTATCAGTAGCTTCCCGACCCGTTATGGACCTTACATCGGCATGACTTATCAAGCTATTGGGGTCTGACGTTTACCACTCCTAAGCGAGATATGCGACATATCAGATGAAGAGACCGGACTGTACGGTAGTGTTACTGATTGGATTCGCAGGAGTATGAGTAAGCTTGCTTGTTGATCTTCTGATCACTCAATAACCGGGTGGCCGTTACGTTTAGCAGGCCTCTTGCGGCTTGTGTGTATTTGATATGATCATCACCTGCTGCCGACGTATTGACGATTCTTTAGAGTCCTACACAGAGGTTACCTGGCCGAGGCGAAATGAAGTAGGAGCACATATGCGATATGTGCGGGACCGGGATTAATATGTGTATATGATACCGTATTCTAATCTCACGATATGTGATATTGGCCGGTTATATGTGATATAGTCGGGTTATCGAATCAAGTGTTGATTCGGTAAGTTGATATTATTGATATTATTCGGTTATATATGTTATAGACGGATTATTAAATTAAGTGTTGATTTAATAATTTAATGTATAATTATATATTTATATATAAATTTGCATGAACTAATATTAGCTCACTTGACCATTTATTTTTCTCACTTATGCATACATGATATATATGTGATATATGTTAATGTATCAATCTAGGTTATATATATGACATGGGTGTATAAGACTTATACCATATTTAAGATAATGAGGGTAATAATTATTAAGGATAAATGCAAAATTGGGTGGAAAGTCTCAAGGGTTTGGAAGCTTGGAGAAGCTTGTAGTTTCCTTGACTTAGTTCACTAATTTTGTATTATCCTAGATATTTATTAACCCAACCATTCTCTTAAGCCATGGTTTAGTCTATACAAGGGTTAGTGTATGACAAATACTCACCATGGTTGCATTTGTAACTTCACACTCATTTTCTCTTGTTCATTCTTCATTTTCCTCAAGCTCTCTAGGTTATGAGGAAGTGAAGAAACATTATGAGAAAAACAAATCTGAAGTGAGCAAAATTCCTACTTCATCATCCTTTACTATTAGCCATTTAATTTAGGGTGTTTTCTTCTCAATGTTCATTACTTAGTGAAGAGGTAGCTCGGGTTTGAGTCTCCTCGACGTAGATCATCTTCGGCTTCGAAGACTTCGAGCAAGCTTGATTATTTCTCCAAAGGAACCCATACAAGAGTTCGGGAGATGACTACTCGCAGCGAAGGGACTACTACACGGAGCTTTTTAAGTGAAGGACCGGTCTACAAAGGTTGTATTCCTTGTTCACTTCTTGTAATGTTTGATTACATGCTTTGATTGTCTATTTACTCTACCTAGATCCTAGGTTAGGGTTCATTAGCACTCTTGAAAATTTGAAATTGGCATGGTAGATTCTGTGAAAATACAGTAGGGTGCTAAGGAATCCCAACAGTGGTATCCATGCCGGGCTAGAGTATTAGACGATATTTGTTAGATTACGAAACCGAAACTACTTCGAAACACCCGATATCAAACCCTAGTTTTTGTCGATTTCAAAATGGCCTCTAAATTTTTTTTAAGCAACTGTAGAATGATGTATGAAATGCACCATGAACACTACCAAAATTTGGTCCCATTTTGACCAATTATGGCCGGACACAACCCCTAAAAAACCGGTGAGCTCGGCCAAGTTAAGGATTTTGGGCTTCAAATTTTGGTATTGTTCTAGTCTCTGGGTTTTGGTTCTTCTGGTGTTGCTTGTTTTTTCTGTGATTGCATGTGATATGGTTATACTGTATAGGCCATTCGGAGTGTTTCGTATTCGTAGTTTAACATGGTTTCGGGTTTTCACAAGTTATCTAGACGAAGTTACAAAGTTCGAACGAATGTCAAAAACCCATTTTTCCAAGTTTAAGGTATTCGGAAAATCGTGCAAGTCATTTTGTGGACCCTCTAGAAGAATGAAACCCTAACTCGATATAATGACCATGGAACCTCTTACGAACCTTAGGGTTTGCGGCAGTTCCGCGGTGCCATTAATGAGGCTTGGGTTTGCCCTTCTACGGTTGGTCCTGTAAGTCCATATTGCGACCCCCGGTTCTTACGGGGAGGCGGAAACGGTATAAAAAACAAATTTTTATCGCAAGAGGCAACATGGACTAAACAAGGTCGGGATCGTGTCTAAACTAAACTAGCATACAAGCTAAAGAGTCTTAGCTACTCGGATGAAGGTTATACCTAAACTTGAACTCCTTCTTCTTCAAACCTTGTAGAGGTTGATGGTTCTTGCCTTGTAGCCTTCTTCCGTCGAAGATGGATCCACCTCGAAGGTTCAACCTTTGGGCTCTTCCTCGATCTTTGAGTGAACTAGGGTTTCCGGCTTGCTAAACCTTGATCCTAGAATGAGTAGAGAGTAACTAGGGGTTGTTTTTCTTTTCAAGGTGATGGATTCTCAACACATGAGAAGGGGTCACCTTGAGCTTGAGGAAGAAGAAGATGAAGTGAGGAGAGAGAACCTAAATGAGATAATGAGCTACCTTTATTTTTCTTGCAACCATATTGCCAAAAGAAAAGAATTATCTAAATAATAATAATTCAAAATAAGAATAGTTGATGGTAATTTGGAATGACCATTATCATGCTTCATTTAATGAAATGTAAGCATGAATCAAGGAGGATCTTTACAAAGCATGATGGTGGTCAACATTCAACCATGGTCAACAAGTCAACCATGGTCAACAAGTCAACAAAATCAACCATAACATTATTCTCATTTAATTACTATTATTAATAGATAATCCATAAAACCATTAGGGTTTGGAAAATGATAACCGTCAATTGTGCATACGCACCCGTTCCGAAACCCAAATGAAAGTCATCTTCCTCCTCCTAAAAAAACTGTGCATACACACCTGCATTCTTGTTCCGAGGAACATGAATACTGAGAGATAAAAGCAACCCCAAAACATATACCAGTATCCGGCTCAAACCAGAGCCTGCTGGCAATTTCCGTCCGGACTCCAAACGTGCACAAGTGCGCGGAGGAGAACGAACCCTGTCGCAAAACCATGCGACCTCTACTCTGTTTTGCCCAGAGGCGAATACCCTCTGTGTGGGACTCTAAAGACTCGACACTACGCTGGCAGTGGGTTTAACCACAGACCGCAAGCGGCACTAGCTGTGCGTAACGGTTCCCAGGTAGATGCCGACAAGAAGGCTGACGAGGTGAAACCCCATCTGTACTCCTACTGAGTCTGAATGTGACAGTCTCCGTACAGTCCGGTCTGTTCGTCTGATACATCGCATGTCGGGCCTAGGGGGCGGTAAAACGTCAGTCCCCCAATAGCGGTACAAGTCGTGTCGGTGTGAGGCCCAAAACACCCTGAGATAACACTGGAACCTATCAGTATATCTCGCTTGCCCTGGCCATGGACTACTCGTGTAATGGCTCTCCTAGACACAGCGCGATGTCAACCCCCAATACCGGGAGAGACGAATCCTGTCTAACCGGCACTGCCTCCAAGTGCTTCGGGACTGCACCCAACCACCACCTGTTTGCACGACTCCTTTGAGCCATGGTAGGGTAGTGATCAAAGTGCAGTGGGAACACACTCGAGGCGAAGTGCTAGTATCAAGTCAGCGGACTAAGCTGTACTCATGTCACCTGGGAACTGATGACTGACGATAGGTATAATACCAACCTGTCAGTTCCCGACGAGTCCTGTCCAGTGTACTCGTAACCTAACGAGCACCCGTATACTATTTCTAGTACGACGTACTGATGGCTGTGGGACAGACCATCTCCCACACTGGGATGAGAAGCGCATACGCTAGTCTACTACGGAGTATCGATGCCCTGTCTCGATAGTCCTGCGACTAGGGACCTGTATAAGGATGTGCTTATAGATTACCCAGCCCCCACTAGTGTGACTGCCATCACAACGCTGGTAATCAAGCAAAGATCCTAAGGGCTCCACTAATGCGTATAAGTGATATAGTAAAATAAACACAAGTACACATTGAAGTAGAAACAAACTAAGTAGCATACTACTATGTTGAGCAAGATTGTTTATACAAGGTGAATATCCCAAGCTTCCATTAAGTAATATACAAACTAGTATGATACAGTAATGGCCTCTAGGGCATATACACTAACAATCTCCCACTTGCACTAAGGCCATGTACTGGTGTATCGAAGACCTATCATCTCGATCAGCCGCTCGAACTGAGTCTGGGGTAGGGCCTTGGTGAATGGATCTGCAGTGTTCTCTTCTGAAGCAACCCTCCGAACCTCGATCTCCTTGCGATCCACGATCTCCCTGATCAGGTGATACCGCCTCAAGATGTGCCTGGATCTCTGATGGGACCTGGGTTCCTTTGCTAAAGCTATAGCCCCGTTGTTGTCGCAATACAGAGGTATTGGGTCAACAATGGACGGAACCACCTGAAGTTCTTTTAAGAACTTCCTTATCCAGACAGCTTCTTTTGCGGCATCAGATGCAGCGATGTATTCCGCTTCCATTGTCGAGTCTGCAACGGTTTCCTGTTTGGAGCTCTTCCAACACACCGCCCCTCCATTGAGGGTAAAGACAAAACCCGACATGGACTTGGAATCATCCTTGTCACTCTGGAAGCTGGAGTCAGCAAAGGCCTCGATCTGGAGGTCTTTTCCGCCATACACCAAGAACATCTCCTTAGTCCTTCTCAGGTACTTGAGAATGTTCTTTACCGCTATCCAGTGTTTCTCCCCAGGGTTTGACTGATACCGGCTTACCACACTCAGTGCATAAGCTACATCCGGTCTGGTACACAACATCACATACATTATAGAGCCTACTGCAGAAGCGTAGGGTATAATAGACATGCGATCCCTCTCCAAATCAGTCTTGGGAGACATCTCTTTAGAGAGGGTGATCCCGTGACAAGCCGGTAGGTTACCGCGCTTGGAATCTTCCATACTGAATCTTTTCACTATGGTGTCGATGTACCTGGACTGAGAAAGTCCTAATATCCTCTTGGATCTATCACGATGGATCCGGATCCCCAGGATGTATGAGGCATCACCCAGGTCTTTCATGGAGAACCTGTGTGACAAGAACCCCTTGACAGATTATAGCATAGGAATGTCATTTCCTATTAAGAGAATGTCATCCACGTATAAAACAAGGAATACTACAGTTCTCGCTACAAATCTACTATAGATGCATGGTTCATCTGGATTTTTGATAAAGTCAAATTCCTTGACCGTCTCATCAAAACAGATGTTCCAACTCCGCGATGCCTGCTTTAGTCCATAGATGGACTTAAGCAACTTGCACACCTTTCCGCTGCTCCCACTCTGAATGAAACCCTCTGGCTGATCCATATAGACACACTCCTCTAAATTTCCATTCAGAAAAGCGGTCTTTACGTCCATCTGCCAAATCTCATAATCGTGGAAGGCAGCAATGGCAAGAAGGATCCGAATGGATTTCAGCATAGCCACTGGAGAAAAGGTTTCGTCATAGTCCAAGCCAGGTCTTTGACGGAAACCCTTTGCTACAAGTCTAGCTTTATAGGTCTCAACCTGTCCATCTACACCAATCTTCCTTTTGAAGATCCACTTGCATCCTACGGGTTTTACCCCGTCTGGAGCAATGTCCAACGTCCATACTTTGTTGGTGTACATGGACTCCATTTCGGTCCGCATTGCATCCAGCCATTTTACCGAGTCAACGCTCTGAACGGCCTGCTGGAAGCCAGTAGGCTCATCATAATCTATGATGCAATCCTCTCTATCCCCGTCTATGAGAAAACCGTAGTATCTCTCGGGCGGATGAGACTGCCTACTACTCCTGCGGAGCGGCGTAGGAATATCCTGTTCTTTCGAACCCTCTGGTTCCTCTAAGATTTCAGTAATGTTTTGTGGTTCTGGAACTTCTTCCAGTTCTACTGCGCTCCCACTTATCTGATTTTCCAAAAACTCAGTTTCCAAGAAGTAGGCATGATGAGAAACAAGAACTTTTTGTTCCTCTTCGTAGTAGAAAAGATACCCCTTGGAGTTCTTTGGGTATCCCACAAACTTGCACTGTACTGAGCGTGCCTCGAGCTTGTCCGCATGCTGCTTTTTTACAAAAGCCGGACATCCCCATGTCTTAAAGGATTTAAGACAGGGTTTCTTCCTACTCCACATCTGATATGGTGTGGTAGGCACTGTCTTAGTAGGAACTTGGTTCAAGAGATGTGCAGCTGTTTCCAGTGCATAACCCCAGAAAGATCGCGGTAACTCAGCCTTACTCATCATGGAACGAACCATATCCAATAGGGTTCGATTCCTCCTTTCCGATACACCGTTATGTTGCGGAGTGTATGGAGGAGTACGCTGAGAGAGAATTCCATTCTCTTTTAAATAGTCCAGGAACTCGGCACTCAAGTATTCTCCACCTCGATCCGATCTTAGAATCTTAATACTTTTGCCTGTTTGTTTTTCAACTTCATTCTTGTAATCCCGAAATTTCTCAAAGGCCTCGGATTTGTGCTTCATTAAGAAGACATGTCCATACCTAGAGAAATCGTCTGTGAAAGTAATGAAGTATGAATAACCGCTTCGCGCATGTGTAGACATTGGACCGCACACGTCGCTGTGTACGAGTCCCAAGAGCTCGCTTGCTCTTTCTCCGTGTCCAGTGAACGGAGTCTTTGTCATCTTTCCCATGAGACAAGATTCACAAGTGGCATAAGACTGATACTCGAACGTATCCAAGTATCCTTCTTTATGTAACTTAGTCAACCGTGTCTCATTGATGTGACCCAGTCTACAATGCCATAAGAAAGCCTGATTGATATCTGGAGACTTTCTTTTGTGTGTATTCTGGACATTGAAAATCTGTGGTTGGTTTAACACGTATATACCATTGCTCAGTGTACCTGACCCAATCAGAACTTGATTAAGGTGAATGTTTACAACATTACTTACAAACGCAAATTCATAACCTTCTTTAGAAACCAAAGATACAGAAATGATATTACAAGTTGCGTTGGGTACAAAAAAGCAATTACGCAAAACCAAAACATGCCCATCTGTCATTCCCAGGTGATAGTCCCCCACGGCTTTAGCATCCATGCTAGCTCCGTTCGCAACTCTGAGGGTCATGTCACCTGCCTTCAAAAACTTACGGTTTCTCAACGCCTGCAAAGAATTACAGATATGAGATCCTGATCTGGTATCCAATACCCAGGAAGTAGAGTTTATAGAAAGACAGTTTTCAATAACATACACACCTGAAGCTGAAGCCGCAACCTGCTTCAGTTCCTGTGTCCTGGCCTTCCAAGCCCTGCAATCTTTCTTCCAGTGTCCACTCTTATGACAATAGAAGCATTCTTCCTTTCCAACAAGCTTCCCCGCAATCTTTGTTGCCTTTTCCTTTCCCTTCGTACCCACTTTACTAACACCGCCTCTTGGTTTGGCGGGGGCTTTCTTCCTCTTTCCCTTGGCTTTCGCCTTGGACCTAGAGGAAGAAGATCCTCCTACAAACAAAGCGGGTGTTTCCCTACCCTTCTGTAGGGTGCCCTCTGCGCTCCTCAGTATGTTGAGGAGTTCTGAAAGTTCAACTTCCTTTTCTTGCAAGTTGAAATTCAGTATGAACTGGGCGTAAGTGGATGGAAGGGATTGGAGAATTATATCCGTGTAGAGTTCACTGTCCAACGTGGTCCCAAGTTCCGCGAGCTCCTCAGTGTAGCCAATCATCTTAAGCACGTGGTCCGCTATAGATGATCCGACGGCCAACTTTGTCGAAAACAACTTCTTCGACACTTCGTATCTTGCGATACGAGACTGCTCTCCATACAGTTCTTTTGTATGGAGAAATATGGATTCCAAATCCATATTCTCGTGCCTCCTCTGATGTTCGTTGTCCATCGAGGCAAGTACGAGGCACCTGGCCTTCGCGCTGTCAATCTCCCAAGTCTTACGGATTTCCTTATCCGCGACGCTGGAGGTGGGACTTGGGACGGGGGGAGCTTTGGTGGTAAGAAGATACCCCAGCTTGTCGTAACTGATTGCCAACTTGACATTCCTGAGCCAATCTTTGTAGTTTGGCCCTGTCAATATGTTTTTATCTAGAATCAACTTAAGTCCAGTCATTTCGATTTGGTCGCTGCAGGGGGGAGAGAAGAAACACTTTAGCATGATGCTCTTGCAAGTTTAGAATGGTTTTTAATTTGTCTAAACAGGATGGCTCCCACTGTCTCTCGAATCCCTCCTCAAACCACAAAGGAAGAATTAGCCGGGATCAATCCCACCATGCAATACTTGCTTAACCGTTCAGCCAGGCCAGTGTCGGTACTTCGAGGGAGGTTTTCCAACGCTTTCGCGAAGTTCCTTAATTAAATAACCTCTTTTCCCTGGGGGCGTAGCCCCGCTAACACCTTTCTAGGCACCTACTAGGTTTATAGCATTGATCGTCTAGTGAGAAATTTCCCGAGGAGCAGCATATACTCACAGTAGGATCGGGATCCAAATATCATTGCGTGATGAAACTGAAGGAATCCTACCAGAATCACCACACTCCAAATGGTATGCAAATCTAGCAAGTTTCAGTACTTATGAAACTCCCGATGTGGATTTTTGCCCCATGCTCTTATGACCTTGACTAAGGCCAACAAATCATAAGTCACATGTCAAGTTCTACCCGTCGTTATCCAGGTTAATTTGAATCCACCCGTATCTACCCTTGACTATGGCCAACAAGGCAATACGACTGTCCCAAACCAACGCATTCTATCTATGCAACATATGAATACCCACCAGCTACCAAACACTGTGCCTTGACTAAGGCCAACAAACACAGCTTGAATACCGTTGAATATTCATATGAAACGACGGAGGGCTACGAATGGTTTTGGTGAAACTGTGAACGTAGTGAACTTGATATAATCGATGGAACGAGATAGCTTTTAGAAGGAGTGGCTCAAACTCCGCATTTAAAAGTTAGTTTTGAAAAGAACCGAGTGGTTTTTCGAAAGTGTTCCAACGATTTTAACTTGGTTTATTATCTTGCATTAGTTCTTTTAATGCGTGATATTCTTGCATTAGTACTTTTAATGCGTCCCATCATTTAAATCCTACCATTGCAGAAAACAACCAAAATATGACGTACGCTTATGCCATTCGCATTCGCCACGGGGTCCCGTCATCACTCGTTAGGTTACTTAACTAACGACAGAGCGGGGGCTGGGTTAGCGCGGCTGTAAAACATAAGCAACGCCTAAATAGAAAGCAATGATAGACATTACAGATCACAGATGAATACATTGGATATACTAGCAATCCGCAATCCTTTCGAGCCTGAAACGAAAAGCGGATAACACGGTCGCGGTGAATAGCCAAATACCCCACCCAAGACCCCTACGGGTGCGGCAAACTACCCGCCAAGTACCCGGCAGTTTGTGCACCCCTCCATGGGTCTATCCTAGGAGCAAAAACAGTAAAAAGAATTATACAATGACGGCTACAACCCCGACCCGGTTGTGCGGCCAAACAAATAATAATTATTACATCAATTTACATTTACAATGAATGAAAGAAAAACAAAAGCTCATCTCACATCCACCCCGGCTATTCACCCGCGACAGTCCAACACATTCATATACACAATCCAATATCAAACACAGATCATGTATAACCCCGACTAATCGTCTTATAGCGATTAGCCGACGTTCAATACATGCAAGCATCACAGATATAACCATCATAGTCAAAGTGCAGTGAAGTTCGGAAAAATACGGAATTATAGGACCCTAAAAGTGAATTTCAGTTCTGGAAAATCTGGGCACATATAATATATCTGAAAAATCCCAAAATCCCACCATAAGAACACTGCACGAAAAACGATGCAGAGAGGAAAACAAACGGCGGCGGTTCCGCGGCACATGCCTACCTCGTGCAGCGGAACCGCGGCGGTTTGAACGAATTAGGGCATCGTTTTTCTTGGGTGTTCTCACAAAACCCTGAGACGAATTTACAAGTATAACGTTTTTCATTTTGAGCCAAAAAAATTTCAACAGAAACTCAGGTTTTGTAATTTTCCGGTTTTGTGACTTTTTCGGTTCCGAACTTCGTTACACTTCACTACCAAGCTAGTTTAAGTTTAGTTAGGCTCTGATACCACTGTAAGTCCATATTGCGACCCCCGGTTCTTACGGGGAGGCGGAAACGGTATAAAAAACAAATTTTTATCGCAAGAGGCAACATGGACTAAACAAGGTCGGGATCGTGTCTAAACTAAACTAGCATACAAGCTAAAGAGTCTTAGCTACTCGGATGAAGGTTATACCTAAACTTGAACTCCTTCTTCTTCAAACCTTGTAGAGGTTGATGGTTCTTGCCTTGTAGCCTTCTTCCGTCGAAGATGGATCCACCTCGAAGGTTCAACCTTTGGGCTCTTCCTCGATCTTTGAGTGAACTAGGGTTTCCGGCTTGCTAAACCTTGATCCTAGAATGAGTAGAGAGTAACTAGGGGTTGTTTTTCTTTTCAAGGTGATGGATTCTCAACACATGAGAAGGGGTCACCTTGAGCTTGAGGAAGAAGAAGATGAAGTGAGGAGAGAGAACCTAAATGAGATAATGAGCTATCTTTTTCTTTCTTGCAACCATATTGCCAAAAGAAAAGAATTATCTAAATAATAATAATTCAAAATAAGAATAGTTGATGGTAATTTGGAATGACCACTATCATGCTTCATTTAATGAAATGTAAGCATGAATCAAGGAGGATCTTTACAAAGCATGATGGTGGTCAACATTCAACCATGGTCAACAAGTCAACCATGGTCAATAAGTCAACAAAATCAACCATAACATTATTCTCATTTAATTACTATTATTAATAGATAATCCATAAAACCATTAGGGTTTGGAAAATGATAACCGTCAATTGTGCATACGCACCCGTTCCGAAACCCTAATGAAAGTCATCTTCCTCCTCCTCAAAAAACTGTGCATACACACCTGCATTCTTGTTCTGAGGAACATGAATACTGAGAGATAAAAGCAACCCCAAAACATATACCAGTATCCGGCTCAAACCAGAGCCTGCTGGCAATTTCCGTCCGGACTCCAAACGTGCACAAGTGCGCGGAGGAGAACGAACCCTGTCGCAAAACCATGCGACCTCTACTCTGTTTTGCCCAGAGGCGAATACCCTCTGTGTGGGACTCTAAAGACTCGACACTACGCTGGCAGTGGGTTTAACCACAGACCGCAAGCGGCACTAGCTGTGCGTAACGGTCCCCAGGTAGATGCCGACAAGAAGGCTGACGAGGTGAAACCCCATCTGTACTCCTACTGAGTCTGAATGTGACAGTCTCCGTACAGTCCGGTCTGTTCGTCTGATACATCGCATGTCGGGCCTAGGGGGCGGTAAAACGTCAGTCCCCCAATAGCGGTACAAGTCGTGTCGGAGTGAGGCCCAAAACACCCTGAGATAACACTGGAACCTATCAGTATATCTCGCTTGCCCTGGCCATGGACTACTCGTGTAATGGCTCTCCTAGACACAGCGCGATGTCAACCCCCAATACCGGGAGAGACGAATCCTGTCTAACCGGCACTGCCTCCAAGTGCTTCGGGACTGCACCCAACCACCACCTGTTTGCACGACTCCTTTGAGCCGTGGTAGGGTAGTGATCAAAGTGCAGTGGGAACACACTCGAGGCGAAGTGCTAGTATCAAGTCAGCGGACTAAGCTGTACTCATGTCACCTGGGAACTGATGACTGACGATAGGTATAATACCAACCTGTCAGTTCCCGACGAGTCCTGTCCAGTGTACTCGTAACCTAATGAGCACCCGTATACTATTTCTAGTACGACGTACTGATGGCTGTGGGACAGACCATCTCCCACACTGGGATGAGAAGCGCATACGCTAGTCTACTCCGGAGTATCGATGCCCTGTCTCGATAGTCCTGCGACTAGGGACCTGTATAAGGATGTGCTTATAGATTACCCAGCCCCCACTAGTGTGACTGCCATCACAACGCTGGTAATCAAGCAAAGATCCTAAGGGCTCCACTAATGCGTATAAGTGATATAGTAAAATAAACACAAGTACACATTGAAGTAGAAACAAACCAAGTAGCATACTACTATGTTGAGCAAGATTGTTTATACAAGGTGAATATCCCAAGCTTCCATTAAGTAATATACAAACTAGTATGATACAGTAATGGCCTCTAGGGCATATACACTAACAGGTCCATAGCTGCTGTGGCATGTTCTGGGTATTTTTGAACTGTGCTCAACAGTTGAGCTCTCGGAGAATTGTGGGACTTTCATTAATCGATCAAAAAGTTTAACGTCGTCCGGAATTTTGTGATGGGATACAATACTTGGAATCAACAATATTTGAATTTTATAAATCTAGCAATTTAGTCTCATTTGATCGGTTGCCATGGGATTTTGATGTGATCAAAAGTTCGTCGCAATCACGTAGCGTACGCGAATACTCGCCGGGTAACCTTACTAGATAGCCATGCCCCATAGCCCCGACCAAGTGACTGTAGGAGAACTCCGTTGCCAAAAGCATCCGTCCGGGTGCTCGTGGCCGCGGTGTTCCGCCTAAGTGCACTTCGTCGTCGGTATCGGGGGTGCGGCCATCTACTAAAGTTTCCGACGAGCATTCGATTGGGATGTCGAGAATCTTGTTGAATTTCCCGATTTGTTATTGAAAAGAGTTTTCAATATCGAGACTAAAATGTGGGGTTTATAATAGTTAGGCATGCGATATCTAAGGAATTCTTATTGTTAGGCATGAAATCCGGAATATGAGATATTTCGTGTTTATGATGTCGAAGGTGGTTGTGGATTCCAATTGTTGTAGTTTTCACTTTCTTTTCTGCGACCGTAAGTGTAATATGTAGTGTATCGCCGGTTTCGTTGCTATACGTCAACGACAATCGGGATACGCATATTTACTTACGCTGATACATGTGATGTTATGTGTTGCTGTGATATGTTATATTGCATCGTCGTGTTTGAATAGCCGGGTTTTTTTTTACGTGAGATGAGAGTTTTTCATTTTCATTCATGTAAAAACTTATATGTAATATTCTTTTATTGGGTCACTTCCGGGTTGAGGAAGATGTTACCATTGATGTATATTATTTACTTTTCTACATTAGGATAGACCCAAGGAGGGGAGCATAAGTAACCGGGTTCTAGAGTCCGGTGGGAGACCATCTCGAGGAGTCGAGTCCGGGTCTCCTAATTTTAGAATTGGTAGGGTTGATTTCCGCTCTCGTAGGGGTCTAGGGATGTGGGTTTTGCTATTCATCACCACCGTGGAATCCGTGTTTTATACTGGCTTAATTTAAAACACGGAAATCCTAGTATATCCAATATTTCATATGATGTCTTCTGCTGCTGATATTCTGTTATGTGATCACTTTATATTCTGAGATGGATACATTATATTATATATATGATATATAATAGACGTTGCTTATGTTTTTCACCCGCGCTAGCCCTGCCCCGCTCTGCCGTTAGTTACCTAACTTAACGTTGCATGACGGGACTTCGTGGCGAATGCGGATGTCATAAGCGTACGCTGTATTTATCTGTGATGCTTAGGTAACTTAAATGATGGGACATTCATTAATGAGATTAATGAAAGAAAATAAACCTAAAGATGTTGTAGAATCGAATTTGAAACCCACTCGGCTTTTTACGAAGAAGCAAAGTTTCAAAAAGCGGCGCTTAAGCCACTCCTTTTAAAACCATTTGATTCTACAACGATATCAAGTTCAAAGCGTTAAAGGTTTTCTTGAAAACCATCCGCAACCCTCCGTCATTTTAGGAAGTAGAGTACTTAATATTTGTGCTGCGTTTATTGACCTTAGCCAAGGCGTAGTGTACGGTAGCTAAGTGATGTCTTCCTACACAGCATATGATGCGATTAATTAGGATAGTCATGTGACTTTGTTAACCTCAGCCAAGGGTCATGTGGGTGGGTCTAATTAATCACGAAATGACGGGTAGAACTTGACTAGTGCTTATAATTTGTTGACCATAGCCAAGGTCATAAGTGCTAGGGTAAAAACCATTATCGGGAGTTTCAAGTGTTGAAATTTGAAAAGAGATTGCATACCTTCTATGAGATAGTTGGATCCTGATACCCACTGCGAGTAATTGTTACTCCTGGGAGAGTTTTGCACTTTACAATTAGCTGATCAAGTAGGTGTCTAAAAAGGTGTCAACGGGGTTATGCCCCTGGGAAAATGATGTTTATTTTAATTAGGTCCGTGTAAAATCACGGGGAACCTCCCTCAATGTACCGGCACTGGCCTGGATGAAAGATTGGCGAACTTGTAGGGTGTAATTAATCCCGGATGGTCTTTCCTTTTAAGGTTTGAAGGAAGATTTGATAAAAACAGTGGGAGCCATCCTGATTAGATAAAATATATAACCAATCTAATCTTGCAAGAGCGCACGCATAGTGTTTTCTTCTCTCTCTCTCTCTCCAGGTAGCGACCATGTCACACCTTAATCAAGATAATAATATGGATGTATTGACCGAACCCGCTTGTTATGCTGAGCTGGGGAACGTTGGTCCCGCTCAAACTTATAATTGTTATAAGACAGAGCAGGAAATAGGGGAATACCAGGATTCCCATGCCGCCCAAACGAAAGAAAGTGCATGATTGATGCATCTTCATCGGGTGTGTTCGTTACAGAGAACTGTTTCTCAGTATCCTCTATGTCCTGGGTATTTGATACCGGATCAGGATCCCGCATATGTAATCTATTACATGGGCTACAAAAAGGTGGAGAACTGGGAATGGGTGATATATCTCCAAGTATAGAGAACGGTGCAATTGTTGCAGCCAAGGTGTTGGCAGTTATCACCTTCTATTACCAAATGGTAATACATTGATTCTGAACGAAGGTTATTAGATACCGAACATGATATGCAACATTATATCAGTCTCTTTATTTACTAAAGAAGGATATAATTTTGTATTGTTGGATAATGTTTTGAATATTTCCTATATCAAGGGTGGATCAGTTCAGGCACGTTATCTAATGGCATATACGTTCTAAATCAAACTACAGTTCTTAACCTAAAGAATACACACAAGAGGAAGAGTTCAGAAATGTACGAATCCTTCTTGAGGTATTGTAGACTAGGTCATATCAATGCGACCCGACTAGCTGAGTTACATTAAGATGCATATTTAAATCAGTTTGAATTTACATCTTGTGAAACTTTCCAATCATGTCACAAAGATAAGATGACCATATCTCCGTTTACTTGAAAAAGAGAAAGGTTTAGTGAACTCTTGGGACTGATACATGATGATGTATGTGGTCCCCTGTCTACACATGCCAGGACTGGTTCTTTGTACTTCATTATATTTACTGATGATCTCTCAGGATTCGGACATGTGTTCCTGTTGAAACACAAGCCTGAAGCTTTTGAGAAATTCAATGAATATAAATCCGAAGTAGAGAACCAAAACGGGTATAAGTATTATGTCCTTTGATGTTATCAGGGAGGAGAAAACTTGAGCACGAAAATCCTGGACTATTCTAAAGGAGAATACGATTCTCTCTCAGCATTACTCCTCCGTATACACCACAACACAATGGTGTATCGGGGTGGAGCAATCGCACCCTATTCGATATGGTGTGCTCTATGATAAGTACTACTGAGTTGCCTATTTCCTTTTGGGAGTTATGCACTTGAGATGATGCATACCTATTGAATTGGGTTCCAATCAAATCAGTGCCTACCACTCCATATGAGATATGGTATGGGAAGAGCCCATGTCTTAAGCAAGTTAAGATTTGGAGTTGTCCGGCCTATGTCTAAAAGCAAAATCCGGACAAGCTCGAGGCAAGGTCAGTTCTGTGGAAGTTTGTTGGATATCCCAAGCATTCGAAAGGGAATATCTTCTACCACACTGGGGAAGAGAAGGTGTTTTATTTCTCTGCATGACCACCTTTTTAGGAAAAGGAATTTATTTTGAAAGAAATTTATGGTCATGAGGTAGAACTGGAATAAGTTCCAGCTATACAAACTACAGCTGATGATTTCGTAGAATCGGATGATTCAATAGATCCTAACGAACCTCAGCCTCTCCACCGATCTGGTAGGATTCCTCATCCACCTGAGAGATACTTCGGTTTCTTGATGACAGTGGGAGAGAGGATTGCATCTTGAGAGATGATGACCCAACTAGTTTCGAGCAGGCCATCATGAGTGGGGACTCTTTTAGAATGGCTGGATGCTAAGCGATCTAAGATGGAATCCATGTACACCAACAAAGTATGGACTTTGGTTGCTATATCAGAAGGGTTAAATCCCTATCAGGAGAAAGTATATTTTGAGAAGATTACTTGATATAGATGGAAAAGTTGAGACTTTCAAAGCTAGGGTTATTGCAAAAGGTTCTCGTCATCGACCAGGTGTGGATTATGATGAAACCTTTTCTCCAATAGCTATGCTTAAATCCATCCAGATCCTACTTGCCATTGCTACATACCATGACTACGATATCTGGCGGTTGGGTGTGTTAGTGTATATGCCCTAGAGGCCATTACTGTAACATACTAGTATGTATATTACTTGATGGAAGCTTAGGATATTCACAGTTGTACAGAAAATCTTGCTCAATATAGTAGTATGCTACTTGGTTTGTCTCTGCTTTAATGTGTACATGTGTGTTTATTTATTATATCACCTATACGCATTAGTAGAGCCCTTAGGATCTTTGCTTGATTACCGGCGTTGTGATGGCGATCACACTCGTGGGGGCTGGGTAATCTACAAGCACATCCTTATACACGTCCCTAGTCGTGGGAGTATCGAGATAGGGCATCGATACTCCGGAGTAGACTAGCGTATGCGCTTCTCATCCCAGCACGGGAGACGGTCTGTCCCACAGCCGTGGGTACGTCGTACTTGAGATAGTATGCGGGTGCTCGTTAGGTTACGAGTACACTGGATAGGACTCGTCGGGAACTGATGGTTGGTATTATACCTATCGTCAGTTATCAGTTCCTAGGTGACATGAGTACAGCTTAGTCCGCTGACTTGACACTGTCACTTCGCCTCGAGTGTGTTCCCACTGTTCTTTGATTACTACCCTACTACGGCTCTATTGAGTCGTGAAAACAGGTAGTAGTTAGGAGCAGTCCCGAAGCACTTGGAGGCAGTGACGGTTAGACAGGATTCGTCTCTCCCGGTATTGGGGGTTGACATCGCGCTGTGTCTAGGAAAGCCATTACACGAGTAGTCCCTGGCCAGGGCAAGCGAGATTTACTGGTAGGTTTCCAGTGTTATCTCAGGGTGTATTGGGCTTCACTCCGACACGACTTGTACCGCTATTTGGGGACTGACGTTTACCGCCCCCCTAGGCCCGCCATGCGATGTATCAGACGAACAGACCGGACTGTACGGAGATTGTCACATATAGGCTCAGTAGGAGTTCGGATGGGTTTACCTCATCGGCCTTCTTATCGACATCTACCTGGGGACCGTTACGTACAGCTAGTGCCGCTTGCGGTCTGTGGTTAAATCCACTTCCAGCGTAGTGTCGAGTCTTTAGAGTCCCACACAAAGAGTTTCCCTGCACTGAGCGAAACGTGTAGAAGCCGTATGGTTTTACGGCAGGGCTACAATCACTTACGTACACTTGTGTGCGTATGGTGTTCGAGCAGGCAGTACTAGTGGGCTTTGGTTTAAGCCGGATCCTAGTATTGCACGGATGGATTTGTTTTGTCTTCTGCGCATCCGCATTCTACGGAATGCGGATGCAGGTGTGTATGCACAGTTTTCCGGAGCGGTGAAAGAGGATGTGCCTCATTAGGGTTTTGGCAGTCGGTTCGGCCAAAACCGTTATGTGGCAGGCTCATTAGGGTTTTGACAGTTGATTCGGTCAAAACCCTTTTTTGGCGGACTCATTAGGGTTTTGACAGTTCGTTTGGTCAAAACCATTATGAGCCGCGGATATCATTTACTAATCCTTTTAGTGATAATTTTATGATGGCTAATTGCATTGACCATTTGACCCCGTTGACCTCTCTTGACTTTGTTGACCGGTTGACCGTGTTGACCATTGACTTTCAAGAGGGATCTACACTCTTCTTTTCATTTTCTTTTTCTTTTGGATTATGATAATGGTCATTTCAATGTAGCCATCAAACTTTATCTTGATGGGATTAGTAATGATGTTGTTTTTCATTATTGCAACCATGGTTACTTTTCTTTGTATCATAATTTCTTTCTCATTCTCTCTCTTGGTTTCTCAAGTGAGAAGAAAAGAAATGAACCATGGTTGTTGCTCCTCCTTCTTCTTCCTCCTCTTGATTCATCTTTTGATCTCATGTGTTGAGAGATAAAGATCCCACAAAGACAAAACCATCCATTGATCATTTCTACACAACCTAGGGCTTCTAGATTAGCAATCTCTTTGCCCTAGTTATCTCGGCTCGAGGTGGAGCTTGGTGCACATCTCTCGGGTGGATCGTCTTCGACTCAAGGAGGCCGCGGAGGTGACCAAAGTCCGGATCAACCCTCGGAGCAAGCAAGGAGAAGAATAAAAAGAAGAGAAAGAGTTCAAGTTGAGTGAGCAAAGTCCGGATCAACCCTTGGAGCAAGCAAGGAGAAGAACAAGAAGAAGAGAAGGATTTCAAGTTAAGGTATAACCCCTAACCGAGTAGATAAATCTCTAGTTAGGATGCTAGTGTATTGTTTAGCAAAGATCCGGCTTTTACGGTCCATGTTGCCAAGTCCAGAAAATTTTTTGTTTTACCGTTTCCGTAACCCCGAAAGTACCGGGAGAGGTAACGTGGACCTAACAGTGGTATCAGAGCCTAACTAAACACACCCTAGCATGTTAGCAAAGTATTAAGAATATCGACCGGAAAAAAACCCGCAAAATTACCCCGGAAAATTCAGTTTCTGCCGAATTTTAGAACTGTTCCAAAATTAAAAATTTATATACTAAAAATCGGCTCAGGCTTTTATTTGAAAACTGGAAAAATTTCATCCCCCAACTCATCCAAAGCGCCGCGTTTCCGCGGCATAAGCTTGCTTATGCCGCGGAACCGTGGCACCCTTGGCTCTGTTGGGGAATCTTTTTCTTGCAGTTTTCATATTTGGGTATTTTGGGATTTTTGGTATATGACTTTTCTGCCCAGATTTTCCAGAAAGCAAAATTTGTTTTTGGAGCTCATAAATCCGTATTTTTGGTCGATGTTCTGTAGACTTTGGCTAATGGTTATCTCTGTAATGTTATATGTGTATTGAACGTCTACTAATCGCTATACGTCGATTAGTGGGGGTTATACACATCTGTGATCTGTGTTGTTGATGGTATGTGTATATGAACTCGTTGGATTGTCGCGGATGAATAGCCGGGGTGGATGTGAGATGAGAGTTTCTTTTTCTTTCATTCATGTAATAAATTTGTAAATTGATGTAATATTATTTGTATGGCCGCACAACCGGGTCGGGGTTGTAGCCGTCTTTGTATAATTCTTTTTACTGTTTTTGCTCCTAGGATAGACCCATGGAGGGGGTGCACAAACTACCGGGTATCTCGAAGTGCCGAGTGGCCTACTCATGGCGTTGAGGGAGGTTGCTTCGCTTCGGGTACTTGGCGGGTAGTTTGCCGCACCCGTAGCTTGGGTGTGGTATTGGCTATTCAACGCGACCGTGTAATCCGCTTTTCGTTGCAGGCTCGAACGAATCGCGGGATCCTAGTATATCCAAAGTGTTCATCTGTGATCTGGATTGGCTATCATTGCTGTATATCTATATATAATAACTATTTAGGCGTTGCTTATGTTTTACAGCCGCGCTAGCCCAGCCCCCGCTGTGTCGTTAGTTAAGTAACCTAACGGGAGATGACGGGGCCCCGTGGCGAATGCGAATGGCATAAGCGTACGTCATATTTTGGTTGTTTTCTGCAATGGTAGGATTTAAATGATGGGACGCATTAAAAGAACTAATGCAAGAAAATAAACCTAAAATACGTTGTTGGAACAAGTTTTTCAAAAAGCTGTTATTGTTAGGTCCACGTTACCTCTCACGGTACTTTCGGGGTTGCGGAAACGGTAAAATAAATTTTTTTCTAAACTTTGGCAACATGGACCGTAAAAGCCGGATCTTTGCTAAACAATACACTAGCATCCTAACATGAGATGTATCTACTCGGTTAGGGGTTATACCTCAACTTGAACTCCTTCTCTTCTTGTTGTTCTTCTTCTTTGTTGTTCTTCTCTTCTTGTAGTTCTTCTCTTCTTATCGTTCTTCTCTTTGCTTGCTCAATGGTTGATCCGGACTTTGGTCACCTCCGCGGCCTCCTTGAGTCGAAGACGATCCACCCGAGAGATGTACACCGAGCCCCACCTCAAGCCGAGGTAACTAGAGCAAGGAGATTGCTAATCTAGAAGCCCTAGGATGTGTAGAGGAGATGTATGGATGTGTTTGTCAAGTGGAATCCTTTTTCTCTCAACACATGAGATCAAAGGAGAAAATCAAGAGGAGGAAGAAGAAGGAGGAAGGTTAGCAACCATGGAGCTTCTCATTTCAAGAGAGAGAATGAGAATAATATTATGATCAAAAGAAAAACAACCATGGTTGCAAATAATGCAAAACAACATCATTACTAATCCCATCAAGATAAAGTTGATGGCTACTTTGAAATGACCATTATCATAATCCAAAAGAAAAAGGAAAAGAAAAAGAAGAGTGTGGAACACTCTTGAAAGTCAATGGTCAACCCGGTCAACCGGTCAACAAAGTCAAGAGAGGTCAACGGGGTCAAATGGTCAATGCAATTAGCCATCATAAGATTATCACTAATAGGATTAGTAAATGATGTTCGCGGCTCATAATGGTTTTGACCAAACGAACTGTCAAAACCCTAATGAGACTGCCACATAACGGTTTTGGCCGAACCAACTGCCAAAACCCTAATGAGGCACCTCCTCCTTCATCACTCCGAAAAACTGTGCATACACACCTGCATCCGTATTCCGTAGAATGCGGATGCACAGAAGACAAAACAAATCCATCCGTGCAATACTAGGATCCGGCTTAAACCAAAGCTTACTAGTACTGCCTGCCCGAACACCATACGCACACAAGTGTACGTAAGTGATCGCAGCCCAGCCGTAAAACCATACGGCCTCTACACGTTTCGCTCAGTGCAGGGAAACTCTCTGTGTGGGACTCTAAAGACTCAACACTATGCTGGCAGTGGGTTTAACCACAGACCGCAAGCGGCACTAGCTGTATGTAACGGTCCCCAGGTAGATGTCGATAAGAAGGCCGATGAGGTAAACCCATCCGAACTCCTACTGAGTCTGTATGTGACAATCTCCGTACAGTCCGGTCTGTTCGTCTGATAGATCGCATGTCGGGCCTAAGGGGGCGGCAAGCATCAGACCCCTAATAGCGGTACAAGTCGTGTCGGAGTGAAGCCCAATACACCCTGAGATAACACTGGAAACCTACCAGTATATCTCGCTTGCCCTAGCCAGGAACTACTCGTGTAAAGGCTCTCCTAGACACAGCGCGATGTCAACCCCCAATACCGGGAGAGACGAATCCTGTCTAACCGTCACTGCCTCCAAGTGCTTCGGGACTGCTCCCAACTACTACCTGTTTGCACGACTCAGTAGAGCCGTGGTAGGGTAGTAATCAAAGAACAGTGGGAACACACTCGAGGCGAAGTGACAGTATCAAGTCAGCGGACTAAGCTGTACTCATGTCACCTGGGAACTGATAACTGACGATAGGTATAATACCAACCATCAGTTCCCGACGAGTCCTGTCCAGTGTACTCGTAACCTAACGAGCACCCGCATACTATCTCAAGTACGACGTACTGACGGCTGTGGGACAGACCGTCTCCCGTGCTGGGATGAGAAGCGCATACGCTAGTCTACTCTGGAGTATCGATGCCCTATCTCGATACTCCCACGACTAGGGACGTGTATAAGGATGTGCTTGTAGATTACCCAGCCCCCACGAGTGTGATCGCCATCACAACGCCGGTAATCAAGCAAAGATCCTAAGGGCTCTACTAATGCGTATAGGTGATATAATAAATAAACACACATGTACACATTAAAGCAGAGGCAAACCAAGTAGCATACTACTATATTGAGCAAGATTGTCTGTACAACTGTGAATATCCCAAGCTTCCATCAAGTAATATACATACTAGTATGATACAGTAATGGCCTCTAGGGCATATACACTAACAATCTCCCACTTGCACTAAGGCCATGTACTGGCGTATCGAAGACCTATCATCTCGATCAGCCGCTCGAACTGAGTCAGGGGTAAAGCCTTCGTGAATAGGTCCGCAGTGTTGTCCTTTGTGTCCACTCTCCGTACCTCGATCTCCTGTCGATCAATGATCTCCCTGATCAGGTGATATCGCCTTAAGATGTGCCTGGATTTCTGATGGGACCATGGTTCCTTCGCTAAAGCTATAGCCCTATTGTTATCGCAATACAAAGGTATTGGGTCAACAATGGATGGAACCAGCTGAAGTTCACTAATGAACTTCTTTATCAAGACCGCCTCTTTTGCGGCATCGCTTGCAGCAATGTATTCAGCCTCCATCGTCGAGTCTGCAACGGTATCCTGCTTGGAACTCCTCCAACATACCGCCCCTCCATTGAGGGTAAACACAAAACCCGAGACGGACTTGCTGTCATCTTTTTCACTCTGGAAGCTTGAATCGG
This sequence comes from Agapanthus africanus, assembly GCA_030015575.1. Lineage (NCBI taxonomy): Eukaryota > Viridiplantae > Streptophyta > Magnoliopsida > Asparagales > Amaryllidaceae > Agapanthus > Agapanthus africanus. The sequence continues at coordinate 478,372,346 of JASDDO010000022.1, read as the reverse complement.
TAAAGGACTCGACCCTGAGGTCTCCATTACCGTAAACCAGGAACATCTCCTTAGTCCTACTCAGGTACTTGAGAATGTTCTTCACTGCTGTCCAGTGGTCCTCCACTGGGTCTGACAGATACCGGCTTACCGCGCTCAGCGCGTAAGCTACATCTGGTCTTGTACATAGCGTCGCATACATTATAGATCCTACCGCCGAAGCGTAGGGTATAGTGCTCATGCGAACCCTCTCCTCGTCAGTCTTAGGAGACATCTTCTTGGAGAGGGTAATTCCGTACAATGCGGGTATGTTACCGCGCTTGGAATCCTCCATACTAAATCTCTTTAGTACGATCTCTATGTACCTGGACTGCGAAAGTCCTAGTAGTCTCTTGGATCTATCTCTATAGATCTTGATCCCCAGAATGTACGAGGCATCACCTAGGTCCTTCATGGAGAACCTTTGTGACAAAAATAGCTTGACCGATTGTAGCATCGGAATATCATTTCCTATCAAAAGAATGTCGTCCACGTACAAGACTAGGAATAATACAGTTCGTCCTACAATCTTCTTATAGACACAGGGTTCATCTTCGTTCTTGATGAAATCAAATTCCTTGATTGCCTCATCAAAACAGATGTTCCAGCTCCGCGATTCCTGCTTTAATCCATAAATGGATTTAAGCAACTTGCACACCTTTCCGCTGCTCCCACTGTCTACGAAACCTTCTGGTTGATCCATGTAAACGCACTCTTCCAAACAACCGTTTAGGAAAGCCGTTTTAACATCCATCTGCCAGATTTCATAGTCATGGAAGGCAGCAATGGCAAGTAGAATCCGAATGGATTTGAGCATAGCCACCGGAGAAAAAGTTTCATCATAGTCCAAACCAGGTCTTTGACGAAAACCTTTTGCAACGAGTCTAGCTTTATAGGTTTCCACCTGCCCATCTACACCAAGTTTCCTTTTGTAGATCCATTTGCATCCAACGGGTTTTACCCTAGGTGGAGCAATATCCAAGGTCCACACTTTATTGGCATACATGGACTCCATTTCAGATTGCATTGCTTCCTGCCACTTATCAGAGTCCCTACTGATAATGGCCTGCCTGAAACTGGTAGGGTCATCTTCTTCCAAGATGCAATCCTCTCGATCCCCGTCAATGAGAAAACCGTAGTATCTCTCGGGCGGATGAGAAATCCTACCAGATCTGCGGAGTGGCGGAGGTTCGTTTGGGGTTATTGAATCTAGCGGTTCCACTAAATCTTTTGTTAAAGTTTGTATTTCTGGAATTTCATCCAGTTCTACCGTGCTGCCACTAATGTTTTTAACAAGAAATTCTTTTTCTAAAAATGGGGCATTTCTTGAAACAATTATCTTTTGTTCCTCTGCATGGTAGAACAGATACCCACTTGAATCTTTTGGGTATCCCACAAACTTACACAAAACTGCCCGTGCCTCAAGTTTCTCTGGGTTCTGCTTTTTGACATAAGCTGGGCAACCCCAAATCTTAACACGTTTAAGATACAAACTCTTACCACTCCATATTTCATACGGAGTCTTAGGCACGGATTTGGATGGAACTTGATTCAATAGATGTGCTGCAGTTTGAAGTGCATATCCCCAGAATGAAAGAGGTAACTCAGCACTACTCATCATGGAGCGAACCATATCCAATAGGGTACGATTCCTCCGCTCCGATACACCGTTGTGCTGTGGTGTATAAGGAGGAGTAAGCTGAGAGAGAATACCATTCTCTTTTAAGTAATCTAGGAATTCCGTGCTTAAGTACTCCCCTCCCCTGTCAGACCGGAGGATCTTGATAGTTTTGCCTGTCTGGTTCTCTACTTCGTTTCTAAATTCCTTGAATTTCTCAAAAGCTTCAGATTTGTGTTTCATCAGATACACATATCCGAACCAAGAGAGATCGTCAGTGAATGTGATGAAGTACGAGAACCCACCCCTTGCATGTATAGACATCGGACCACATACATCACTATGTACGAGTCCCAAGAGCTCTGCTTATCTTTCTCCATGTCCGGTGAACGGAGATTTGGTCATCTTCCCTTTGAGACAAGACTGACAAGTTTCATAAGATGAAAACTCGAACGCATCCAAGAGTCCATCTTTATGCAACTTACTCAGTCTTTTCTCTCCGATATGACCAAGTCTACAATGCCACAAGTACGATTCATTCGTATCTGAATTCTTCCTCTTGCGTGTGTTTTGTATATTGAGAACTGTATTCTGATTTAGAACGTAGATACCATTACACAGTGTACCCTCTGCAACCAGTACCTTATGAAGGTAAATGTTCATGATATTCTTTTCAAGAACAAAGTTATATCCATCTTTATCGAGTAAAGAAACTGATATGATGTTGCAAACCATGGAGGGTACATAGTAGCAATCGTTCAAAATCATAGTCTTGCCATTTGGCAATACTAGGTGATATTCACCGACGGCTGCCGCATTAACTTGTGCTCCGTTCGCTACTCTGAGCGACATATCACCCGGTGCAACTATCCTACTTTTTCTCAGTCCCTGCAATAAATTAAAGTTATGAGATCCTGATCCGGTATCAAGTACCCAGGAGGTAGGGCTGACCGTAAAACAGTTCTCAATTACAAGAACATCTGAAGTAGATGCAAAACCATGCTTCTTCTTCAACTGGGTATCCTGGAAATCCATACAATCCCCTTTCCCATTCTCATACTCATGACTGTTGTCACAAGTTAGAGCTGAACCAACTTTCCCCAGTCCCGAATAAGAATTCGGATCGGTCAAGCGATACATTTTATTATCTTGATTAGGGCATGAAAAGGTTGCTGCCTGGAGAGAGAGAAAAGAAACACTCAGCGTATGCTCGTGCAAGATTAGATTGGTTTATTAATTTATCTAACCAGGATGTCTCCCACTGTTTCCTCAAATTCTTCTTAAAACCTTTTTAAAAGAAGAACTAGTCGGGTTTTAATTCACGTCACAATACTTGCTTAACCTTTCAGCCAGGCTAGTGTCGGTACATCGAGGGAGGTTTTCCAACGCTTTCGTGAAGTTCCTTAATTAAAGAACCTCTTTTCCCTGGGGGCGTAGCCCCGCTAACACCTTTCTAGACACCTACTAGGTTTATAGCATTGATCGTTAAGTGAAATAATCTCCCGAGAGTAAACCAACTCATCAGTGGGATCGGGATCCAACTGTCATTGTGTGATAACCTAGATGGAATCCACTCTAGTCACCACACTCCAGAAGGTAGGCTAAATCTGCAAGTTTCAGTTCTTTTGAAACTCCCGATGTGGCTTTTGCCCCTAGGACCCAAGTGATCTTGACACAGTCAACAAATCAAAGAGTCCTAGTCAAGTTCATCCCGTCGTTGTCTTGATTGCATTAAACCCACCTGCATAACCCTTGACACAGTCAACAAGGTTACACAAATGTCCTAACCAATCACATTGTATCCAGCAAATAAGCAACACTTAGCTACCGTTCACTGCGCCTTGACACAGTCAACACTCGCATCACGAATACTAAGTATAACTTATAAGAAACGACGGAGGGCTACGGCTGGGTTTTTGGCGAAAAACCCGTTAACGTAATGAACTTGATATCGTTGAAGGAACGTGATACAGCTTTTTGAAAATATAGTGGCGAAAACTTTTGTTAAAGAGGTCACTCCCTGTGAAGGGATCTCGGCTCTTTCCTCGTCGAATGAGGTGCTGGATATTCCAAAATGAATACCTCGATGCAAAGCAAGAATAATCAACTATAGTGAAGTTATTACGCTGACGCAAACTTTTGTCCAAGGGGTCACTCCCGTTGAAGGGATCTCGGCCCTTGCCTCGTCGACTGAGGTGCTGGGCATTCATAACCGAATACCTCGATGCAAAACAAAAGTGAACGTCCTTGCAATAACAGCTTTTTGAAAAATTGTTCCAACAACGTCTTTTAGGTTTATTTTCTTGCATAAGTTCTTTTAATGCGTCCCATCATTTAAATCCTACCATTGCAGAAAACAACCAAAATATGACGTACGCTTATGCTATTCGCATTCGCCACGGGGCCCCGTCATCACCCGTTAGGTTACTTAACTAACGACAGAGCGGGGACTGGGCTAGCGCGGCTGTAAAACATAATCAACGCCTAAATAGTTATTATATATAGCAATATAGCAATGATAGCCAATCCAGATCACAGATGAACACTTTGGATATACTAGGAACCCGCGATTCGTTCGAGCCTGCAACGAAAAGCGGATTACACGGTCGCGATGAATAGCCAAAACCCCACCCAAGACCCCTACGGGTGCGGCAAACTACCCGCCAAGTACCCGAAGCGAAGCAACCTCCCTCAATGCCATGAGTAGGCCACTCGGCACTTCGAGATACCCGGTAGATTGTGCACCCCCTCCATGGGTCTATCCTAGGAGCAAAAGCAGTAAAAAGAATTATACAATGACGGCTACAACCCCGACCCGGTTGTGCGGCCATACAAATAATATTACATCAATTTACAAATTTATTACATGAATGAAAGAAAAAGAAACTCTCATCTCACATCCACCCCGGCTATTCATCCGTGACAATCCAACGAGTTCATATACACAAACCATCAACAACAATCACAGATCACAGATATGTATAACCTCGACTAATCGACATATAGGGATTAACCGACGTTCAATACATAAGAACATCACAGATATAACCTTTATAGTCAAAGTATATTGAAGTTCGGAAAAATACGGATTTATAGGCCCCCAAAAACAAATTTCTATTCTGGAAAATCTGGGCACATATAAACCATCTTAAAAATCCTAAATCCAAGTCAGAAATACACTGCACCAAAATAGACCCAACAACTCACCAAGATGGCCGCGGTTCCGCGGCAATAGCTTGCTATTGCCGCGGAAACGCGGCGCTTTGGTCGTCTTGTTGGCTCGTTTTTGGTGGCTTTCTTTTAAAAACCCTGAGATGATTTTTGGAGTATGACAAATTTTGTTTTGACCAGAAAAAATTTTAACAGAAACTCAGGTTTTCGCAACTTGGTTTTTATGATTTTTCCGTTTCGAACTTCGATACACTTCACTACCAAGCTAGTTTATGTTTAGTTAGTCTCTGATACCACTGTTAGGTCCACGTTACCTCTCACGGTACTTTCAGGGTTGCGGAAACGGTAAAACAAAATTTTTTCTAAACTTTGGCAACATGGACCGTAAAAGCCGGATCTTTGCTAAACAATACACTAGCATCCTAACATGAGATGTATCTACTCGGTTAGGGGTTATACCTCAACTTGGACTCCTTCTCTTCTTGTTGTTCTTCTTCTTTGTTGTTCTTCTCTTCTTGTAGTTCTTCTCTTCTTATCGTTCTTCTCTTTGCTTGCTCAATGGTTGATCCGGACTTTGGTCACCTCCGCGGCCTCCTTGAGTCGAAGACGATCCACCCGAGAGATGTACACCGAGCTCCACCTCAAGCCGAGGTAACTAGGGCAAGGAGATTGCTAATCTAGAAGCACTAGGATGTGTAGAGGAGATGTATGGATGTGTTTGTCAAGTGGAATCCTTTTTCTCTCAACATATGAGATCAAAGGAAAAAATCAAGAGGAGGAAGAAGAAGGAGGAAGGTTAGCAACCATGGAGCTTCTCATTTCAAGAGAGAGAATGAGAATAATATTATGATCAAAAGAAAAACAACCATGGTTGCAAATAATGCAAAACAACATCATTACTAATCCCATCAAGATAAAGTTGATGGCTACTTTGAAATGACCATTATCATAATCCAAAAGAAAAAGGAAAAGAAAAAGAAGAGTGTGGAACCCTCTTGAAAGTCAATGGTCAATCCGGTCAACCGGTCAACAAAGTCAAGAGAGGTCAACGGGGTCAAATGGTCAATGCAATTAGCCATCATAAGATTATCACTAATAGGATTAGTAAATGATGTTCGCGGCTCATAATGGTTTTGACCAAACGAACTGTCAAAACCCTAATGAGGCTGCCACATAATGGTTTTGGCCGAACCAACTGCCAAAACCCTAATGAGGCACCTCCTCCTTCATCACTCCGAAAAACTGTGCATACACACCTGCATCCGTATTCCGTAGAATGCGGATGCACAGGAGACAAAACAAATCCATCCGTGCAATTCTAGGATCCGTCTTAAACCAAAGCCTACTAGTACTGCCTGCCCGAACACCATACGCACACAAGTGTACGTAAGTGATCGCAGCCCTGCCGTAAAACCATACGGCCTCTACACGTTTCGCTCAGTGCAGGGAAACTCTCTGTGTGGGACTCTAAAGACTCGACACTACGCTGGCAGTGGGTTTTACCACAGACCGCAAGCGGCACTAGCTGTACGTAACGGTCCCCAGGTAGATGTCGATAAGAAGGCCGATGAGGTAAACCCATCCGAACTCCTACTGAGTCTGTATGTGACAATCTCCGTACAGTTCGGTCTGTTCGTCTGATACATCGCATGTCGGGCCTAGGGGGCGGCAAGCGTCAGACCCCTAATAGCGGTACAAGTCGTGTCGGAGTGAAGCCCAATACACCCTGAGATAACACTGGAAACCTACCAGTATATCTCGCTTGCCCTGGCCAGGGACTACTCGTGTAATTGCTCTCCTAGACACAGCGCGATGTCAACCCCCAATACCGGGAAAGAAGAATCCTGTCTAACCGTCACTGCCTCCAAGTGCTTCGGGACTGCTCCCAACTACTACCTGTTTGCACGACTCAGTAGAGCCGTGGTAGGGTAGTAATCAAAGAACAGTGGGAATACACTCGAGGCGAAGAGACAGTGTCAAGTCAGCGGACTAAGCTGTACTCATGTCACCTGGGAACTGATAACTGACGATAGGTATAATACCAACAATCAGTTCCCGACGAGTCCTGTCCAGTGTACTCGTAACCTAACGAGCACCCGCATACTATCTCAAGTACGACGTACTGACGGCTGTGGGACAGACCGTCTCCCGTGCTGGGATGAGAAGCGCATACGCTAGTCTACTCTGGAGTATCGATGCCCTATCTCGATACTCCCACGACTAGGGACGTGTATAAGGATGTGCTTGTAGATTACCCAGCCTCCACGAGTGTGATCGCCATCACAACGTCGGTAATCAAGCAAAGATCCTAAGGGTTCTACTAATGCGTATAGGTGATATAATAAATAAACACACATGTACACATTAAAGCAGAGGCAAACCAAGTAGCATACTACTATATTGAGCAAGATTGTCTGTACAACTGTGAATATCCCAAGCTTCCATCAAGTAATATACATGCTAGTATGATACAGTAATGGCCTGTAGGGCATATACACTAACAGTTATTGCAAGGACGTTCATTTTTTTTTTGCATCGAGGTATTCGGTTATGAATGCCCAGCACCTCAGTCGACGAGGGAAGGGCCGAGATCCCTTCATCGGGAGTGACCCCTTGGACAAAAGTTTGCGTCAGGGTAATAACTTCACTATAGTCGATTATTCTTGCTTTGCATCGAGGTATTCAGTTTGGAATATCCTGCACCTCATTCGACGAGGAAAGGGCCGAGATCCCTTCACAGGGAGTGACCTCTTTAGCAAAAGTTTTCGGCACTATATTTTCAAAAAGGGCAATCATGTTCCTTCAACTATATCAAGTTCATTACGTTAACGGGTTTTTCGCCAAAAACCCAGCCATAGCCCTCCGCCGTTTCGGATTAATATTATTTAGTATTCGTGCTGCGTTTTTTGACCTAGTCAAGGCGTAGTGCATGGTAGCTAAATAATATTTTTCCGTGGAATGCAAATGTGATTGGTTAGGACAGTCGTGCGGCCTTGTTGACCTAGTCAAGGGCACGTATGGGTGGGTCTAATGCAATCAGGATTATGACTGGTAGAACTTGTCTAACAGTTTGTGGCTTGTTGACCTAGTCAAGGTCATGAACCGTTAGGGGCAAAAACCACATCGAGAGTTTCAAAAGTACTGAAACTTGCAGATTTAGCATACCTTCTGGAGTGTGGTGACTAGAGTGGATTCCATCTAGGTTATCACACAATGAAAGTTGGATCCCGATCCCACTGATGAGTTGGATTACTCTCGGGAGATTATTTCACTTAACGATCAATGCTATAAACCTAGTAGGTGTCTAGAAAGGTGTTAGCGGGGCTACGCCCCCAGGGAAAAGAGGTTCTTGAATTAAGGAACTTCGCGAAAGCGTTGGAAAACCTCCCTCGAAGTACTGACACTAGCCTGGCTGAAAGGTTAAGCAAGTATTGTGACGTGAATTAAATCCTGACTAGTTCTTCTTTTAAAAAGGTTTTAAGAAGAATTTGAGGAAACAGTGGGAGACATCCTGGTTAGATAAACTAATAAACCAATCTAATCTTGCAAGAGCATACGCTGAGTGTTTCTTTTCTCTCTCTCTCCAGGCAGCAACCTTTTCACGCCCTAATCAAGATAATAAAATGTATCGCTTGACCGATTCGAATTCTTATTCGGGACTGGGGAAAGTTGGTTCAGCTCTAACTTGTGACAACAGTCATGAGTATGAGAATGGGAAAGGGATTGTATGGATTTCCAGGATACCCAGTTGAAGAAGAAGCATGGTTTTGCATCTACTTCAGGTGTTCTTGTAATTGAGAACTGTTTTACGTCAGCTCTACCTCCTGGGTACTTGATACCGGATCAGGATCTCATATCTGTAATTTATTGCAGGGACTGAGAAAATGTAGGAAAGTTGCACCGGGTGATATGTCGCTCAGAGTAGCGAACGGAGCACAAGTTAATGCGGTAGCCGTCGGTGAATATCACCTAGTATTGCCAAATAGCAAGACTATGATTTTGAACGATTGCTACTATGTACCCTCCATGGTTTGCAACATCATATCAGTTTTTTTACTCGATAAAGATCGATATAACTTTGTTCTTGAAAAGAATATCATGAACATTTACCTTCATAAGGTACTGGTTGCAGAGGGTACACTGTGTAATGGTATCTACGTTCTAAATCAGAATACAGTTCTCAATATACAAAACACACGCAAGAGGAAGAATTCAGATACGAATGAATCCTACTTGTGGCATTGTAGACTTGGTCATATCGGAGAGAAAAGACTGAGCAAGTTGCATAAAGATGGACTCTTGAATGCGTTCGAGTTTTCATCTTATGAAACTTGTCAGACTTGTCTCAAAGGGAAGATGACCAAATCTCCGTTCACCGGACATGGAGAAAGAGCAACCGAGCTCTTGGGACTCGTACATAGTGATGTATGCGGTCCGATGTCTATACATCAAGGGGTGGGTTCTCGTACTTCATCACATTCACTGACGATCTCTCTAGGTTCGGATATGTGTATCTGATGAAACACAAATCTGAAGCTTTTGAGAAATTCAAGGAATTTAGTAACGAAGTAGAGAACCAGACATGCAAAAGTATCAAGATCCTCCGGTCTGACAGGGGAGGGGAGTACTTAAGCACGGAATTCCTAGATTACTTAAAAGAGAATGGTATTCTCTCTCAGCTTACTCCTCCTTATACACCACAGCACAACGGTGTATTGGAGAGGAGGAATCGCACCCTTTTGGATATGGTTCGCTCCATGATGAGTAATGCCGAGTTGCCTCTTTCATTTTGGGGACATGCGCTTTTGACAACAGCATACTTATTGAATGATGTTCCGTCTAAATCAGTGCCTAAGACTCCGTTCGAGATATGGAATGGAAAAAGGCCATATCTTAAAAGATTTAAGATATGGGGTTGTCCGGCTTATGTTAAAACGCATAAACCGGATAAACTAGAGGCACGATCAGTTTTATGTAAGTTTGTGGGATATCCAAAGAATGGTTATGGATATCTATTCTAACTGTTGGAGATAGTGCCCTCATAGTCAATTATTGGATCGCAGGTACGTGATTGCAATGATTGCGGAGGACCTATCCCGGTAGGACAGTCTTACTCAAGATGATAGTATGCTATCTGGTTTGCCTTTATCAGTCGTGTACATGTTCAGGTGACTGATTGCATGTTACACTTTGATAGAGCCCTTAGGATCTTGCTTTACTACCAACAGTATGATGGCGATCATATACGTGAGAGTTGGGTAGTTTATATGCATATCCTTAATTGTGTCCCTAGTCGTGGGAGTTTCGAGACAGGGCATCGATACTCCGGAGTAGACTAGTGTGTACAGTCGAGACCCCGACGAGGGGCGGTGGCCGGTCTCACAAGCCACTGGTGTCAGTTGGATCACCTAAGATGTATACAGGTGCTCATTGGGTTATGAGTACACCGGACAGGACTCGCCGGGAATCTGCTAGTTAGTATTATATCTACCGTCAGATAGCAGTTCCCTGGTGACATGTGTACAGGTTAGTTCATCGACCTGAGGTCGTCATTTGTCTCGTGTGAGTTCCCACTGTGCTTTGATTTCTACCCTACCACGGCTCAAAGGAGTCGTGCAAACATGTAGCTTTTGGGTACAGTCCCGAGCCACATGGAGGCACGTGAGCGGATCGGCAGGGGATTCGTCTCTCCCGGTATTGGGGGCGAGATCGTGCTGTGTCTAGGAGAGCCATTACACAAAGTCCATGGCCATGGCAGGAGATTTACTGGTAGGTACTCCAGTAGTATCTCAGGGTGTTATTGGGCTTCACTCCGACACGACTTATAGTGCTATTGGGGGTCTGACGTTACTAGCCCCCTAGGCAGATATGTGATACTCATTGACGAACGGACCGGACTGTATATACATTGTCACTGTTAGGCTCAGTAGGGTTTTCCGGATGAGTGCGCTCATCGGCATCCCTTGAGGTCAGTCCATGGGCAGCCGTTACGCATTACTAGTGCCGCTGACGGTTTGTGGTTAAACCCACTGCCAGGGTACTGACGAGTCATTAGAGTCCCCCACAGACAGTTTCCCAAGTTCGGGCGAAACGTTGTAGAGGCCGTATAGTTTTATGGCAGGGTTCGGAAAATGCACGTGCGTTTACGCACGTGTTATTTTTCGGGCAGATAATACTGGTCGGCTTTGGTTTAAGCCGGATCCGAGTATTATATTGAGTAGGTTTAATATCTTTGTCTCAGTTGCATTTGTATTCGGTCGTAATACAAATGCGGGTATATTTATACAGTTTCGAGGTTATCCTGAAAGTTGTTTCAGAATCACTTTTGGAAGTTGCCAGTTTCCAGTTTTCTATCAGCCGTCTTTTAACATTCTGTTAAAGAAGGATTTATCTTTTCTTCAGATGAGGTGAGTCAGTGTTCTAGAAGATTCTAGATGAGGTGACTAGGCTATTTGGTGTTGTGTTCTTATTGGTTGCTTTTAATGAAATGGTGACTAAGGATTTGAGTCATCATTTTCATTAAAGCTTTTTGTTTTCCTTAAGATCTTTTCATATGATATTATTTCTTAGGGTCACCACTTGGTTCCTACGGTCACCCCCCCTCTCTTTATAAGAGGCCGGCCCCCTCCTCTCTCTCTTATGGTTGTTGATTTCATTAGTAGAAAAGATATGATAGTATTTGGGGTGCATGGAATTTTACAGTTCATTCCATCACCCGATTCCTTCGGAAACTTCATTAACCGATCGTCTACGGATTTGGACGAAGTGAGACAAAGTCATCTACTCATTCTCTACATCATTCTTGGTTGTCTCTTTTAGCAAACTTGACGATCGAGTTGCCTCGAGTCAGAGGCGGGAGCCCGTTTAAAGAATCGATCATGTGGTGCCACCTCGATGGAGGAGATCGGAGATCGACGAGATCGGAGCAGCCGCAACGGAGCGTGGGATGATGGTTGAAGAACGAAGGACTCAGATCGTTCGGTATAACCTTTCTACACTCTTTACAGATTGTTAGTTTAGCAATAATGGCAGATCCGGGTTAAAGTATACGATAGCGCCAGTTAAAAGTTTTTGTTCCGCATTTTGGCGTCTGTAGACGGCCGGGGCGCTAGCGTAGACTGACAGTGGTATCAGAGCCTCACCATTTTGCTATGCTAACTTGTGCTAACGCGTTTAAAACATCGATCGAAGCGAAAATCGAAAAACACAATTTTCTTGCCCGACAGTTTCTGTTGTTTTTAAACGGTGTCAAAAATGAATTCTACATGTCTTAAAAATCTGTGCAGGGTTTTTTAGGAATACTGGAGAAATTCGTCGAAGTGAATCGACTGTTCAGCCGCGGATCCGCGGCCCAAGCGTGGGTTTGGCCGCGGATCCGCCGCAGTAAAGTCGAATCAGTTGGTCAAAATTCTACAGTAGTTTCTCTGTTGGAAATTGGGCTTTTTGGTAAATATCGTTTTGGCCCAGGTTTTGTTACTGTTCACCAGTAAGTCGTGGGGCCCACTTTTTGATATTTCGTCGATCGAAATTTAAACACGTTAGTTTACAGTGCTTACATTATATCTCCGACCGGGAATTTCATTTGATCGGTAAACCGCGTCTGATTGCTATAGTTCTTTTAGACGGGTTTGCGAACGTGACATTCGCGTTGATGTTCTGTGTTGTGCTGTGATGTTGCGGATTTGTCGTGGTGGATAGCAGTGTGCAATAACAGTACAGTTTGTGTTTATTTGTACTTTTGATATTGCGGGGCGAGCGTCCAACTTGTGGACAGCCGTCACTGCCTGTTGTATAATATTCTTTTGGGGCACGACCAGGTTGCGGTCGATGTACCTATTGTACTATTTTTCATTACTGTACTAGGTTTTGCCCCGAGACGGAGTGCACGGATAGCCGGGTTCTGAGAAGCAACGGGTCCGCATCTCATGGCTTTGAGAGGCAGAGGGTCCCCACTCTAGAATTGGCAGACTCTTCGCCGCACTCGTAGGGGGTACAGGTTGACCCAAGGAGGGGTGCTCAATTTACCGGATTCCGTGAAGTGCCGGGTGTTCCATTCACTATGCCGTGGGGACTACCTCGCTTCAGGTTTTGGCGGGTAACTTGCCGCACCCGTAGGGGTCTAGGTTTCATTGCACAGGCTATCCACACGACAGGGGAACGTCGAGTTTCAGCAACGGCTCTGTGAAACTCGGGGATCCCAGATTATCTGTATTGTTCTGTGATGCTTATTACTTTTCTGTAATGTTGCATATTATCACGCCTGGAGCGATTATTGTATATTGGTTTATATACTATTAGATGTTGTATATGTTTTACACCCGCGCTAGTCCAGTCCCCGCTCTGTCGTTAGTTAAGTAACCTAACGAGTGATGACGGGACCCAGTGACGAATGCGGATGGCATATACGTACATTTTATTTTCGTTCTTTTCTGGTGTGATTAAATGATGGGACTGCGTTGATTCTGGTCAATGCAAAGTTAAAACAAACAAGTTTACAGTTGTTGGAACAAATTTAAAAAATGTTATTGCAAAGACGTTTTCTTTTGTTATGCATAGCGGTATTCAGTGGAATATCCCGCACCTCATTCGACGGGGCAAGGGCCGATATCCCTTCACCGGGACCGACCCCTTGGACAGAAGTTTGCGTCAGGGTAATAACTTCACTATAGTCGATTACAAGTTGCTTTGCATAGCGGTATTCAGTGGAATATCCTGCACCTCATTCCACGAGGAAAGAGCCGAGATCCCTTTACCGGGAGTGACCTCTTTAGCAAAAGGTTTTCGCCACTATATTTTAAAAAGCTATCAGGTTCCTTCAGTGATATCAAGTTCACTACGCTAAAGGTTTTTCGCCAAAAACCAGCCGTAGCCCTCCGTCACTTCTTTTGGGTATTCAGTAGTATTCAAGCTATTTATTTTAGCCAAAGTTAAGGCATAGTGTTTTGTAGCTGCTGGGTATTCAATTGTTGCATAGATAGATGAGTTAGTTTGGGACAGTCGTTCTGCCGATTGGCCAAAGTCAGGGGCATGTGCGGGTGGGTTCAAATTGACAAGATAGTGACGGGTAGAACTTGGCATGTGACTTATGACATTTTGACCAAAGCCAAGGTTATAAGAGCATGGGGCAAAAATCATATCGGGAGTTTCTAAAGAATCTGAAACTTGCCAAGTATGCGCATACCATCTGGAGTATGAGTAACGTGGATGCATTCCATCACGTTATCATGCGATGAGAGTTGGATCCCGATTCCCACTGATGAGTTGGTTTACTCTTCGGGTGATCCCGATTGATTCTTCTTTAGGTTTGGAGGAGAATTTGACAGGACAGTGGGAGGTTTCCGGATTAGATAAAGTGATGACCAATCTGATCTAGGATAGAGTGCACGCAGAGTGTTTCTTTTCTCTCTCTCTCTTTGGCAGCGACCTTTGACCGACCCTAGACTATGACTCAGTGACCAGGTTGACCGAACCTTCTTAAAATACTGGCTTTTGGATTGTCTGAGTTGCATAAGTCATTGCCACTCCTTCTTTTACCCTTTGCATTTCTCAGAACACCCGTATTACTACGGATATCCACTTCCATTGGATAGATCCATCGTATGGTTATATACGAACTCGAAGGGACTTCTTCGGGGATGGATCCAGGTTCAGGAGAAATAGAATTGGTTTATTCAGTTGTCTTTTTTTATCACCTTCTCTCAGGTTGCGAGAGCTCCTTGGTTTAGGAGAGTACACCTATTACGCCTATTGGATAGTCTTATTCCAAACCATAGGCTGGTGCCGAAAGGTAGGGAATGAAGAAAACCAATTAGCCTAAGTAGGGTGTGCAGAAGGTAATATGTAAAGACAAAATAAAGGGATTAGAAAGAGGGCAAAGTAAATTGCGACTGATATCATTCACGACCAAAACCGCGTACTTCATCGCCGCTCCTATTTCACCTTTAAAAAGAATAAGGTATTATTCAGTTGTCTTTTATCGTCACCTTCTCTCGAGATGCGAGTACTCCTTGGTTTAGGAGGGTACACCTATTATGCTTACTGGATAGTCTTCTTCCAAACCATAGGCTGGTGCCGAACGGTAGAGAAGGAAGAAAACCATTTAGCCTAACGATGGTGTACAGAAGGTAACGACTAAAGACAAATAAAGGGATTTGGAGAGATGGCAATAAAATATACGGTTGAAGTCATGAATTGGATTATGGAAGAGGCATTGCTATGAATACCAGGATACCCCTACGAAACATTTTCATGTTTCAGTGCATTGTTAAAAGAAAAACTGTTTTCCCGATTAGACACTTACTCCAAGGGTATGTATTTACCAGGTTTCATTCTCATATCTGTATGGTTTTACAGATGATGATTGGGAGTAAGATATTGGGAATTAGGTGATCATCCTCATTATATCGGAATTCGTTGAAATTGGTGATAGTTGAGGAAATCGCCAGGGTACAGTTTTCCACCGACAACGCACAAGTTATGAGTTGTTTAACTCAGCGGACTTATACAGAGTATTGTATGTTGTCCAGTGTCCATCAGGACAAAGGGGTAGGTCCTCGTACTATGTTCTGTTTACTTATAACTTCTCTAGTATTTAGACGAGTGTTTCGTAGAAATACAAGGTCTAAGTTTTGAGAAGTTGTGGGTATAAGAATAAAGTAGAGAACCAGGTATCACAAGTATCGGGATTCTTCAAAGAGATCGAAGATGTAGATTCTTGTGATTGGTATTCAGATGATAGTGATGGTTTTGAGAAACGTGTTTCTCTTTCAGGTTACTCATAATTGGATGGATTCCTAAGTTGAGTAATGCTGATTAGCCTCTTTCCATTAAGTTGATATGCACTGGAGACAGATGCATGGATTGAATATGGTTCCAATTAAATAAGTGCCAAAGTTTCTATATTGGATATAGAATGGATCGTACCTTAAAAGAAGTTAAGGTATGGGGAGTTGTCCAGCTTATGATTAAAACCAGACACTGGATAACTCAGGGCACGTTTCTGTAATGGCAGTTTGTGGGTTGACCCTGGCTATGACGAGGGTTGATATTCTACCATTTGGAAGATCAATAGTGATATTGTTCTTGACTCGCTACAGTTTTAGTAAAAATGGATCTTTTTCAGAAAACAGTAGTGGGAGTATGGTAGAACTGGAAGTGATTCCAGAACCGCGAACGATTACGGAAAATTTAATAGGACCTATACATTCAATCAGGTTTGACATTCCAATAGCCACTCCGCAGGTATGGTTGGTAACCTCAGACGCCCGAGAGGTACTTCGGTAGCCTCAGAGACGGTAACAGGGAGGTTCTTATCTACCCAGACTTGACACTACTGTTGTTCCAGGATATGAGACCCGGTAGGAGGGTTGTCATAGTCGGTGGGAGCAACGGAAGCATGGTGGGCAAGTAGCTTATGTCTATTTATAGACTTGAGCAGTTATAGCGGAGAAAGATCATCTATTTTTGATGTGACAGTCATGGGTTTGACTTCAATCAGAATAGGGGATGGATCAGTTAAGAAGGTAGTAGGGTGTGATGTCATGGTATCTGGATGACTTACACAGAGTAGGAAGTAAAATTCCTATACTACGATCGGTTGTACTGTGGTCGTCACACAGTTGTTTCTCCAGACAGGATATGGATATTTGACATTCTGGTTTCTAGATCTATGGTTTTAGATCTGGATTTGGGTAGTTTCCCAATGTGGGTACTTTGACAGATATTCTAATGGTTTTTGGAATAGTTGACTCCTAGCATGGTGGTGTACCTGCAGGTGATGGAGTCACCCTCTCTAAAGGTGTCTTACAGACTAAAGGGGAGAGGGATATGCATGATTGGCAGATCACTTGCTTAGGCAATTGAGTCAATCATGAGATGTCAAGTACCACACCAAATGTTGTTTTTGCACTAGATGCAATAAATTTGTATTAATCCAATCCTGGAGAAACATAAGGAAGCAGTTTTAGAACATAAGTGCATGTTCTACGGATTTGATGACGGCAGCCTCCTTCGGGAGACGATAATCATTCCAGGCTTCAAAGGTGACGTGGTTGACAGAGTGATTGTCAGAGTTATAGTTTTTCCCTCTGACGAAGAGGGACAGTATTATGGACAGGTGGTCCAAGAGGATACTATGGGTGGCTTGGTGCCCGATACTGATTAGGTTCAGTGATCGATACAGTCTAAGAAGTTTGGATATGGAGTTCATTTATGAACTAAGGTCCCATCAGATATCCAGACATGTTCTAAGACAGGTATTACTCAATTCGGGAGATGGTTTTCTCCGCGAACTTGAGATTAAGAGAGATATAGAAAGATACTTCTAGGCGGATCCACTCACTGAGGCTATTTCTCGAACACAATAGTTTTACAAACGGGCTTTGTGAAACTGATTAGTAGAGGAGTTGGATGTTCGGTTTCACACGGGCTGTGAGTAGTCGACATCGTAATATTAGCCTTGAGTGCAAGTGGGAGATTGTTGGAGACAGTGCCCTCATAGTCAATTATTGGATCGCAGGTACGTGATTGCAATGATTGCGGAGGACCTATCCCGGTAGGACAGTCTTACTCGAGATGATAGTATGCTATCTGGTTTGCCTTTATCAGTCGTGTACATATTCAGGTGACTGATTGCATGTTACACTTTGATAGAGCCCTTAGGATCTTGCTTTACTACCAACAGTATGATGGCGATCATATACGTGAGAGTTGGGTAGTTTATATGCATATCTTTAATTGTGTCCCTAGTCGTGGGAGTTTCGAGACAGGGCATCGATACTCCGGAGTAGGCTAGTGTGTACAGTCGAGACCCCGACGAGTGGCGGTGGCCGGTCTCACAAGCCACTGGTGTCAGTTGGATCACCTAAGATGTATACAGGTGCTCATTGGGTTATGAGTACACCGGACAGGACTCGCCGGGAATCTGCTAGTTAGTATTATATCTACCGTCAGATAGCAGTTCCCTGGTGACATGTGTACAGGTTAGTTCATCGACCTGAGGTCGTCATTTGTCCCGTGTGAGTTCCCACTGTGTTTTGATTTCTACCCTACCACGGCTCAAAGGAGTCGTGCAAACAGGTAGCTTTTGGGTACAGTCCCGAGCCACATGGAGGCACGTGAGCGGATCGGCAGGGGATTCGTCTCTCCCGGTATTGGGGGCGAGATCGTGCTGTGTCTAGGAGAGCCATTACACAAAGTCCATGGCCATGGCAGGAGATTTACTGGTAGGTACTCCAGTAGTATCTCAGGGTGTTATTGGGCTTCACTCCGACACGACTTATACTGCTATTGGGGGTCTGACGTTACTAGCCCCCTAGGCAGATATGCGATACTCATTGACGAACGGACCGGACTGTATATACATTGTCACTGTTAGGCTCAGTAGGGTTTTCCGGATGAGTGCGCTCATCGGCATCCCTTGAGGTCAGTCCATGGGCAGCCGTTACGCATTGCTAGTGCCGCTGACGGTTTGTGGTTAAACCCACTGCCAGGGTACTGACGAGTCATTAGAGTCCCCCACAGACAGTTTCCCAAGTTCGGGCGAAACGTTGTAGAGGCCGTATAGTTTTATGGCAGGGTTCGGAAAATGCACGTGCGTTTACGCACGTGTTATTTTTCGGGCAGATAATACTGGTCGGCTTTGGTTTAAGCCGGATCCGAGTATTATATTGAGTAGGTATAATATCTTTTTCTCAGTTGCATTTGTATTCGGTCGTAATACAAATGCGGGTACATTTATACAGTTTCGGGGTTATCCTGAAAGTTGTTTCAGGATCACTTTTGGAAGTTGCCAGTTTCCAGTTTTCTATCAGCCGTCTTTTAACATTCTGTTAAAGAAGGATTTATCTTTTCTTCAGATGAGGTGAGTCAGTGTTCTAGAAGATTCTAGATGAGGTGACTAGGCTATTTGGTGTTGTGTTCTTATTGGTTGCTTTTAATGAAATGGTGACTAAGGATTTGAGTCATCATTTTCATTAAAGCTTTTTGTTTTCCTTAAGATCTTTTCATATGATATTATTTCTTAGGGTCACCACTTGGTTCCTACGGTCACCCCCCCTCTCTTTATAAGAGGCCGGCCCCTTCCTCTCTCTCTTATGGTTGTTGATTTCATTAGTAGAAAAGATATGATAGTATTTGGGGTGCATGGAATTTTACAGTTCAGTCCATCACCCGATTCCTTCGGCAACTTCATTAACCGATCGTCCACGGATTTGGACGAAGTGAGACAAAGTCATCTACTCATTCTCTACATCATTCTTGGTCGTCTCTTTTAGCAAACTTGACGATCGAGTTGCCTCGAGTCAGAGGCGGGAGCCCGTTTAAAGAATCGATCATGTGGTGCCACCTCGACGGAAGAGATCGGAGATCGACGAGATCGGAGCAGCCGCAACGGAGCGTGGGATGATGGTTGAAGAACGAAGGACTCGGATCGTTCGGTATAACCTTTCTACACTCTTTACAGATTGTTAGTTTAGCAATAATGGCAGATCCGGGTTAAAGTATACGATAGCGCCAGTTAAAAGTTTTTGTTCCGCATTTTGGCGTCTGTAGACGGCCGGGGCGCTAGCGTAGACTGACACTACCACACCGAGGAACAGAAGGTGTTTGTTGCTCAGCATGCCGTTTTCTTAGAAACGGAGTTTCTTGCAAAAGAAATTAGTGGGAGCACGGTAGAATTGGAAGAAATTCAGCGACCACAAACTGAAATAGAAAATTTGACAGAACCTCAGGATTCAATAACCCCATGCAAAGCTCAGCCACTCCGCTGATCTGGTAGGATTTCTTATCCACCCGAGAGATACTACGGTTTTCTCATAGACGGGGATCGAGAGGATTGCATCTTGGAAGAAGATGACCCTACCAGTTTCAGGCAGGCCATTATCAGTAGGGACTCTGATAAGTGGCAGGAAGGAATGCAATCCGAAATGGAGTCCATGTACGCCAATAAAGTGTGGACCTTGGATATTGCTCCACCTAGGGTAAAACCCGTTGGATGCAAATGGATCTACAAAAGGAAACTTGGTGTAGATGGGCAGGTGGAAACCTATAAAGCTAGACTCGTTGCAAAAGGTTTTCGTCAAAGACCTGGTTTGGACTATGATGAAACTTTTTCTCCGGTGGCTATGCTCAAATCCATTCGGATCCTACTTGCCATTGCTGCCTTCCATGACTATGAAATCTGGCAGATGGATGTTAAAACGGCTTTCCTAAACGGTTTTTTTGAAGAGTGCGTTTACATGGATCAACCAGAAGGTTTCGTAGACAGTGGGAGCAGCGGGAAGGTGTGCAAGTTGCTTAAATCCATTTATGGATTAAAGAAGGCATCGCGTAGCTGGAACATCTGTTTTGATGAGGCAATCAAGGAATTTGATTTCATCAAGAACGAAGATGAACCCTGTGTCTATAAGAAGATTGTAGGATGAACTGTCGTATTCCTAGTCTTGTACATGGACGACATTCTTTTGATAGGAAATGATATTCCTATGCTACAATCGGTCAAGCTATTTTTGTCACGAAGGTTCTCCATGAAGGACCTGGGTGATGCCTCGTACATTCTGGGGATCAAGATCTATAGAGATAGATCCAAGAGACTACTGGGACTTTCGCAGTCCAGGTACATAGAGACCGTACTAAAGAGATTTAGTATGGAGGATTCCAAGCGCGGTAACATACCCGCATTGCACGGAATTACCCTCTCCAAGAAGATGTCTCTTAAGACTGACGAGGAGAGGGTTCGCATGAGCACTATACCCTACGCTTCGGCGGTAGGATCTATAATGTATGCGATGCTATGTACAAGACCAGATGTAGCTTACGCGCTGAGCGCGGTAAGCCGGGTATCAGTCAGACCCAGGGGAGGACCACTGGACAGCAGTGAAGAACATTCTCAAGTACCTAAGAAAGACTAAGGAGATGTTCCTGGTTTACGGTAATGGAGACCTCAGGGTCGAGTCCTTTACCGATTCAAGCTTCCAGAGTGACAAAGATGACAGCAAGTCCGTTTCGGGTTTTGTGTTTACCCTCAACGGAAGGGCGGTATGTTGGAGGAGTTCCAAGCAGGATACCGTCGCAGACTCGACGATGGAGGCTGAATACATTGCTGCAAGCGATGCCGCAAAAGAGGCAGTCTGGATAAAGAAGTTCATTAGTGAACTTCAGGTGGTTCCGTCCATTGTTGACCCAATACCTTTGTATTGCGATAACAATGGGGCTATAGCTTTAGCGAAGGAACCGAGGTCCCATCAGAAATCCAGGCACATCTTAAGGCGGTATCACCTGATCAGGGAGATCATTGATCGCAAGGAGATCGAGGTGCGGAGAGTGGACACAAAGGACAACACAGCGGACCCATTCACGAAGGCCTTACCCCAGACTCAGTTCGAGTGGCTGATCGAGATGATAGGTCTTCGATACGCCAGTACATGGCCTTAGTGCAAGTGGGAGATTGTTAGTGTATATGCCCTAGAGGCCATTACTGTATCATACTAGTATGTATATTACTTGATGGAAGCTTGGGATATTCACAGTTGTACAGACAATCTTGCTCAATATAGTAGTATGCTACTTGGTTTGTCTCTGCTTTAATGTGTACATGTGTGTTTATTTATTATATCACCTATACGCATTAGTAGAGCCCTTAGGATCTTTGCTTGATTACCGGCGTTGTGATGGCGATTACACTCGTGGGGGCTGGGTAATCTACAAGCACATCCTTATACACGTCCCTAGTCGTGGGAGTATCGAGATAGGGCATCGATACTCCGGAGTAGACTAGCGTATGCGCTTCTCATCCCAGCACGGGAGACGGTCTGTCCCACAGTCGTCGGTACGTCGTACTTGAGATAGTATGCGGGTGCTCGTTAGGTTACGAGTACACTGGACAGGACTCGTCGGGAACTGATGGTTGGTATGTACCTATCGTCAGTTATCAGTTCCCAGGTGACATGAGTACAGCTTAGTCCGCTGACTTGACACTGTCACTTCGCCTCGAGTGTGTTCCCACTGTTCTTTGATTACTACCCTACCACGGCTCTACTGAGTCGTGCAAACAGGTAGTAGTTGGGAGCAGTCCTGAAGCACTTGGAGGCAGTGACGGTTAGACAGGATTCGTCTCTCCCGGTATTGGGGGTTGACATCGCGCTGTGTCTAGGAGAGCCATTATACGAGTAGTCCCTTGCCAGGGCAAGCGAGATATACTGGTAGGTTTCCAGTGTTATCTCAGGGTGTATTGGGCTTCACTCCGACACGACTTGTACCGCTATTAGGGGACAGACGGTTACCGCCCCCCTAGGCCCGCCATGCGATGTATCAGACGAACAGACCGGACTGTACGGAGATTGTCACATACAGGCTCAGTAGGAGTTCGGATGGGTTTACCTCATCGGCCTTCTTATCGACATCTACCTGGGGACCGTTACGTACAGCTAGTGCCGCTTGCGGTCTGTGGTTAAACCCACTGCCAGCGTAGTGTCGAGTCTTTAGAGTCCCACACAGAGAGTTTCCCTGCACTGAGCGAAACGTGTAGAAGCCGTATGGTTTTACGGCAGGGCTACGATCACTTACGTACACTTGTGTGCGTATGGTGTTCGGGCAGGCGGTACTAGTGGGCTTTGGTTTAAGCCGGATCCTAGTATTGCACGGATGTATTTGTTTTGTCTTCTGCGCATCCGCATTCTACGGAATGCGGATGCAGGTGTGTATGCACAGTTTTCCGGAGCGGTGAAGGAGGAGGTGCCTCATTAGGGTTTTGGCAGTTGGTTCGGCCAAAACCGTTATGTGGCAGGCTCATTAGGGTTTTGACAGTTGATTCGGTCTAAACCATTTTGAGGCGGACTCATTAGGGTTTTGACTGTTCGTTTGGTCAAAACCATTATGAGCCGTGGATATCATTTACTAATCCTTTTAGTGATAATTTTATGATGGCTAATTGCATTGACCATTTGACCCCGTTGACCTCTCTTGACTTTGATGACCGGTTGACCGTGTTGACCATTGACTTTCAAGAGGGATCTATACTCTTCTTTTCATTTTCTTTTTCTTTTGGATTATGATAATGGTCATTTCAATGTAGCCATCAAACTTTATCTTGATGGGATTAGTAATGATGTTGTTTTTCATTATTGCAACCATGGTTACTTTTCTTTGTATCATAATTTTTTTCTCATTCTCTCTCTTGGTTTTTCAAGTGAGAATAAAAGAAATGAACCATGGTTGTTGCTCCTCCTTCTTCTTCCTCCTTTTGATTCATCTTTTGATCTCATATGTTGAGAGATAAAGATCCCACAAAGACAAAACCATCCATTGATCATTTCTACACAACCTAGGGCTTCTAGATTAGCAATCTCTTTGCCCTAGTTATCTTGGCTCGAGGTGGAGCTTGGTGCACATCTCTCGGGTGGATCGTCTTCGACTCAAGGAGGCCGCGGAGGTGACCAAAGTCCGGATCAACCCTCGGAGCAAGCAAGGAGAAGAACAACAAGAAGAGAAAGAGTTCAAGTTGAGTGACCAAAGTCCGGATCAACCCTTGGAGCAAGCAAGGAGAAGAACAAGAAGAAGAGAAGGATTTCAAGTTGAGGTATAACCCCTAACCGAGTAGATAAATCTCTAGTTAGGATGCTAGTGTATTGTTTAGCAAAGATCCGGCTTTTACGGTCCATGTTGCCAAGTCCATAAAAATTTTTTTTTACCGTTTCCGCAACCCCGAAAGTACCGGGAGAGGTAACGTGGACCTAACAGGGTGTCATGATTGCTTTTCTGAATACTGATGTAGAAGAGAGCGTCTATAAGTACACAGCCAGAGGGCTTCGTAGACAGTGGGAGCAGCGGAAATGTGTGCAAGTTGCTTTATGCGATAAAGCAGGCATCGCGGAGTTGGAATATCTGTTTTGATGTGATAGTCAAAGCGTTTGACTTCATCAAAATGGTAGATGAACCTTGTATATACAAAAGGGTTGTAGAGAGTAAGGTGATCTTTCTCATATTTTACGTGGATGACATACTCTTGATAGGAAAGGTGTTTCCTATGCTACACTCGGTCAATCTCCTCTTATCACATTGATTCTCCATAAAGGATCTAGGTAATACCTCCTAAATCCCGGTTTTTGGATCTATGAGATAAATCTAAGTAGATGTTAGGATTCTCACTAGGTGTAGTGAGATAGTATCAATTGATCCTGGGGATAATCACTGGACAGCTTTAGAGAACCTTCTTAAGTACTTGAATAGCACTGAAGAAATGTTCTCGGAGTTTGGTAACAGTGAATTCCAGTGGGAGTCCGTTGCCGACTTGAGCTTCCAGGGTGGTAAGGTTGACTGAAAGTCAGTCACATGCACTGTCTTTACCCTCAGTAGAGATACGGTATGTTGGAAGAGTTCCAAGCTAGATACCGGGGCAAACTAGACGATAAAGGCTGGATACATCGCTATCAAAGATGCTACCAAAGAGGCAGTCTAGGTGTATATATATGTTCATGAGATGAAATAGGTTCCTACCATTGTGTGACAATGGAGATGTGGCTTTGGCCTAGGAACCCCGGTCCCATCAGTGACCTAAACATATTCTAAGGCAGTATCACCTGATCATGGAGATGGTTGATCTCCAAGAGATCGAAGTAAGGAGAGTACACTCAGAGGTTAACATGGCGGATCCACCCACAAACGCCTTTCCTGCGAGAGACTTTTATAGGACGTTGGGTATGAGATACTACAACAGATGGCCTTAGTGCAAATGGGAGATTGTTAGTTGTATGTATGCCGTAGAGGCCATTATTATACATGAGATGTATATTATAGTGGATGCTGGGACATATATAGGGAGGACTTTCTTGCTCGACATGATAGTACGCTATCAGGTTGCTCTTTATCTTAACATCTACACTTACTGTCTCTCTGTTACATGTTGATAAAGCCCTTAGGATGTGTACTTGACTACCAGGATTATGATGCAGATCATACTAGTGGGGCCTGTGTAGTCCATGAGTTCATCCTTCAATGTTCCTAGTCAAGGGAATATCGAGACGGGGCATCGATATTCTAGAGTAGACTAGCGTATACGCTTCTCGACCCATGTGATGGGCGATGGATAATCCCATATCCATTGGTGTTTCACATCAGAGATCGTATACGAGTGCTCAATAAAGACTGGGTACACTGAACGGACTCGCCGAGAACTCCTAGATGGTATTATACCTCACGTCAGATGGCATTTCTCTGGTGACACTAGTATAGGTTAGTCTGTCGACCCGAGATTGTCATAGAATCTTGTGTGTCTCCCACTGTGCTTTGATTTCTACCATACCACGGCTCTACCGAGTCATGCAAACAAGTGGTTTTTGGGTACAGTCCTGAGTCACATGGAGGCAATGAGCGATAGGAGGAGATTCGTCTCTCCTGGCATTGGGGGTTGATGTTGCGCTATGCTCGATTGGCAATAACTGGAAATCCCTGGACAGGGTAGATGGGATATACTGGTAAGTTTTATCAGTAGTTTCTCGACCCGTTATGGACCTTACATCGGCATGACTTATCAAGCTATTGGGGTATGGCGTTTACCA
Source organism: Agapanthus africanus (assembly GCA_030015575.1). Lineage (NCBI taxonomy): Eukaryota > Viridiplantae > Streptophyta > Magnoliopsida > Asparagales > Amaryllidaceae > Agapanthus > Agapanthus africanus. Next base: position 478,346,987 of record JASDDO010000022.1, on the reverse strand, counting down.
CCCCTAGGCGAGATATGCGACATATCAGACGAAGAGACCGGACTGTACGGTAGTGTTACTGATTGGATTCGCAGGAGTATGAGCAGGCTTACTTGTTGATCTTATGATCACTCAATACCCAGGTGGCTGTTACGTTTAGCAGGCCTCTTACGGCTTTTGGGTGTTTGATACGATCATCACATGCTGCCGGCGTATTGACGAGTCTTTAGAGTCCTACACAGAGGTTTCCTAGCTGAGGAGAAACGAAGTAGGAGCACATATGCGATATGTGCGGGACCGAGATTAATACGTTTATATGATACCGTATTCTAATCTCGCGATATGTGATATCGGCCGGTTATATGTGATATAGCCGGGTTATCGAATCAAGTGTTGATTCGGTAAGTTGATATTATTGATATTAGTTGGTTATATATGATATAGCCGGATTATTAAATCAAGTGTTGATTTAATAATTTAATGTATAATTATATATTGATATATAAATTTTCATTAACTAATATTAGCTCACTTGACCATTTATTTTTCTCACTTATGCATACATGATATATATGTGATATATGTTAATGTATCATGCTAGGTTATATATGTGACATGGTGGCATAAGACTTATACTATATTCAAGATAATGAGGGTAATTAATTATTAAGGATAAATGAAAAATTGGGTGGAAAATCTCAAGGGTTTGGAAGCTTGGAGAAGCTTGTAGTTTCCTTGACTTAGTCCACTAATTTTGTATTATCCTAGATATTTATTAACCCAACCATTCTCTTAAGCAATGGTTTAGTCTCTACAAGGGTTAGTGTATGACAAATACTCACCATGGTTGCATTTCTAACCTCACACTCATTTTCTTTTGTTCATTCTTCATCTTCCTCAAGCTCTCTAGGTTATGAGGAAGTGAAGAAACATTGTGAGAAAAACAAATCTAAAGTGAGCAAAATTCCTACTTCATCATCCTCTACTATTATCCATTTAGTTTAGGGTGTTTTCTTCACTTAGTGCAGAGGTAGCTTAGGTTTGAGTCTCCTTGACGTAGATCATCTTCGGCCATGAAGACTTCAAGCAAGCTTGTTCATTTCTCCAAGGGAGCCCATACTAGAGTTCGGGAGATGACTTCTCGCAGCGAAGGGACTACTACACAGAGCTTTTGAAGTGAAGGACCGGTCTACAAAGGTTGTATTCCTTGTTCACTTCTTGTAATGTTCGATTACATGTTTTGATTGCCTATTTACTATAGCTAGATCCTAGGTTAGGGTTCATTAGCACTCTTGAAAATTTGAAATCGGTATGGTAGATGCTGTGAAAACCCAGTAAGGTGCTACGGAATCCCAACAGATAAATCCCTTAGGACATGTACTTGACTATCAGGATTAGGATGAAACCTTTTCTCCTGTAGCATTGCTTAAGTCCATCAGGATCCTACTTGCCATTGCTGCATACCATGACTACGAAATCTGGCAGATGGACGTCAAGACCGCTTTTCTAAATGGTGATTTAGAAGAGAGCGTATACATGATACATCCAGAAGGCTTCGTAGATAGTAGGAGCAGCGGAAAGGTGTGCAAGACACCGTAGGAGACTCGACGGTGGAGGCTGAATACATCGCTGCCAACGATGCTGCCAAAGAGGCTGTCTGGATGAAGAAGTTCATTGCTGAGCTTGGTGTGGTTCTATCCATTGAGCATCCAATACCTATGTATTGTGATAACAATGGAGCGGTGGCTTTGGCCAAGGAACCTAGGTACCATCAGAGATCCAGACATATTCTGAGACGGTATCACCTGATCAGGGAGATAGTAGATCGCCGGGAGATCGAGGCCAGGAGAGTTGACACGAAGGACAACGTAGCGGATCCACTCACTAAGGCCTTCCCCCAGATACAGTTTGAGAGACTTTTTGGAATGTTGGGTATGAGATACTACAACACATGGCCTTAGTGCAAGTGGGAGATTGTTAGGCATTTGTATGCCCTAGAGGCCATTATTGTACATGTGATGTATATTATAGTGGATGCTTGGACATATATATAGAGGAATTTCTTGCTCGACATGATAGTATGCTATCTGGTTACTCTTTATGTTAACATGTTGACTGGTATTCTTTACTGTCTTTCTCACACATGTTGATAAAGCCCTTAGGACATGTACTTGACTAACAGGATTATGATGAGATCATACTAGTGGGGCTAGGGTGGTCCAAAAGTACATCCGTTAATCGGTTCCTAGTCGTGGGAATATCGAGACTAGGGCATCGAAATTCTGGAGTAGACTAGTGTGTACGTTTCTTGTCCCTTAGAGGGCGATGGTTGATCCCACAACCATTAGTGTGTGACATAAAAGATTGTACACAGGTGCTCATTAGAGAATGGGTACACCGAACAAGACTCGCCGAGGACTCCTAGCTGGTAGTATACCCATCATCAGATAGAAGTCCTCTGGTGATACTGGTAAAGGTTAGTCTGTAGACCTGAGATCGTCACAGAGTCGTGTGTGGCTCCCATAGTGCTTTGATTTCCTCCCTACCATGGCTCAAAGGAGTCGTGCAAACAGGTGGATTTTGGGTACAGTCCCGAGTCACATGAAGGCAATGAGCGATAGGAGGGGTTTCGTCTCTCCCCGTATTGGGGGTTGATGTTACGCTATGCTCGATTGGCTATAACTGGAAGTCCCTGGCCAGGTCGGCTGCTGAGATTTACAGATAAGAGTTATCAGTAGTTTCTCAAACCGTTATAGGCCTGACATCGGCATGACTTATCACGTTACTGGGGTCTGACGTTTACCATCCCTAGACATGATATGCGACATATCAGACGAAGAGACCGGACTGCATGGTAGTGTTACTAATAAGCTTCGTAGAGTGTATGGACGAGCTTGCTTGTTGATCTTCATATCGCTCAATACCCGAGTAGCCGTTTCGTCTAGCTAGTACCGTTGATGGCTTGTAGGTGACTGATGTGATCATCACGTACTGCTGGCGTATTGACGAGTCTTTAGAGTCCCACACAAAAGTTTCCTGGTTCAAGCGAAATGAAGTAGGGTACATATGTGATAAGTGCGTAGGCCTGAATAAATACGTGTATGTGATACCGTATTGTAATCTGGCAGTTATCTGGTATCGGTTAGGTTATATGTGATATAACCAGATTATCGAATCAAGTGTTGATTTGATAATGTGATAAACAGATAAATGATATTAGTCAGTCATATGTGATATAACCGGATTATTAAATCAAGTGTTGATTTAATAATTTGATATAAATTATATTTGATATAATTATATATTAGCTAATATCATTAGCTCACTAAATGCTTTATATATATATATATTAATGTATATTTGATATATATATATATATATTATTATTATATAAAGCATGGCATGTTTTTCTATTTTGATAAAATAGAAAAATGAGGTGTAAAATGTGGAGATATTTGTGGAATGGGCAAGGCATGGGTTTTATTATTTGTATATTACTCCTGACTCACTATTCAAGCATGGTTGCAATTTATTATTGTATTTTATTCCATGCTTGAATAAGTGAGGTGATAGATAATAATTTTTCTCATTCTATGCTTGCACACTCTCTTGAGTTCATTCTTTAGCAATTTCCATGAGCCCTTGCTCTCTACAATTTTCTACACCTCACTTCCAAGTTCAAACCCTCACATGTGATGTGAATCATTGAACTTGTGAAAACCCTATTGTGCAAAATAAACCCCTACTTCACCATCTCACATTAGATTAGCAATTTGATATGGAGTGGTGCCTTCACTAATGAGATTAGTGAAGGGTTAGCTTAAGCTAGTAGACTTTGGGTGGATCGTCTTTGGCGCGAAAATCACGAATGAGGTTCTTTCATTTTGAAGAGGAGACTAGTGGAGTCGTGTGGACCACAACCCGGAGCTATAGAAGAGAAGGACTCGATCTACACGGGTATAACCTTCTTTAACTTCTCATAGTGAAGTAGATATCAAACCATAACCCTAATCAACTAGCTAAAGATCATGGTTTGTCTAGCTTAGCACAAATAAAAATTAGAATTTGGTATGCTTGATGCTACTAGGACCCCTTGTTGGTGCTAGGATAGACTTTCAATTTATCAGAGCCTCTATTAAACCTTAAATAGCTTGTAGCGACGTTAGAAATACACCGTTTTTGTCGCGCAAAAACTGTCGATAAAAACAGTTTCCAAAATAATGTTTTGAGTTGTTTGCACACCCCGCAGGCTCACAGTTTGAACCGAGAAGCCGCAGGGTAGAGCGTGCGCACCCCGGGGACACCCCGCGGGGACCAGAGGCCGGACCCATACCCCAAGACCACCACAAGGTGGCCTTGGGGGTGGGTGACCCGAGAGCACCCCAACTGGGTGCTCTCGGGCCTGCCTTCCCCTAGGGGCCACTTTGAGGTGGCCCCCAGCGGTGGGTACCCCCCCGAGGCCTCCCTTTCGATAGCTAATTTTAGGATATTTTCCTCCCCGAAGATTGAGGCGGGTTTCGAGTTCGTTTCGGCTCCCGGATTGGCTTAAAACGATCGGTTTTGGAAGTTTAGCTCACTGGATTTTTCATGTCTTGGAAAAATTGGTTTAGTTTGCTAATAATTGCGTGCAGAATTCTAATGTCGCGGTTACTTTACAAGCTTTGTGATGTGTATATGTGTTTGGAAACGTCGACTAATTGCAATACGACGATTAGTCGGGGTTGCACATATCTGTGATGATGTTATGTTGGTTTGTGTATATGAATTTTATTGGATCATCGATGATGAATAGCCGGGGGTTGTGAGATGAGTGTTATCTTTTCACTCATTCAATGTAATTTGTAAAAATAATGTAATATTCTTTTATTGGGGCACTTCCGGGTTGAGGATGATGTCACCACTGTTGTAGATTATTTACATTTCTGTGTTAGGATAGAACCAAGGCGGGGAGCATAAGTAACCGAGTTTTAGAGTCCAGTGGGAGACCATCTCAAGGAGTTGAGACCGGGTCTCCTAACTTTATAATTGGCAGGGTTACTTGCCGCTCTCGTAGGGGTCCAGGGATGTGGGTTTGGCTATTCATCACAACCGTGGAATCCGTGTTTTACATTACTTGCTAAATTTAAATCAAGAACATCCTAGTATATCCAATATTTCATATGTTGCTTCTGCTGCTTGATTCTGTGATGTTGATCATATAACCGCGTGAGACGAATGTACTATCATATATATGATATATAATAAATGTTGCTTATGTTTTGCACCCGCGCTAGTACAGCCCCCGCTCTGCCGGTAGTTAAGTAACCTAACGGTGCATGACGGGGCCCCATGGCGAATGCGGATGGCATAAGCATACGTTCTTTTTTCGTTTCATTTTTCTGTAATGTTTAGGAAAAATTAATTGATGGGACTTCATTAATGAGATTAATGAAAAGAAAGAAACTAAAAGATGCTGTAGAATCAATTTTTCAAAAATGGTAGCTCTAGTTCTTGTTTTGCATAGTGGTATTCCTTGATGAATATCCAGCACCTCATTCGATGAGGAAAGAGCAGAGATCCCTTCACCGGGAGTGACCTCTTTAGCGAAACTAGCAAATGCTACAACCAACTCGGTTTTGTTATTGAAAGCTTCTCTAGTTCTTTCTTTGCATAGTGGTATTCATGAATATCCAGTACCTCATTCGATGAGGAAAGAGCCGAGATCCCTTCACCGGGAGTGACCCCTTTAGCGAAACTAGCAAAAGCCTCAAAAACACTCCTTTTCAAAAAATCACTAGATTCTACGACGATTTCAAGTTCATTACGCTCATGGTTTTCTTAAAAACCTGCATAGGCCTCCGTCATTTCAGATAAGTGCAATTTAGTATTCGTGCTACGGTTGTTTGGCCTCCATCAAGGTGTAATGCGCGGTTGCTGATTAGTACTTATCTGTAGCATGTGATGCGATTGGATTAGGGTAGTCGTACGACGTTGTTTGGCCTCCGTTAAGGGTCGTACGGGTGGGTCTAATTCAATTAAGAAATGAACGGGTTGACCTTGACTTGCGGCCTATGGGTTGTTTGGCCTTCGTCAAGGTCATTGGACGCTAGGGGTATAAACTATTATCGGGAATTTCAAGTGTTGAAAATTGCAATGAGATTGCATACCTTCTATGTGATAGTTGGATCCCGATACCCACTGCGAGTATGAGTTACTCCTGGGAGAATTTTTCACTTTACAATTAGCTAATTCAGTAGGTGTCTATAAAGGTGTCAACGGGGTTATGCTTCTAGGGAAACGGAGTTTCTTTTAATTAGGTCCGTGCGAAAGCACGAGGAACCTCCCTCGGAGTACCGATACCTGCATGGCCGAACGATTGGCGAACCTGTAGGGTGTAATTAATCCCGGATAATCTTACCTTTTATGGTTTGAAAGAAGATTTGATAAAACCAGTGGGATCCATCTTGATTAGATAAGATAATAACCAATCTAATTTTGAAAAGAGCACACGCTAACGCGTTTCCTTCTCTCTCTCTCCAGACAACAACCAATGTCACGCCTTAATCAAGATAATAAAATTGATGTATTGACCGAACCCTCCTTTTATACAGGGCTAGGGAATATTGGTCCCGCTCTATCTTATGACTGTCATAAGTCTGAGTAAGGGATAGGGGAATATCAGGATTCCCATGCCACCCGTGAGAAGAAACAGCATGTTGATGCATCTTATTCGGGTGTGTTCGTTACCGAGAACTGATTCTCAGTTTGTTCTACGTCCTAGGTATTGGATACCGGATCAGGATCCCACGTATGTAATTTGTTACATAGGCTAAAGAAAGGTAGAGAACTGGGAAAGCGTGATAAATCCCTAATAATGAGGAATGGTGTTGCAGCCAAGGCAGTTGGCGATTATCACCTTGTATTACCAACTGGTAATACATTAATTCTGAATGAATGTTACTATGTACCAAAGATGATGTGCAATATTATATCGGTTTCTTTGCTAACTAAAGAAGGATATAATCTCACATTAGAGGATAATGCTATAAACATTTTCCAAAATCAAGTGTTGATTGGATTTGGTACGTTATGTAACGGAATATACGTTCTTAATCAAAGGACAGTTCTTAACATACAGAACACGAACAAGAGGAAAAGTTCAGATATGAACGAAGCCTTCTTGTGGCACTGTAGACTAGGTCATATCAATGCGAAAAGACTGGCTAAGTTGCATAATTATGGATATTTGAATCCGTTCGAATTTTCATCTTATGAAACTTGCCAATCGTGTCTCAAAGGAAAGATGACCAAAACTTCATTTACTGGACACGGAGAAAGAGCTACTGAACTCTTGGGACTGATACATAGTGATGTATGCGGTCCTATGTCTACACATGCCAGGAATGGTTTTTAGTACTTTATTACATTCACCGATGATATCTCATGGTTCAGACATGTGTTCTTGTTGAAACACAAGTCTGATGTTCTTGAGAAATTCAAGGAATATAAGTGCAAAGTTGAAAACCAGACGGGCAAAAGTATTAAAGTCCTTCGATCTGATCGGGGAGGAGAATACTTAAGCACGTAATTTCTTGATTATCTAAAAGAGAATGGGATTCTCTCTCAGCTTACTCTCCATATACACCACAACACAACGGTGTATCGGAACGGAGGAATCACACCCTATTAGATATGGTGCGCTCTATGATGAGTACTGCTAAGTTGCCTATCTCTTTTTAGGGTTATGCGCTTGAGACAGCTGCATACCTATTGAATAGAGTTCCGACTAAATCAGCGCCTTCCACTCCATATGAGATATGGAATGGGAACATGCCATATCTTAATTTTTTTCAGATATGGGGTTTTCCGGCATTTGTGAAAACACAAAATCCAGAAAAACTCGAGACAAGGTTAGTTCTGTGCAAATTTATAGGATATCCCAAACATTCGCGAGGGTATATCTTCTACCACTCCGAGAAACAAAAGATTCTTATTTCTCGACATGCCACTTTTTTAGAAAAAGGATTTCTTTTTAAAGAAATTAGTGGCAATGAGGTAGAACAGGAAGAAGTTCCAGCAGCACAGACTACAACTGACGATTTGGTGGAACCGTAGGATCCAATAGTACACAATGAACCCCAGCCACTCCGCAGATCTAGTAGGGTTCCTCACCCACCTGAGAGATACTACGGTTTTCTCATAGACGGTGGGAGCGAGGATTGCATCATGGAAGATGATGACAATACTAGTTTCGAGCAGGCCATCACAAGTGGAGACTCTGTGAAATAGCAGGATGCTATGCGATCCGAGATGGAATCCATGTACACCAACAAAGTATGGACTTTGGATGTTGCTCCTGAAGTGGTAAAACCCATTGGGAGCAAGTGGATCTTCAAAAATAAGATTGGTGTAGATGGAAAATTTGAGACTTTAAAATCTAGACTTGTAGCTAAATGTTTTCGTCAACGACCTAGCATCTATTCTGATGAAACATTTTCTCCTGTAGCTATGCTTAAGTCCATCAGGGTCCTACTTTCCATTGCTGCATACCATGACTATGAAATCAGGATGATGGACGTCAATACCACTTTTCTAAATGGTGATTTAGAAGAGAGCGTGTACATGACACAGCCAAAAAGCTTCGTAGACAGTGGGAGCAGTGGAAAGGTGTGCAAGCTGCATAAATCCATCTACGGATTAATGCAGGCATCGCGGAGTTGGAACATCTGATTTGATGAAGCTATCAAAGAGTCTGACTTCATCAAAAATATAGATGAACCTTGTATATATAAGAAGCCTGTAGAGAGTAAGGTGGTCTTCCTCGTATTGTACGTGGATGACATACTCTTGATAAGAAACGATGTTCCTATGCTACTCTCGGTCAAGCTCTTCTTATCACACAAGTTTTCCATGAAAGATCTTGGTGATTTCTCTTACATCCTACGGATAAAGATCTATAGAGATAGATCTAAACAGATTTTGGAATTGTCCCAATCCAGGTACATTGACACCTTACTAAAGAGATTTAGTATGGAAGATTCCAAGTGAGGTAGTTTACCCGCTTGTTCGGGAATCACTCTCTCCAAAGAGATATCTCCCAAGACTGATTTTGAGAGGGCTCGCATGCAAGGGATCCCCTGTGCATCGGCAGTAGGCTCTATCTTGTATGCGATGTTATGTACCAGACCGGATGTAGCTTACTCACTAAGTGTAGTGAGCAGGTATCAATCAGATCCTGGAGAGAAATACTGGATGGCTATGTAGAATATTCTTAAGTACTTGAGAAGGACTAAAGAAATGTTCTTGGTGTATGGTAACGGTGAACTGCAGGTGGAGACCTTTACCGATTCGAGCTTCCAGAGTGATAAGGACGACAGTAAGTCGGTCTCGGGTTTTGTCTTTACCCTCAACGGATGGGAGGTGTGTTGGAAGAGTTCCAAGCAAGACACTGTAGCAGACTCGACGATGGAGGCTGAATACATCGCTGCCAACGATACTGCAAAAGAGGCTGTCTGGATGAAGAAGTTCATTGCTGAGCTTGGTGTGGTTCTATCCATTGAGCATCCAATACCTGTGTATTGTGATAATAATGGAGCGGTGGGTTTGGCCAAGGAACCCAGGTACCATCAGAGATCCAGACATATTCTGAGGCGGTATCACCTAATCAGGGAGATAGTAGATCGCCGGGAGATCGAGGTCAGGAGAGTTAACACGAAGGACAACATAGCGGATACACTCACAAAGGCCCTCCCCTAGATACAGTTTGAGAGACTTTTTGGGATGTTGGGTATGAGATACTACAACACATGGCCTTAGTGCAAGTAGGAGATTGTTAGGAATATGTATGCCCTAGAGACCATTATTGTACATGTGATGTATATTATAGTGGATGCTTGGACATATATATAGATGACTTTCTTGCTCGACATGATAATATGATATCTGGTTACTCATTATCTTAACATGATGACTGGTATTCTTTACTGTCTTGCTCTCACATGTTGATAAAGCCTTTAGGACATGTACTTGACTACCAGGATTATGATAAGATCATACTAGTGGGGCTAGGTTCATCCAAAAGTACATCCTTTAATCGGTTCCTAATCATGGGAATATCGAGACTAGGGCATCGATATTCCAAAGTAGACTAGTGTGTACGTTTCTTGTCCCTTAGAGGGCGATGGTTGATCCCACAACCATTGGTGTATGACATCAAAGATTGTACACATGTGCTCATTGGAGAATTGGTACACCGAACAGGACTCGTAGAGGACTCCTAGTTGGTAGTATACCTATCGTCAGATAAAAGTCCTATGGTGACACTGGTACATATTAGTCTGTAGACCCGAGATCGTCATAGAGTCTTGTCTTGCTCCTACCGTGCTTTGATTTCCTCCCTACCACGGCTTAAAGGAGTCATGCAAACAAGTGGATTTTGGGTACAGTCCCGAGTCACATGGAGGCAATGAGCGATAGGAGGGATTTCGTCTCTCCTGGTATTGGGGGTTGATGTTGCGCTATGCTCGATTGGCTATAACTGGAAGTCCCTGGCCAAGGTTACTGCTGAGATTTACTGATAAGAGTTATTAGTAGTTTCTCAAACCATTATTGGCCAGACATCGGCATGACTTATCACGTTACTGGGGTCTGACGTTTACCACCTATAGACATGATATGCGACATATCAGACGAAGAGACCGGACTATACAGTATTGTTACTGATAGGCTTCATAGAGAGTATAGACGAGATTGCTTGTTGATCTTCATATCGCTCAAGACCCGGGTAGCCGTTATGTCCAGCTAGTATCGCTGATGGCTTGTAGGTGACTGATGTGATCATCACCTACTGCTGGCTTATTGACGAGTCTTTAGAGTCCCACACAGAAGTTTCCTGGTTCAAGCGAAATGAAGTAGGGCACATATGTGATATGTGCATGGTCCTGATTAAATACGTGTATGTGATACCGTATTATAATCTGGCAGTTATCTGGTATCGGTTAGGTTATATGTGATATAACCAGATTATCGAATCAAGTGTTGATTTGATAATGTGATAAACAGATAAATGATATTAGTAGGTCATATGTGATATAACCGGATTATTAAATAGGGTGTTAATTTAATAATTTGATATAAATTATAGTTGATATTATTATATATTAACTAATATCATTAGCTCACTAATTGCTTTATATATATATATTTATATATATATTTTAATGTATATTTGATATATATAAATATATATATTATTATATGAAGCATGGCATGTTTTTCTATTTTGAGAAAATAGAAAAATGATGTGTAAATTGTGGAGATATTTGTGGAATGGGCAAGGCATGGGTTTTATTCTTTGTATATTACTCCTGACTCACTATTCAAGCATGGTTGCAATTTATTATTGTATTTTATTCCATGCTTGAATAAGTGAGGAGATAGATATTCATTTTTCTCATTCTATGCTTGCACACTCTGTTGAGTTCATGCCTTAGCCATTTCCATGAGCCCTTGCTCTCTACAATTTTCTTCACCTCACTTCCAAGTTCAAACCCTCACATGTGATGTGAATCATTGAACTTGTGAAAACCCTAGTGAGCAAAATAAACCCCCACTTCACCATCTCGCATTAGATTAGCAATTTAATGTGGAGTGTTGCCTTCACTAATGAGATTACTGAAGGGTTAGCTTGAGCTATTGGACTTCGGGTGGATCGTCTTTGGCACGAAGATCATGAAGGAGGTTCTTTCATCTTGAAGAGGAGCCTAGTGGAGTCGCGTTGACCACATCCGGAGCTAGAGAAGAGAAAGACTCGATCTACAAGGGTATAACCTTCTTTCACTTCTCAAAGTGAAGTAGATATCAAACCATAACCCTAATCAACTAGCTAAAGATCTTGGTTTGTCTAGCTTAACACCAATAAAAATTAGAATTTGGTATGCTTGATGCTACTACGACCCCTTGCTGGTGCTAGGGTAGACATTCACTATAACTTTAGCGAAGGATCCAAGGTCCCATCAGAATTCCAGACACCTCTTGAGGCGGTTCCACCTGATCATGGAGATCGTTGATCGCCGAAAGATCGAGGTGCGGAGAGTAGAGACAGAGAACAACACTGCAGATCCACTCACAAAGGCCATCCCTCAGACACAGTTCAAGAGGCTAATCGCGATGATATGTCTGTGATATGCCAATACATGGCCTTAGTGCAAGTGGGAGATTGTTAGTGATATATGCCCTAAAGGCCATTATTGTATCATACTGGATTGTATATTACATATTGGAAGCTTGGGATATTCACAGTTATAATAACAGTCTTGCTCAAAATGGTAGTATGCTACTTGGTTTGATTCTACCTCAATATGAGCATATGTTTCTTTTAGCATATCACTTATACATATTGGTAGAGCCCTTAGGATTTTTGCTTGACTACCAGCGTTGTGATGGCAGTCACACTAGTGGGGGCTGGGTAGTCTATAAGTACATCCATATACAGGTCCCTAGTCATAGGATTATCGAGACGGGGCATCGATACTCCAGAGTAGACTAGTGTATACGCTTCCCATCCCAACATGGGAGAAGGCCTGTCTCATAGCTATTAGTACGTCGTACTGGAGATAGTATACATGTGCTCATTGGGTTATGAGTTACACTGGACGGACTCGTTGGGAACTGCTGGTTGGTATTATACCTATCGTCAGGTAGCAGTTCCCGGGTGGTATGAGTACAGGTTAGTCCGTTGACTTGACATCACTATTCGTCTCGAGTGTGTTCCCATTGTACTTAGATTACTACCCTACCACAGCTCAAAGAAGTCGTCCAAATAGGTAGTAGTTGGGTGCAGTCCCGAAGCACTGGGGGGTAGTAGCGGTTAGATATGATTCGTCTCTCCCGGTATTGGGCGTTGATATCGCGTTGTGTTCGGAAAGCCATTACACATTCCCTGGCCAGGGCAAGCGAAATTTACTGGTAGGTGCTCTAGTAGTTTCTCAGGGTGTATTGGGCTCTACTCTGGCACGACTTACTGCGCTATTAGGGGTCAGACGTTTACCACCCCCCTTGGCCCGATATGCGAGTATCTTAGACGAACAGACATGACTGTACGGAGATTGTCACAGATAGGCTTAGTAGGAGTTCGGATGAGTTTTCTCATCGGCCTTCTTATCGACAGATACCTAGGTAGCCGTTACGTACAGCTAGTACCGCTGACGGACTTGTAGTTAAACCAACTGCCAGCATACTGTCAAGTCTTTAGAGTCCCACACAGAGGGTTTCCCTACTTCCGGAAAAACGATGTAGAGGCCGTATGGTTTTACGGCAGGGTTTCGATCACATACGTGTACTGGCTACACAGATGTTGTTCGGTCGGATAATACTAGTGGGCTTTGGCTTAAGCCGGATCCTAGTATTATATTATTGGATTACTACCATCTCATTGTATTCATATTTTTCGGAATACGAATACGGGTATGTATATACGGTGAGGGAATTCTTGTAATTTCACAAGAGATACTTCTAGAAGGGGAAATCTCATTATTTGGATTATCTATTTATGGAAATAGATTAATGAGGTGGAAATTGTAGATATTTGAGGCATGGATGAAAGCATGGCTAATTCTTTTGTTTATTCATTTACTTCACTGTTCAAGCATGGTTGATTATTTTCTATGGAAAATAATCCATGCTTGATCATTGCAAACACTTAGCAATTCTCTCATCCTTCACAAGACTTGCTCATTTTGTTCATTATTTTTCTCTCTCCATTTTCTCCTCCTTCTTCTTGAAAGACCCTAACCCTCACATGAGCTGTGAACCATAGGGTCTCATGAGATAAAACACTCCATTAGACACTCTACATTTTCTAGGCTACCTAGCTTAGCGAACTAGGTACTCTAGTTACCTTGGTTTAGTGGATGGAGCTTGAAGTATAGACTCTCGGGTGGATCATTTTTGACACGAGGAGGCCGACAATCGACCGCGATCCAGATCATCGAGGAGCTCAAGGAGAGGAGGAGAAGATGACCCGAAGGACAAGGTTCTAGGAGGTATAAAACTGTTCATAGTAGTTAAACCTCCAAGTAGTTTTAGCTAGTTAAGGTTTCTATACAGATCCTGGAGTTTAGTCGGTGATGCAAAGCTTTGAAAAATCTTTGTTTGTAAATTCCGCCTCCCCGCGAACCTGTGGGGGTGCGCGACATCGACTTATATAATCATCCACCTGCCAGATTTCATATTCCAGGATAGCAGTAGTGATAACCAGGATAGCAGTAGTGATAATATTGGGTCATCAAAACCTCCCTGCCACCGTTTTTGAGGAGACCGAAGTACCTCTCGGGTAGCTGAGATTACCCACTTGATCTGCAAATTAGCTAATGGATTGTCGAATCCCATTGAATCCTTAAGTTCTACTATATTTTTAGAAACCATTTATGGTTCTGGAATAATTTCTAGTTCTACTATACTCCCACTAATGTTTTCTGAAAAAAAATTCATTTTACATAAAGGTGGCGAGTCAAGAACAATATAACTATTGATCCTACAGATGGTAGAATGTTAACCCTCGTCTAAGCTCAGGAAAACCCACAAACTGTAAGTCGATTTTGCGCACCCCACGGGTTTGCGGGGAGGCTGAATATTTAAAAAAAGATTTTTCAAAGCTTGCAGCACCGACTCGAACTCCAAGATCGATGCTAAACCCTAACTAGCTAAACTATATGAGGTTAACTACTCAAAAAGAAGTTTATACCTCACAGATTCATGTCCTTCAGGTCTTCTTGTCGCTGTCCTCCTCCTGTTCATAAGCTCCAAGGATCATAACGGATCAGGCAACTTCGCCGGCCTCCTCGAGTCAAAGACGATCCACCCAAGAGTCTATAGTCCGAGCTCCAACCTCAAATCCGAGGTAACAACGGCATATAGTTCGCTAAATTAGATGTTCTAGATGATGTAGAGAGTGTAGATGGATTACTTTGTCTCTAAATACCCTAGGTTTCTCAACACATTAGACATTAGGGTTAGAGGAAGAAGAAGGGGAGCTTGAGGAAAAGAGAGTGAAGAGTGAGCATTAGAATGAGATGGCTAAGAGTTGTGACTTATGAAGCATCCAATAATTCAAGCAAGAAAATATCTAGCATGCTTCATGAGTCACCTAGAGAGTCACCATGAGTCACCAAGTAGACATGCCTCATTCAATGTAAACCTCCACCACATTTCCTCCACCTCATTATTCTTTTAATTAAAAGAATAAAACCGTAATGAGGTGCCTTCTTCTAGAAACAATCCCGAGTAAATTACGAGAATGCCCCTCATCCGTATATACATACCTGTATCCATATTCCGAAAAATACGAATACAAAGAGACGAAAATAATCCATCAATATAATACTAGGATCCGGCTTAAACCAAAGCCCACTAGTATTATCTGTCCAAACATCATAAATGCACAGTACACGTATGTGATCGAAGCCATGCCGTAATACCATACGGCCTCTACAACTTTTGCCCGATGCAGAGAAACCCTCTGTGTGGGACTCTAAAGACTAGACACTACGCTGGAAGTAGGTTTAACCACAAGCACGTCAGCGGTAATAGCTGAACATAACGGATACCCAGGTATCTGTTGATAAGAAGACCGATGAACAAACTCATCTGAACTCCTACTGAGCCTATCTGTGACAATCTCCGTACAGTCCGGTCTGTTCATCTAAGAGTATCGCATATCAGGACTAGGGGGCTGTAATCGTCAGACCCCTAATAGCGCAATAAGTCGTGCCGGAGTGTAGCCCAAAATGCCCAGAGAAACTACTGGAGTACCTACGAGTAAATCTCGCTTGTCTTGGCCATGGACTTTGTGTAATGGCTTTCCGAACACAACGCGATATCAACCCACAATACTGGGAGAGACGAATCATATCTAACCGCCACTGCCTCCAAGTGCTTCGAGACTGCACCCAACTACTACCTGTCTGCACGACTCCTTTGAGCCGTGGTAGGGTAGTAATATAAGAACAGTGCGAATACACTCAAGACGAAGTAGCAGTGTCAAGTCGACGGACTAAGCTGTACTCATGTCACCTAGGAACTGCCACCCGACGATAAGTATAACACCCACCAGCAGTTCCCTACGAGTCCTGTCCAGTGTACTCATAACCCAATGAGCACCTATATACTATTCCAGTACGACATACTAATGGCTGTGCGACAGACCATCTCCCCAGCTGGGATGTGAAGCGTATACACTAGTCTAGTCTGGAGTATCAATGCCCCGTCTCGATAATTCTACTGTTAGTGTATATGCCCTAGAGGCCATTACTGTATCATACTAGTTTGTATATTACTTGATGGAAGCTTGGGATATTCACATTTATATAGACAATCTTGCTCGAAATGGTAGTATGCTACTTGGTTTGTTTCTACTTCAATGTGTACATGTGTTTCTTTTAGCATATCACCTATACACATTAGTGGAGCCCTTAGGATCTTTGCTTGATTACCAGCGTTGTGATGACAGTCACACTCGTGGGGGCTGGGTAATCCACAAGCACATCCTTATACAGGTCCCTAGTCGTAGGACTATCGAGACAGGGTATCGATACTCCGGAATAGACTAGCGTATGCGCTTCTCATCCCAGCAGGGGAGGCGGTCTGTCCCACAGCCGTCAGTACGTCGTACTTGAGATAGTATGCGGGTGCTCGTTAGGTTATGAGTACACTGGACAGGACTCGTCGGGAACTGTTGGTTGGTACTATACCTATCGTCAGTTATCAGTTCCCACGTGACATGAGTACAGCTTAGTCTGCCGACTTGACATCGTCACTTCGCCTCGAGTGTGTTCCCACCGTACTTTGATTACTACCCAACCACGACTCAAAGGAGTCGTACAAACAGGTAGTGGTTGGGTGCAGTCCCGAAGCACTTGTAGGCAGTGATGGTTAGATATGATTCGTCTCTCCCGGGATTGGGAGTTGATATCGCGCTGTGTCAAGCAGAGCCATTACACATAGTCGTCCCTGGCCAGAGCAAGCGAGATATACTGGTAGGTTTCCAGTGTTATCTCAGGGTGTTCTGGGCTACACTCCGACATGACTTGTACCGCTATTAGGGGACTGACGTTTACCGCCCCTAGGCCCGCCATGCGATATTCTCAGACGAACAGACCGGACTGTACGAAGACTGTCACATTCAGGCTCAGTAGGAGTTCGGATGGGTTTCACCTCATCAGAATTCTTATCGGCATATACCTGGGGGCCGTTACGCACATCTAGTGCCGCTTGCGGTCTGTGGTTAAACCTACTGCCAGCGTAGTGTCGAGTCTTTAGAGTCCCACACAGAGAGCTATTCGTCTTTGGGCAAAACAGAGTAGAGGTCGCATGGTTTTGCGACTAGGTTCGTTCACATCCGTGCATTTGTGCACGTTTGGTGTCCGGGCAGTTATTACTAGCGGGCTTTGGTTTAAGCCAGATCCTAGTATACGTTTTGGGATTGGTTTTATCTCATTTGTATTCATGTTCCTCGGAACGCGGATGCGGGTGTGTATGCACGGTTGACCGAGACAGAGGCAGAGGATTCTCATTAGGGTTGTTGACTGTTGACTTTTTCTAAACCCTAATGAGAATAAGAAATATGATTAATAATAATATTAATTAAGTATTATTGTACCATGGTTGGGTTGAAAGTTTGAATTTGTTGACTTGTTGACTTTGTTGACTGGTTAACTAGTTTGGACTTGTTGACCATCATCATTTCAATAGCTATCATTTCATGGCTATGACTTTTGCTTGCTTGTTTGTTTACAAAATGCATTAAATTCATGAAATGATAATACCATTGACATGAACCATCACAAAATACTTAATTATTGTTATTATCATGATTATTTTTGTTTTTGAGAGCATGGTTGTAAAAGTCTACTCTGATTCTATCATTTCAACTCTCTCTCATCCAAGCTCTCCCTCTTCTTCTTGCTCTTCCTCTTGCTCATGGTTCTCTTGTCTCATGAGTTGAGAACCAAGAACCATTGAGACAAAACCCTAAAACACTTCTCTACTCATCCTAGAGTACAAGGTCTCGCACGCCAAGTATTTTAGTTTCCTCTTGATTGAGGTTGGAGCCAAAGGTAGAAGCTTTCGGGTGGATCCATCTTCGGCACAAGGAGATGACGAGGTGAGGCCAATCCGACACCACAAGGAGTCGAAGAGAAGGAGTTCAAGATTAGGTATAACCCTTAACATAGTAGCTAAACTCTTAGTTAGGTTGTTAGATAGTTTGTTTAGCAAAGATCCGGTTTCTAGTCCATGTTACCTTCACCGAAAAAATTGTTTTTCACCATTTCCGCATCCCCGAAAGAACCGGGACGGGTAACGTTGACTTACCGTGGTATCAGAGCCTAGCTAAACACTATCTAGCATATTAGCAAAGTAACTAGAAGTTCGATCGGAGAAAAAATCACAAAACATGCCCGAGACATAAACTTTCTGTCGATTTTTTTACTGCTCTAAAGATTATTTGACACATACCAAAAATCGGCTCAGGGTTTTTATTGAACACACAAGAAAAACGATCCAACGAGTCAACCAACTCACCGCGGAACCGCGGCAAGAACATGCTTCTTGCTGCGGATCCGCGGCCGAGTTGACTCGGCCATGGATCGGTTTTCCTGCAGTGTTTAAAGAAGGGTGTTTTGGGATTTTTGGAATATGTTGTTTCTGCCCAGTTTTTCCAGAAAACAAATTTTTGTTTTGGGGTGGTTACAAATCCGTATTTTGATCGAACTTCTATAGACTTTAGCTGACGGGTTATATCTGTGATGTGATATATGTATTGAACGTCTGCTAATCTCTATACGTTGATTAGTGGGGGTTATACATATCTGTGATTTGTAATGTTGATGGTTTGTGTATATGAATTCGTTGGATTGTCGCGGATGAATAGCCGGGGGGTTGTGAGATGGGAGTTTTCTTTAACTTTTCATTTAATGTAATTTTATTTGTATGGCCGCACATTCGGGATGAGGTTGTAGCCGCCATTGTATATTATTTCTTTTACTGTTTTTGCTCCTAGGTAGACCCAAGGTGGGGTGCACAAACTACCGGGTACCTCGAAGTGCCGAGTGGCCTACTCACGTTGTTGAGGGAGGTTTCTTCACTTCGGGTATTTGGCGGGTAGTTTGCCGCACCCGTAGGGGTCTAGGGTGGTGTTTGGCTATTCATCGCGACCGTGTAATCCGCTTTTCGTTGCAGGCTCGAACGAAACGTGGATTCCTAGTATATCCAATGTGTTCATTTGTGATCTGGAATGGCTATCATTGCATCTGACGAAGGTAAATATCTATATATGATATCTATTTAGGCGTTGCTTATGTTTTGCATCCGCGCTAGTCCAGCCCCGCTCTGTCGTTAGTTAAGTAACATAACGGGTAATGACGGGGCCCCGTGGCGAATGCGGACGGCATAAGCGTACGTCATATTTTCGTTGTTTTCTGGAATGGTAGGATTAAATGATGGGACGCATTAAATAATGCAAGAAAATAAACCAAAGTTAAAGTCGTTGGAACAATTTCAAAACCACTCGGTTTCTTTTCAAATACAACTTTTAAACGCGGAGCTTAAGCCACTCCTTTTAAAAGCTATCACGTTCCATCGATTATATCAAGTTCACTACGTTCACGGTTTTGCCAAAACCATTCGTAGCCCTCCATCATTTCAGTTAAATATTCGGTAGTATTCAAGCTATGTATTTTGACCTACGCCAAGGCATAGTGATTGGTAGCTGCCGGATATTTATCTGTTGCATAAATAGATGCGTTGGTTTGGGACAGTCGTACTGCCATTTTGGCCTACGTCAAGGGTATGTACGGGTGGGTTCAAATTAACCTGGTAAATGATGGGTAGAACTTGACATGTGACTTATGATATTTTGGCCTACGTCAAGGTCATAAGAGCATGGGGTAAAAATCCACATCGGGAGTTTCTAAAGAAACTGAAACTTGCTAGTGCTGCATACCATTTGGAGTGTGATGATTCTGGTAGGATTCCCTCAGTTTTATCACACGATGATATTTGGATCCCGATCCTACTGTTAGTATATGCTACTCCTAGGAAAATTTCTCAGTTAACGATCAATGCTATAAACCAAGTAGGTGTCTATAAAGGTGTTAGCGGGGCTACGCACCTAGGGAAAAGAGGTTATTTAATTAAGGAACTTCGCGAAAGCGTTGGAAAACCTCTCTCGAAGTACCAACACTGGCCTGGCTGAACGGTTAAGCAAGTATTGTACGGTGAGATTGATCCGGACTAATTCTTCCTTTTTGGTTTGAGAAGGAATTCGAGAAACAGTGGGAGCCATCCTGTTTAGACAAACTAAAAACCACTCTAAACATGCAAGAGCATCATGCTAAAGTGTTTCTTCTCTCTCTCCTAATTGCAGCGACCAATCGTCATGACCGGACTTAAGTTATTACTAGATAAAAACATACTGACAGGGCCAAACTACAAAGATTGGCTCAGGAATGTCAAAATGGCAATCAATTATGACAAGCTGGGGTATCTTCTTACCACCAAAGCTCCCTCTGTCCTAGGTCCCACCTCCAGCGTCGTGGATAAGGAAATCCGTAAGACCTGGGAGATCGACTGCGCGAAGGCCAAGTGCCTCGTGCTTGCCTCTATAGACAATGAACATCAGAGGAGGCACGAGATTATGGACCTTGAATCGATATTTCTCTATACAAAAGAACTGTATGGAGAGCAATCCCGTATCGCCAGATACGAAGTCTCGAAAAAGCTGTTTTCGGCGAGATTGGCCATCGGATCATCGGTAGCGGAACACGTGCTTAAGATGATTGTCTATATTAAAGAGCTCACGGACCTTGGGACCACGTTAGAGAGCGAGCTCTATACTGACTTGATTCTCCAGTCCCTTCCTTCCACTTACGCCCAGTTTATCCTGAACTTCAACTTGCAAGAAAAAGAAGTTGAACTTTCAGAACTCCTCAACATGCTGAGGAGTGCAGAGGGCACCCTACAGAAAGGTAGGGAAACATCCACTTTTTCTATTTGAGGACCTTCCTCTTCTAGGTCCAAGGCGAAAGCCAAGGGAAAGAAGAAGAAAGCCCCCACCAAACCAAGGGCGGTGTTAGTAAAGTGGAAGCAAAGGGAAAAGCAAAAGCAAGAAAGATAGCGGGGAAGTTTGTGGGAAAGGAAGAGTGCTTCTATTGTCATAAGAAAGGACACTGGAAAAAGGATTGCAGGGCTTGGAAGGCCAAGAACCAGGACCCGAAGCAAGTTGCGGCTTCGGCTTCAGGTGTGTATGTTATTGAAAACTGTCTATTAATAAACTCTACATCCTGGGTATTGGATACCGGATCAGGATCTCATATCTGTAATTCTTTGCAGGCTCTGAGAAAGCGTAGGGTTTTGAAGACAGGTGATATGACCCTCAGAGTTGCAAACGGAGCTGGCATGGATGCTGAGTCCGTGGGGGACTATCACTTGGGATTGTCAGATGGACATGTTTTGGTTTTACAGGATTGTTATTTTGTACCCAATGCAACTTGTAATATCATATCTGTATCTTTAATGTCTAAAGAAGGTTATGAATTTTCGTTTGTAAGCAATGTTGTAAACATTCACCTTAATCAAGTTCTGATTGGGTCAGGTTCATTAAGCAATGGTATATACGTATTAAACCAACCACAAATTTTCAATGTCCAGAATACACACAAAAGAAAGTCTCCAGAAATAAATCATGCTTTCTTATGGTATTGTAGACTGGGTCACATCAATGAGAGAAGGTTGACGAAGTTACATGCAGAAGGATATTTGGATCCGTTCGAATATCAATCGTATGAAACTTGTCAATCCTGTCTCAAAGGAAAGATGACAAAGACTCCATTTACTGGACATGGAGTAAGAGCGAGCGAGCTCTAGGGACTCGTACACAGCGATGTATGCGGTCCAATGTCTACACATGCGCGAAGTGGTTATTCTTACTTCATTACTTTTACGGATGATTTTTCAAAGTTCGGACATGTCTTCTTAATGAAGCATAAATCTGATGCCTTTGAAAAATTCCAGGAATACAAGAATGAAGTAGAAAAACAAACAGGCAAAAGTATCAAGACACTGAGATCTGATCGAGGTGGTGAATACTTGAGTTCCGAGTTCCTGGATTACCTAAAAGAGAATGGAATTCTCTCTCAGCTTACTCCTCCATACACTCCACAACATAACGGTGTATCGGAGAGACGGAACCGAACCCTATTGGATATGGTACATTCCATGATGAGAAACGCACCGATCATTCTGGGGATATGCACTAGAATCAGCTACATATCTTTTGAACCGAGTTCCAACTAAGACTGTGCCTACCACACCATATCAGATGTGGAGTGGGAAGAAACCCTATCTTCAATATCTGAAGATTTAGGGATGTCCAGCTTTTGTCAAAAAGTAACATGCTGACAAACTCGAGGCACGCTTAGTACAGTGCAAGTTTGTGGGATACCCAAAGAACTCCAGGGGGTATCTTTTCAATTACGCAGAAGAACAAAAGGTTTTTGTCTCTTATAATGCCCAATTTCTGGAACATCAGTTCTTAGAAAAAGAAATAAGTGGGAGCGCAATAGAACTGGAAGAAATTCCAGAACCACAAACTATTACTGAAAGCTTAGTAGAAGCAGAGGGTTCGAAAGAACAAGACATTCCTGCGCCGCTCCCCAGAAGTAGTAGGCAGTCTCATCCGCCCGAGAGATACTACGGTTTTCTCATAGACGGGGATAGAGAGGATTGCATCATTGATAATGATGAGCCAACTAGCTTCCAGCAGGCCATTCAGAGCGTTGACTCGGTAAAATGGCTGGATGTAATGCGGACCGAAATGGAGTCCATATACACAAACAAAGTATGGACTTTGGACGTTGCTCCAGATGAGGTAAAACCCGTAGGATGCAAGTGGATCTTCAAGAGGAAGATTGGTGTAGATGGACAGGTTGAGACCTATAAGGCTAGACTTGTTGCAAAGGGTTTTCGTCAATGACCTGGTTTGGACCATGACGAAACCTTTTCTCCAGTGGCTATGCTGAAATCCATTCGGATCCTTGCCAATGCTTCCTTCCACGATTATGAGATTTGGCAGATGGACGTAAAGACTGCTTTTCTAAATGGAAATTTAGAGGAGTGTGTCTATATGGACCAGCCAGAGGGTTTCATTCAGAGTGGGAGCAGCGGAAAAGTGTGCAAGTTGCTTAAGTCCATTTATGGACTAAAGTAGACATCGCGGAGTTGGAACATCTGTTTTGATGAGACGGTCAAAGAATTTGTCTTTATCAAAAATCCAGATGAACCATGCATCTATAGTAAAATTGTAGCACGAACTGTCGTATTCCTCGTTTTATACGTGGACGACATTCTCTTGATAGGACATTTCTATGCTACAATCTGTCAAAGGGTTCTTGTCACACAGGTTCTCCATGAAAGACCTAGGTGATGCCTCTTAAATTCTGGGGATCTGGATCCATCGTGATAGATCCAAGAGGATATTAGGACTTTCGCAGTCCAGGTACATCGACACCATACTGAAAAGATTCAGTATGGAAGATTCCAAGCGCGGTAATCTACCGGCTTGTTATGGGATCACCCTCTCCAAAGAGATGTCTCCCAAGACTAATTTGGAAAGGGATCGCATATCTATTATACCCTATGCTTCTGCGGTAGGCTCTATAATGTATGCGATGTTGTGTACCAGACCAGATGTAGCTTATGCACTAAGTGTGGTAAGCCGGTATCAGTCAAACCCTGGGGAGAAGCACTGGATAGCGGTAAAGAACATTCTCATGTACCTGAGAAGGACAAAGGAGATGTTCTTGGTGTATGGAGGAAAAGACCTCCAGATCGAGGCCTTTGCTGACTCCAGCTTCCAGAGTGACAAGGATGATTCCAAGTCCATGTCGGGTTATGTCTTTACCCTCAATGGAGGGGCGGTGTGTTGGAAGAGTTCCAAACAGGAAACCATTGCTGACTCGACGATGGAAGCGGAATATATCGCTGCTGCTGATGCCGCAAAAGAAGCCGTCTGGAAAAGGAAGTTTATGAAAGAACTTCAGGTGGTTCCGTCAATTGTTGATCCAATACCTCTGTATTGTGACAACAACGGGGCTATAGCTTTAGCGAAGGAACCCAGGTCCCATCAGAAGTCCAGACACATCTTGAGACGGTATCACCTGATCAGGGAGATCGTGGATCGCCAGGAGATCGAGGTTCGGAGGGTTGCTACGGAAGATAACACTGCAGATCCATTCACGAAGGCCTTACCCCAGACTCAGTTCTAGCGGCTGATCGAGATGATAGGTCTTCGATACGCCAGTACATGGACTTAGTGCAAGTGGGAGATTGTTATTGTTGGAGATAGTGCCCTCAGGGTCAATTATTGGATCACAGGCACGTGATTGCAATGATTGAGGGAGGACCTATCCCGATAGGACAGTCTTACTCGAGATGATAGTATGCTATCTGGTTTACCTTTATCATCGTGTACTGCTTTAGGTGACATGACATGTCGCTATTGCACATTGATAGAGCCCCTAGGATTCTTGCTTGACTGCCAGCAGTATGAGGGCGATCATATAAGTGAGAGCTGGAGTCTATACGCACATCCTTAAAAGGTCTCTAGTCGTGGGAGTTTCGAGATAGGGCATCGATACTCCAGAGTAGACTAGTGTATACAGTCGAGACCCCGACGAGGGGCGGTGGCCGATCTCACAAGCCACTGGTGTCAGTTGGTTCACCTAAGATGTATACAGGTGCTCATTGGGTTATGAGTACACCGGACAGGACTCGCCGGGAACATGCTAGTTGGTCTTATATCTGACGTCAGATAGCAGTTCCCAGGTGACATATGTACAGGTTAGTTCATCGACCTGGGGATCGTCATTTGTCTCGTGTGAGTTCCCACTGTGCTTTGATTACTACCCTACCACGGCTCAAAGGAGTCGTGCAAACAGGTTTTAGTTGGGTACAGTCCCGAGCCACATGGAGGCAGTGAGCGGATCTTCGGGGGTTTCGTCTCTCCCGGTATTGGGGGTGAGGTCGCGCTGTGTCTAGGAGAGCCATTACACAAAGTCCTTAGCCAAGGAAGGAGATTTACTGGTAGGTATTCCAGTAGTATCTCAGGGTGTTCTGGGCTACACTCCGACACTACTTGTACCGCTTTTGGGGGTCTGACTTTTACCAACCCCCTAGGCCCGACATGCGATGCTCATAGACGAACGGACCGGACTGTACGGATATTGTCACTGACAGGCTCAGTAGGGTGTCAGGATGAGTTCACTCATCGACGTCCCTTTTAGTCAATAGCTGGTGGCCCGTCACGTATTGGCTTATACCTCTGACGTGCTAGTGGTTAAATCCACAGCCATAGTATTGACGAGTCTTTAGAGTCCACCACACTTTCAGTTACACAAGCTTTCGGGCGAAACGCTGTAGAGGTCGTATGGAGATATGGCTGAGTCCGATCAGATACGTGCGGTATTGCACGGATCAGGATCGGACAGTTTGTAGTAGAGGCCGTATAGATATATGGCAGGGTTCGATCAGATACGTGCGGTATTGCACGGATCAGGATCGGACGGATATTACTAGCCGGCTTTAGTTTAAGCCGGATCCTAGTTTAGTACAGTGTAGATTTTGTCTCATTGCATTTGTATCCGGACGGAATACAGATGCGGGTGTGTATGCACAGTATCGGGGTTTTCCTGTAATTTATTACGGGACCAGTTTTATGGAGTTGCCAGTTTGCATTCCGTTCCGGCCGGTTTTCCTTTGTTCTTTCCCGGCCGGACTTTTCTGATGGAGGGTGTTATTTGCAATTGTGCAAATAACATTTGTGGAGGGGGTTTCTTGCAATTGTATTGATTATGATATCTTTCATCCATACTTTTGCATTAATGAGATTTGATGTGAATAGAAGTATTAAGCATGGTTGATGTTTTGTTTAAGGTTACCACTTGCTTTATCCTACACTTACCTCCCTCTTACATTTTGTTCTCACTCCACCACCATTCCTAAAATGATATGGCCGGCCATCATTTTGAGGGAGAGAGAGAGAGAATTTCATTTTTGAGCTTGTGGCATTCTTCATCTCATTTTTGATACAAGGAAAAATGAAAGCACCATTTTTCATACCTTTATTCCTCCATCTTCAAAAGGCAACCAATACCCCAATAGAGATTATAATTCTACACTAC
Organism: Agapanthus africanus; assembly: GCA_030015575.1. Classification (NCBI taxonomy): domain Eukaryota; kingdom Viridiplantae; phylum Streptophyta; class Magnoliopsida; order Asparagales; family Amaryllidaceae; genus Agapanthus; species Agapanthus africanus. The sequence goes on along the minus strand of JASDDO010000022.1, from coordinate 478,320,795 downwards.
ATTCTACAGCATATCTTGAGCATGTCGAGTTGCCGGCTTCATGCCCGAGTTGCCTCGGTATAGAGGCGGGAGCCCGTAAAAGATGCAGGCGACGTGGTGCCCTTCCGGCGAAGAGGCGACGACCGGAGATCCCGCGAGGAGATCGGAGTGGAGATGAAGACCGGAGGACTCGGATCAGTCGGTATATCTCTAACCCATCTTCTAGTTAGCTTAGACTTGTTAATGGTTACGATCCGGGTGTTTAGTGCGCGGTGGTGCCGGTTTGCTAAGTCCGCAAAATTTAAGTTTATCACCGTTTCCGCTTTTGGCCGTCGGATTGACGGCCGGGGCGCCGCCGTGCACTTACAGTGGTATCAGATCCTCGCCATTAACTTCGTCTAGCTTCGTTTGATGTGTTTTTCAGTTCCGATCGACCAAAATTCCAAAAAAACCCATTTTTACCTCACATCAGTTTTCTGTTGAATTTTTTCTTGCTCCAAAATTTTTTCAGGTGGTCTCAGAATGATGTGCAGGGAGTTCTGAGACTACTGGGAAAATTCGACACATTCAGTCGACCAACCAAGCGCGGAACCGCGGCCAAGCCCCCCTTGGGCCGCGGTTCCGCCGCACGTTGGTTCCTTCACTGCGTCGTATTTTTCCAGTGGGCTTCTGGGCTTATTTTAGGGGTTTTGGAATATTAAAATTGGGCCAATTATTTCTGTGAGTGCTACAGTATTGCTTGGGGGCCCACTTGTTAATTTTTGGTCAATCGGAAAATTTTAAACACATTTTTCACAGTATTTACATTATATCTGCGACCGTGAATGTCACTCGATCGGTAAATCCAGTCTAACTGCTATAGCCCGGTTAGACGGATTTGCGAACGTGACTTTCACGTTGATGTTCTGTGTATTGGTGTGATGTTGCGGATCGGTCGTGGGGATAGCCTGGATGCAATGCTAGTACAGTTGTGGTTGTATTATGTACATTTGATTTTGCGGGGCGGGCGTCCGACATGTGGACTGTCGTCACTGCCTGTTTGTATTATTCTTTTGGGGCACGACCTGGTTGCGGTCGATGTACCCGGTGTATGTATATTTTACTTTCTGTACTAGGATTACCCCGCGGAGGAGTGCACGAATAGCCAGGTTCTGGAAGGCAACAAGCCCGCATCTCATGGCATTGAGACGGAGGGGGCTTCACTCTAGGATTGGCAGGCTATCCGCCGCACTCGTAGGGGGTACAGGTTGACCCAGGAGGGGTGCCCAAGTTACCGGATTTCGTGGAGTGCTGGGTGGTCCATTCACGGCGCTGAAGGGGGCTGCCTCGCTTCAGGTTTTGGCGGGTAACTTGCCGCGCCCGTAGAGGTCTAGGATTTCATTGCACAGGCTATCCACACGACCAGGGGAACGTCGGGTTTCAGTAGTGGCTCTGTGAAACCCGGGGATCCCAGATATCTGTATTGTTCTGTGATGTTGCATTTCTTATCACGCTTTGAGCGAATATAATATATTGGTATATATATTAGTAGATGTTGTATATGTTTTTCATCCGCGCTAGTCCAGTCCCCGCTCTGCCGTTAGTTAGCTAACCTAACGGGTGATGACGGGACCCAGTGGCGAATGCGGATGGCATATACGTACGTCAGTATATTTTCGTTCTTTATTGGTGTGATCAATTGATGGGACTGCATTGATTCGGATCAATGCAAGTTAAACAAACCTAATCTGATGTTGTTGGAACACTTTTCAAAAAGCTGTTTTTGCAAGGACGTTTACTTTTGTTTTGCATCGTGGTATTCATTTGGAATATCCTGCTCCTCAGTCGACGAGGCAAGGGCCGAGATCCCTTCACCGGGAGTGACCCCTTGGACAGAAGTTTGTGTCAGGGCATTAACTTCACTATAGCCGATTGCTTTTGCTTTCCATCGTGGTATTCATTTGGAATATCCTGCACCCCATTCTACGGGGAAAGAGCCGAGATCCCTTCACCGGGAGTGACCTCTTTAGTAAAGTTTTTCGTTACTATATTTTCTAAAAAGCTATTCGTTCCTTCAACGATATCAAGTTCATTACGTTAAAGGTTTTCGCCAGAAACCATTCGTAGCCCTCCGTCGTTTCATATGGGTAGTCAATAGTATTCAAGCTGTGTTTGTTGGCCAAAGTCAAGGCACAGTGTTTGGTAGCTGTTGGTTATTCATATGCAGCATAGATAGATGCGTTGGTTTGGGGCAGTCGTATAGCCTTGTTGGCCAAAGTCAAGGGCTTGTACGGATGGGCTCAAATTAACCTGGTGAATGACGGGCAGAACTTGACATGTGACTTATGATTTGTTGGCCAAAGTCAAGGTCATAAGAGCATGGGGTAAAAATCACATCGGGAGTTTCAAAAGAACTGAAACTTGCCAGATATGCGCATACCTTCTGGAGTGTGATACCGTGATCGGATTTCGTCACGTTATCATGCGATGATAGTTGGATCCCGATTCCCACTGATGAGTTGGTTTACTCCTCGGGTGACCCCGACTAATTCTTCTTTCAGGTTTGGAGGAGAATTTGAGGTACAGTGGGAGGTTTCCTGATTAGAAAAAGTGATAACCATTCTGATCTAGGATAGAGTGCACGCTGAGTGTTTCTTTTCTCTCTCTCTTTTGGCTGCGACCATTGACCCGACCCTAAGACTACGACTCAGAGACCAAGTTGACCGAACCTTCTTAAACACTGTCTTTTGGATTGTCAGAGTTGCAGACCTCATTGCCACTCCTACTTTTACCCTTTTCTCCAGGACACCCCGTATTACTGCGAACGTCCACTTCCATTGGACAAAACCATCGTATGGTTAGATACGAACTCGAAGGAATTCGAGGATGGTTTCCGGTTCTGGAGAAAACGGATAAGATTTATTCAGTTGTCTTTTCTTTTCACCTTCTCTCAGGTTGCGAGTACTCCTTGGTTCAGGAGTAGTATACCTATTACGCAAATTGGATAGTCTTCTTCCAAACCATAGGCTGGTGCCGACCGGTAGGGAATGAAGAAAACCAGTTAGCCTAAACGGTGTACGGAAGGTATTAAGATTAAGACAAAGCAAGGGATTAGTAAGAGGGCAAAGTAAATTGCGACTGATATTCACGACCAAACCAAGTATTTCTTCGCCAATCCTAAATCACCTTTGTATTTCTCCAGGACACTCCGTATCACTACGAAGATCCACAGTTTATTGGATACTCCATCGTATGGTTATATACGAACTCGAAAGGAACTTGTTCCAGTTCGGGGATGGATTCTGGTCCAGGAGAAATAGGAATAAGGTTTATTCGGTTGTCTTTTATCTTCACCTTCTCTCGCATTGCGAGTGCTCCTAGGACTAGGACAGTACACCCATTATGCTTATTGGATAGTCTTCTTCCAAACCATAGGCTGGTGCCGAACGGTAGGGAAGGAAGAAAGCCATTTGGCCTAAGGGGTGTGCAGAAGGTAATGAATAAAGACATATAAAGGGATTTGGAGAGGTGGCAAAGAATTATACGGTTATAGTTATGAATCTGGATAATGGAAGAGGCATTACTAAGAATATCGGGATACCCCACCGAAACATTTCAATGTTTCAGTTTCACTGTGTACTGTTAAAAGAAAACTGATTTCCCGATTAGACACTTGCTCCAGGGTATGTATTTACCAGGTATGATTCTCACATCTGTATGGTTTTACAGATGATGAGTGGGAGTAAGCTATTGGGAATTGGGTGATCATCCTCATTATATCAGAATTCGTTGTAATCGGTGATGTTTGAGGAGATCACCTGGGCTGTTTGCCGGTCGGCAAATATTTGGTTTTGAATATCCGCTGTTGTGCACCAATTTCAAATTGATATATCTGTACGTCTATTTTCGTAGAGTGAGATATACCTTTTGATATTATGTCGATGACATTTACCTATATCAGTGGATGGTTAGGTAAGGAGCATTAAACAGCGGTGTAATTCTTCTTAACCATAAGTACAGTTTTCAACCTACGACACACAGTGAAAGAGTTGTTAGACTCAGCGGACTTATACAGAGTATTGTATGTTGTCCAGTGTCCATTAGGACAGAGGGGTTGGTCCTCTTACTATATTCTGTTTACTTTTAACTTCTCTAGTTCTTAGACATGTGTTTCGAAGAAACACAGGGTCTAAGTTTTGAGGAGTTATAGGTATTTGAATAGAGTAGAGAACCAGGTGTAGCAAGTATCGGGATTCTTCAAAGTGATCGAAGATGTAGATACTTGTGTATGGTATTCAGTTGATAGTAATGATAAAGAGTAATTAACTTCTCTTTCAGGTTACTCATAATTGGAAGCATTCCTAAGTTGAGTAACGCCGATCGGCCTCCTTCCATTTAGTTGACATGCACTGGAGATAGCTGCATGATTTGAATCTGGTTCAATTAAATCAGTGCCTCTGGTTCTATATTGGATGTAGAACAGTTCATATCTTAACGTTGTTAAGGTACGGGGAGTTGTCCGGCTTATGATTAAAACCAGACACTGGACAACTCAAGGCACGTTTCTGTAATGGCTGTTTGTGGGTTGACCCAGGCTATGACGAGGGTTGACTTTCTACCATCTGGGAGATCAATAGAAATATTGTTCAAGACTCGCCACAATTTTATTAAAAAAGGATTTTTTCAAAAACAACAGTGGGAGTATGGTAGAACTGGAAGTGATTCCAGAACCGCAAACGATTACTGAAGATTTGATAAGGAACCTAAAGATTCAATCTGATTTGACATTCCATTGGCCACTCCGCAGATAAGGTGGGTAACTTCAGGCACCCGAGAGGTACTCCGGTAGCCTCAAGGATGGTGACAGGGAAGTTCTTGTTTACCCACACTTGCCATTGTTGTTGTTCCAGGCTGCGAGACCCGGCAGGAGGATGAGTATAGCGTCGTTCTAAACTAGCTTTAGAAGTGCACGTCTATATGACTCTGCCAGAGGGTTTTCGTAGTCAGTGGGAGCAGCGGAAGCATTGGTGGACATCAGGCTTATGTCTATTTATAGACTAAAGCAGATGTAGCAGAGATAGATCATCTGTTTCTGATGTGACAGTCATAGGTTTGACGTCATCAGAATAGGGGATGGATCTGTTGAGAAGGTAGTAGGAAGTGATATTCATATACTACGATCGGTTATACTTTGGTCGTCACAAAGTGGTTTCTCCACAAAGGACTTGGACATTATATCAGACATACTGGTTACTAGATCTATGGTTTTAGATCTAGATTTGGGTGGTTTCCCAATCTGGGTACTTAGACAGCATTCTAAGAGTATTTAGAATGGACGACTCCAGGCATGGTAGTGTACCTGCAGGTAATGGAGTCGCCCTCTCTAAAGGTGTCTTACAGACTAAAGTAGAGAGGGATGTGCATGATTGGCAGATCACTTGCTTAGGCAATTGAGTCAATCATGAGATGTCAAGTACCACACCAGATGTTGTTCTTGCAGTAGGTGCAATAAGTTGATATTAATCCAATCCTGGAGAAACAGTCGAAAGCAGTTTTAGAACATAAGTGAATGTTCTAGGGATATGATAACGGCTGCCTCATTTGGGAGACAGTTATCATTCCAGGCTTCCAAGGTGACATGGACGACATGAGGTTGTCAGAGTTATAGTTTTTCCTTCTGACGAGGGGCAGTATTTTGGACAGGTGGTCCGGGGCAATACTGAGGGTGGCATGGCGCAGGATACTGATTAAGTTCAGTTGACGATACAGTCTAAGAAGTTTGGATTTGGAGTTCATTTATGAGCTAGGTCCCATCAGACATCCAGACATTCTAAGACAAGTATTTCTCATTTCGGGAGAGGGCTTTCTCCGCGAACTTGAGATATAGAGAGAGACATAGAAAGAAACATCAAGGCGGATCCACTCACTGAGGCTATTCCTTGAGCGCAATAGTTTCACAAACGGGATTTGTGAGACTGACTAGTAGAGGAGTTGGGTGTTCGGTATCACACGGGCTGTGAGTATGCGACATCGCAATAGTTTGCCTTGAGTGCAAGTGGGAGATTGTTGGAGATAGTGCCCTCAGGGTCAATTATTGGATCACAGGCACGTGATTGCAATGATTGAGGGAGGACCTATCCCGGTAGGACAGTCTTACTCGAGATGATAGTATGCTATCTGGTTTACCTTTATCATCGTGTACTGCTTTAGGTGACTTGACATGTCGCTATTGCACGTTGATAGAGCCCCTAGGATTCTTGCTTGACTGCCAGCAGTATGAGGGCGATCATATAAGTGAGAGCTGGAGTCTATAAGCACATCCTTAAAAGGTCCCTAGTCGTGGGAGTTTCGAGATAGGGCATCTATACTCCAGAGTAGACTAGTGTATACAGTCGAGACCCCGACGAGGGGCGGTGGCCGATCTCACAAGCCACTGGTGTCAGTTGGTTCAGCTAAGATGTATACAGGTGCTCATTGGGTTATGAGTACACCGGACAGGACTCGCCGGGAACATGCTAGTTGGTCTTATACCCGACGTCAGATAGCAGTTCCCAGGTGACATATGTACAGGTTAGTTCATCGACCTGGGGATCGTCATTTGTCTCGTGTGAGTTCCCACTGTGCTTTGATTACTACCCTACCACGGCTCAAAGGAGTCGTGCAAACAGGTTTTAGTTGGGTACAGTCCCGAGCCACATGGAGGCAGTGAGCGGATCTTCGGGGGTTTCGTCTCTCCCGGTATTGGGGGTGAGGTCGCGCTGTGTCTAGGAGAGCCATTACACAAAGTCCTTGGCCAAGGCAGGAAATTTACTGGTAGGTATTCCAGTAGTATCTCAGGGTGTTCTGGGCTACACTCCGACACGACTTGTACCGCTTTTGGGGGTCTGACTTTTACCAACCCCCTAGGCCCGACATGCGATGCTCATAGACGAACGGACCGGACTGTACGGATATTGTCACTGACAGGCTCAGTAGGGTGTCAGGATGAGTTCACTCATCGACGTCCCTTTTAGTCAATAGCTGGTGGCCCGTCACGTATTGGCTTATACCTCTGACGTGCTAGTTGTTAAATCCACAGCCATAGTATTGACGAGTCTTTAGAGTCCACCACACTTTCAGTTACTCAAGCTTTCGGGCGAAACGCTGTAGAGGCCGTATGGAGATATGGCAGAGTCCGATCAGATACGTGCGGTATTGCATGGATCAGGATCGGACAGTTTGTACGAGAGGCCGTATAGATATATGGCAGGGTTCGATCAGATACGTGCGGTATTGCACGGATCAGGATCGGACGGATATTACTAGCCGGCTTTAGTTTAAGCCGGATCCTAGTTTAGTACAGTGTAGATTTTGTCTCATTGCATTTGTATCCGGACGGAATACAGATGCGGGTGTGTATGCACAGTATCGGGGTTTTCCTGTAATTTATTACGGGACCAGTTTTATGGAGTTGCCAGTTTGCATTCCGTTCCGGCCGGTTTTCCTTTGTTCTTTCCCGGCCGGACTTTTCTGATGGAGGGTGTTATTTGCAATTGTGCAAATAACATTTGTGGAGGGGGTTTCTTGCAATTGTATTGATTATGATATCTTTCATCCATACTTTTGCATTAATGAGATTTGATATGAATAGAAGTATTAAGCATGGTTGATGTTTTGTTTAAGGTTACCACTTGCTTTATCCTACACTTACCTCCCTCTTACATTTTGTTCTCACTCCACCACCATTCCTAAAATGATATGGCCGGCCATCATTTTGATGGAGAGAGAGAGAGAATTTCATTTTTGAGCTTGTGGCATTCTTCATCTCATTTTTGATACAAGGAAAAATGAAAGCACCATTTTTCATACCTTTATTCCTCCATCTTCAAAAGGCAACCAATACCCCAATAGAGACTATGATTCTACACTACATTCTACAGCATATCTTGAGCATGTCGAGTTGCCGGCTTCATGCCTGAGTTGCCTCGGTATAGAGGCGGGAGCCCGTAAAAGATGCAGGCGACGTGGTGCCCTTCCGGCGAAGAGGCGACGACCAGAGATCCCGCGAGGAGATCGGAGTGGAGATGAAGACCGGAGGACTCGGATCAGTCGGTATATCTCTAACCCATCTTCTAGTTAGCTTAGACTTGTTAATAGTTACAATCCGGGTGTTTAGTGCGCGGTGGTGCCGGTTTGCTAAGTCCGTAAAATTTAAGTTTATCACCGTTTCCGCGTTTGGCCGTCGGATTGACGGCCGGGGCGCCGCCGTGCACTTATAGTTATTGTATATACCCTAGAGGCCATTACTTTATCATACTAGTTTGTATATTATTTGATGGAAGCTTAGGATATTCACATTAGTTTAGACAATCTTGGTCGAAATGGTAGTATTCTACTTGGTTTGTTTCTACTTAAATATGTACATGTGTTTCTTTTAACATATTACCTATACACATTAGTGGTGCCCTTAGGATCTTTGCTTGATTACCAGCATTGTGATGGCAGTCACACTCGTAGGGGCTGGGTAATCCACAAGCACATCCTTATACAGGTCCCTTGTAGTAGGACTATCGAGACAGGGCATCGATACTCCGGAGTAGACTAGGGTATGCGCTTCTCATCCCAGCAGGGGAGACGGTCTGTCCCATAGCCGTCAGTACGTCGTAGTTGAGATAGTATGCGGGTGCTCGTTAGGTTACGAGTACACTGGACAGAACTCGTCGGGAACTATTGGTTGGTACTATACCTATAGTCAGTTATCAGTTCCTAGATGACATGAATACAGCTTAGTCTGCCGACTTGACATCGTCACTCCACCTCGAGTGTGTTGCTACTGTACTTTGATTACTACCCTACCATGACTCAAAGGAGTCGTGCAAACAGGTAGTGGTTGGGTGCAGTCCCGAAGCACTTAGAGGCAGTGACGGTTAGACATGATTCGTCTCTCCCGGTATTGGGAGTTGATATCACGCTGTGTAAAGGAGAGCCATTACACATAGTCGTCCCTGGCCAGGGCAAGCGAGATATACTGGTAGGTTTCCAGTGTTATCTCAGGGTGTTCTGGGCTACACTCTGACACGACTTGTACCGCTATTAGGGCACTGACCTTTACCGCCCCCTAGGCCCGCCATGCGATATTCTCAGACGAACAGACCGCACTGTACGAAGACTGTCACATTCAGGCTCAGTAGGAGTTCGGATGGGTTTCACCTCATTAGTCTTCTTATTGGCATCTACCTGGGGGACGTTACGCACAGCTAGTGCCGCTTGAGGTCTGTGGTTAAACCCACTGTCAGCGTAGTGTCGAGTCTTTAGAGTCCCACACAGAGAGCAATTCGCCTTTGGGCAAAACAGAGTAGAGGTCGCATGGTTTTGCGACTAGGTTCGTTCACATCCGTGCACTTGTGCACGTTTGGTGTCCGGGCAGTTATTACTGGCGGGCTTTGGTTTAAGCAAGATCCTAGTATACGTTTTGGGATTGGTTTTATCTCATTTGTATTCGTGTTCCTCAGAACGCGGATGCGGGTGTGTATGCACGGTTGACCGAGATAGAGGCAGAGGATTCTCATTAGGGTTGTTGACTGTTGACTTTTTCTAAAGCCTAATGAGAATAAGAAATATGATTAATAATAATATTAATTAAGTATTATTGTACCATGGTTTGGTTGAAAGTTTGACTTTGTTGACTTGTTGACTTTTTTGACCGGTTGACTAGTTTGGACTTGTTGACCATTATCATTTCAATGGCTATCATTTCATGGCTATGAATTTTGCTTGCTTGTTTGTTTACAAAATGTATTAAATGCATGAAATGATAATGCCATTGACATGAACCATCACAAAATACTTAATTATTGTTATTATCATGATTATTTTTGTTTTTGAGAGCATGGTTGTAAAAGTCTTCTCTGATTCTATCATTTCAACTCTCTCTCATCCAAGCTCTCCCTCTTCCTCTTGCTCTTCCTCTTGCTCAAGGTTCTCTTGTCTCATGAGTTGAGAACCAAGAACCATTGAGACAAAACCCTAAAACACTTCTCTACTCATCCTAGAGTACAAGGTCTAGCACGCCGAGTATTTTAGTTTCCTCTTGATTGAGGTTGGAGCCAAAGGTAGAAGCTAACGGGTGGATCCATCTTCGGCACAAGGAGACGACGAGGTGAGGCCGATCCGACCACTATAAGGAGTCGAAGAGAAGGAGTTCAAAATTAGGTATAACCCCTAACATAGTAGCTAAACTCTTAGTTAGGTTGTTAGATAGTTTGTTTAGCAAAGATCCGGTTTCTAGTCCATGTTACCTTCACCGAAAAAATCGTTTTTCACCATTTCCGCATCCCCGAAAGAACCGGGACGGGTAACGTGGACTTACACCTACGACTAGGGACCTTTAAAGGATGTGCTTATAGAATACCCAGGCCACACTAGTGTGGCTGCCATCACAACGCTGGTAATCAAGTAAAGATCCTGAGGGCTCTACCATAATGTATAAGCGATATGCTAAAAGAAACACATGCACATATTGAGGTAGAAACAAACCAGGTAGCATACTACCATTTCGAGCAAGACTGTTACTATATCCGTGTATATCCTAAGCTTTCATTAAGTAATATACAAACCAGTATAATACAATTATGGCCTCTAGGGCATATAACACTAACAATCTCCCACTTTCATTAAGGCCATGTATTGGCATATCACAGACCTTTCATCTCGAATAGCCTCTCGAACTGTGTCTGAGGGATGGCCTTGGTGAGTGGATCTGCAGAGTTGTTCTCCGTATCTACTCTCCTCACCTCGATCTCCCGGCGATCAACGATCTCCCTGATCAGGTGGTACCACCTCAAGATATGTCGTCGCAATACAGCGGTATTGGATCAACAATGGTTGGAACCTCTTAAAGTTCATTTAGGAACTTCCTCATCCAGACTGCCACTTTTACGGCGTCACAAGCAGCGATATACTCCGCTTACATCGTCGAGTCAGCAACGGTGTCCTTCTTGGAGCTCTTCCAACAGACCACCCCTCCATTAAGGGTAAAGATATAACCCGACATGGACGTGGAGTCATCCTTATCACTCTGGAAGCTGGTGTCAGCAAAGGCCTCGATCTGGAGGTCTTTTCCGCCATACACTAAGAATGTCTCCTTAGGCCTTCTCAGGTACTTAAGAATATTCTTTACTGCTTTCCAGTGCTTCTCCCCTGGGTTTGACTGATACCGGCATACTACGGTGAGTGCGTAAACAACATCTGGTCTGGTACACAACATCGCATACATTATAGAGCCTACCGCAGAAGCGTAGGGTATATATATGATGTGAACCCTTTCCAAATCAGTCTTGGGAGACATCTCTTTGGAAAGAGTGATTCCGTGAGAAGTCGGTAGACAACCGCGCTTTGAATCTTCCATCCTAAATCTTTTTAGTATGGTGTTGATGTACCTTGACTGTGAAACTCCCAACATCCTCTTAGATCTATCATGATAGATCTGGATCCCCAGAATGTAGTTGTAACGCTTTGAAATTCGTTTAGGTTAATTTCGCATTAGTTAGTAAAGATGCGTGTTTTTTATAAAAACCCAAAAATCTTATTTTCCTTTTTAACTAGTGGAAATTGTGATGAGAGGTGTTTATATATATATATATAAATATATATATATATATAAATATATATATATATATATATAAATATATATATATATATATATAAATATATATATATATATAAATATATATATATATATAAATATATATATAGGGTTTATTGATTATAACTTTTCTTGTGTCCACCTTAATTAAATTTTTATTTCCTTAATTGCTTTCTTAAGCTAGGTTTGTGTACACATGCACACTTATCCTTTTGTAACCTAAGCAAGTGTTAACTTGTTAACCCTTTTCATTTGCTTGCTGGTTCTAATTATCCCCACCATTTAACAAAGTCAAACCCTTCATTTTTTTAGATTTTAAATGGAGATGAGAGGTTTGGTGGTTAGGTGTAACGCCTTGAAATTCGTTTAGGATGTTTTCTCGTTATTTAGCTAGTGTGCGTGTTTTTCGTAAAAAACGGATATCTTATTTTCTTTCTTGGCTAGTAGAAATTGTGTTGTGAAGTGTTTATTTAGGTATATTTATATATATTTAGAGGGTTATTAATTATTTTAGTCGAGTTGACCCTAAGTGTGAAATTTTGTGTGGGGAGCACACATGCACACTTAGTTTTTTTTGAGACTAGATGGGAAATGTAACATGTTAACCCTTTTTCTTTTCTTGCATGGTTTTATTTATCCCAACCATTTAAACAAGTCAATACCCCCTTTTTATAATTCAAATTCAAATAGAAATGAAGGTATGGTGGTTAGGTATGGGATTTGACTTTGTTTGACCGCTTCTCTCTCTTTTCTCTCTCTTTCCCTCACTTCTGAGCTCCAGCAGAAAAAGAAGCAGCAACAACACCATTTTCTCCATTTTCTCTTCTCTTTTCATTTCTCTTTAAACCCTCATTCAAACCCTACTCAAATCAACACTTTTCCTTCACAAACCATGAATAAAAAGATGAGCTTTTGGGGTGTTTGGTGGTGGATCTGCACACTTGAGAAAAAAGCAGGGATTTTTGGTGTTTCATAAGGTGTTTTGAAGGTATTAACTCACCCTTAGCACCCCTTTTACATAACTTGTAGTATTTCTAGCAAAATATCACATTTTATGCATGTTTTGTGCTATATAAAGGGATTTAGTGAGGTTGTGATAAAAATTAACTTTTTATGGCTTGATTAGCTTGGTAAGGTGATATTAGTGTAGTTTTAGACTTGGGTTTGTTTCAGATTTCACAAATATACCCTAAAGTATCATTTTAGTGCAAAGTATGATTTTTTAACTTGAAATTGGGTTCTGTTGAAACTACAACTACCCGGGGTGTTTCAGAATAAAATTGTATTTACTGTAGCTTGTGTATGGGGTACAGAGTGCACACACCAAACCCGGGAGCCCACCCCCCTACCCAGGCCGCCGAAAAACTCATTCTGGCCGCAATTTGCGGCCAGATGGGAGAATTGTGGGTTGGGGTTTTGGTGGTTGGTGTCTGCTGGTATTTAGAGTGTTTTGGTATATTTATTTTTATAAAACTCTTTCTGTATCAAAATCTGGGACCTATTACCCTATTTTCTGTATTTTAAATCTTCGCGACACTCGTGATACGTGTGTGGGTTTGGGTTGTGCTGCGTATCGCGACGCGTCAGGTTAGCTTCAGGAGCGTAATCACACGTTTTAGCGTATCGCGCACATGCACGCTTGGTTTGCAACGCGGGTTTCTAGTTTGACCTTAATATTGCGTTTTTGGTAGATTTGAGCTTATGTGTGATATATTGTGTAATTCTAGGTTCGCAGGCGAGTGAGACGGACGCTGCGAAGAAGGGGAAGCAAGTCGTCGGCTACACTTAGCACGACACTTCGGTGAGTAGATTAACATCTACGGGGATATCGCCCGCGTGGCGTTATGCGTCAGGGCTGATAGGACTTTATAGCTGCATATTGCATTTACCTGCATTGACTGTTCATGGATACTGTTGTTGCATACTGCATTCCCTGCTATATGTATGAAAACATAGAATTGAAAGAACACCGCACTATTACTAACGGTTCATGTTGCACGAGCACTAATCTGCATGTTACACACACACCGTTAGTAATTGCCATGACACACTCACTGTAGAATTGCCATGATCATTATACTGTAGTTTATTTCACATAAGATTCGATATGATTTTCATAGAAATTGGAAGCCGCATGCTGTCTTGAAAACTGAAACTATCTTAAGAAAAGCGGTTTCTCCCTTGTACCTATATTATGACTTGATGTACATAGCATATCGTATTTGATCTACTCGTTGGTGTTGGATTTTTATGTGATTTCTGGTTTTGAGGACCATGGAATTATTTAAGAAAAGATGCACTATTTGAAAACCCGGTTCCTCATGATATGATATTTTGGTGCGTCCACCACGCGTTTTCTCGGTGCTGAGACGTGTGCTTGAAACCCGATTCGTGGAGTGGATGATCCGTTTGCGGGTTCGTGGTGGACCCGGTATGGTTCCCCTCGGCAAGATGATCGATGGACTTTGTCGATTGAGCCTGGAGGTGGGAGAGTACCTACCGGTGATTGGTGGGAACTGACGGTTTTCCGGAGGATACTGACCAGAGTCGAGAGATGGATGCGGGATGATCCGTACTGCCGGGGCCGAGGGCCGATACCGCAGACGGAGCCCGTGGGCTGATCCAGACTTACAGAGCCCGATGTATGAGGATTTGCGTGTTGATGCTGGACACGAGTATTTATGATATTTTGGGTGCCGATGTTGGGCACTCGTGATTCTCAGAGATTTGCAGGATTTGAGGGCCGAGGAGAGTGCCGGCGCCTGAGTTTATTTGGGATTTGGGTGCAGCTTTGGGCACCGATTATTTTTCCACGATTGATATTTCGTGTAGATGTTGTTTATCCCATGCTCAGCAGTGATTATCATGTATCTCATCCTGTAGTTATTTTACCTGACAGAGCATTTGCATGATTATTGCACTTACTGCTTGTCGCATATAGATTTACCTGCTGGCATATGATAGCGTAGCGCAGTACGTGCAAGCTCGTGACTACCCTTATATGTTATCTCTATTCACGAGTTGGCAACTCACCCCCGTTGTGCCACAGTATTTGCAGGTTGCCCCTCAGAGTAGTCGCGGCAGGCTGCCTTTATTCATCTTTTGGCTACAGATACCACTACAGCTGGTGCGAGAGCTATTTTGCTATTAGGTGGGTTGTGGTATCTGGTTACTTTATTGTACACACTTTTGTATCTAGTATTCTCCATCTACCATATATGTACTGGACTTAGTGAAAGTGTGAGGACGATGATATATATTTTTGTTTTCTGGTGTCGAGCTCGTGGGAGCCGACTATTATATATTGCAGTTTATTATGTTGTGATGTTTACTTATTGCTCATTCTTTTCTACGGCGTCGTATATTACTTTTATGGTGATGGTTTCCGCTGTTGGGCGTGATTGTTCCCGTTGCGGATGCTTTATTTCATTATATATCATTTTCACTTATATCCTGTTTTATCCCCGATTTCGGGGTTACTTTTACAAAGGAAATGCTGCCAAAATTATATTAAGGATAATTAAATTTTAAAAAGAACTTCATTGAGCTATTACGGTTTTCTAAATGTTTTAATTGAATGTTTTCAACACTCACTACTTTTAAATGGTTTTGATTTCTGGGTTCGGCTTACTTAGTCGCGTTACGCCAGTAGACGTTGCGTGGTTAAGTGCCGGTCATGATTCGAAATATTCGGGTCGTGACAAAGTTGGTATCAGAGCGCAGGTTTTACCTTTCGGAGTGTAGGATTACCTGGTATGATGGAGTAGGTAGCTGAAGCAGAGTGGCGTAGCGTGCGTATGTTCCGCGGCATACTCACGACACGGTACTCCGCCCAAGCGACCTTAGGACCTATTGATTTAAATTACTTTTGAGTATATACATTCTTGTGATTCGATTTCTGCATCCTTATCGAATCCTATTTTCCTTTCAGCCATTTTGCCGCCAAAGACTACGAGGGCGCAGAGAGCGGCCGCGAGGGCTGAGATTCGAGTTGATTCATCTGAGACGAGGACTGATCCGGGCAGTACACCGGTTGTACCCGAGCAGGTTGTTCCTCCCGTGACAGATTAGATTGCCATGTTAGGGGCTGGTATGTAGGAGATGCGCCAGACGGTGGGATCCAGTATGGAGGAGATGCGTCAGATGATGGGATCTCTAGTAGAGACACTTCGAGCGCAGCGAGCAGAGGTAGTTCCACCCGTTACAGAGACCGCGGTGGTACCCACAGTACAGGCAGTTGCCCTTGCAGCTACAGAGGTTATCTCGGTATCGCTATAAGAGTTTATGAGGCTGAAGCCTCCGGTTTTCACAGGCACCGATGCAGCCGAGGATCCACAGTCCTTCATTGATAGGATGGCTCGGATATGTCGTTCCCTCAGATGCGCATATGCGAGATTGGTTGAGTTCACGAGCTTTCGCCTGGAAGGTCTTGCGCAGAAATGGTGTGAATCAGTCGAGAAGGGTAGAGCAGCAGGTCTTCCTCCTATGACCTGGACAGAGTTCGTGGCGCTATTCCTTGCCCGCTTTCTCCCACTGAGTGTCAGAGATGCTAGAGCACGCAGGTTCAAGTCCTTACGCCAGACTCCGGAGATGTCAGTGGCAGAGTATGATGTGCTGTTCACAGAGCTATCTATCTATCCCCCGTATCTAGTGGCTACCGAGGAGTTGCGAGTCAAGAGATTTGTTCGAGGCTTGCTTACACCACTGTTCCTTGCGATCAGCGCGCAGCACTACGAGACATATGCAGCAGCGGTAGATGCAACTCTATTAGTCGAGGAGCGCTTTGCTGGGACTTCGGTAGTTCCAGAACCGAAGAGAGTTCGTACTGGTATAGCAGCACGGAGACAGACATTCAGACGCCGCGACAGGTATCGTTCAGGTACGAGGAGTGGCAGAGATTCGGGACGAGGCCAGATGTTTAGTTCGTATCCACGGGAGAGTTAGCAGTCGTCGCGAGGTTGCTATAGATGCGGCAGTTTACTTGACCTCGTCAGAGATTGTCCTGAGATACACCGGAAGGAGACAGCAGCACCGCATGTCACCTTACCACCTTCACCACCCCAGAGGGCGTTGCCTGTTGTTCCTACTGTTACTCCGCGTCAGACTCATATACAGAGAGGTCGTGGGCGTGGAGGAGTTGCTCAGAGAGGACGGGATGACCGAGGCAGAGGACAGTCTGTCACAGGTGGAGGGCAGGCATGAGTTTTTGCTTTGACGCATCAGGACACGCAGGCGTCCAATGCGGTGGTCTCAGGTATCCTTCCAGTATGTTCTGTTGATGCACACGTATTGTTCGATCCTGGATCCACGCACTCGTACGTATCTACACACGTCGTGCCGAGTTTGGGTAGAGAGTCCGGTTTGCTTGATCAGCCGCTTGTTGTGACTACTCCTGTGGGAGAGTCGTTTATTGCTAGGCACGTGTTCCGATCCTGTACCGTATGTATTGGCGAGAGAGAGTTGCCTGTCGATTTGATCCTTCTTGAGATGTTGGACTTCGACGTTCTTTTGGGCATGGATTGGTTAGCCACGTGCTATGCTTCTGTGGACTGCCGTGAGAAGAAAGTTAGATTTTGTTTTCCCGGCGAGTCGGTTTTTGTTGTGTTGGGGGACCGTGGTGCCGCCCCACACTGTGTGATTTCTTCTTTTCGCGCTGGACAGCTTCTGAGGAAGGGATGTCAGGGATTTCTCGCCTATGTTTGTGATACTAGAGCTACAGAGGTTCCTCTGGATCAGGTTCCGGTTGTTAGCGAGTTCCCTGATGTGTTCCCTGACGAGCTTCCTGGGCTACCGCCCGAGCGCGACATTTTTTTCTGTATTGATTTGGTTCCTGGCACGGGGCCTATTTCCATACCGCCTTATCGGATGGCCCCGACGGAACTTAGAGAATTGAAGGGCCAGTTGCAAGATTTGCTGGATAAGGGACTTATTCGACCCAGTGTTTCTCCTTGGAGTGCTCCAATCCTGTTCGTCAAGAAGAAGGACGGCAGTTTGCGTCTGTGTATCGACTATCGCCAGCTGAACAGGGTTACAGTACGGAACAGATATCCTTTTCCACGTATCGATGATTTGTTCGACCAGTTTCAGGGGGCAGGATACTTTTCGAGGATCGATTTGCGATCAGGCTATCATCAGCTGCGGGTTCGACAGGAGGACATTCCTAGGACGGCTTTCCGCACGCGCTACGGCCATTACGAGTTTTTGGTGATATCGTTCTGACTCACCAATGCGCCAGAAGCATTCATGGATTTGATGAACCGTATTTTCCGGCCGTATCTTGATCTGTTCATCATTGTATTCATTGACGATATTCTGGTGTATTCTCGGAGTAGATGTAAGTCCACGTTGCCCATCCCGGTGCTTGCGGGGAGGCGGAAAACGGAATAAAAATCGGATTTTTATGAGCTTAGGCAACATGGACTATAGCTTGAAGGATCTTTGCTAAACAAAAACTTACTAAAGCTAAATAGAAACTAGCTAAGTGCTAGAAAGGTTATACCTTGGGCTTTATGTTCTTTTCTCCTTGCTCCTTGGAGTAGTGGAAGGAGGTCTCCTTGTCGTCTTCTCCCGTCAAAGAAAGATCCACCCGAAAGCCTCAACCTTTGGCTTCAAATCCAAGCTAGAAGTAACTAGGGTTCAAGAAGTGCTAGTCCTTCAACCCTAGATGAGAGTAGAGATGATCAAGAGAGAGTTTTTCTCAAGCTCAAGTGTTTCTCAACACATGAGAGGGGAGAGCTTGAGGGAGAGGAAGAACAAGAGAGAGAAATGAAATGATAGAATGAGAATAGAATAAACCATTCTCACAACTATATGTGTATTATTTTAATTAGATAATTAGTAAGATAATTGTCATGGTTAATCATGACATGACCATTATCATTTCAATTTTCAAGGATCAAAAAGCATCTTCCAAAAGAAATGATTATGGTCAAAGTGTCAACCTAGGTCAACAAGTCAAGGAGGTCAAATGGTCAACAACCATAACCATGCACAATTATTAAACTAATATCAATTAACTATAATACACACATAAGCATTAGGGTTAACAAAATGACAATAGCCATTAACCCTAATCAAAGTCCTCTCCCTCTGTCTCAAGCAACTGTGCATACGCACCCGCATTCATGATCCGAGGAACACGAATACAATGAGAAAAACCAATCCCAAATCATATACTAGTATTCGGCTTAAACCAAAGCCCGCTAGTATAAACTGTCCGGACAGCAAACGTGCACAAGTGCGCGGATGTGAACGAACCCTGTCGCAAAACCATGCGACCTCTACTCATTTTGCCTAAAGGAGAATAGCTCTCTATGTGGGACTCTAAAGACTCGACACTACGCTGGCAGTGGGTTTAACCACAGACCGCAAGCGGCACTAGCTGTACGTAACGGTCCCCAGGTAGATGTCGATAAGAAGACTGACGAGGTGAACCCCATATGAACTCCTACCGAGCCTGTATGTGACAATCTCCGTACAGTCCGGTCTGTTCGTCTGATACATCGCATGGCGGGCCTAGGGGGCGGTGAACGTCAGTCCCCTAATAGCGGTACAAGTCGTGTCGGAGTGTAGCCCAGAACACCCTGAGATAACACTGGAAACCTACCAGTATATCTCGCTTGCCCTGGCCAGGGACTACTCGTATAATGGCTCTCCTGGACACAGTGCGATGTCAACCTCCAATACCGGGAGAGACGAATCCTGTCTAACCGTCACTGCTTCCAAGTGCTTCGGGACTGCACCCAAAAACTACCTGTTTGCACGACTCCTTTGAGCCGTGGTAGGGTAGTAATCAAAGTGCAGTGGGAACACACTCGATGCGAAGTGACAGTGTCAAGTCAGCGGTCTAAGCTGTACTCATGTCACCTGGGAACTGATAACTGACGATAGGTATAATACCAACCAACAGTTCCCGACGAGTCCTGTCCTGTGTACCCGTAACCTAACGAGCACCTGCTTACTATCTCAAGTACGACGTACTGACGGCTGTGGGACAGACCGTCTCCCACACTGGGATGAGAAGCGCATACGCTAGTCTACTCCGGAGTATCTATGCCCTGTCTCGATAGTCCAACGACTAGGGACCTGTATAAGGATGTGCTTATAGATCACCCAGCTCCCACGAGTGTGAGCGCCATCACCACGCTGGTAATCAAGCAAAGATCCTAAGGGCTCTACTAATATGTATATCAGCGATATGCTAAAAGAAACACATGCACATATTAAAGTAGAGGCAAACCAAGTAGCATACTACCATTTCGAGAAAGATTGTATATACAACTGTGAATATCCCAAGCTTCCATCAAGTAATATACAAACTAGTATGATACAGTAATGGCCTCTAGGGCATATACACTAACAGTAGAGAGGAGCACGAGCAGCACCTGCGGATTACACTGCAGACCTTGAGAGAGCATCAGCTTTTCGCCAAATTCTCCAAGTATGCTTTCTGGCTGGACAGCGTAGACTTCTTGGGGCACGTGATTTCACGAGACGGTATATGTGTAGACCCGAGGAAGATCGAGGCCGTTCGGAGTTGGCCCAGACCCACATCAGTTACGGAGATTCGCAGCTTTCTAGGGCTGGCCGGCTACTACCGGCGATTTGTGCAAGATTTCTCTCGCATTGCTACACCTTTGACCGGGTTGACCTGGAAGGGAGTTCCTTTCGTTTGGACAGAGGAGTGTGAGTACAGTTTTCAGCAGTTACGAGCTCTACTGACTACAGCGCCAGTATTATCATTGCCTTCAGGGTCAGGCGGATTTGTGGTATATTGTGATGCTTCTCTAGTGGGGATAGGGTGTGTTCTGATGCAGCATGACTGGGTGATCGCGTATGCTTCACGGCAATTGAAGAAACATGAACAGAACTACCCCACTCACGATTTGGAGATGGCTGCAGTGGTCTTTGCACTTAAGATCTGGCGACATTACCTATACGGCGAGTCGTGCCAGATATTCACTGATCACAAGAACTTAAAGTATATATTTCAGCAGCAAAACCTGAACCTTAGACAGCGCCGATGGATGGAGTTAGTGAAGGACTACGACTGCGAGATCCTGTATCACCCGGGCAAGGCGAATGTAGTGGCGGATGCTTTGAGCAGGAGGCCCGGGGCTATCTTGTTTGAGCGCAGTATAGGGGCAGTCGTCGGTAGACTGGCAGACATTATGCGACAGCCGGGTACAGTTCGAGTTTACGCCGATTGGAGGACAGATTGCGCATGTTCGTGCACGCTCACAGTTGCTTGACCGTATACATGAGGCACAGCACAGTGATGACCGTTGTTCAGAGATCAGGACGCAGATGGGACAGGGCAGATTTTCCGAGTTCGTGATTGATGATCGGGGGATACTACGATTTGGGACCAGATTGTGCATACCAGATGCTGAGGCACTGCGGCGCGAGATTCTCGAGGAGGTACATCGATCGGTGTATAGTGTTCATCCAGGTTCCACCAAGATATACCACGATTTGAGAGATGTTTACTGGTGGGATGGGATGAAGGGGGACATCGCAGATTTCGTGTCGAGATGCCTGACTTGTCAGCAAGTCAAGGCTGAGCATGAGAGGCCCGCGGGAGAGCTACAGCCGTTGCCTATTCCGGAGTAGAAATGGGAACAGATTTCTATGGACTTTATTGTGGGTCTACCCAGTACTAGTCGAGGGTATGACTCCATCTGGGTGATCGTGGATCGTTTGACGAAAGCGGCTCACTTCCTACCGGTGAAGACGACTTTCGGATTTGCTCAATATGCCCAGATTTACATTGATGAGATTGTACGACTGCACGGAGTTCTGACATATATCATGTCCGACAGGGGCACCCAGTTTACCAGCCGACTATGGCAGAGGCTTCAGGAGGCTTTGGGCACCCGCTTGAGTTTCAGCATAGCATTTCATCCGCAGACCGACGGACAGTCAGAGCAGACTATTCAGACTCTCGAGGACATGCTCAGAGCATGCGTATTAGACTTCGGAGGTAGCTGGGATCATCATTTCCCTTAGTAGAGTTCTCCTATAACAACAGCTACCAGCAGACCATTCAGATGGCACCGTTTGAGGCTCTTTATGGGAGGAGATGTAGATCGCCCGCCTGTTGGACAGGGCTCAGTGAGAGCAGTATCTTAGGGCCGCAGATTGTGGAGGAGACGACCGCGAAGATCCAGTTGATTCGCGATAGGATGAGAGTAGCCCAGAGTAGGCAGAGATCTTATACGGACCGTCGTCGGCGCAGACTTGAGTTTTCTGTTGGTGATCATGTTTTCTTCAGGGTCTCCCCAATGAAAGGTGTGATGAGATTTGGGAAGAAGGAGAAGCTTAGTCCCAGATATGTGGGCCCCTTCGAGATCCTCGAGCGTGTTGGTGCGGTTGCGTATCGGTTAGCCCTTCTGCCTAGTTTTCCAGACGTGCACCCGGTATTTCACGTTTCGATGCTCCGCAGATATCTTTATGATCCTTCGCATGTGATTCAGCACCCGATGATCCAGCTTGAGCGCGACCTTTCCTATGTGTTAGTGTATATTCCCTAGGGGCCATTATTGTATCTTACTAGTTTGTATATTACTTAATGGAAGCTTGGGATATTCACATGTATATAACAGTCTTGCTAAACATGGTAGTATGCTACTTGGTTTTTCTATCTTAATATGTGAGTATACGTATTGATAGAGCTCTTAGGATCTTGCTTGACTACCAGCGTTGTGATGGTAGCCACACTAGTGGGGGCTGGGTAGTCTACAAGCACATCCTTATTCAGGTCCCTAGTCGTTGGATTATTGAGACAGGGCATCGATACTCCGGAGTAGACTAGTGTGTACGCTTCTCATCCTAGTTGGGGAGATGGTCTGTCCCACAGCCATCGGTACGTCGTACTGGAGATAGTATGAAGGTGCTCGTTAGATTACGGGTATACCGGACAGGACTCACAGGGAACTGTTGGTTGGTTTTATACCAGTCGTCAATGAACAGTTCCCAGGTGACATGAGTACAGCATAGTCCGCAGACTTGACACTGCTACTTCGCCTCGAGTGTGTCCCACTGTTCTTAGATTGCTACCCTACCACGTCTCAAAGGAGTCGTGCAAACAGGTAGCAGTTGGGTGCAGTCCCGAGCACTTGGAGGCAGTGGCGGTTAGACAGGATTCGTCTCTCCCGGTATTAGGGGTTGATATCGCGCTGTGTCAGAGAGCCATTACGCAAAGTCCCTGGCCAGGGCAAGCGAGATTTGCTGGTAGGTTCCAGTAGTTTCTTAGGGTGTAATGGGCTTCGCTCCGACACGACTTATACCGCTATTAAGGGACTGACGCTTGCCGCCCCCCTAGGCCCGATATGCGACGGTCTTAGATGAATGGACCGGACTGTATGGAGATTGTCACATCAGACTCAGTAGGAGTTCGGATGGGTTTCCTCATCGGCCTTCTTATCGACATCTACCTGGGGACCGTTACGTACAGCTAGTGCCGCTTGCGGTCTGTGGTTAAACCCACTGCCAGCGTAGTAGTCGAGTCTCTAGAGTCCCACGCAGAGAGTTTCCCTACTCCAGGCGAAACGATATAGAGGTCGTATGGTTTTACGACAAGGGTTCGGACGCATACGTGTGTTTAGGCACGTACGACTTTCGGACAGTTTTTACTAGTCGGCTTTGGTTTAAGCCAGTTACTAGTATCCGGTTATTGGATTTATATAGTATAAAGTTTTTCCGTGTTTTCACGGATAGGAGGGGCGTTCTCGTAATTGCGCGAGAAGCTTCTAGAAGATGGTGACTAAGTGTTAGTGTATATGCCCTAGAGGCCATTACTGTATCATACTAGTATGTATATTACTTAATGGAAGCTTGGGATATTCACCTTGTATATACAATCTTGCTCAAAATAGTAGTATGCTACTTGGTTTATTTCTACTTCAATGTGTGTATGTGTTTATCTTTGTATATTGCTTATACACATTAGTGGAGCCCTTAGGATCTTTGCTTGATTACCAGCGATGTGATGGCCGTCACACTAGTGGGGCTGGGTAATCTAGAAGCACATCCTTATGCAGGTCCCTGGTCGCAGGACTATCGAGACAGGGCATCGATACTCCGGAGTAGACCAGCGCATGCGCTTCTCATCACAGTGTGGGAGACGGTCTGTCCCACAGCCGTCAGTACGTCGTACTTGAGATAGTATGCGGGTGCCCGTTAGGTTACGGGTACACTGGACAGGACTCGTCGGGAACTGACAGGTTGGTATTATACCTATCGTTAGTCATCAGTTCCCAGGTGACATGAGTACAGCTTAGTCCGCTGACTTGACACTGTCACTTCGCCTCGGGTGTGTTCCCACTGTACTTTGATCACTACCCTACCACGGCTCAAAGGAGTCGTGCAAACAGGTGGTGGTTGGGTGCAGTCCCGAAGCACTTGGAGGCAGTGACGGTTAGACAGGATTCGTCTCTCCCGGTATTGGGGGTTGACATCGCGCTGTGTCTAGGAGAGCCATTACACGAGTAGTCCCTGGCCAGGGCAAACGAGATATACTGGTAGGTTTCCAGTGTTATCTCAGGGTGTTTTGGGCTTCGCTCCGGCACGACTTGTACCGCTATTAGGGGACTGACGTTTACCGCCCCCTAGGCCCGCCATGCGAAGTATCAGACGAACAGACCGGACTGTACGGAGAATGTCACACTCAGGCTCAGTAGGAGTTCAGATGGGTTTCGCCTCGTCGGTCTTCTTATCGGCATTACCTGGGGACCGTTACGCACAGCTAGTGCCGCTTGCGGTCTGTGGTTAAACCCACTGCCAGCGTAGTGTCGAGTCTTTAGAGTCCCACACAGAAAGCTTTTCGCCTTTAGGCAAAAGAGTAGAGGTCGCATGGTATTGCGACAGGTCGCATGGTTTTGCGACAGGGTTCGGTCACATCCGTGCATTTGTGCACGTACAGTGTCCGGACAGTTTACACTAGCGGGCTTTGGTTTAAGCCAGATCCTAGTGTACCATATGGGATTGGATTTATCCAGTTTGCATTCGTGTTCCTCGGAACGCGGATGCGGGTGTGTATGCACAGTTGACAGGGAGGCACAGACAGCGGATTCTCATTAGGGTTGTTGACAGTTGACCGTTGACTTTTTGACTTTTTGCTCAACCCTAATGAGAATATGATATGTGATTAACTATTATATTAATTAAGTATTATGGTGATATGGTTGTTGACTTGTTGACTTTTGTTGACTTGTTGACTTTGTTGACTTGTTGACTTTTGTTGACTTGTTGACCGGTTGACTAGGCTTGACTAGTTGACCATCATGATAACCATGGTTATCATTTCATGCCAAAGACTTTTTCTTGCTTATTCATTTGAGTAAAATGAGTGCATGACATGATAAGGTTATGGTTGCTTCCTACCATCACATAAGACTTTTTGATATGATGAGTTATCATTTCTTTTGGATTATGAGAGGGTGAGAGACAAAAGAGTTGCTCATTCTTTCTTGCTCATTCTCTCTCTTGTTCTTGAGCTCTCCTCTTGCTCTCACCCTCAACCTCTTGCTCCCTCTCTTGATCTATGGTTCTCTTGTCTCATGAGTTGAGAATCAAGAACCATAGATAAAATCCCATTCTAAATCATCTCTACTCATTCTAGTTCACTAGGTTTAGCAAACCAAGTGAACTAGTTTCTTCAAAGAACGAAGAAGGAGCTAAAGGTTGGAGCTTTCAAGTGGATCTATCTTCGGCGTACGGAGACGACGAGAAGGAGCCATCGGACCACCACCGGAGCTTGAAGAGAAGGAGTTCAAGAAAAGCTAGGTATAACCATCTTCAACCGAGTAGCTAAATCTCTTTAGCTTAGTATGCTAGTTTTAGTTTAGGTAAAGATCCCGACCTAGCATAGTCCATGTTGCCTCTTGCGTTAAAATTTTGATTTTATACCGTTTCCGCCTCCCCGTAAGAACCGGGGGTCGCAACGTGGACTTACAGTGGTATCAGAGCCTAACTAAACTTAAACTAGCTTGGTAGTGAAGTGTAACGAAGTTCGGAACCGGAAAAATCCAAAAACCAAACTTTTACAAAAACTGAGTTTCTGTTGAAATTTTTTCTGGTCAAAATGAAAAACTTTATACTCCTAAATTCGGCTCAGGGTTTTGTTAGAACACCCATGAAAAACGGTCCACTAATTCGTTCAAACCGCCGCGCTTCCGCCGCACTAGGTAGGCATGTGCCGCGGAAGCGCCGCGGTTTGTCGTCTTCTGTGCGCCATTTTTCGTGCAGTGTGTGTCTGTGTTGGTTTTGGGATTTTTGAGATATATTATATGTGCCCAGATTTTCCAGAAAAGAAATTTCCTTTTGGGGTCCTATAATTCCGTATTTTTCCGAACTTCACTACACTTTGACTATGATGGTTATATCTGTGATGTTTGCATGTATTGAACGTCGGCTAATCGCTATAAGTCGATTAGTCGGGGTTATACATGATCTGTAATGTGCTGGAATGTGTATATAAATATGTTGGATTGTCGCGGGTGAATAGCCGGGGGTTGTGAGACGAGAGTTTTCTTTTCTTGCAATTCATGTAAATTTGTAAATTGATGTAATAATTATTTGTATGGCCGCACAACCGGGTCGGGGTTGTAGCCGTCATTGTGTAATTTCTTTTTACTGTTTTTGCTCCTAGGATAGACCCATGGAGGGGTGCACAAACTACCGGGTATGCCGAAGTGTCGAGTGGCCTACTCATGGAGATGAGGGAGGTTGCTACGCTTCGGGTACTTGGCGGGTAGTTTGCCGCACCCGTAGGGGTCTTGGGTGGGGTATTGGCTATTCACCGTGACCGTGTAATCTGTTTTTGTTACAGGCTCGTACAAATTACAGATTCCTAGTATATCCAATGTATTTATCTGTGATCTGAAATGTCTATCATTGCTTTCTATTTAGGCGTTGCTTATGTTTTACAGACGCGCTAGCCCAGCCCCCGCTCTGTCGTTAGTTAAGTAACCTAACGGGTAATGACGGGGCCCAGTGGCGAATGCGAATGGCATAAGCGTACGTCATATTTTGGTTGTTTTCTGCAATGGTAGGATTAAATGATGGGACGCATTAAAAGTACTAATGCAAGAATATCACGCATTAAAAGAACTAATGCAAGATAATAAACCAAGTTAAAGTCGTTGGAACACTTTCGAAAAACCACTCGGTTCTTTTCAAAACAAACTTTTAAAATGCGGAGTTTGAGCCACTCCATTTAAAAGCTATCTCGTTCCATCGATTAAATCAAGTTCACTACGTTCACGGTTTTGCCAAAACCATTCGTAGCCCTCCGTCGTTTCGCATGAATAGTCAATAGTATTCAAGCTGTGTATGTTGGCCAAAGTCAAGGCACAGTGATTGGTAGCTATTGGGTGTTCATGTGTAGCATAGATAGATGCGTTGGTTTGGGACAGTCGTACTGCCATTTTGGCCAAAGTCAAGGGTAGATACGGATGGATCCAAATTAACCTGGATAATGATGGGTAGAACTTGACATGTGACTTATGATATTTTGGCCAAAGTCAAGGTCATAAGAGCATGGGGCAAAAATCCACATCGGGAGTTTCATAAGTACTGAAACTTGCTAGATTTGCATACCATTTGGAGTGTGATGATTCTGGTAGGATTCCTTCAGTTTCGTCACGCAATGATATTTGGATCCCGATCCTACTGTGAATATATGCTACTCCTCGGGAAATTTCTCGCTTAACGATCAATGCTATAAACCTAGTAGGTGCCTAGAAAGGTGTTAGCGGGGCTACGCCCCCAGGGAAAAGAGGTTATCTAATTAAGGAACTTCGCGAAAGCGTTGGAAAACCTCCCTCGAAGTACCGACACCAGCCTGGCCGAACGGTTAAGCAAGTATTGTACGGTGGGATTGATCCTGACTAATTCTTCCTTTATGGTTTGAGGAGGGATTCGAAAAACAGTGGGAGCCATCCTGTTTAGACAAACTAAAAACCACTCTAAACTTGCAAGAGCATCATGCTGAGTGTTTCTTCTTCTCTCCAAATTGCAGCGACCAATCAACATGACTGGACTTAAGTTACTCCTAGATAAAAACAAACTGACAGGGCCAAACTACAAAGATTGGCTCAGGAATGTCAAGATAGCAATCACTTATGACAAGCTGGGGTATCTTCTTACCACTAAAGCTCCCCCTGTCCCTGGTCCAACTTCCAGCGTCGCGGATAAGGAAATCCGCAAGACTTGGGAGATTGATAGCGCGAAGGCCAAGTGCCTCTTGCTTGCCTCGATGGACAACGAACATCAGAGGAGGCATGAGAATATGGACATGGAATCCATATTGCTCCATACAAAAGAACTGTATGGAGAGCAATCTCGTATCGCAAGATACGAAGCGTCGAGAAAGTTATTTTCGACAAGAATGGCCGTCGGATCATCAGTAGCCGAGCACGTGCTAAAGATGATCGGCTACATTGAGGAGCTCGCTGACCTAGGGATCACATTGGAGAGTGAGCTATATACAGATATAGTTCTCCAGTCCCTTCCTTCCACTTACGCCCAGTTCATACTGAACTTCAACCTACAAGAAAAAGAGGTTGAACTATCAGAGCTCCTCAACATGCTGAGGAGCGCAGAGGGCACCCTACAGAAAGGTAGGGATACATCCACTTTGTTTGTAGGAGGATCATCTTCTTCTAGGTCCAAGGCGAAAGCCAAGGGAAAGAAGAAGAAGGCCCCCGCCAAACCAAGGGGCGGTGTAAGTAAAGTGGATACGAAGGGAAAGGGTAAAGCAACAAAGATAGCAGGGAAGCTTGTGGATAAGGAAGAATGCTTCTATTGTCATAAGAAAGGACACTGGAAGAATGATTGCAGGGCCTGGAAGGCCAGAACACAGGAATTAAAGCAGGTTGCAGCTTCAGCTTCAGGTGTGTATGTTATTGAAAACTGTCTTTCAATAAACTCTACTTCCTGGGTATTGGATACCGGATCAGGATCTCATATCTGTAATTCTTTGCAGGCGTTGAGAAACCGTAGGGTTTTGAAGGCAGGTGACATGACCCTCAGAGTTGCGAACGGAGCTAGCATGGATGCTAAAGCCGTGGGGGACTATCACCTGGGAATGTCAGATGGACATGTTTTGGTTTTGCGTAATTGCTTTTTTGTACCCAACGCAACTTGTAATATCATTTCTGTATCTTTAGTTTCTAAAGAAGGTTATGAATTTGCGTTTGTAAGTAATGTTGTAAACATTCACCTTAATCAAGTTTTGATTGGGTCAGGTACTTTGAGTAATGGTATATACGTGTTAAACCAACCACAGATTTTTAATGTCCAGAATACACACAAAAGAAAGTCTCCAGAAATAAATCAGACTTTCTTATGGCATTGTAGATTGGGTCACATCAATGAGAGAAGGTTGACGAAGTTACATACAGAAGGGTATTTGAATGCGTTCGAATATCAGTCGTATGCCACTTGTCAATCCTGTCTCAAAGGAAAGATGACAAAAACTCCGTTTACTGGACATGGAGCAAGAGCGAGCGAGCTCTTGGGACTCGTACACAGTGACGTATGCGGTCCAATGTCTACACATGCCCGAAGCGGACATTCTTACTTCATTACTTTTACGGATGACTTCTCAAGGTACGGTTATGTCTTCTTAATGAAACATAAGTCCGAGGCTTTTGGAAAATTCCAGGAGTATAAGAATGAAGTAGAGAAACAGACCGGCAAAAGTATTAAGATTCTAAGATCGGATCGAGGTGGAGAATACTTAAGTGCCGAATTCCTGGACTACTTAAAAGAGAACGGAATTCTCTCTCAGCTTACTCCTCCTTACACCCCGCAACATAACGGTGTATCGGAGAGACGGAACCGCACCCTATTGGATATGGTGCGGTCCATGATGGGTAACGCTGAGTTACCGCGATCATTCTGGGGATATGCGCTAGAATCAGCTGCATACCTTTTGAACCGAGTTCCCACTAAGACTGTGCCTACTACGCCATTTGAGATATGGTGTGGGAAGAGACCCCATCTTAATCATATTAAGATATGGGGAAGTCCAGCTTTTGTCAAAAAGCAGCATGCGGACAAGCTCGAGGCACGCTCAGTACTGTGCAAGTTTGTGGGATATCCAAAGAATTCCAAGGGATATTTCTTCTACTGCGAAGAGGAACAAAAAGTTCTTGTTTCTCGTCATGCCCACTTTCTAGAACACCAGTTCATAGAAAAGGAAATAAATGGGAGCGCAGTAGAACTGGAAGAGATTCCAGAACCACGGACTATTACTGAAAGTTTAGTGGAACCAGAGGGTTCGGAAGAACAGGACATTCCTACGCCGCTCCGCAGAAGTAGTAGGCAGTCTCATCCGCCCGAGAGATACTACGGTTTTCTCATAGACGGGGATAGAGAGGATTGCATCATAGATTATGATGAGCCTACTAGCTTCCAGCAGGCCGTTCAGAGCGTTGACTCAGTGAAATGGCTGGATGCAATGCGGACCGAAATGGAGTCCATGTACACCAACAAGGTATGGACGTTGGACATTGCTCCAGACGGGGTAAAACCCGTAGGATGCAAGTGGATCTTCAAAAGGAAGATTGGTGTAGATGGACAGGTTGAGACCTATAAAGCTAGGCTGGTAGCAAAGGGTTTTCGTCAGAGACCTGGCTTGGACTATGACGAAACCTTTTCTCCAGTAGCCATGCTGAAATCCATTCGGATCCTTCTTGCCATTGCTGCTTTCCACGATTATGAGATTTGGCAAATGGACGTAAAGACAGCTTTTCTAAATGGAAATTTAGAGGAGTGTGTCTATATGGACCAGCCAGAAGGTTTCGTTCAGAGTGGGAGCAGCGGAAAGGTGTGCAAGTTGCTTAAGTCTATCTATGGACTAAAGCAGGCATCGCGGAGTTGGAACATCTGCTTTGATGAGACGGTCAAAGAATTTGGCTTTATCAAAAATCCAGATGAACCATGCATCTATAGTAGATTTGTAGCGAGAACTGCAGTATTCCTCGTTTTATACGTGGATGACATTCTCTTAATAGGAAATGACATTCCTATGCTACAATCTGTCAAGGGGTTCTTGTCACACAGGTTCTCCATGAAAGACCTGGGTGATGCCTCATACATTCTGGGTATCCGGATCTACCGTGACAGATCCAAGAGGATATTAGGACTTTCACAGTCCAGGTACATCGACACCATACTGAAGAGATTCAGTATGGAAGATTCCAAGCGCGGTAACCTACCGGCTTGTCACGGGATCACCCTCTCTAAAGAGATGTCTCCCAAGACTGATTTGGAGAGGGATCGCATGTCTATTATACCCTACGCTTCTGCGGTAGGCTCTATAATGTATGCGATGTTATGTACCAGACCGGATGTAGCTTATGCACTGAGTGTGGTAAGCCGGTATCAGTCTAACCCTGGGGAGAAACATTGGATAGCGGTAAAGAACATTCTCAAGTACCTGAGAAGGACTAAGGAGATGTTCTTGGTGTATGGCGGAAAGGACCTCCAGATCGAGGCCTTTGCTGACTCCAGCTTCCAGAGTGACAAGGATGATTCCAAGTCCATGTCGGGTTTTGTCTTCACCCTCAATGGAGGGGCGGTGTGTTGGAAGAGTTCCAAACAGGAAACCGTTGCAGACTCGACGATGGAAGCGGAATACATCGCTGCATCAGATGCCGCAAAAGAAGCTGTCTGGATGAGGAAGTTCTTGAAAGAACTTCAGGTGGTTCCGTCCATTGTTGATCCAATACCTCTGTATTGCGACAACAACGGGGCTATAGCTTTAGCGAAGGAACCCAGGTCCCATCAGAGATCCAGGCACATCTTGAGGCGGTATCACCTGATCAGGGAGATCGTGGATCGCCAGGAGATCGAGGTTCGGAGAGTCGCTTCAGAAGACAACACTGCAGATCCATTCACCAAGGCCCTACCCCAGACTCAGTTCGAGCGGCTGATCGAGATGATAGGTCTTCGATACGCCAGTACATGGCCTTAGTGCAAGTGGGAGATTGTTAGTGTATATGCCCTAGAGGCCATTACTGTATCATACTAGTATGTATATTACTTAATGGAAGCTTGGGATATTCACCTTGTATATACAATCTTGCTCAAAATAGTAGTATGCTACTTGGTTTATTTCTACTTCAATGTGTGTATGTGTTTATCTTTGTATATTGCTTATACACATTAGTGGAGCCCTTAGGATCTTTGCTTGATTACCAGCGATGTGATGGCCGTCACACTAGTGGGGCTGGGTAATCTAGAAGCACATCCTTATGCAGGTCCCTGGTCGCAGGACTATCGAGACAGGGCATCGATACTCCGGAGTAGACCAGCGCATGCGCTTCTCATCACAGTGTGGGAGACGGTCTGTCCCACAGCCGTCAGTACGTCGTACTTGAGATAGTATGCGGGTGCCCGTTAGGTTACGGGTACACTGGACAGGACTCGTCGGGAACTGACAGGTTGGTATTATACCTATCGTCAGTCATCAGTTCCCAGGTGACATGAGTACAGCTTAGTCCGCTGACTTGACACTGTCACTTCGCCTCGGGTGTGTTCCCACTGTACTTTGATCACTACCCTACCACGGCTCAAAGGAGTCGTGCAAACAGGTGGTGGTTGGGTGCAGTCCCGAAGCACTTGGAGGCAGTGACGGTTAGACAGGATTCGTCTCTCCCGGTATTGGGGGTTGACATCGCGCTGTGTCTAGGAGAGCCATTACACGAGTAGTCCCTGGCCAGGGCAAACGAGATATACTGGTAGGTTTCCAGTGTTATCTCAGGGTGTTTTGGGCTTCGCTCCGGCACGACTTGTACCGCTATTAGGGGACTGACGTTTACCGCCCCCTAGGCCCGCCATGCGAAGTATCAGACGAACAGACCGGACTGTACGGAGAATGTCACACTCAGGCTCAGTAGGAGTTCAGATGGGTTTCGCCTCGTCGGTCTTCTTATCGGCATTACCTGGGGACCGTTACGCACAGCTAGTGCCGCTTGCGGTCTGTGGTTAAACCCACTGCCAGCGTAGTGTCGAGTCTTTAGAGTCCCACACAGAAAGCTTTTCGCCTTTAGGCAAAAGAGTAGAGGTCGCATGGTATTGCGACAGGTCGCATGGTTTTGCGACAGGGTTCGGTCACATCCGTGCATTTGTGCACGTACAGTGTCCGGACAGTTTACACTAGCGGGCTTTGGTTTAAGCCAGATCCTAGTGTACCATATGGGATTGGATTTATCCAGTTTGCATTCGTGTTCCTCGGAACGCGGATGCGGGTGTGTATGCACAGTTGACAGGGAGGCACAGACAGCGGATTCTCATTAGGGTTGTTGACAGTTGACCGTTGACTTTTTGACTTTTTGCTCAACCCTAATGAGAATATGATATGTGATTAACTATTATATTAATTAAGTATTATGGTGATATGGTTGTTGACTTGTTGACTTTTGTTGACTTGTTGACTTTGTTGACTTGTTGACTTTTGTTGACTTGTTGACCGGTTGACTAGGCTTGACTAGTTGACCATCATGATAACCATGGTTATCATTTCATGCCAAAGACTTTTTCTTGCTTATTCATTTGAGTAAAATGAGTGCATGACATGATAAGGTTATGGTTGCTTCCTACCATCACATAAGACTTTTTGATATGATGAGTTATCATTTCTTTTGGATTATGAGAGGGTGAGAGACAAAAGAGTTGCTCATTCTTTCTTGCTCATTCTCTCTCTTGTTCTTGAGCTCTCCTCTTGCTCTCACCCTCAACCTCTTGCTCCCTCTCTTGATCTATGGTTCTCTTGTCTCATGAGTTGAGAATCAAGAACCATAGATAAAATCCCATTCTAAATCATCTCTACTCATTCTAGTTCACTAGGTTTAGCAAACCAAGTGAACTAGTTTCTTCAAAGAACGAAGAAGGAGCTAAAGGTTGGAGCTTTCAAGTGGATCTATCTTCGGCGTACGGAGACGACGAGAAGGAGCCATCGGACCACCACCGGAGCTTGAAGAGAAGGAGTTCAAGAAAAGCTAGGTATAACCATCTTCAACCGAGTAGCTAAATCTCTTTAGCTTAGTATGCTAGTTTTAGTTTAGGTAAAGATCCCGACCTAGCATAGTCCATGTTGCCTCTTGCGTTAAAATTTTGATTTTATACCGTTTCCGCCTCCCCGTAAGAACCGGGGGTCGCAACGTGGACTTACACTAAGGAGGTTAAGGTGGCATATACATTTAATGAGATTAGTGAGTCATATGGATGATTCATCCATGTCATTAATGCATCATAAATGCTTAATGACTCATGAAGATGAATCACCATTAGATATTTATCAAGCATGGTTGTAAATCATTTTCTTTTCTTTTCTTGAAAAACAATAATGCTTGATATATATTATGATAACTCATTTTCTCATTTCATTATTATGTTCATCTTCTCTCTTCTCAAGCTCTCTCTCTCTTCAAACCCTAATCCTCCCCTCTCATGTGTTGAGTACAAGGATTAGTTAGACTACTTAATCCATAACCATACTCTATTTCATCTAGGTACTTTGATTAGCACTTAAAGATACCTAGTTGCCTCAAGTTTAGAGGCAAAGCTTGGAGTTTAGCTCTCGTGGTGGATCGTCTACTACTTGGAGAAGGCCGAGGAGGAGGTGGAGTTCGTAAAGAC
Organism: Agapanthus africanus; assembly: GCA_030015575.1. Lineage (NCBI taxonomy): Eukaryota > Viridiplantae > Streptophyta > Magnoliopsida > Asparagales > Amaryllidaceae > Agapanthus > Agapanthus africanus. The sequence continues at coordinate 478,286,564 of JASDDO010000022.1, read as the reverse complement.
GAAGGACACGGTTCTTTAGGTATAATCCCTTTACATAGTAGTTGTTAACTTCTATGTTTGATGTTAGTTATCGTTTAGCTTCGATTCATGCGGTTAGTCGATGTTTATGCAAAGAACAAGATCGTTTTTCATATTTCCGCCTCCCCGCTAGTCGTGGGGTGTTGTACATCGACTTACAGTGGTATCAAAGCCTCGCTAAATAATAAATAACTCACTTGCAAAATTGTATGAATTTCGAACGGAAAAAGCAAAACCGGAAAACCCCGATATCATGAGTTTCTGTCGATTTTTAAATGAAGTCCAAAAAATTTTCAGGCAGGTTCAGAAAGCCCGAAATGATAGTATTAGAACACCCAAGAAAACCGGGCTCATGAATCGGCTAAAGCGCAGCGGAACCGCGGCGGATCCCACCGATCCGCCGCGATTTCGCCGCCGAGTTGCTGATTCATCTGCCCAATTTTCCTGTGTTGGTTCTCTATGATATTTGGGATTTTCTGGAAATTTTTAATTTTTGCTCAGGTTTCAGATTTACAGAGAAGTATTGGAGCAAAATTAAATGTGTTTAATCGATCGAAATTATACGGTATTTGCTTGTTGGATTATATCTGTGTTTGTATAATGTGTTCGTAAACCTCCCCTAACTGCTAGTATGTCGGTTGGCAGGGGGTTGCACATTTCTGTAATGGTTTTTACTGTTTGAGGATATGAACTGTGTTGGACTGTTGTGATGTATAGCCGGGGTTATGTGATGGGTTATTATTTAATTCATTTGATGTAAATGTAATTTGTTGTAATATTATTTTGCGGGGCACATCCAGGTTGCGGTTGTAGCCACCGTTGTATTATTTCATTTTACTGTTTTTGCTCCTAGGACAGACCCAAGGTGGGGTGCACAAACTGCCGGGCGGGTAGTTTGCCGTACCCGTAGGGGTCTTGGGTGGGGTAATGGCTATTCATCACAACTATGTAATCCGTCTTTTGTTGGAGGCTCAAAACAAACACGGATTGCTTGTAAATCCAATAAAGTTCATCTGTGATCTGGAATGCCTATTATTGCGTCTGACGAATGTACAATATCTATATATGATAGCTATTTCGACGTCACTTATGTTTTACACCCGCGCTAGCCCAGCCCCCGCTCTGTCGTTAGTTAAGTAACCTAACGGGTAATGACGGGACCCCGTGGCGAATGCGGATGGCATAAGAGGACGTTGTATTTTCGTTGTTTTCTGCAATGATAGGTTAATGATGGGACGCATTATTTATAATGCAAAGAAAATAAACCAAAAGTTTAATCGTTGGAACAATTTAAAAGAAACCACTCGGTTAATTTAAAAAAAATCAGATTTTTTTAAATGCGGAGCTTTAACCACTCCTTTTAAAAGCTATCAGGTTCTTTCGGTTATATCAAGTTCACTACGTTCACGGTTTCGCCAAAACCATTTGTAGCCCTCCGTCATTTCATTTGGGTATTCAGTAGTATTCAAGCTATGCATTTTGGCCAAAGTCAAGGCATAGTGTTTGGTAGCTGCTGGGTTTTCATTTGTTGCATAAGATAGATGAGTTGGTTTGGGACAGTCGTATTATCATTTGACCAAAGTCAGGGGTATATACGGATGGGTTCAAATTGACAAGATAATGACGGGTAGAACTTAACATGTGACTTATGACATTTTGACCAAAGCCAAGGTCATAAGAGCATGGGGCAAAAACTTATATCGGGAATTTCTAAAGAAACTGAAATTTGCAAAGAGATGCATACCAATTGGAGTTTGATGAATGTTGGTAGCATTCCTTCAACATTATCATACGATGATATTTGGATCCCGATCCTACTGTGAGTATATGCTACTCATCAGGATATTCGTCACTTAACGATAAATGCTATAAACCAAGTAGGTGTCAAGAAAGGTGTCAGTAGGGTTACGCCCCCAGAGAAAAGAGGTTATTTAATTAAGGAACTTCGCGAAAGCGTTGGAAAACCTCCCTCGAAGTACCGACACCAGCCTGGCTGAACGGTTAAGCAAGTATTGTACAGTGAGAATAGTCCTGGCTAATTCTTCTTTTATGGTTTGAGGAAGAATTCAAGAAACCGTGGGAGCCATCCAGTTTAGATAAACTAAAAACCACTCTAAACTTGCAAGAGCATAATGCTAAAGAGTTTTCTTCTCTCTCTCCTAATTGCAGCGACCCTGAAAATGACTGGACTTAAGTTACTTTTAGAGAAAAATATACTGACAGGGCCAAACTATAAAGATTGGCTGCGGAATGTCAAAATGGCTTTGACCTATGACAAATTGGGGTACGTCCTCACCGCTACGGCACCTGCTGTCCCTGGTCCCAAATCCAGTAATGCGGATAAGGAATTCCGCAAAACCTGGGATTTCGATTAAGCGAAAGCCAAGTGTATCGTGCTTGCCTCGATGAACAATGAACATCAGAGGAGGCACGAGGATATGGAACTAGATGCCATATTTCTCCATACAAAGGAACTTTATGGAGAGCAATCTCGTATAGCAAGATACGAGACCTCTAAGAACTTGTTTCGAGCGAGGTTGGCTGTCGGGTCATCGGTAGGAGAACATGTCCTAAAGATGATCGGCTATATAGAAGAGCTCGCAGACTTTGGGACGACTTTGGATAATGAGCTCTATACAGACCTTAGTCTCCAGTCCCTTCCTACCACCTACGCCCAGTTTATCCCGAACTTCAACATTCAAAGAAAAGAAGTTGAACTTCCGGAACTCCTGAACATGTTAAGGAGTGCAGAGGGCACCTTGCAGAAGGCAAGGGAAACACCCGCTATGTTTGTTGGCGGTGCTTCTTCTTCCGGGTCCAAGGCTTGGGCCAAAGGAAGGAAAAAGAAGGCCGCCCCCAAACCTAGAGGAGGTGTAAGTAAGGTGGGAGGGAAGGGAAAGAAAAAGTTTGCGGTACCGGTAGTGGGCCAGGATGAGTGCTTCCATTGTCACAGGAAAGGGCACTGGAAAAAGGATTGCAAGGCATGGAACGCCAAGAACCAGGAACCGAAGCAAGCTGTGGCTTCGACTTCAGGTGTGTTTGTAATTGAGAATTGTCTGTCAATCAACTCTACTTCCTGGGTATTGGATACCGGATCAGGATCTCATATTTGCAATTCATTGCAGGCACTGAGAAACCGTAGAGTGCTGAAGGAAGGTGATATGACCCTGATGGTTGCTAACGGAGCTAGCGTGGGAGCTGTGTTCGTAGGGGATTATCACCTGGGATTGACGAGTGGACACATTTTGGTTTTACATAACTGTTTTTGTGTACCCAGCTTAACGTGTAATATCATATCTGTTTCCTTGTTATCAAATAAAGGTTATGATTTCACGTTTGGAAGTGGTGTTGTTAACATCCACCTTAATCATAGTTTGATTGGGTCCGGTACACTGGAAAACGGTATATATGTGTTAAACCAACTCCAAATTTTCAATGTCCAGAACACACTAAAAAGAAAGTCTCCAGATTTAAATAAAGCTTTCTTATGGCATTGTAGACTGGGTCACATCAATGAGAGAAGGTTGACTAAGTTGCATAGAGAAGGATATTTGGACTCGTTCGAATATCAAACTTATGACACTTGTCAATCTTGTCTCAAAGGAAAGATGACAAAGACTCCATTTACTGGACATGGAGTAAGAGCGAGCGAGCTCTTAGGACTCATACACAGCGATGTATGTGGTCCAATGTCTACACATGCAAGAGGTTGTTTTTCCTATTTCATTACTTTCACGGATGATTACTCAAGGTACGGATTCATTTATCTGATGAAACATAAATCCGAGGCTTTTGAGAAATTCCAAGAGTATAAGAATGAAGTAGAAAACCAAACCGGCAAAAGTATTAAGACACTAAGATCTGATCGAGGTGGTGAATGCTTGAGTGCCGAGTTCCTAGGTTACCTAAAAGAGAAAGGAATTCTCTCTCAGCTTACTCCTCCATACACTCCACAGCATAATGGTGTATCGGAGAGACAGAATCGAACCCTATTGGATATGGTACGATCCATGATGAGTAATGCTGAGTTACCGCGATCTTTTTGGGGTTATGCGCTAGATTCAGCGGCATATCTTCTGAACAGGGATCCTACCAAGACTGTGCCTACCACCCCATATCAGATGTGGAGTGGGAAGAAACCCCATCTTCAGCATATGAAGATTTGGGGATGTCCAGCTTTTGAGCAGCCGGTGATGATTTTGGATCGACAAGTGAAGAAATTGAGATCGAAGGATATACCGTCAGTCAAGGTATTTTGGCGTGGCCAGAGCGGCGAGGAGGTCACTTGGGAGACCGAGAGCGAGATGAGGAAGAGGTATCCCCATCTTTTCGAAGGTACGTGTAGTTAGATTTTTCTTTTAAATTCGGGGACCGAATTTCTTTAAGGGGGGTAGATTGTAACGCCTTGAAATTCGTTTAGGATGTTTTCTCGTTATTTAGCTAGTATGTGTGTTTTTCGTAAAAACGGATATCTTATTTTCCTTCTTGGCTAGTGAAAATTGTGTTGTGAAGTGTTTATTTAGGTATATTTATATATATTTAGAGGGTTATTAATTATTTTAGTCGAGTTTACCCTAAGTGTGAAATTTTGTGTTGGGAGCACACATGCACACTTAGTTTTTTTTCAGACTAGATGGGAAATGTAACTTGTTAACCCTTTTTCTTTTCTTGCATGGTTTTATTTATCCCAACCATTTAAACAAGTCAAAACCCCCTTTTTATAATTCAAATTCAAATAGAAATGAAGGTATGGTGGTTAGGTATGGGATTTGACTTTGTTTGACCATTGCTTCTCTCTCTTTTCTCTCTCTTTCCCTCACTTCTGAGCTCCTGCAGAAAAAGAAGCAGCAACAACACCATTTTCTCCATTTTCTCTTCTCTTTTCATTTCTCTTTAAACCCTCATTCAAACCCTACTCAAATCAACACTTTTCCTTCACAAACCATGGAAAAAAAGATGAGCTTTTGAGGTGTTTGGTGGCGGATCTGCACACTTGAGGAAAAAGCAGGGATTTTTGGTGTTTCATAAGGTGTTTTGAAGGTATTAACTCACCCTTAGCACCCCTTTTACATAACTTGTAGTATTTCTAGCAAAATATCACATTTTATGATGTTTTGTGCTATATAAAGGGATTTAGTGAGGTTGTGATAAAAATTAACTTTTTATGGCTAGATTAGCTTGGTAATGTGATATTAGTATAGTTTTAGACTTGGGTTTGTTTCAGATTTCACAAATATACCCTAAAGTATCCTTTTAGTGCAAAGTGTGATTTTTTAACTTGAAATTGGGTTCTGTTGAAACTGTTACTACCCGGGGTGTTTCAGAATAAAATTGCATATACTGTAGCTTGTGTATGGGGTATGGAGTGCACACACCAAACCCGGGAGCCCACCCCCCTACCCAGGCAGCCGAAAAACTCATTCTGGCCGCAATTTGTGGCCAGATGGGAGAATTATGGGTTGGGGTTTTGGTGGTTGGTGTCTGCTGGTATTTGGAGTGTTTTGGTATATTTATTTTTATAAAACTCTTTCTGTATCAAAATCTGGGACCTATTACCCTATTTTCCGTATTTTAAATCTTCGCGGCACACGTGATACGTGTGTGGGTTTGGGTTGTGCTGCGTATCGCGACGCGTCAGGTTAGCTTCAGGAGCGTAATCACACGTTTTATCGTATCGTGCACATGCGCGCTTGGTTTGCAACGCGGGTTTCTAGTTTGACCTTAATATTGCGTTTTTGGTAGATTTGAGCTTATGTGTGATATATTGTGTAATTCTAGGTTCGCAGGCGAGTGAGACGGACGCTGCGAAGAAGGGGAAGCAAGTCGTCGGCTACACTTAGCGCGAGACTTCGATGAGTAGATTAACATCTTCGGGGATATCGCCCGCATGGCGTTATGCGTCAGGGCTGATAGGACTTTATAGCTGCATATTGCATTTACCTACATTGACTGTTCATGGATACTGTTGTTGCATACTGCATTCCCTGCTATATGTATGAAAACTTAGAATTGAAAGAACACCGCACTATTACTAACGGTTCATGTTGCACGAGCACTAATCTGCATGTTACACACACACCGTTAGTAATTGCCATGACACACTCACTGTAGAATTGCCATGATCATTATACTGTAGTTTATTTCACATATGATTCGATATGATTTTCATAGAAATTGGAAGCCGCATGCTGTCTTGAAAACTGAAACTATCTTAAGAAAAGCGGTTTCTCCCTTGTACCAATATTATGACTTGATGTACATAGCATATCGTATTTGATCTACTCGTTGGTGTTGGATTTTTATGTGATTTCTGGTTTTGAGGACCGTGGAATTATTTAAGAAAAGATGCACTATTTGAAAACCCGGTTCCTCGTGATATGATATTTTGGTGCGTCCACCACGCGTTTTCTCGGTGCTGAGACGTGTGCTTAAAACCCGATTCGTGGAGTGGATGATCCGTTTGAGGGTTCGTGGTGGACCCGGTATGGTTCCCCTCGGCAAGATGATCGATGGACTTTGCCGATTGATCCTGGAGGCGGGCGAGTACCTACTGGTGATTGGTGGGACGTGGCGGTTATCCGGAGGATACTGACCAGAGTCGAGAGATGGATGCGGGATGATCTATACTGCCGGGGCCGAGGGCCGATACCGCAGACGGAGCCCGTGGGCTGATCCGGACTTACGGAGCCCGATGTATGTGTAGGGTTCCTAGGCTCACACTAGAGGTCTCACAAGGCATCAACCATGCCAATTTCAAAAATACGGTGCCGAGAAACCCTAGACTATGGATCGTTGGCTAGATTTCTAGGCGACAAAACAAACTAGTTAACTACTTTAACTAGGAGAATGGAAATACAACCTTTGTAGATCCGGTCGTCCACCTCCATAGCTCCGCAATGAACTCTCCTCGCTGTCCAAATCGAAATCTGGGCTCTTGCGTCGTCTTCATCGGAGAAATGGGCGGGCAAGGTCGTCGGCTTCGTGCCGAAGATGGTCTACGTCGAAGCATCACTAGATCAAGCTCCAACTTCACCAAGTCAAGAAACTTGTGAAGAAAACACACTCTACTACTTGGAAAGAGATAGAAGATGAAGAAATAGGAAGTGGGTAGACTTTAGAATTGGATTTCTCACTCATTTTCATCAATCACCATTGATGAAGTGAAGCTTTCTTCATTGAAGAAGATGAAGAAGAAGAAGAAAGAATATCATAAGTATTATCTAAAATGAATAATAATATGAATACTTATCATATCCTAACCTTGGTTAGGTGTAGAGAATAGACTAGGGTTAAATGGAGTGGTTAGGGTTAAGCATGAGACAAAATGTTCACTTTGGTCAAATGTTCAAGAAGCTTCAACTAGAAAACAAACAAAGCCACCATTTTCCTTTTATGCTTATCATTTTCAATATGAATATCTAAATAAGATAAATCAAAAAGAAAACAAAACCCTAACCATTCAAATAACCATGGTTTAGTCTTTACACAAACCCAAGTTAGCATGCATCATCAAACATGATACAATCTTGTGTAGAAAAGTATATCACATATACAATGTGCACAAATCAAGTGAGAAAATCCATTTAAAGTGAACCAATACTAGTTAATGCAAAGTAATATATCAAATATATAATTATATATTAAATCATTAAATCAACACTTGATTTAACGATCCGGTCATATCGCATATAACCGACTAGTATCTTATGTATCGTCTTATCGAATCAACGCTTGAATCGATAACTAGGTTATATCGCATACATCCAATCGATACATTCATCGCGAGAATGGAATACGGTATCACATACACGCATTATTCTCGGTCCCGTACATATCTCATATGCGCTCCTATTTCGTTTCGCTTGAGCCAGGAAACATCTGTGTAGGACTCTAAAGACTCGTCAATATGCCGGCAGCAGGTGATGATCATATCAAACACCCACAAGCCGCAAGCGGTCTTCTAAACGTAACGGCCACCCGGGTATTGAGCGATCAGAAGATCGACGAGCAAGCCCGCTCACACTCTATTGAATCCAACCAGTAACACTACCGTACTGTCCGGTCTGATCGTCTGATATGTCGCATATCTTGCCTAGGGGTGGTAAACGTCAGACCCCAATAGCTCGATAAGTCGTGTCAATATGAGGCTCATAACGGGTCGAGAAACTACTGGTAACACTTACCAGCAATTCTCTGATCAGCCCTGGCCAGGGACTTCCTGTTATAGCCAATCGAACACAGTGCAACATCAACTCCCTATACCGGGAGAGACGAATCCCCTCCTATCGCTCATTGCCTCCATGTGACTCGGGACTGTACCCAAAAACCACCATTTTGCACGCCCTCTTGGACGTGGTAAGATGGAAATCAAAGCACAGTGGGAACCACACAAGACTCTATGACGATCTCGGGTCAACAGACTACTCTGTACCAGTGTCACCTGAGAACTGCCATCTGACGTAAGGCATAATACCATCTGGGAGTTCTCGGCGAGTCCGTCCAGTGTACCCAGTCTCTACTGAGCACCCGTATATCATCTCTGATGTCAAACACCGATGGATATGGGATCATCCATCGCCCATCTGTATGGGTCGAGAAGGTACACGCTAGTCTACTCTGGTATATCGATGCCCCGTCTCGATACACCCACAACTAGGGACTTTGAAGGATGTACTTATGGACTACCATGTCCCCACTAGTATGATCCGCATCATAGTCCAGGTAGTCAAGTACACATCCTAAGGGCTTTACCAAAATTTAATAGAGAGACAATCTGAGCACACGTTAAGGTAAAGAGTAACCAGATAGCATACTATCATGTCGAGCAAGAAAGTCCTTCCTATATATGTCCCAGCATCCACTACAATATACATCCTATGTACAGTAATGGCCTCTAGGGCATATATATAACTAACAATCTCCCACTTGCACTAGGGCCATCTGTAGCAGTGGTTGTAGTATCTCATACTCAACCATCCCATAAAAGTCTCTCTCTGGGAATAGGCCTTCGTGAGTGGATCCGCCGTGTTGTCCTCTGAGTCTACTCTCCTAACCTCGATCCCTTAGAGATCAACCATCTCCATGATCAGGTGATACTGCCTTAGAATATGTCTGGATCACTGATAGGACCTGCGTTCCTTGGCATAATCCACAACTCCATTGTCACACAATGGGAGGAACATAGTTCATCTCATGAACCAATATACACCCAAACAGCTTCTTTGGTTGCATCTTTAGTAGCGATGTATCCTACCTTTATCGTCTAGTATGTCACGGTATCTAGCTTGGAACTCTTCCAACATACCGTCCCTTTACTGAGGGTAAAGACAATGCCTGCGACTGACATTCAGTCGACTTTATCACCCTGGAACCCTTCCAGTGATTCTCCCCAGGATCGATTGATACCATTTCACTACAACTAGTGAGAATCCTAACATCCAATTAAATCTATCTCATAGATCCAAAACTCAGGATTTAGGAGGTATCATTTTGATCCTATATGGAGAATCCTTGTGATAAGCGGAGATTGGTCGAGCGTAGCATAGGAAACTCCTTCCCTATCAAGAGTATGTCATCCACGTACTCTACGAGGATCACCACCATACTCCCTACTACCTTTTTGTTTATACAAGGTTCATCTACCATTTTGATGATGTAAAACTCTTTGACTAATCCATCAAAACAGATGTTCCAACTCCGCGATGCCTGCTTTAATCCTATAAAGCATCTTGCACACGTTTCCGCTGCTCCCACTGTCTACGAGGCCCTCTGGCTGTGTACTTATAGACGCACTCTTCTAAAACATCATTTAGAAAAGCAGTCATGACACCCAACCACCAGATATCGTAGTCATGGTATGTAGCCGTGGCAAGTAGGATCTGGATGGACTTAAGCATAGCTACTTGAAAAGGTTTCACCACTATCCACGCCTGGTTGATGATGAAAACCTTTAACAAGTCTAGCTTTGAAAGTCTCAATCTTTCCATGTACACCAAGTAATCTTCTCAAGATATACTTGCTCCTGATGGGGATTTAACCCTTCAGATATAGCAACCAAAGTCCATAATTTGTTGGTGTATAAGGATTCCATCTCAGATCGATAAACATCCAGCCGTTCTTACAGAGTCTCACTCCTGATGGCCAGCTCGAAACTAGTTGGGTCATCATCTCATGATGTAATCCTCGCTCCCACTGTCATAGAGAAACCGAAGTAACTCTCAGGTGGGTGAGGAACCATACTAGATCGGCTGAGAGGCTGGGTTCGTTGGAATCTACTGAATCCTTGATTCTATCAAATCATCAGCTGCAATCTGTATAGCTGGAACATTTCCAGTTCTACATAACAGTATTTTCCTCGAGCTTGTCCGGATTATGCTTTTAGACATAGGCCGGACAACCCTAAATCTTAACTAGCTTAAGACATGGGCTCTTCCCTTTTCCATATCACATATGAAGCGGTAGGCAACTGATTTGATTGGAACCCTATTCAATAGGTATGCAACTTCTCAAGTGCATAACCCCCTAAGGAAAAAGGTAACTCAGTAGCACTCATCATAGAGCACACCATATCAAATAGGGTGTATCTGCTCCGCCCCGACATACCATCGTGCAATGGTGTATACGGAGGAGTAATGCTGAGAGAGAATCTCATTCTCCTTTAGAATAGTCCAGGAATTCCAAGCACATGTATTCTCCTCCTCGATCACATCAAAGGACATAATACTTATACCCATATTTTGGTTCTTTACTTCTTTCTTATATTCTATGAATATCTCAAAAGGTTCGGACTTGTGTTTCAACAGGAATATATGTCTGAATCTCGAGAGATTATCAGAGAATGTAATGAAGTACAAAGAACCGGTCTTGGCATGTATAGACTGGGGACCTACATACATCAAACATGTATCATCCCAAGAGTTTACTAACTCTTTCTCTGTTTCCAGTAAACAGAGCTATGGTCTTCTTATCTTTGTGACATGACTGGCGAGTTTCACAAGATGTAAATTCAAACTAATTTAAATATGCATCTAAATGTAACTCTAGCTAGTCGGGTCATATTGATCTGACCTAGTCTACAATACCTCAAGAAGGATTTGTCCATTTCTGAACTCTTCCTCTTGTGTGTGTTCATGTATACTAAGAACTGTAGTTTGATTTAGAACATTAATGCTTTTAGATAACGTGCCTGATCCGATCAACTTTTGATATAGGAAATGTTCAAAACATTATCCAACAATACAAAATTTTATCATTTCTTTACTAATAAAGAGAGTGATATGATTTTGTATATCAGGTTCGGTATCTAATAACATTCGTTCAGAATCAATGTATTGGTAATACAGGGTGACAGTGACCGACAGACTTGGCTGCAACACTTGCCCCGTTTTCTGCCTCATGAAACTATTCACCCGTTCTCAGTTTTTCTACCTTTTTGTAGCCCTATGTAACAGATTACATATCTGGGATCCTTATCCAGTATCATATACTCAGGATGCAGAGGATACTGAGAAACAGTTCTTTGTAATGAACACACCCGAAGATGATGCATCAGCATGCACTCTCTTCGTTTGGGCGGCACGGGAAATCTGGTATTCCCCAATTTCCTGCTCTGTCTTATAACATTTATAAGTAGGAGCGGGACCAACGTTCCCCAGCTCAGTATAACAAGCGGGTTCGGTCAATAATCCGTATTATTATCTTGATTAAGGCGTGATATGGCCGCTACCAGGAGAGAGAGAGAAGAAAACACTCAGCGTGCGCTCTTGCAAGAATAGATTGGTTATTATTTTATTTAATCAGGATGGCTCTCACTGCTTTTTATCAAATCTTCCTTCAAACCCTAAAAGGAAGGACTAGCCGGGATTAATTACACACTACAAGTTCGCCAATCTTTCAGCCAGGCCAGTGTCAGTACTTTGAAGGAGGTCCCCCATGCTTTCGCACGAACCTAATTAATGTAAACCTCGTTTTCCCAGAGGCGTAACCCCGTTGACACCTTTCTAGACACCTACTTGATCGGCTAATTGTAATGTGTAAAACTCTCCCAGGAGTAACAATTACTCGCAGCGGGTATCGGGATCCAACTATCTCATAGAAGGTATGCAATCTCATTGCAAATTTCAACACTTGAAATTCCCGATAATATTTTGCCCCTAGCGTCCTATGACCTTGACGCAGGCCAACAAACCATAGTCCGCTAGTCAAGTTCAACCCGTCATTTCCTGATTGAATTAAACCCACCCGCACGACCCTTGACGCAGGCCAACAAAGTCGCATGACTACCCTAATCCAATCTGCATCATATGCATAAGCAGATAAATTCTAGTTAGCTACCGCACACTACGCCTTGATGCAGGCCAACAAACGTAGCACGAATACTAAATAGGACTTATCTGAAATGACGGAGGGCTACGACAGGTTTTTCTGAAAACCTATTGCGTAATGAACTCGATATCGTTGTAGAATCAAATGATTTTAAAAATGGAGTGCTTTTGAGGCTTTTCTAGTTTTGCTAAAGGAGTCACTCCCGGTGAAGGGATCGTCGGTCCTTTCCTCATCGAATGAGGTACGGGATATATCATATATATCACTGTGCAAAGCAAAAAATCTTAAAAGCAATCAAAAGACAAATCGAGGGTGTAGCATCTGCCAGTTATTGCTAAAGGAGTCACTCCCGGTGAAGGGATCTCAGTCCTTTCCTTATCGAATAAGGTGCAGGATATATCATATATACCGCTGTGCAAAGCAAGAACTGTAGCTACATGTTTTATTTTGAAATTCGATTCTACAACATCTTAGGTTTCTTTTATTTCATTAATCTCATTAATGAAGTCCCATCATTTAAGTACCTAAACATCACAGATAAATACGACGTACACTTATGCCATCCGCATTCGCCTCGATGTCCCCTCGTGCACCGTTAGGTTAGGTAACTAACGGCAGAGCGGGGCAGGGCTAGCACGGGTGTAAAACATAAGTAACGTCTATATAATATATCATATATACTATATACTGTATCTATCACAGAACATCACATGATCACATCACAGATATCGCAGCAGAAGAATCATATGAAATATTGGATATACTAGGACGTCCGTGTTTTCAATACGAGCCAGTATAAAACACGGATTCCACGGTCGTGATGAATAGCCAAACCCACACCCCTAGACCCCTACGAGAGCGGCAAGCAACCCTACCAATTCTAGAGTTAAGAGACCCGGACTCGACTCCTCGAGTTGGTCTCCCACTGGACTCCAGAACCCGGTTACTTATGCCCTCCTCCTTGGGTCTATCCTATTGCGGAAAAGTAAATAATATACAAACGGTGACATCTTCCGCAACCTGGAATTGCCCCAAATAAAAGAATATTACATACAAGTTTTTACATGAATGAAATGAAAAACACTCATCTCACATAAAAACCCCCGGCTATTCAAACACGACGATCCAATATAACATATCCAGCAACACATAACATCACATGTCATCAACGTAAGTAAATATGCGCATCCCAATTGTCGTTGACATATAGCAACGAAACCGGCGATATCACATATTACACTTACGGTCACAGAAAAGAAAGTGTAAAACTACAACAGTTGGAATCCGCAATCTGCATAGACATCGCATGCCTAATCAAATGAATTACTTAGACATCACATGCCTAACAGTCATAAACCCCGCATTTTAGTCTCATTATCGAAAACACTTTTCAATATCAAGTCGGGTAATTCAACAGGATTCCCGACATCCTGATCGAATGCTCGTCGCAAACTTCAGTAGGCGGTCGCACCCCCGATACTGTCGACAAAGTGCACCAAGGCGGAACACCGCTACCGGGAGCACCCGAACGGATGCTTTCGGCGACGGGGTTCTCCTACAGTCACTTGGTCGGGGCTATGAGGTGTAGCTGTCTATTAAGTTTACCCGGCGAGTATCCGCGTACGCTACGTGATTGCGACGGACTTTTGATCACATCAAAATTCCGTGGCAACCGATCAAGTGAGACTAAACTGCTATGTTTATAACATTCATTCAGTTATCACATAACTACTTGTGAATTCCAATTATTGTATCACATTCCGGATAAACAGAAAATGTTAAACTTTCCGATCGAACAATCGAACACCCATGTTTTCCCGATACAGAACAACACATGAAACAAGTCTAAAAACATTCAGTTCGTGCCTCAGTACCAACGGTCCAGCCGTAGAAGGGTCAAGCCAACGCCTCACATGTGGCACGCCGTACTGCCCCAAACCCGAAGGTTCGAAGGGCAGTTCAAGACGGTCACATAATCAAGTTAAGGTTTGTTGTCTTCTAGAGGGTCTATCGAGTTACTTGCACTACTTAGAACGTCTTTAAACTACGGAAAAATCCAACACTTGGAAATTTCCCGGCAGGGGAAAAATTGGGTATTTATATCCGGTCGAACTTTTTAACATATTTTAAAATTATCCGGAAAGCCAAATAGACAAAATTTGATACCCCGATCGAAACACCGAATCCCCAAAACAACTCCAGAAAATTCAACTCTTGAATTAAAATTAAAAATTCCGAGAAAACTCAACATCTGAAACAATGAATTACTGTGCAAAGTATGAGTGCTGACGTCATCATTAGGCCGCGGAACCGCCGCGGAAGCCAGGCTTCTACCGCGGTTCCGCCGCCGTTTACACTGTTCATGAATTAATTTTTGCGACGTAATTCTTAGAATTCCCTGCTAAATTTTTTAAGAATTTTTAATCTGGAAAAAACCCTGTTTTTAGAAAAAGTCCAGAGAGCATGGTTTGTGTTAGGGTTTCGGTTCATTCGGGTTTCAAACTCCGTCTAGACTTCGCATAAGGCTCTAGCTAGGCTCTGATACCACTGTAGGGTTCCTAGGTACACACTAGAGGTCTCACAAGATATCAACCATGCCAATTTCAAAAATACGGTGCCGAGAAACCCTAGACTATGGATCGTTGGCTAGATTTCTAGGCGACAAAACAAACTAGTTAACTACTTTAACTAGGAGAACGGAAATACAACCTTTGTAGATCCGGTCATCCACCTCCATAGCTCCGCAATGAACTCTCCTCGCTGTCCAAATCGAAATCTGGGCTCTTGCGTCGTCTTCATCGGAGAAATGGGCGGGCAAGGTCGTCGGCTTCGTGCCGAAGATGATCTACGTCGAAGCATCACTAGATCAAGCTCCAACTTCACCAAGTCAAGAAACTTATGAAGAAAATACACTCTACTACTTGGCAAGAGGTAGAGGATGAAGAAATAGGAAGTGGGTAGACTTTAGAATTGGATTTCTCACTCATTTTCATCAATCACCATTGATGAAGTGAAGCTTTCTTCATTGAAGAAGATGAAGAAGAAGAAGAAAGAATATCATAAGTATTATCTAAAATGAATAATAATATGAATACTTATCATATCCTAACCTTGGTTAGGTGTAGAGAATAGACTAGGGTTAAATGGAGTGGTTAGGGTTAAGCATGAGACAAAATGGTCACTTTCGTCAAATGTTCAAGAAGCTTCAACTAGAAAACAAACAAAGCCACCATTTTCCTTTTATGCTTATCATTTTCAATATGAATATCTAAATAAGATAAATCAAAAAGAAAACAAAACCCTAACCATTCAAATAACCATGGTTTAGTCTTTACACAAACCCAAGTTAGCATGCATCATCAAACATGATACAATCTTGTGTAGAAAAGTATATCACATATACAATGTGCACAAATCAAGTGAGAAAATCCATTTAAAGTGAACCAATACTAGTTAATGCAAAGTAATATATCAAATATATAATTATACATTAAATCATTAAATCAACACTTGATTTAACGATCCGGTCATATCGCATATAACCGACTAGTATCTTATGTATCGTCTTATCGAATCAACGCTTGAATCGATAACTAGGTTATATCGCATACAACCAATCGATACATTCATCGCGAGAATGGAATACGGTATCACATACACGCATTATTCTCGGTCCCGCACATATCTCATATGCGCTCCTATTTCGTTTCGCTTGAGCCAGGAAACCTCTGTGTAGGACTCTAAAGACTTGTCAATACGCCGGCAGCAGGTGATGATCATATCAAACACCCACAAGCCGCAAGCGGTCTGCTAAACGTAACGGCCACCCGAGTATTGAGCGATCAGAAGATTGACGAGCAAGCCCGCTCACACTCCAGTGAATCCAACCAGTAACACTACCGTACAGTCCGGTCTGATCGTCTGATATGTCGCATATCTTGCCTAGGGGTGGTAAACGTCAGGCCCTAATAGCTCGATAAGTCGTGTCGATATGAGGCTCATAACGGGTCGAGAAACTACTGGTAACACTTACCAGCAATTCTCTGATCAGCCCTGGCCAGGGACTTCCTGTTATAGCCAATCGAACACAGTGCAACATCAACTCCCTATACCGGGAGAGACGAATCCCTTCCTATCGCTCATTGCCTCCATATGACTCGGGACTGTACCCAAAAACCACCATTTTGCACGCCCTCTTGGATGTGGTAAGATGGAAATCAAAGCACAGTGGGAACCACACAAGACTCTATGACGATCTCGGGCCAACAGACTACTCTGTACCAGTGTCACCTGAGAATTGCCATCTGACGTAAGGTATAATACCATCTGGGAGTTCTCGGCGAGTCCGTCCAGTGTACCAAGTCTCTACTGAGCACCCATATATCATCTCTGATGTCAAACACCGATGGATATGGGATCATCCATCGCCCATCTGTATGGGTTGAGAAGGTACACGCTAGTCTACTCTGGTATATCGATGCCCCGTCTCGATACACCCACGACTAGGGACTTTGAAGGATGTACTTACGGACTACCATGTCCCCACTAGTATGATCCGCATCATAGTCCAGTTAGTCAAGTACACATCCTAAGGGCTTTACCAACATGTAATAGAGATACAATCTGAGCACACGTTAAGGTAAAGAGTAACCAGATAGCATACTATCATGTCGAGCAAGAAAGTTCTCCCTATATATGTCCCAGCATCCACTACAATATACATCCTATGTACAGTAATGGCCTCTAGGGCATACATATAACTAACAGTATGAGGATTTGCGTGTCGATGCTGGACACGAGTATTTATGATATTTTGGGTGCCGATGTTGGGCACTCGTGATTCTCAGAGATTTGCAGGATTTGAGGGCCGAGGAGAGTGTCGGCGCCTGAGTTTATTTGGGATTTGGGTGCAGCTTTGGGCACCGATTATTTTTCCATGATTGATATTTCATGTAGATGTTTTTTATCCCATGCTCAGCAGTGATTATCATGTATCTCATCCTGTAGTTATTTTACCTGACAGAGCATTTGCATGATTATTGCACTTACTACTTGTCGCATATAGATTTACCTGCTGGCATATGATAGCGTAGCGCAGTACATGCAAGCTCGTGATTACCCTTATATGTTATCTCTATTCACGAGTTGGCAACTCACCCCCGTTGTGCCACAGTATTTGCAGGTTGCCCCTCAGAGTAGTCGCGGCAGGCTGCGTTTTTGCTTCTTTTGGCTACAGATACCACTACAGCTGGTGCGAGAGCTATTTTGCTATTAGGTGGGTTGTGGTATCTGGTTACTTTATTTTACACACTTTTGTATCTAGTATTCTCCATCTACCATATATGTACTGGGCTTAGTGACAGTGTGAGGACGATGATGTATATTTTTGTTTTCTGGTGTCGAGCTCGTGGGAGCCGACTGTTATATATTGCAGTTTATTATTTTGTGATGTTTACTTATTGCTCATTCTTCGCTACGGCGTCGTATATTACTTTTGTGGTGATGGTTTCCTCCGTTGGGCGTGATTGTTCCCGTTGGGGATGCTTTATTTCATTATATATCATTTTCACTTATATCCTGTTTTATACCCGATTTCGGGGTTACTTTTACAAAGGAAATGCTGCCAAAATTATATTAAGGATAATTAAATTTTAAAAAGAACTTCATTGAGCTATTACGGTTTTCTAAATGTTTTAATTGAATGTTTTCAACACTCACTACTTTTAAATAGTTTTGATTTCTGGGTTCGGCTTACTTTGTCGCGTTATGCCTGTAGACGTTGCGTGGTTAAATGCCGGTAACGAGTCGAAATATTCGGGTCGTGACATTAGGTGAAGAAGATTGACTTTTTTTTACCATTGTTTTATCTCTTTTCCTTCTCCTTCTCATTTCTGGAAATTCCTATAGAGAGAGCAGCAGAAACCACAGCATTTTCATCATCTTCTGTTCTCCTTTTGCTTCTCTTTTGAGTCCTATACAAACCCTACACAAAAACCTCTCATTCCTTCACTCAAAACCTTGGAAAATGGCTCCTTTGTGGATTTTGGAAGCAAATCTGTGCATGTGAGGGCTAAGGCTGGGAAATTGAGTTCTCTTGGATCTTTTGAAGGTATCAAAACTCACCCATATCACCCTAGATCATAAATTATAGTTTTGTTAGCTAAAAATCGTTTTTTGTGATATGGAGGGGGATTTTGTGAAGCTTGTGTTAAGTTAACATTTTTATGGCTTATTTAGCTTAGTGATGTGCTATTAGTGTTGTTTAAACCAGATTTTTACTTCAGTTTGAACTAAAATACCTTTTAGTACCAAATTAGTGTTTTAAAAACGTTTTTAAGCATGATAATAGGATACGGTGATCTGCTATGTCTACGTTAAATTTATGGTGTTGCAAACAATTTCAGAATAGTGTACAGGGTAGCTGGGGTTTTGGGTTGATGTTCGAGCCCGTTCCACTGGACAAAAACCGGCGGCCATCAATGAAAATTCGGCGACGCCGGCCACCCCTGCTCTGTGAGTGCTGGTGTTTTGCTGGGTGGAGTCTGGGTTTATTTTACAGTGTTTGGTCTTGTTTACTTTTTAGGTTTTCTTCCAGATAAAAATATGGGACCTGTTTCCCTTAAATTGGAGTTTGGGTTTAGCGCGACACGTACGCTTCGTTATGGTCTGGTGAGTTCTGTGCATCGCAACGCATCGGGGTAGTACAGGGTTTAGCACACGCGCGTTTTAGTGTATCGAGTTCACACGTTTAGCTTGTGACGCTACTTTTTCCGTACTGCCTTAGTATCACGTTTTACAGGATTTTAGCTTATGCTTTTTTTGTATGTGTAAATCTAGGTTCGCAGGCGAGTACGACGGACGCCGCGAAGAAGGGGAAACAAGCCGTCGGCTACACTTAGCGCGAGACTACAGTGAGTAGATTTAACTTCTACGGGGAAATCGCCCGCATGGCGTTATGCGTTAGGGTTGATAGGACCTTGTTTACACCAATCAGAGCAAAGCTTTGTTCAAATTCCAAGGCGGAAGATGAAGCAACGCTTCATCTTCCCCCAATCAGAGCAAAGCTCTAGTTTGAAAATTCAAACTTTAATTAAAGAAGCAACGCTTCAGCTGGCTTGCGCTCTGCGCTGCACGCCACGTGGCAGCGCAGTTGCGCTGCGCTGCGCGACACGTGTCAGCGCAGTTGCGCTGCGCGACACGTGTCAGCGCAGTTGCACTGCGCTGTGCGCTGCGCGACAATTATCAGCGCTGTTGCGCAAGCGCAGTTGCGCAAGCTGTGTGACACGTGTCACGCTCTGGAGCATTTGCGCCAAACAGAATTAAAATTCTAAGAAATCTTTCTGTTCTTGTTAAAACAAAAAGATTTTCTTCTATAAAACAGAAGCCCTTGGATCAAAGATCCAACGGAGGGAAAATTCCCCAAATCGCTCAGAGAAAGATCTTTTTAACTAATTTATGGGCACTATAAAAAGGACCCTAGACCTCAATTCAAAGGCATCAACATTTTGGGAGAAACCAAAATTTTCAAACATAGAGAACTCTGAAGAATTGGAGAGAATTCCTCAAGAACAAAAAAGGTAAAAACCTTTAGAAAAAGAGAAAATTCTCTTATGAACAGATCATTGATCTGAGAACAAGATCAATGATCTTTAATAAAAAACAAAAATAAAAATAGTGATTCGCACTTATGAACCATTGGTTCCCTGAGATAAGAAAAACAAGAAGAACTTGTTTTCTTTGATCTAAATTAGATCAAGAAAACAAACAGTGCTTTGCACTTCTTTTATGAACCATTGGTTCTTGAATCTAAAAGATTCTCAAATTAATAGTGCTTTGCACTTATAAATCTGCATTGTTGCGCTCTTGGGCTGGCGCAAGCCACCAGAGAGCGCCACGTGTCAGCGTCTGAACCATTTGCGCTATGCGCTTTTGAAATAGAGCTTTGCTCTCTGAAGTCGGCGCAACTCACCAGAGCGCGCCACGTGTCAGCAGCGCAAGCATAGCGTACTAGCGTAGCGCACTGCGCTGCATGACACGTGTCATCACCACAAGCGCTTGCGCTCTTTGATTGGCGCAAAGCGCCTGAAAATGCAATGCATTTCTTTTGTTAAAGGGCCAGGCCCAAGTCAAAAAGACCTAGCAGGCCAAAATAAATTGCAAAGCAATAAAAAGGGCAGAGCCCAAATAAAATTGATGCTCTGCATCATTTATAAATGGGCAGAGCCCAAAACAAATTGATGCTCTGCATCCTTTATGGGCAGAGCCCAAATAAAAATAAAAAGAAATCCAATGCAAAAACAAATAAAATGATGAGTATTGTCTAACGGGACTTAACCCAATCATGGCCATAAGTCCTCAAATTAAATTAACTGAGCAAGATTGCTCTCTTAAATCAATTTATATCCGGTTCGAGGGTACATCTCCGAACTCCTCTGACATATGTCGTTGCAATCATTCAACGTCGTCAGATAAGTGACGGGTCCCGACAACCACACACATACGTATACGGACCGAAACGTCCTTAAACTAATGTTGGACCGAAACGTCCTTAAACTAACGATGGACCACCACATCCCAAAACTGGAACATGGACCACCACGTCCCTAAACTGGCGATGGACCACCACGTCCCTAAACTGGAATATGGACCACCATGTTCCTAAACTGGAATATGGACCACTATGTCCCTAAACTGGAACAATAGAGCCCCCAAATGCTCTTTTGTCGGATCCAAACGATCCTGTTAAGTTGATCTTAGTCTCAAATCAGACTAACGTATCTTTAACAAACGTTTAAGTCGATCTTAGCCTAAATATGGCTAACGTATCCTTAAATATTCAAACAGACTTTAGTCCCGAATTGAACTATAAGACCCCTAATCAACTTTGGTTCAAGGGTACATCTCTGAACTCCTCTGACATCTGTCGTTGTAATCCTTCAACGTCGTCAGAGAGGTGATGGGTCCCGACGGCCATACATGCGATGGACCACCATGTCCCTAAACTGGAATATGGACCACTATGTCCCTAAACTGGAATATGGACCACTATGTCCCTAAACTGGAACATTAGAGCCCCCAAATGCTCTTTTGTCGGATCTAAACGATCCCGTTAAGTTGATCTTAGTCTCAAACCAGACTAATGTATCCTTAACGAATATTTAAGTTGATCTTAGCCTCAAATATAGCTAACGTATCCTTAAACATTCAAACAGACTTTAGTCCCAAATTGGACTATAAGACCCCCAATCAACTTTGGTTCAAGGGTACATCTCCGAACTCCTCTGACATATGTCGTTGTAATCCTTCATCGTCGTCAGAGAGGTGACGGGTCTCGACGGCCATATATTAAATGGACCACCATGTCCCTAAGCTGGAAATGGATCTACACTATCCCGTTAAGTAGATCTTAGTCTGGAAATTAGACTAATGTATCCTTAACAAATGTTTAAGTTAATCTTAGCCTCAAATATGGCTAACGTATCCTTAAACCAAAACCCAAAACCCAAATCTAAGAAAGTACGGATTTGGACTAATCCACGTCCTACGGGCGACGAAATAAATTAGTCTCCGTATACAATCCACGGGTAACTACAAACAAAACAAACACACACAACACGATGTGAAATTCTGGAGAAGGAGAAAATTGTTACCGCGATGCGGTAGCGTAATTAACTGCAAGGGCTTGCGCCTGCAGGGAAGAGCGTCCCCACAATCAAAAACCCCTCAAACGAGGGGGAATCTGACGAAGTCTGCTACATCGGCTGCATCTGTCTAAACCTCCGATACACGGTGCCATAAATCAACTTGGCATCTTCGGAGAGGTGGACGGATAAAACCAAATAGCATCTGCCCCGAATCTCAGGCAAGACGTCCTAGCGTCGCGGCAGCCATTCGGAGGGAAACAGATTTTGGCACTCCCGGTGGGACCTTTTCCTGTTTCCACTCCACACTTCGTGTGTCGTGTTCGCGAGCAAATCGCGGTTTGTTGTGGTTGCCTGTGGATTCGAGGTATTAAGATTTCGTGTATTGCTCCGTGCAGAAAACAGAAGATCGATGGCTTCAAACTGCACTACCCGCAACTGCAACTCTCGTCCCGTCCCTGCTGGAGGAGTGACTTACGGGCCCCAAGCGGCCTTTCTTTTCAAGATACCAGTGGAGCAAGTAACTCAAGCCACCACTGGACTATTCTTCGGGACCATACTCCCACCGATGAGCTTTAATGCCCCAATGACATTGCAAGAAGCTCCAAAGAAGCCGGTCTTTGATCGACTCACCACTTCCGCGACCCCTCTCAACGGGTCGCCCAGTTTCAATACCTCAGTTTTCAATAGACTGGGCCAGAACGTCCGCAAACCTGCGATACCCGAAGCTGCCATCCCAAAGCGGTTAGCCATCCCGACTCAAACGGACGAAATCATTGGAAAGGCTCCTCCTTCCGAGAAGTCAGTTTTTACAAGGCTGGCTATTCCGGTTGCTGCCCCAGGCGAGGTCCTCAAAGCTGCTTCCCCTACCCAGAGCAGGGGGCATGAAAAAGCTTATCCAACAACGGAGGTGACTCCATCCGCAAGACGTCCTTATTCGTTTCCTCAGAATAAAACGAGAAGACTGTTTGAGCTGGCAATACGCAACAGACTCATCAATCTGCCGAGTCCAAAACGTCTGTCGCAGCCAGGCGATCTCAATAATCCCGATTACTGCCCTAACCACCAAACGGTAAGTCACCCGATCGAGGATTTTTTCGTCTTTAAGGGATGGATCGAGGATCAATACCTACAAGGCAAGTTTGCGCTGTCTGAAAACTGGAAGGTAAACCCACCACAGCCGCACACTTCAAAGAAGACGAACACGCCGGGAGCAGCTTGTTCTTTTGTTGAGGACGAAAATGATAGAGAAGGCTCATCACACGAATCCAAAGACTACGTGGCGAGTTGTCATGTGATCTCTCACTCATTGGCGGATGATGAAAAGGCTCCTTGTGCCGAGGAATCGAGGGCGGACCCTGAACCAGAAATTCCGCGGCCGTCAGATGAATTGATTGATGCCTTCCTGAATGAGATTCATTTGAAAGTTAAAGCCGATCCAGAGCGTGAGATGGCCATACTGAAAGGAGCCAAACGCCAACTACTAGACCATAGAGTTGAAGCACTCCCGTCAAATCAAAAGCCATCCGCTGCGGATAGAAACAAATTCAAGACGAGGAAAAGGTTCGCTAAAGCCCCGTCAGCAGGAATGGTGATACCACCCTCTGAAGAAAATACTCTCGATGAAGTAGAGATGCATCCTAACTTCTGCTTATATCATCAGAAGATCATACATCCTACCGAAGACTGCGACTCCTTTAAGTGTTGGTGGCAAGGATATGTTGCTCAAAAGCAACACTTCAACAGGACAAAATGTGAAGCTCGTAGACATCGGAAAAGTGCGATAGATGAGCGCAAAAGAGCCGCCAACGACTGTCACAAAGCCGACTCCAAGGGATCGCAAATTATCACCTTTGGAAGCGACTCTGACGAAGAAGTTGCCCTCAACCCTCTCCTCAAGGAATCCATTTCAAAAATGAAAGAATTAAGGAGTTGCGAGAACATTCAGCCGTGCAATCGCCCGCTACTCGAAAAAAATCTCGGCCCCGCAAACAAAGGATCGAGCAGAAAGGATAAAGGAAAGGGGAAAATGAAACAAGGAGGCTGTTCGAAGTGGCAGTGCATAACAAGTTTATCACTCTACCGGAGCCGAAACACCAACTACAACTGGATTATGTCAACAGTTCTAATTATTGCCCTTACCACCGAACAGTAGGTCATTTGATCGAGAATTGCTACGTCTTCAAAAACTGGGTTGAAGACCAATACCTACAGGGAAAGTTCGCGCTCTCCGAAAACTGGAAGGTGAACCCGTCACAACCGCACGCTCTGAGAAAGAAGGATACGCCGGGGGCATCATGCTCAGTCATAGAGAAAGCCTCATAGACCGAAAAGTCAGTAAACTAGAGATTCGCCTCAAATGTGGCAACAACGGACCGAAACGTCCTTAAACTAACGACGGACCGAAACGTCCTTAAACTAATGACGGACCGAAATGTCCTTAAACTAACAACAGACCGAAACGTCTTTAAACTACTACCGCAGCATCCGTAGGATGACAAAAAAAAAAGAAAAGAAAAAAAATATAAAATATATAAAAACGGTATGTCCATAAGCAAAATGGGCACGGATGAAAACCTGAAAGGGCTCCGTGAGTAAAAACAGCAGGGCTACCGGCGAGTGTTCGTGAAAACCCGAAAGGGCGCGACCTCGTAAAAAATATATAAAAATAAAAAGAATAAAAAAAGAGACGGTATGTCCATAAGCAAAATGGGCACGGATGAAAACCCAAAAGGGCTCCGTGAGTAAAAACAGTAGGACTACCGGCAAGTGTTTGTGAAAACCCGAAAGGGTGCAACCTCGTTAAAAGGCTCTTATAGGGTCCTCTCGACCTTGTGAGGAGAAACCACCCGCGTGAGATCCTTACTACTCATAAGGGAGCAACACACTTAGGTATCCCCACGATTCCTAAGGAGAAAATACACTTGCGAGATCCTCACGACTCGTAAGGAGAACTCTCTTATGGGACCCTCACGGCTCATAAGATTTGAAAGTCTTAAGTTACAGAGACCTAAACCTGTGCTTAAACAACCCCCACAACCTTCGATATTGCCCTACAAGTGGTTCAATACAGACTCTTGTATACAATCCACGGGCGCGAATAAACATTTCCCTAACCAAGTCTCATCCATGACTGGGGATATGTTCGCATGGTAAACAACCCTTGTAAATCCTCTCGATTTATGAGGAGAAAACCCTCCTGTAGGATCCTTACGACTTACAGAGAAACAAGCACTTAGGAATCCTCACGATTCCTAAGGAGAAAATACACCTACAAGATCCTCAGGACTTGTAGGGAGAAAAACCTTTGTGAAACCCTTACGGCTCACGAAGTCGAAAGCCTTAGTCGACAGGACCTTAATCCTGTTCGCTAAGCCACCTTTGTTCGACGTCGACATAGGCAAATGATGATTCGCTCCTGGCAACATCCCAGTTGTAGCGGTGCTGATGCCGAAATCGGTGTCTAATTTCAGGTTTACGATGAAAAGCCGGTAGGCCGCACATGCATACGAAATAGCCAAAATGATAGGGCAACTTGCAAAAAAATCAGCGAGTACAAATGTATGCATATAAAAATAGCCGAAATGATTGGGCAACTCGCAATAAAAAGAAGCGAATAAAGGAAAAAAACAGCTGAAATGATTGGGCACCGCGAAAAATAGCCGAAATGATTGGGCAATCGCGACCTTCGCGATATAAAAGCTGAAATGATAGAGCATCGCGGAAATAAAATAATAATAAAAAAATGAATGAAATTTATGCCCTACAGGTTAGATCACATCGATTCCTGTATACAATCCAGGGGCACAAACAAAGAGGGAACCATACCTTCCCAACAGGCTCCATAAAAAAAAGTGAAGCCAAATCTCGACGGTTCACAGACAACCTAGAGACCGTCTAAGCATTCGTCTCGTTACAGCAGATGAGATCTCAATAAAGGCATTCCTTCGCAGTCCATCAAGATGCAGATACAACGCCAACAAAAGACCTTGCGGTCGAAACAAAGCGAAGCGACGGCAAAATCCCAGCTCCACCTCGGCATTCGTCTCGATACAGTAGACGCAATGTCAACCCCAGGATTTAGACACACCAAAGAAAATGAAGCGAAGGCCACATTCCTAGCTTCAACGTCTTGATGGTAACTCATATAAAACCGGAAAGACAATCGGAGATCATCTTGCACCAGCACAGAGTGGTCACCACCTCGACGTTCGTCTCGACACAGCAGACGAGATGTCACCCCAGCGTTCTTCCTCCAGCAGGGTTCGGACGTGACAAAGAAAATGAAGCGAAGGCAAAATTTCTAGCTTCAAAGTCTTAACGGCAAGTCATATAAAGCCTGAAAGACAACTAGAGATCGTCTCACACCAGTTCGGAATGGTCACCACTTCGACGTTCGTCTCGACACATCAGACGCAACATCATCAAACAAATGGAGCCACGGCCAAATCCCTAGTTCCAAACCTCGACGGTTCACAGACAACCTAGAAACCATCTTAGCATTCGTCTCGATACAGCAGACGAGATGTTAACAAAGGTGTTCCTTCGCAATCCATCAAGATGCGGATACAACGCCAATAAAAGACCTCGCGGTCAAAATAAAACGAAGCGACGGAAAAATCCCAGCTTCATCTCAACAATCGTCTCGATACAGCAGACGAGATGTTAACAACGACGTTCTTTCGCAGTCCATCAAGATGCAGATACAACGTCAACAAAAGACCCCATGGTCAAACAAGCGGAGTAACGGCAAAATTCCAGCTCCACCCCAACGTTCGTCTCGATACAGCAGATGCAACATCATCAAACAAATGGAGCCACGGAAAAATCCCTAGTTCCCAAACCTCGACGGTCCACCAGCAACCTAGAGACAACTACGAAGTTCGTCTCGATACAGCAGACGAGATGTCACTCCAGCGTTCTTCCTCCAGCAGGGTTCAGACGCGACAATCAAACAAATGGAGCCACGGCAAAATCCCTAGTTCCCACCGCGATATTCATCTCGATACAGCAGACACGATGCCAGCAAATGAAGCAAAGGCCAAATTTCTAGCTTCAGGGTGTTGACGGCAACTCACATAAAACCTGAAAGACTATCGGAGATCATCCCACACCAGCGCGGAGTGGATATGACTCATCGGGGCTCGCCAAAATGAGCCTAACCTCAAGTAAAAAGCGGCATGGAAAATTCCTAACGCTTGCTCTTCCGACAGTCAAACTGCCTAGGAAGATTGCTTGAAGACGTCTTGTCCAGCCCCCGAAGGGATCAGGGACACGGCAGTCGCAGGGATACTCGAGCAGCACGATTGCCTATCGAGGAACATATCAGCTTATGCGATGGTACGACGGCCAAAACCCTAAGTACCATAGACCCTAACGGACTTCTGTCGTAAAGAGCAGAGGTTAACTGTGACGTTAGGATATTCTTGCGAGAAATGCTCGATTCGTCTCGACTTGTGAAGAAATTGATGTCTTTGCGAGAAATTCTCGATGCGGCTCGACTCGTGAGATAAAGCCTTAGGCAGTAGGCATAAAAGAATCCTGTTTCCTAAGCACTGGGACCCTGCAAGTTGGCCCAAAACGGTCTCTTGCACACTATCCACGGGTCTCACTCTCCAAACTCGAAACTCGACAAGGAAGGAAGCAACCGCTTACGGGTCCTCTCGACTCGTAAGAGGGAAAAATTCCCTTATAGGATCCTTACGACTTATAAGAGAAAACACACTTAGGAATCCTTATTCCTAAGGAGAAAAAACACCTACGAGATCCTCTCGATCCGTAGGAAGAAAAGTCTCTACGAGACCCTCACGGCTCATAGAGTTAAAAAGTCTTAAGACGGAAGATCTGAACCTGCGGCCTAAGCCATCGCTATTTCTTGAGGAAATCTAGATGCTTGCTTAATTATCTATCGACCCTGTTTATTAAGACAACATACGCACAATAAAAGAACGAAGGAAGTGACAGGAAGAACATCTGATTTACATTTGATCAAGCGTTCGAGACACACTCACTCATGCATGTGCAAAAGATTCAGAACAAGAAATAAGACAAACTGAAAAGGAAATTTTCTATTCATATTATAAAAAGGGGTCCTTACAATCACGGAGAAATAGATAATAACATTATTAAAATATTTACAAAGGTATAACCTCGAACCCAGGACATGGATTGAGGAACTCGAAAGTGACCCTATCTATGACTTTCCAAGCCTCGCGGACCATCCTGGTGTGCTTTCTTTCGCGAGCACAAGCGTCAGGATCCCCCCGATGTCTTCCACCCTCCGATAAGCAGCGAGAATGGCAGACTGTTGAAAGACCTCGTGCAAGAGATCGACGAGACTGTTTCGCCGTCTCTTCGAGATAAAGTTCATCAGGTACACCGAGTGCACCTTATCCTCGGCGGCATCCAACGCCCTAAGCGGAATACCGGAACAGAATAGGGGAAGCGCTTCCCAGATGGCTCCCACGATAAGCTTAAGGAGAGAGGAACGTCGGGGAAGCAGCGGACCGTTGTATGCGTCGAAGCGGCTCATGATTTCAGCACACTCCGTGTTTGTAAACTCTCGATTTTGAGAACGGCCAAGTCGGCGGATGTCCCCGTAAGAGATGATCTCGTTAAGACCATACAAATGGGCGTCCATTGTTTCTGTGAAAGAAAATCAACAAAATGATCAGAAAGACTGATTAAGCAAAACGATATAATGCACTGAGGAATAAAATGCCATCTTTAAACTCCAAGATCAATGAAAAACTCCAAAGAGTTCTATTGTATGATTTGGAAAGAGCAAAGCTCCATTAATGAATTAAGAAAATCCAAGGAAAATCTTTCAGAGAGCAGAGCTCTATGGAACCCTAATAGGGTCCCCTTTAGTTCTCTTTAGATCCCTTTAAGACCTGTAGAGCAAAGCTCTGCTAAGTGAAACCCTAAATGGGTTTCCTTTAGATCAGGGATCTATTGAGAGCGAGGCTCTATCAATGAAAATTAATTTAATTTAATTTAATCCAAATTAAAATTTTCACCTAAAAGTTTTAAGAGTTTAACTCTTGAAGATTCTTGAAAATAAAGAGCAGGGCTCTGAGTTCTGAAAGTAAAATTTTAGAGATGAAAATCACCTAAGGAAACAAAAGGACTATTTATAGGCATCAAATGTCCTTTTAGCTTCCAAGGGATGGTGCGACGGTTGGGAGTATGCCACCGCTGCGCTCACGTTTGGAGGCCACGTAAGCGCAACGGTGGGGGGGCATTTGTTTACCCCAATCAGAGCAAAGCTTTGTTCAAATTCTAAGGCGGAAGATGAAGCAACACTTCATCTTCCCACAATCAGAGCAAAGCTCTACTTTGAAAATTCAAACTTTAATTAAAGAAGCAACGCTTCAGCTGGCCTGCGCTCTGCGCTGTACGCCACGTGGTAGCGCAGTTGCGCTGCGCGACACGTGTCAGCGCAGTTACGCTTGCACAGTTGCGCTGCGCTGTGCGCTGCGTGACACGTGTCAGCGCAGTTGCGCTGCGATGTGCGCGACACGTGTCAGCGCGGTTGCGCTGCGCTGTGCGCTGCGTGACAAGTGTCATGCTCTGGAGCATTTGCGACAAACAGAATTAAAATTCTAAGAAATCTTTCTGTTCTTGTTGAAACAAGAAGATTTTCTTTTGTGAAACAGAAGCCCTTGGATCAAAGATCCAACGGTGGGAAAATTCCCCAAATCACTCAGAGAAAGATCTCTTTAACTAATTTATGGGCACTATAAAAAGGACCCTAGACCTCAATTCAAAGGCATCAACATTTTGGGAGAAACCAAAATTTTCAAACAGAGAGAACTCTGAAGAATTTGAGAGAATTCCTCAAGAACAAAAAAGGTAAAATCCTTTAGAAAAAGAGAAAATTCTCTTATGAACAGATCATTGATCTGAGAACAAGATCAATGATCTTTAATAAAAAACAAAAATAAAAATAGTGCTTCGCACTTATGAACCATTGGTTCCCTGAGATAAGAAAAACAAGAAGAACTTGTTTTCTTTGATTTAAATTAGATCAAGAAAACAAACAGTGCTTTGCACTTCTTTTATGAACCATTGGTTCTTGAATCTAAAAGATTCTCAAATTAATAGTGCTTTGCACTTATAAATCTACACTGTTGCGCTCTTGGGCTGGCGCAAGCCACCAGAGAGCGCCACGTGTCAGCGTCTGAACCATTTGCGCTATGCGCTTTTGAAATAGAGCTTTGCTCTTTAAAGTCGGCGCACCTCACCAGAGCGCGCCACGTGTCAGCAGCGCAAGCGTAGCGCACTAGCGCAGCGCACTGCGCTGCATGACACGTGTCATCACCACAAGCGCTTGCGCTCTTTGATTGGCGCAAAGCGCCTGAAAATGCAATGCATTTCTTTTGTTAAAAGGCCAGGCCCAAGTCAAAAAGACCTAGCAGGCCAAAATAAATTGCAAAGCAATAAAAAGGGCAGAGCCCAAATAAAATTGATGCTCTGCATCATTTATAAATGGGCAGAGCCCAAAAAAAATTGATGCTCTGCATCCTTTATGGGCAGAGCCCAAATAAAAATAAAAAGAAATGCAATGCAAAAACAAATAAAATGATGAGTATTGTCTAACTGGAGTTAGCCCAATATGGCCATAAGTCCTCAAATTAAATTGACTGACCAAGATTGCTCTCTTAAATCAATTTATATCCGGTTCGAGGGTACATCTCCGAACTCCTCTGACATATGTCGTTGTAATCATTCAACGTCGTCAGAGAGGTGACGGGTCCCGACGACCACACACATACGTATATGGACCGAAACGTCCTTAAACTAATGTTGGACCGAAACGTCCTTAAACTAACGATGGACCACCACGTCACAAAACTGGAAGATGGACCACCACGTCCCTAAACTGGCGATGGACCACCACGTCCCTAAACTGGAATATGGACCGCCATGTCCCTAAACTGGAATATGGACCACTATGTCCCTAAACTGGAACAATAGAGCCCCCAAATACTTTTTTGTCGGATCCAAATGATCCTGTTAAGTTGATCTTAGTCTCAAATCAGACTAACGTATCCTTAACAAACGTTTAAGTCGATCTTAGCCTAAATATGGCTAACGTATCCTTAAACATTCAAACAGACTTTAGTCCCGAATTGAACTATAAGACCCCCAATCAACTTTGGTTCAAGGGTACATCTCTAAACTCCTCTGACATCTGTCGTCGTAATCCTTTAACGTCGTCAGAGAGGTGATGGGTCCCGACGGCCATACATGCGATGGACCACCATGTCCCTAAACTGGAATATGGACCACTATGTCCCTAAACTGGAACAATAGAGCCCCCAAATGCTCTTTTGTCGGATCTAAACGATCCCGTTAAGTTGATCTTAGTCTCAAACCAGACTAATGTATCCTTAACGAACGTTTAAGTTGATCTTAGCCTCAAATATGGCTAACGTATCGTTAAACATTCAAACAGACTTTGGTCCTAAATTGGACTATAAGACCCCCAATCAACTTTGGTTCAAGGGTATATCTCCGAACTCCTCTGACACATGTCGTTGTAATCCTTCAACGTCGTCAGAGAGGTGACGGGTCCCGATGGCCATATATTAAATGGACCACCATGTCCCTAAACTGGAAATGGATCTACACGATCCCGTTAAGTAGATCTTAGTCTGGAAATTAGACTAACGTATCCTTAACAAACATTTAAGTTGATCTTAGCCTCAAATATGGCTAACGTATCCTTAAACCAAAACCCAAAACCCAAATCTAAGAAAGTACGGATTTGGACTAATCCACGTCCTACGGGCGACTAAATAAATTAGTCTCCGTATACAATCCACGGGCAACTACAAACAAAACAAACACACACGACACGATGTGAAATTCTGGAGAAGGAGAAAGTTGTTACCGCGATGCGGTAGCGTAATTAACTGCAGGGGCTTGCGCCTGCAGGGAAGAGTGTCCCCACAATCAAAAACCCCTCAAACGAGGGGGAATCTGACAAAGTCTGCTACATCGGCCGCATCTGTCTAAACCTCCGATACACGGTGCCATAAATCAACTTGGCATCTTCGGAAAGGTGGACGGATAAAACCAAATAGCATCTGCCCCGAATCTCAAGCAAGACGTCCTAGCGTCGTGGCCACTATTCGGAGGGGAACAGACCTGGTAGCAGCATATTGAATTTACATACATTGACTGTTCATTAATACTGTTTGTTGCATACCGCATTCCCTGCTATATGTATATGAACTTAGAATTGGTAAAAACACCGCACTGTTACTAACGGTTCATATTGCAAGAGCACTAATCTGCATGTTACACACACACCGTTAGTAACTGCCATGACACTCACACTGTAGAATTGCCATGATCATTATACTGTAGTTCATCTCACATATGATTCGATATGATTATGATACTTGTGCACGTACTCATTTACATATTCATACTTGTGCACGTACTCCTTTACATGTTCATACTTGTGCACGTACTCATTTACATACTTATGCATATTCAAACTGTACCTATCTATATAAGCTGACTTTGGTGGAAACTGGGAGCCGCACGATACCTTTGAAAAACTGAAACTATTTTAAAGAGCGGTTTCTCTCTTTTACTTATAGTATGACTTGACGCACATATCACATCGCATTGACTTACACATTGGTTTTGGATTTCATATGATTTCTGGTTTTGAGGACCGTGGAGTTATTTAAGAAAGTATGCACTAATTGAAAACCCGGTTTCTCTTGATATGATATTTTGGTGCGTCCACCACATGTTTTCTTGGTTCTGAGACGTGTGCTTGAAACCAGATTCGAGGAGTTGGATGATCCGTTTGCGGGTTCTTGGTGGATCCGGTATGGTTCCCTGGGACGAGAAATGTTTTTCGTGGAGCAGATGATGAGCCTGGCAGGGTGGCTAGTACGTACCGGTGATTGGTTCGACCTGGAGGTTATCTGGAGGATACTGACCAAAGTCGATAGATGGATACGGGATGACTCGTACATCCGGGGCCGAGGGCCGATACCGCAGATGGAACCCGTGGGCTGATCCGGACTGACGGAGCCTGATATATAAGGATTTACGTGTCGATGCTGGACACGATTATTTCATGATATTTTGAGTGCCGATGTTGGGCACTCATGATTCTCAGAGATTTACAGGATTTGAGGGCCGATGAGGATGACGGAGCCTGAGTTTTATTGGGATTTGGGTGCATTGATGGCACCGATTATTTTTCCACGTTGATATTCCGTGTAGATGCTATTTTTCCCATGCTCAGCAATCATTATTTGTATCTCATCTTGTAGTCATATTACCTGATAGAGTACTTAGGCATGATTATTGCACATACTGCTTATCGCATATAGATATCATCTGCTGGCATATGATAAGGTAGCGCAGTACGTGCATGCTCGCGGTTACCTTTATATGTTATCTCTATTCACGAGTTGGCAACTCACCCCTCTTGTGCCACAGTATTTGTAGGTTGCTCTTCAGAGTAGTCGCGGCAGGCTGCTTCCTTGTATCTTTTTGGCTACGGATACCACTGCAGTTGGAGCGTGAGCTGTTTTGCTGTTAGGTGGGTTGTGGTATCCGGTTATTTCCATTGTATACATACTTTTGTATCTAGTATTCTCCATCTACCCTTATATGTATTGACTTAGAGACCAGTGTGAGGACGATGATGTATATTATTTGTATTCTGGTGTCGAGCTCGTGTGAGCCGACTTTACTTATGCAGTTTATCATTTTGTGATGTTTTTCACTTATTGCTCATTTCTTCGCTTCGGCGTCGTATATTACTCTTGTGGTGTTTGTTTCCGCCGTTGGGCGTGATTGCTCCCGCTGGGATGCCTTATTTCACTGTATATCATTTTTACTCATATTTTGTCTTGTACCCGGATTCGGGGTTAGTTTTACAAAGGAAATGCTGCAAAATTTTTTAAGATAATAACTTAAACTTTAAAGAATGTTATTAAACTACTTAAGGTTTTTCAAATGCTTTTAAACAAATGTTTCAACACTCACTACTTTTGATGGTTTGATTTCTGGGTTTCGGCTTACTTAGTCGCGTTACGCCCGTAGATGTTACGTGGTTAAGTGCCGGTCACGAGTCGAACTTCGGGTCGTTACAAAGTTGGTATCAGAGCGTAGGTTTTACCTTTCAGAGTGTAGGATGGAGTATGTAGCTGAAGCAGAGTGGCGCAGCGTGTGTATGTTCCGCGGCATGCTCACGACACGGTACTCCGCCTAAGCGACCTTAGGACTTATTGATTTAAATTCCTTCTTGAGTATATACATTC
The DNA here is from genome assembly GCA_030015575.1 of Agapanthus africanus. Classification (NCBI taxonomy): domain Eukaryota; kingdom Viridiplantae; phylum Streptophyta; class Magnoliopsida; order Asparagales; family Amaryllidaceae; genus Agapanthus; species Agapanthus africanus. The sequence goes on along the minus strand of JASDDO010000022.1, from coordinate 478,252,279 downwards.
TTACGATTCGATTTCCATATCCTTATCGAATCCTATTTCTTTTTCAGCCATTATGCCGCCAAAGACTACGAGGGCACAGAGAGCGGCTGCGAGGGCCGAGATTCGAGTTGAACCGTCCGAGACGAAGACTGATTCGGGTAGTACACCAGTTGTACCTGAGCAGGCTGTTCCTCCTACGACAGATCAGATCGCCATGTTAAGGGCTGGTATGTAGGAGATGCGCCAGATGATGGGATCTCTAGCTGAGACACTTCGAGCGCAGCGACCAGAGGTAGTTCCACCCGTTGAAGGGACCGTGATGGTACCCGCAGTACAGGCAGATGCCCCTGCGGCTACAGAGGTTATTACGGTGTCGCTATCAGAGATTATAAGGTTGAAGCCTCCAATCTTCACAGGCACTGATGCAGCCGAGGACCCACAGTCTTTCATTGATAGGATGGCCCGGATATGTCGTTCACTTAGATGCGCAGATGCGAGATGGGTAGAGTTCACGAGCTTTTGTTGGATATATATGCCCTAGAAGCCTTCATTGTATAGGATGCTGGGGATATGTATGTACTTGACAGTCTTGCTTAATATGATAGTATGCTATTTGGTTTTTCTTTATTTTAACATATGATATATTTTGCGTAGTATTCATATATATATATACATGTTGATAAAGCCAATAGGATGTTTGCCTGACTACCGGCGTTGTGATGGCAGTCATACTAGTGGGAGCTGGATAGTCAATAGGCTCATCCTTAGATGTCCCTAGTCGCAGGAGTATCGAGACTGGGCATCGATACTCCGGAGTAGACTGGTGTATACATATCTAGACCCTGAGGAGGGGCGATGGATTGGTCCCGCAGCCATTAGTGGAGTGCACCTAAGAATGTATACAGATGCTCACTGGATGTGAGTACACCGGACAAGACTCGCCGAGAACTGACTGGATGGTATTTATACCTAACGTCAGATAGCAGTTCTCATGTGACATGTGTGCAAATAGTCCGTTGACTTAAGGCCATCATTTATCTCGTATGAGTTCCCACTGTGCTTTGATTACTACCCTACCACGGTTCAAAGGAGTCGTGCAAATAGGTTTTAGTTGGGCACAGTCCCGAGCCACGTGGAGGCGGTGAGTGACTGTTAGGGATTCGTCTCTCCCGGTATAGAGAGTTGATATCGCACGGTGATCGGTTGGTCATTACCATAAGACCCTGGCCAGGGCTGATTGAGAATTACTGATAGATTGATCAGTAGATTCTCGGATGGTGATTGAGCCATACCGACACGACTTGTACGGTTATTAGGGGTCTGACGTTTACCACCCCCTAGACCATACATGCGATACTCTTAGACGAACAGACCGGACTGCACGGATATTGTCACGGACAGGCTCAGTAGGAGTTCGGATGGGTATCCTCACCGGCCTTCTTATCGACATCTACCTGGGGACCGTTACGTACACCTAGTGCCACTTGCGGTCTGTGGTTAAATCCACTGCCAGCGTAGTAGTCGAGTCTTTGGAGATCCACACAGAGTTTTCCCAACTCCTGGAGAAACAATATAGAGGTCGTACGGTTTTACGACAAGGGTTCGGACGAATATGTGTTTAAACGCACGTACGACATTCGGACAGTTTTTACTAGACGACTTTGGTTTAAGCCAGATTCTAGTATCAGGTTATTGGATTTATACAGTCTAAAGTTTTTCCGTGTTTTCACCGATGGGAGGGGCGTTCTCGTAATTTCCGAGAAGCTTCTAGAAGCATGGTGACTTGAGGGGTTAAGGTGGCATTGTCATTAATGTTATTGTGACTCATAATGTATGATTCACTATGTCATTAATGCATTATTAAATGCTTAATGACTCACATAGTGAATCACTCATAATATATTTATGTAGCATGATGAATAATCTCTTATTATTCTTTTATTGAATTATTCATTATGCTTCATATATCAAGTTAGAAACAATTTCATTTCATTATTCTAGTTCGCCTTCTCTCTCCTCAAGCTCACTCTTTCTTCAAGCTCTAATCCTACCACTCATGAGTTGAGAACAAGGATTAGAAAAGACTAAACATCCCATAACCTAACTCTATATGATCTAAGTTCCTTTGATTAGCAACTAGAGTAACTTAGTTACCTCGAGTTTTGAGGTGAAGCTTGGATTAGGGTTCTCGGGTGGATCATCTATGACTTGGAGGAGGCCGAGGAGGACGAAGAGATCGTAAAGACGAATGACACGTATCACTGGGTATAATCTCTTTACATAGTTGTTTAGAACTTCTATGGTAGTTGTTAATTATCGTTTAGCAAAGATCTTCGGTTAGTCGATGTATGCTTCAAGAACAAGATCGTTTTTCATATTTCTGCCTCCCCGCAACTCGTGGGGTGTTGCACATCGACTTACAGTGGTATCAAAGCCTCACTAAACAATAATTAACTCACTTGCAAAGTCTAATGAATTTCGAACGCAAAACGAACCGGAAAATACCCCGATATCACATAGTTTCTGTCGTTTTTAAAATGAGGTCCAAATTTTTTTCAGGTTCCTCCAGAACACCCTACAAGAAATTATAAGAACACTGGAAAAAAATAGGTTCCTGAATCGGCCATACAGCCGCGGAACCGCGGCCGATCCCACGATCCGCCGTGGATCCGCGGCCGTGTTGAGGCCGATTCAACCTAGTTTTTCCCTGTGCATCTTCTGTGATATTTTGTCTTTTCTTGTATGGTTTATTTTTTTTGCTCAGATCTCAGGTTTACATAGAAGTTTTGGAGCAGAATCTAATGGGTTTGATCGATCGAAATTATACGATGTTTGCTTGTTTGATTATATCTGTGAACTATATTATGTGTTCGTAAACCTCCCCTAACTGCTAATATGTCGGTTGGCAGGGGGTTGCACATATCTGTAATTTTTTAACTGTTTGTGATTATGAACTGTATTGGATTGATGTGATGATTACCCGGGGTTTTGTGATGGGTTATTGTATTAATTCATTCGATGTAATTGTAATAAGTTGTAATATTATTTTGCGGGGCACATCCAGGTTGCGGTTGTCGCCACCGTTGTATTATTTCCTTTTACTGTTTTTGCTCCTAGGATAGACCCAAGGTGGGGTGCACAAACTACCGGGTATTTCGAAGCGTCTAGTGGCCTACTCATGTTGTTGAGGGAGACCGCTTCACTTCGGGTACTTGGCGGGTAGTTTTCCATACCCGTAGGGGTCTGGGGTGGGGTAATGGCTATTCATCACAACTGTGTAATCCGTCTTTTCTTACATGCTTAAAAGAAATGCGGATTGCTTGCATATCCAATAAAGTTTATCTGTGATCTGGAATGCCTATTATTGCGTCTGACGAATGTACAATATCTATATATGATAGCTATTTAGACGTCACTTATGTTTTACACCCGCACTAGCCCAGCCCCCGCTCTGCCGTTAGTTAAGTAACCTAACGGGTGATGACGGGACCCCGTTGCGAATGCAGATGGCATAAGAGGACGTTGTATTTTCGTTGTTATCTGTAATGATAGGTTAAAGATGGGACGCATTATTTTAATGCAAAGAAAAATAAAACCTAAACTGAATCGTTGGAACAATTTCTAAAACCACTCGGTTTTCTTCAAAAAACAAATATTAAATGCGGAGCTTAAACCAATCCTTTTAATAAAGGTTATCATGGTTCCTTCGATCATATCAAGTTCACTACGTTAACGGTTTTTTGTCAAAAACCAGCCGTAACCCTCCGTCGTTTCAAATAGACAGCACATCGTATTCATGCTATGCTTGTTGGCCTACGTCAAGGCATAGTGGATGGTAGCAGTGTGGTTTGCTTATTTGTTGCACAGATAGATGCATTGGTATAGGACAGACGTACAGCCTTGTTGGCCTACGTCAAGGGCATGTACGATGTACCTAAATTAATCAGGACAACGACGGGTAGAACTTGACTTGCGTATTATGATTTGTTGGCCTACGTCAAGGTCATAAGAGCTTGGGGTAAAAATCTTGTCGGGAGTTTCAAATATAAAGGAAACTTGCAGATTTAGCATACCTTCTGGAGTGTGGTGACTAGAGTGGCTTTCATCTAGTATATCCTGCAATGATAGTTGGATCCCAATCCCACTGATGAGTAGGATTACTCTCAGGAAACATTCTCACTTAACAATCAATGCTATAAACCAAGTAGGTGTCCAGAAAGGTGTTAGAGGGGCTACGCCTCCAGGGAAAAGAGGTTATTTAATTATGGAACTTCGCGAAAGCGTTGGAAAACCTCCCTCGAAGTACCAACACCAGCCTGGCTGAAAGGTTTATCAAGTATTGTGACGTGTGATTAAATCCTGACTAGTTCTTCTTTTAGGTTTTGAAGAAGGATTTGAGGGAACAGTGGGAACCATCCTGTTTAGATAAACTAATAACCAATCTAAACTTGCAAGAAGCATATGCTGAGTGTTTTCTTTTCTCTCTCGCTAGCAGCTACCATGACCGGACTAAAACTATTACTTGAAAAAAATATACTGACCGGGCAGAACTATAAAGATTTGCTAAGGAACGTCAACATTGCACTGACTTATGACAAAGTAGCATATGTTACCACCGCTGTTCCTCCCCTTATCCATGGACCAGATTCCTTAGTTGTGGACAAGGAAGTTCGCAAAACCTGGGATCTAGATTGTGAGCGAGCTAAGTGTATCGTGCTGGCGTCCATGAACAATGAATTCCAGAAACAGCACGAGTGTATGGATATTATATCCATCTTTCTCCATGTCAAGGAATTATATGGAGAGCACTCCCGTATCGCGAGGTACGAGACCTCGAGGAAACTCTTCCAGATGAGGTTAGCCTCAGGATCGCCTGTAGGAGAGCACGTCCTCAAAATGATCAGCCTCATTGAGGAACTCGCAAACCTGGGATGCGTCCTAGAGAATGATTTGTATATCGACTTGATTTTGCAGTCCCTTCCCCACACCTTCTCTCAGTTCGTGCTTAGCTTCAACATGCATGAAATAGAAGCTGATCTTCCAAAGCTCCTAAACATGTTGAGGGTAGCAGATACCTCCTTGAAAAAGGAGAAGACCCCCATTCTGTATGTTGGCCAATCATCCTCTTCTAAATCTAAAGAGAAAGCTAAAGGGAAGAAGAAGATGAAAGCCACAAAACCGAAGGGTGGGGTCAAGAAGGTGCAGGGAACGAACAAGGCAGGAAGGGTGAAAGCGGATATAAACGAATGCTTTTATTGTCACAAGCAAGGACACTGGAAGAAGGACTGTATAGCCTTCAAAGCCAAGGACAAGAAGCAAGCTGTTGCTTCTGCTTCAGGTGTGTTCGTAATCGATAATTGTCTTTCAGTAAACTCTACATCATGGGTACTTGATACCGGTTCTGGTTCTCACATCTGTAATTCATTGCAGGATCTGAGAAATAGTAGAGTACTGGGGACAGATGATATGACTCTCCGGATGGGCAAAGGAATGCATGTAGATGTTATTGCAATAGGGGAATATCACCTAGGGTTGACTAGTGGGCACATTTTGGTGTTGTACAGTTGTTTTTGTATTCCCAATATGTTATGTAATATTATATCAGTATCTTTGTTGTCTAATGAAGGATATAATTTTGCGCTTTAAAGAAATGTCATGAACATTCTCCTAAATCAAGAACTGATTGGGTATGGCACACTGGAAAACGGCATATACATACTTAATCAACCTCGAATTTTCAATATTCAAAACACACTTAAAAGAAAGGCTCCAGATTCAAATCAAGCCTTCCTATGGCATTGTAGACTTGGTCATATAAACAAAACAAGGTTGACTAAGTTACATAAAGATGGATATCTAGATCCGTTTGAATATTCATCATATGCAACTTGTCAATCATGTATCAAAGGAAAAATGACCAAATCTCCGTTCACCGGACACGGAGCAAGAGCCACAGAACTCTTGGGACTTGTACACAGTGATGTATGTGGTCTAATGTCTACACATGCGAGAAGCAGTCACTCCTACTTCATCACTTTTACTGATGACTTCTCTAGGTATGGACATACGTTCTTATTGAAACATAAATCCGAGGCCTTTGAGAAGTTTAAGGAGTATAAAAATGAAGTAGAGAAACAAACTGGTAAAAGCATCAAGACACTTCGATCTGATCGAGGTGGAGAATACTTAAGTACCAGTTTCCTTGAATGCCTAAAAGAGAATGGAATTCTCTCTCAGCTTACTCCGCCTTATACACCTCAGCATAATGGTGTATCAGAAAGGAGGAATCGCATGCTATTAGATATGGTGCGTTCAATGATGAGTAGTGCTGAGTTGCCGCTTTCCTTCTGGGGATTTTCTCTAGAATCAGCAGCATACTTATTGAATAGAGTTCCAACTAAGTCTGTGCCTACCACTCCATATGAAATGTGGAGTGGGAAGAGACCATATCTCAAGCATAACAAGATATGGGGGTGTCCGGCATATGTTAAAAAGCATAGACCGGACAAGCTCGAGGCACGATCGGTTTTGTGCAAGTTTGTAGGATACCCCAAACATTCAAAGGGGTACATGGTCTACCACACTGAAGAACAAAAGGTGTTTGTCGCTCGCCACATTGTCTTCTTAGAAAGCGAATTTCTTGCAAAAGAAATTAGTGGGTGAGTGGTAGAGCTGGAAGAAATTCCAGAACCTCAAACTGCTACCGAGGACTTAGAAGAACCTCAGATTTCAATAGAACATGACAAACCAACGCCACTCCGCAGATCTAGTAGGCTTTCTCATCCTCCTGAGAGATACTATGGTTTTCTTCTAGATGGGGATCGAGAGGATTGCATCATCGATGATGATGAGCCTACTAGTTTTCAGCAGGCTATCACGAGTATTGACTCGGTGAAGTGGCTGGATGCTATGAGATCCGAAATGGAATCCATGTACACCAATAAAGTATGGATTTTAGAAGTTGCTCCTCCTGGGGTGAAACCAGTTGGATGCAAATGGATATTCAAAAAGAAGATTGGTGCACTTGGACAAGTGGAAACCTACAAAGCTAGACTCGTTGCAAAAGGTTTTCATCAAAGACCAGGATTGGACTATGATGAAATCTTTTCACCTGTAGCTATGCTTAAATCCATTCGGATCCTGCTTTCCATTGCTGCCTTCCATGACTATGAAATCTGGCAAATGGATGTAAAAACAGATTTTCTAAATGGACATTTAGAAGAGAGTGTTTACATGGATCAACTAGAAGGTTTCTTAGACAGTGGGAGCAGCGGAAGAGTGTGCAGGTTGCTTAAATCCATCTATGGATTAAAGTAAGTATCGCGAAGTTGGAACATCTGCTTTGATGAGACAGTCAAAGAATTTGACTTTATCAAAAATGTAGATGAACCATGTATTTATAGGAAGATTGTAGAAGTAGCAGTAGTCTTCCTCATATTGTACGTCGACGACATACTACTGATAGGGAATGATTTCACTATGCTACAATCAGTAAACATCTTCTTATCACAGAAATTCTCCATGAAAGACTTGGGTGATGCAACCTACATTTTGGGTATTAAAATCTATCGGGATTGATCTAATAGAGTGTTGGGACTTTCACAGTCCAGGTATATTGACACTATACTAAAGAGATTTAGTATGGAAGATTCCAAGCGCGGTAATATGCCCGTTTGTCACGGGATCACCCTCACCAAAGAGATGTCTCCAAAGGCTGATGAAGAAAGGGATCGCATGGGCATTATACCCTACGCTTCGGCAGTAGGATCTATAATGTATGCGATATTATGTACAAGACCGGATGTAGCTTACGCACTTGGTGTGGTAAGCAGGTATCAGTCTGACCCAGGTGAGAAACATTAGATAGCGGTAAAGAACATTCTCAAGTACCTGAGAAAAACTAAGGAGATGTTCTTAATTTACGGTAATGGGGACCACCAGGTAGAGGCTTTTTCCGACTCCGGCTTCCAAAGTGACAAAGAGGATTCTAAATCCATTTCGGGTTTTGTGTTTACCCTCAATGGAGGGGCGGTATGTTGGAAGAGTTCCAAACAGGATACCGTCACAGACTCAACTATGGAGGCTGAGTATATAGCTGTTAGTGAAGCCGCAAAAGAGGCTGTCTAGATGAGGAAGTTCATCTCTGAACTTCAGGTGGTTCCGTCCATTGCCAATCCAATACCTTTGTATTGTGATAACAATGGGGTTGTAGCATTGGCGAAGGAACCGAGGTCCTATCAGAAATCTAGGCATATCTTAAGGCGTTTTCACCTGATCAGGGAGATCGTTGATCGTCGGGAGATCGAGGTACGGAGAGTGGACACAAAAGACAACACGGCAGATGCATTCACCAAGGCCATCCTTCAAGTCCATTTCGAGAGGCTGTTTGAGATGTTGGGCATACGGTACGCCAACAACTGGATCTAGTGCGGACAGTGGGAACTCATTGCGCTAATTATAGGCCTTAGTGCAAGTGGGAGATTGTTGGATATATATGCCCTGGAGGCCTTCATTGTATAGGATGCTGGGGATATGTATGTACATGACAGTCTTGCTTAATATGATAGTACGCTATTTGGTTTGTCTTTATCTTAACATATGATATATTTTGCGAAGTATTCATATATATATACATGTTGATAAAGCCCATATGGTGTTTGCCTGACTACCGGCGTTGTGATGGCAGTCATACTAGTGGGAGCTGGATAGTCAATAGGCACATCCTTAGATGTCCCTGGTCGCAGGAGTATCGAGACTGGGCATCGATACTCCGGAGTATACATATCTAGACCCTGAGGAGGGGCGATGGATTGGTCCCGCAGCCATTGGTGGAGTGCACCTAACATTGCATACAGATGCTCACTGGGTGTAAGTACACCGGACAGGACTCGCCGAGAACTGACTGGATGGTATTTATACCTAACGTCAGATAGCAGTTCTCAGGTGACATGTGTGCAGATAGTCCGTTGACTTAAGGTCGTCATTTGTCTCGTGTGAGTTCCCACTGTGCTTTGATTACTACCCTACCACGGTTCAAAGGAGTCGTGCAAACAGGTTTTAGTTGGGCACAGTCCCGAGCCACGTCGAGGCAGTGAGTGACTGTTAGGGATTCGTCTCTCCCGGTATAGAGAGTTGATATCGCACGGTGATCAGTTGGTCATTACCATAAGTCCCTGGCCAGGGCTGATTGAGAATTACTGATAGATTGATCAGTAGATTCTCGGATGGAGATTGAGCCATACCGACACGACTTGTATGGTTATTAGGGGTCTGACGTTTACCACCCCCTAGACCATACATGCGATACTCTTAGACGAACAGACCGGACTGCACGGATATTGTCACGGACAGGCTCAGTAGGAGTTCGGATTGGTATCCTCATCGGCCTTCTTATCGACATCTACCTGGGGACCGTTACGTACAGCTAGTGCCGCTTGCGGTCTGTGGTTAAACCCACTGCCAGCGTAGTAGTCGAGTCTTTAGAGTCCCACAGAGATTTTTCCCAACTCCAGGCGAAACATTATAGAGGTCGTACGGTTTTACGACAAGGGTTCGGACGAATACGTGTTTAAACGCACGTACGACATTCGGACAGTTTTTACTAGACGGCTTTGGTTTAAGCCAGATTCTAGTATCAGGTTATTGGATTTATACAGTCTAAAGTTTTTCCATGTTTTCACGGATGGGAGGGGCGTTCTCGTAATTTCCGGGAAGCTTCTAGAAGCATGGAGACTTGAGGGGTTAAGGTGTCATTGTCATTAATGTTATTGTAACTCATAATGTGTGATTCACTATGTCATTAATGCATTATTAAATGCTTAATGACCCACATAGTGAATCACTCATAATACATTTATGTAGCATGATGAATAATCTCTTATTATTCTTTTATTGAATTATTCATTATGCTTCATATATCAAGTGAGAAACAATTTCATTTCATTATTCATGTTCACCTTCTCTCTCCTCAAGCTCACTCTTTCTTCAAGCTCTAATCTTACCACTCATGAGTTAAGAACATGGATTAGAAAAGACTAAACATCCCATAACCTAACTCTATATGATCTAAGTTCCTTTGATTAGCAACTAGAGTAACATAGTTACCTCGAGTTTTGAGGTGAAGCTTGGATTAGGGTTCTCGGGTGGATCATCTATCACTTGGAGGAGGCCGAGGAGGACGAAGAGATCGTAAAGGCGAAGTACACATATCACAAGGTATAATCTCTTTACATAGTAGTTTAGAACTTCTATGGTAGTTGTTAAATATCGTTTAGCAAAAATCTTCGGTTAGTCGATGTATGCTTTAAGAACAAGATCGTTTTTCATATTTCCGCCTCCCCGCAACTCGTGGGGTGTTGCACATCGACTTACAGCTTTCGCCTGGAAGGCCTTGCGCAGAAATGGTGTGAATCGGTCGAGAAGGGTAGAGCAGCAGGTCTTCCTCCTATGACCTGGACAGAGTTCGTGACGATATTCCTTGCCCGCTTCCTTCCACTGAGTGTCAGAGATGCTAGAGCGCGCAGGTTCGAGTCTTTACGCCAGACTCCGTAGATGACAGTGGCAGAGTACGACGTGCTGTTCACAGAGCTCAGCTTATGCCCCATACCTAGTGGCTACTAAGGAGATGCGAGTCAAGAGATTTGTTCGAGGCTTACTTACCCCACTGTTCCTCGCGATCAGTGCGCAGCATTGCGAGACTTATGCAGCAGCTGTAGATGCAGCCTTATTAGTCGAGGAGCGCCTTGCTGAGACTTCGGTAGTTCTAGAGCCGAAGAGAGTTCGTACTGGCATATCAGCACGGAGACAGACATTTAGACGCCGCGACCGTTTTTGTTCATGTACGAGGAGTTGCAGAGATTCGGGACGAGGCCAGATGTTTAGTTCGTATCCACGGGAGAGTCGGCAGTCGTCGCAGGGATGCTTTAGGTGCGGCAGTCTACTTCACCTCGTTAGAGATTGTCCTGAGATACACCGGAGGGAGACAGCAGTACCGCATGTCACCTTACCACCTTCACCACCCAGAGGGCGTTGCCTATTGTACCTACTGTTACTCCGCATCAGACTCACGCACACAGAGGTCGTGGTCGTGGAGGATTTGTTCCTAGAGGACGAGGTGACCGAGGCAGGGCACAACCAGTTGCTAGTAGGGGACAGTCAGTCACAGGTGGAAGACATGCACGGGTTTTTGCTTTGACGCATCAGTACGTGCAGGCGTCCAATGCGGTGGTCTCAGGTATCCTTCTAGTATGTTCTGTTGATGCACACGTGTTGTTTGATCCTGGATCCACGCACTCGTACGTATCCACACACTTTGTGCCGAGTTTGGGTAGAGTGTCCGGTTTACTTGATCAGCCGCTTGTTGTGACCACTCCTGTGGGAGAGTTTTTTGTTGTTAGACACGTGTTCCGATCCTGTATTGTCCGTATTGGCGAGAGAGAGTTTCCTGTCGACTTGATCCTTCTGGAGATGTTGGACTTCGACGTTCTTTTGGGCATGGATTGGTTAGCCACATGCTATGCGTCTGTGGACTGCCGTGAGAAGACAGTTAGATTTTGTTTTCCCGGCAACTCGACTTTTGTTGTGCTGGGGGACCGTGGTGCCGCCCCTCACAGTTTGATTTCTTCTTTTCACGCTGGACAGCTTTTGAGGAAGGGATGTCAGGGATTTCTCAACTATGTTTGCGATACTAGAGCTACAGAGGTTTCGTTGGATCAGGTTCTGGTTGTTAGCGAGTTCCCTGATGTGTTCCCAGACGAGCTTCCTGGGCTACCGCCCGAGTGCGACATTTCTTTCTGTATTGACTTGATTCCCGGTATGGGGCCTATTTCTATACCGCCTTATCGGATGGCCCCGGCGGAAATTATAGAATTGAGGGGTCAGTTGCATGATTTGCTGGACAAGGGACTTATTCGACCCAGTGTTTCTCCTTGGGGTGCTCCGGTCCTATTTGTTAACAAAAAGGACGGCAGTTTGTGTCTGTGTATCGACTACCGCCAGCTGAACAGGGTTACAGTGCGGAACAGGTATCCTTTGCCATGCATTGACGACTTGTTCGACCAGCTTCAGGGGGCAGGGTACTTTTCGAGGATCGATTTACGATCAGGCTACCATCAGCTGCGGGTTCGATAGGAGGACATTCCGAGGATAGCTTTCCGCAAGCGATACGGCCATTATGAGTTTTTGATGATGTCGTTCGGACTCACCAATGCGCCAGCAGCATTCATGGGCTTGATGAACCGTATTTTCCGGCCGTATCTTGATATGTTCATCATCGTATTCATTGACAATATTCTGGTGTATTCTCAGAGTAGAGAGGAGCACGAGCAGCACCTGCCGATTTCACTGCAGACCTTGAGGGAGTATCGGCTTTTCGCCAAATTCTCCAAGTGTGCATTCTAGCTGGACAGCGTAGACTTCTTAGGTCCCGTGATTACACGAGATGGTATATGTGTAGACCCGAGGAAGATCGAGGTCGTTCAGCGTTGGCCCACATCCGTTACGGAGATTCGCAGCTTTTTAGGGTTGGCCGGTTAATACAGGCGAATTGTGCAGGACTTCTCCCATATTGCTACATCTTTGACCGGGTTAACCCAGAAGGGAGTTCCTTTCGATTGGACGGAGGAATGTGAGCACAGCTTTCAGCAGCTACGGACTCGACTAACTACGGCGCCGGTGTTATCTTTGCCTTCAGGATCAGGCGGATTTGTGGTCTTTTGTGATGCTTCTCGAGTGGGGTTAGGGTGCGTATTGATGCAGCATGATAAGGTGATCACGTATGCTTCACGGCAATTGAAGAAACATGAACAGAACTACCCTACTCATGATTTAGAGATGGCTGCAGTGGTCTTTGCACTTAAGATCTGGCGACATTACCTATACGGCGAGTCGTGCCAGATATTCACTGATCACAAGACCTTAAAGTATATATTTCAGCAGCGAGACCTGAATCTTAGACAGTGCCGTTGGATGGAGTTAGTGAAGGACTACGATTGCGAGATCTTGTATCACCCGGGAAAGGCTAATGTAGTGGCGGATGCTTTGAGTAGGAGGCCCGGGGGTAGTCTATCTTTTTTAAGCGCAGTGCAGAGGCAGTCGTCGGCAGATTGGAAGATTTTATGCGACAGCCGAGTGCAGTTCGAGTTTACGCCAACCGGGGGACAGATTGCGCATGTTCGTGCACGCCCACAGTTGCTTGACCGTATACATGAGGCACGGTACAGTGATGACCGTTGTTCAGAGATCATGGCACGGATTGGACATGGCATATTTTCCGAGTTCGTGATCGATGATCAGGGGATACTGCGATTTGGGACTAGACTGTACGTACCAGATGCTGAGGGACTGTGGCGCGAAATTCTTGAGGAGGCACATCGATCGGTATACAGTGTTCATCCGGGTTCCACCAAGATGTACCATGATATGATATATGTTTACTGGTAGGACGGAATGAAGAGGGACGTCGCAGATCTCGTGTCGATATGCCTGACTTGTCAGCAAGTCAAGGCCGAGCACCAGAGGCCCGCGGGAGAGCTACAGCCGTTACCCATTCCGGAGTAGAAATGGGAACAGATTTCTATGGACTTCATTGTGGATCTACCCAGGACTAGTCGAGGGTATGACTCTATCTGGGTGATCGTAGATCGTTTGACGAAAGCGGCTCACTTCCTACCGGTGAAGACGACTTTCGGATTTACTCAGTATGCCCAGATATACATCGACGAGTTTGTACGACTGCACGGAGTTCCGACGTGTATCGGTCCGACAGAGGCACCCAGTTTACCAGCCGACTATGGCAGAGGCTTCAGGAGGCTTTGGGCACCCGTTTGAGTTTTAGCAAATCATTTCATCCGCAGACCGACGGACAGTCAGAGCGGACTATTCAGACTCTCAACGACATGCTCCGAGCGTGCGTATTAGATTTTGGAGGTAGCTGGGATCATCATTTACCCTTAGTAGAGTTCTCCTACAACAACTGTTACCAGGAGACCATTCAGATGGCACCATTCGAGGCTCTATATGGGAGGAGATGCAGATCACCCTCCTGTTGGACAGAGCTCAGCGAGAGCAGTATCTTAGGGCCGCAGATTGTTGAGGAGACGACCGTGAAGATCCAGTTAATTCGCGATATGATGAGAGCAGCCCAGAGTAGGCAGAGATCTTATGCGGACCGTCGTCGGCGCAGACTTGAGTTTTCTGTTGGTGATCATGTTTTCTTGAGGGTCTCCCCTATGAAAGGTGTGATGAGGTTTTGAAAGAAGGGGAAGCTTAGTCCCAGGTACGTGGGCCCCTTCGAGATCCTCGAGCGTGTTGGTGCAGTTGCGTATCAGTTAGCCCTTCCGCCCAGTTTCCCAGATGTGCACCCCGTATTTCATGTTTCGATGCTCCGCAAGTATCTTCATGATCCTTCGCATGCGATTCAGCACCCGACGATCCAGCTAGAGCGCGACCTTTCTTTTGCAGTGCAGCCGGTGGTCATCTTGGATCGACAAGTGAAGAGATTGAGATCGAAGGACATACCGTCTGTCAAGGTACTTTGGCGTGGCCCGAGCAGCGAGGAGGTCACTTGGGAGACCGAGAGCGAGATGAGGAAGAAATATCCCCATCTCTTTGAAGGTACGTGTTGTTAGATTTTTAAATTCGGGGACCGAATTTCTTTATGGGGGGTAAATTGTAACGCATTGAAATTCGTTTAGGTTAATTTCGGGTTAGTTAGTAAAGATGCGTGTTTTTCATAAAAACCCGAAAAACTTATTTTCCTTTTTAACTAGTGCAAATTGTGATGAGAGGTGTTTTTATATATATATAGGGTTTATTAATTATAACTTTGCTTGTGTCCACCTTAATTAAATTTTTATTTCCTTAATTGCTTTCTTAAGCGAGGTTAGTGTACACATGCGCACTTATCCTTTTGTAACCTAAGCAAGTGCTAACTTGTTAACCTTTTTCATTTGCTTGCTTGGTTCTAATTATCCCCACCATTTAACAAAGTCAAACCCTTTCTTTTTTTTAGATTTTAAATGGAGATGAGAGGTATGGTGGTTAGGTGAAGAAGATTGACTTTTTTTGACCATTGTTCCCTCTCTTTTCCTTCTCCTTCTCATTTCTGGAAATTCCTGCAGAGAGAGCAGCAGAAACCACAGCATTTTCATCATCTTCTCTTCTCTTTTTGCTTCTCTTTTGATTCCTATACAAACCCTACACAAAAACCTCTCATTCCTTCACTCAAAACCTTCGAAAATGGCTCCTTTGTGGAAATTGGAAGCAAATCTGTGCATGTGAGGGCTAAGGCTGGGAAATTGAGTTCTCTTGGATCTTTTGAAGGTATCAAAACTCACCCATATCACCCTAGATCATAAATTATAGTTTTGTTAGCAAAAAATCGTTTTTTGTGCATTTTTTATGATATGGAGGGAGATTTAGTGAAGCTTGTGTTAAGTTAACATTTTTATGGCTTATTTAGCTTAGTGGTGTGCTATTAGTGTTGTTTAAACCATGTTTTTTACTTCAGTTTGCACTAAAATACCTTTTAGTACCAAATTAGTATTTTAAAAACGTTTTTAAGCATGATAATAGGATACGGTGATCTGCTATGTCTACGTTAAATTTCTGGTGTTGCAAACAATTTCAGAATAGTGTACAGGGTAGCTGGGGTTTTAGGTTGATGTTCGAGCCCGTTCCACCGGACAAAAACCGGCGGCCACCCATAAAAATTCGGCGACGCCGACCCTCCTGCTCTGTGTGTGCTGGTGTTTTGCAGGGTGGTTTCTGGGTTTATTTTACAGTGTTTGGTCTTGTTTACTTTTTGGGTTTTCTTCCAGATAAAAATCTGGGACCTGTTTTCCTTAAATTGGAGTTTGGGTTTAGCGTGACACGTACGCTTCGTTATGGTCTGGTGAGTTCTGTGCATCGCAGCGCATCGGCGTAGTACTGTGTTTAGCACACGCGCGTTTTAGTGTATCGAGTTCACGCGTTTAGCTTGTGACGCTAATTTTTCCGTACTTCCTTAGTATCACGTTTTAAAGGATTTTTGCTTATGCTTATTACTTGTGTAAATCTAGGTTCGCAGGCGAGTACGACGGATGCCGCGAAGAAGGGGAAACAAGTCGTCGGCTACACTTAGCGCGAGACTACAGTGAGTAGATTTAACATCTACGGGGAAATCGCCCGCATGGCGTTATGCGTCAGGGCTGATAGGACCTGGTAGAAGCATATTGCACTTACATACATTGACTGTTCATGAATACTGTTTGTTGCATACCGCATTCCCTGCTATATGTATATGAACTTAGAATTGGTAAAAACACCGCACTGTTACTAACGGTTCATGTTGCACGTGCACTAATCTGCATGTTAAACACACACCGTTAGTAACTGCTATGACACTCACACTATAGAATTGCCATGATCATTATATTGTAGTTCATCTCACATATGATTCGATATGATTATGATGCACGTACACATTTACATATTCATACTTGTGCACGTACTCCTTTACATGTTCATACTTTTGCACGTACTCATTTACATACTTATGCATATTCAAACTGTACCTATCTAGATAAGCTGACTTTGGTGGAAACTGGGAGCCGCACGATACCTTTGAAAAACTGAAACTATTTTAAAGAGCGGTTTCTCTCTTTTACTTATAGTATGACTTGACGCACATATCACATCGCATTGACTTACACATTGGTTTTGGATTTCATATGATTTCTGGTTTTGAGGACCGTGGAGTTATTTAAGAAAGTATGCACTATTTGAAAACCCGGTTCCTCTTGATATGATATTTTGGTGCGTCCACCACTCATTTTCTCGGTTCTGAGATATGTGCTTGAACCCCGATTCGAGGAGTTGGATGATCCGTTTGTGGGTTCGTGGTGGACCCGGTATGGTTCCCCGGGGAGAGAAATGTTTTACGTGGAGCAGACGATGAGCCTGGCAGGGTGGCTAGTACGTACCGGTGATTGGTTGGACCTGGCGGTTATTCGAAGGATACTGACAAGAGTCGATAGATGGATACGGGACGACTCGTGCTGCCGGGACCGAGGGCCGATACCGCAGACGGAGCCCGTGGGCTGATCCGGACTGACGGAGCTCGATATATGAGGATTTGCGTGTCGATGCTGGACACGATTATTTCATGATATTTTGAGTGCCGATGTTGGGCACTCGTGATTCTCAGAGATTTACAGGATTTGAGGGCCAATGAGGATGACGGCGCCTGAGTTTTATTGGGATTTGGGTGCATTGATGACACCGATTATTTTTCCACGTTGACATTCATTGTAGTTGTTATTTTTCCCATGCTCAGAATTCATTATTTGTATCTCATCCTGTAGTCATATTACCTGTTAGAGTACTTAGGCATTATTATTGCACATACTGCTTATCGAATATAGATATCATCTGCTTGCATATGATAAGGTAGCATAGCACGTGCATGCTCGCGGTTACCTTTATATGTTATCTCTATTCACGAGTTGGCAACTCACCCCCGTTGTGCCACAGTATTTCCAGGTTGCCCCTCAGAGTAGTCACGGCAGGCTGCTTCCTTATATCTTTTTGGCTACGGATACCACTGCAGTTGGAGCGTGAGCTGTTTTGCTGTTAGGTAGGTTGTGGTATCCGGTTATTTCCATTGTATACATACTTTTGTATCTAGTATTCTCCATCTACCCTTATATGTATTGACTTAGAGACCAGTGTGAGGATGATGATGTATATTATTTGTATTCTGATGTCGAGCTCGTGTATGCCGACTTTACTTATGCAGTTTATCATTTTGTGATGTTTTTCACTTATTGCTCATTTCTTCGCTTCGGCGTCGTATATTACTCTTGTGGTGTTTGTTTCCGCCGTTGGGCGTGATTGCTCCCGCCGGGATGCCTTATTTCACTGTATATCATTTTTACTCATATTTTGTCTTGTACCCGGATTCAGGGTTAGTTTTACAAAGGAAATGCTGCCAAAATTTTTAAGATAATAACTTAAACTTTAAAGAATGTTATTAAACTACTTAAGGTTTTCCAAATGCTTTTAAATAAATGTTTCTACACGCACTACTTTTGATGGTTTGATTTCAGGGTTTCGGTTACTTAGTCGTGTTACGCCTGTAGACGTTACGTGGTTAAGTGCCGGTCACGAGTCGAACTTCGGGTCGTGACAAAGTTGGTATCAGAGCGTAGGTTTTATCTTTCGGAGTGTATGATGATGTTCATATCAGATTTTTGCATTTTTATACCGCCCAATTTTTATCACATTGCTTATCGGTAGGTACTCTTAAGCCGTGTTTGCTAGTCAATTGCAGGATACATGTTCTCGGCTCTAAACGGTGAAATTCATGGAAAAGCACGACAAAATCCGGATTACTGCCAACCACAGATAAAACACGGGTCTCCGCTCTCTATCCGTATGTTGCCGCACACCAGTTTAAGAGACAAAATGGCAAATCAATGTCATTTTCATGCACAATGCTCAATGGCACAACAAGATCCAACATATCTGCGCGGAGCTCGAGGAAATCATGACAAAAAGATCCACATCAAATCACCTTTTGGTCTGCTAGAATTCTGGAAAAATTGTGAAGAGTTTCAGAGAAAAAACATATACCAAACAGCAGACAACATCAGACCAGGGGACCCCACAAAATCCTATGGCCCAACTCCCTAGTATAGCCGTGGTTCCGCGGCATAAGAAGGCTTAGGCCGCGGAACCGCGGCCTGACTATGTCGGCAGCGTGTCATCTTTTGGGGGCTGAATTGTAATTCTATGTGAAGACAGATTGTTGCCCTAGGTCTTCTGTTGCCTGCCTATAAATAGTCCAGAACTTGCCAAAGCCAAGGGTCCATAATTTGTATTTAGAATTTTAGAATACATGTGTTGTTGTTCTTCCTCTTCTCATCTCTTCTCCATTAAAAACTTGTAGTGAGCTTTTGTGAGTGAAGAATGAATAAAAGAGTTCTCTTTGTTAACATGCTTGTCTTGTTCTTTTTATAATTGCTTGTAATTTTCATTTGCTAATCTAGTTGTTGTTATTTGTTGTTTGTTTGTTTCTTGTTCTCTTTTTTATCCTTAAACAACTATGATGCTTAAGCTTGATCCTTGCCAAGGTGAGGTCTCAAATAGCTAGTTGTAATCTTCTAACCTCTTTCTTTCTATCTTCCTCCTTTGTTTTATTTTCTTTTCCTTCTAATGGGTGAGTAGTTTTCATACTTGTTAGGGTAGGATAAGGAAAGTTTGAGAGAAGGAAATCTCTCTCACTCTTTTCTTGCCCAACATCTTGATTCGGACTCCCGTTAATTGAACCACAATCCGCTCCCTACGGCACCCTATCCTACATGATAGCGGTGATTCCTTAGTGAGACCGGTTGTGGTTGAATTAACCGGAGGTTAAGGCTAAGAGCCAAGAACGGACGGACAAGTACCAAAAGGAAGAACTTATGCGTTGGAAAGCCTAGCTTATACTCGCAAGTTCCTTCCTAGTCGTGCTAATCCCCGTTGTTGCCGATTACAGTAACACTGACATTAAGAGTGGCAATGAAAGAAGTGAGCGACTCCTAACTCAAACTAACCTAATCCTAACCCTAACAAGCTCTCTTTATATATCATTTTAGCACTTAAGTAATCTAAAAACAAACCTGGACAATTGGACTTAACTCGTTAAAGCACATAGAAAAAGATTCCCATCTCCTTGCGGACGACCCGTACTCAACCGGCTGGCTACAAGCGAAACCGTCTTGATTGCGGTAATAAACTTAGCAAGCAAATAATTTACCAATCAAATAGCGCCGTTGCCGGGGAGACGATAGTTTATTTCTTTGTGTAATTTCGGGTTAATTTGTGAATATAAATATAACCAAAAAACAAAACAAAAAAAATATATATATATATATACATTGTAAAAAAAAACCATCTTGTTATTTTTGATTAGTTTTTGTGCAAGTGTGCAGGATTAAAAGACGATCGAGTTCAGTGCCAAAGACGTGGGAAGGTAGACACATATCTCGCGGCTACACCGCGACGGATCAAGACGAAGCCAACGGTCTACTATAAAATTCTGGAGCAGATAAAGTAATCATATCAAGATTCAGGAAATCCAGAAGCGAAGAGGACAACCAAAGCATAACTTACAAGCTAAATGATGCAACAAAGACTCTATCAAGCCGCGGAACCGTGGCATAAGCTTGCTTAGGCCACGGATCCGCGATTCTTTGAAGGTATCAGGGTTCCAAAATTTTTGTAAGTCTCTCTCTCCTCTCCCCTACTCCTCTGAACTCCACTGAACTGTGTTTTCTGCAGCATTCTTTGTGCAAACTCTCTTCCCCCTTCCAATAAATTGTTTTTGTGCAGGATTCATTGCGCCGCGCTAAAAAATAAAATTGATTGCAGTTGATTGTTATTGCTTTGCATATATTAATACGGACTTTAAGGGGCTTGAAACCAATTCATATTGGGTGGGGATTTCATCACCCTTCCCAGGACCCCAGAAATCACAAAAAGCATATGCATTGACCATTGCTTAAATTAAAAAAATACTAGACTCAGCCCTAAGGACTTCGCTCTCAATAGGACAGAGGACTAGTAACAGGCATCGGCCGTTTATCCTATCCTGACTTTTGCGGTGTCTAGGCAAGTGTGTCCAAGGCAAGTGGTTACTTAATTAGGACCACTACTTACGTAGTGGGGAGCCTCCCACTTACCTGGCACTTACCTGGCCGCAATTGTCGGAGAAGAGGAGGTTTGAGGTCCTATTTCTAGCCCTTTGGAACAGTTAGGAGCTCCCTAGATCTAGGTGTGATTGTGCATATCTTGTTTGTGATTGCTTGAAGCCGTAAGCCCATACATATTTCTGTAAAGCTCTTTCTAAAAGAAAAAAAAAACACAAAACCAAAAACTTTTATAAAAACTTGCCCTTTGTCGCCAGAATCCATTTTTCACCCACCTCCTATCGTTTTTCTCCATTGACGTTTTCTTACCCTCACCTTCTCCACTTTGACATACACTAAACTCGTTTAGTGTATGTCCTCTTGGACTCGGGACACTAGCACCCGCCTAGTCCGCGTTACGTTAGTCGCTACCAACTACGTGATCGACTCAGATGTCGAAACTCCGTCCACGCCTCTTTCACCCTTACCTTTGCCGGCCAACTTCGACGTTGACCCAAATTCTGTTCATACATCCTCACCTTCACCATCACCTATCTCTTCTTCCGCGATGTCATGATTTAATCCAAACATCTCTTTGACTCTCCCGGGATTGACGCCACCTCCTACGGATGCAAATAACCCACCACCACCGCCTGTTGTAGCGCCGCAGCGAATCGCGCTCAAGGATCGTTTCTATCGCACCCGTTTTGCACTTCCCACTTGTCTTTCCCTTCCACCGGCCAATGGGGATAATTTTGAAATTAAGCCCCACTTCATTAACATGCTTCCGAAATTTTATGGGCTTGAATCTGAAGATGCCTATATCTTCATCAACAAGTTCCAAAATGTTTGTGCCATGATGAAAACTACCCAGCTGTCGGACAATGCTATACGGCTACAGGTCATTCCGTTCACTTTATGCGATCTTGCTGAAAAATGGGTGTATATCACCGCTTCCCACTCCATAACCAGTTGGGACGAGTTTGTGAAAGCGTTTCTCAAGAAATTCTATCCGAATCATAAAACCGCAAGGATCCGTAACGAAATCAACCAATTCTCTCAGCTTCCTACTGAACCCTTCTGGAAGTGCTTTGACCGGTATAAAGACCTTCTTGTTCAGTGTCCTCACCAAGGAATCGAGAAATGGCAACTTTGCCAAACCTTATACGAGGGACTGAACCTAGCCACCAGGCAGTTGTTGGAAACCATTTGTCAGGGCCACTTCCTATCGAAATCTGATGAGGAAGCGTGGCAATTCTTCGACGACCTTGCAGAACAAAAGCTTCAATGGGAGAGCACTAGACCAACTACTTCTTCTTCTTCCTCCACTTCTACTGGTCAGTCTAGGGTAGGAATTCACCAACTCGATGTCTCTATTGCGATGAAAGCTGAAATGGCTGCAATAACGAGAAAACTTGAAGCGATAGAGAGCAAATTTTCATCTCCTGCTCCTGCCCCTGTTCTTCCCCTTCGTACCATTTGTGCTTGTTGTTCCAATCCTTCTCACTTAACCGAAGAGTGTCCTTACAATCTACCATCCTAAGGACAGGATCAGGTTAATGCTGCATTTCAGCAAAGACCGAGGAATGATCCATACACTTCCACCTACAATCCCGATTGGAGGAACCACCCCAATTTCGCCTGGAATCAGAATCAGCAACAATTCCAAGGAAACAATTTCCAGAGGCCCCCTCCTCCGCAACAACAAGCGCAACAACAAACTCAACATCAGTTTCAGCAGCCCTTCCAACCCCAACCTTTTCAAAATCAGACGAACAACTTTGCACCCAACAATTCTTTTCCACAAAACAACTTTGTTCCATCAAACAACGATAAGATTTCCTCGCTAGAACGAAGTCTGGAGGCGCTCGTTAAACAATCGACACAATCCACCGTCAACATCCAGTCGTCTATTCAGTCTTTGGTGCAACACACTGCAGCACACGCGCAAAGCATCAAGACCATCGAAGCCCAGATTGCACAGCTGAATGCGGCGTTAAGCGAGCGAGAAAAGGGGAAGCTTCCATCTCAACCACTCCTAAATCCCGGTCACCCAAATAATGTACATGTTGCTCTTGAACAACAGAACCATAATGTGAGTGCCGTGACTACATTGAGATCGGGAAGGATGCTGCACAACAACATCGGCACAGCAATTGAGGATAATGACACCCAGGCCGCTTCTTCTTCTTCTTCTTCGTCTTCTGAGCCTATTCTCCATTCTTCAAAAGGCTCTTCTTCTTCTTCTTCTTCTTCTTCTTCTTCTGCTCTGAACGGACCCACTTCTCACTCCACGAAAGCACCAGCTCTGGGATCCGTTCCAGCTCCACAATCTCCTCCACAAGCATTGGACTCAACCAATTTTAAAAACGCTCCATTTCCAAACCGGTTGAGGTCCAATAAACAAAATCCACAAATGGAGAAGATTCTGGAGTTGTTTAAGCAGGTTAACATTAACATTCCCCTTTTAGATGCTGTCCAACAAGTCCCGTCCTACGCGAAAATATTAAAAGACTTGTGCACGAAAAATAGGAAGTCTCAGGTACCCAAGAAAGTTTTCTTGGCTAGTGCTATGAGTGATGCTCTTACCCAATCTTTACCACAAAAACGGAAGGACCCTGGCTGTCCTACGATTTCTATTACCATTGGGGATAAGAACATCAACCGCGCACTATTAGATCTTGGTGACAGTGTTAACCTGCTTCCGTACTCAGTGTATGAGCAACTAGGTGTAGGAGAGCTGAAACCCATACACTGCACTCTCCAAATGGCCGACCGATCGATCACCCATCCTAGGGGTGAGCTAGAGGATGTGTTAATCAAGGTTGGGGACTTCATATTCCCCGTTGACTTCATTGTATTAGACACACAGCCTGTAGCTAACCCCCGGAATCAAATTCCGGTGATACTCGGTCGCCCATTCCTTGCAACCTCAAATGCTGTGATCAATTGTCGCAATGGTTCGATGAACCTATATTTTGGAAACATGACAATTGAACTCAACATTTTTAGTCTGGGGAATCAGCCCTCTGAACCTAATGCTCATATACTAGACGTTTGCTTAAGCCAGGAGATCACCCCAGAAGGGTGTGAATTCGAGGAGTTTTTGTTCGATCACGATAACCTTAACGCCACTAGTGCGTTCCTCTTCGAACCTGCTGCTGTTTCTGCGCACGATAATGACTACGTGTGTTTCACTTTCTGGAACGATCGTAGCCCTTCACCACCCGAGTTCGAATCATTCGAATTTCCGGATGAGTTACCTGAACCATCCAACTCGGTCGCTTACACTCGTTTCGAACCTTTGCTGGAATCCTTTGAGTTCGAGACCTTCTCACCAATCTTACCTTCAATCGTTTCACCGCCAACGCTCGAACTCAAGCCTTTGTCGTCTCACCTTAAGTACGCTTACTTGGGTAAGAACGAGACCCTCCCTGTTATCATCTCAGAGCAAGAGAAAGCCCTTTTTGCGGTCTTGCACAGCAATAGGCAAGCTTTTGGCTGGTCCATGGCGGACATCAAAGGGATTAGTCCCCTGATCGTTGAACATCACATTCATCTGAAGGATAATGCCAAACCAGCCAGGGATCCACAAAGGCGACTCAACCCAGTCATGAAAGAGGCTGTGAAAAAGTAAATCGTGAAGTGTCTGGATAGTGGTATCATTTACCCTATCTCTGATAGCCAGTGGGTTAGCCCCATTCACGTTGTCCCCAAGAAATCAGGCATAACGGTCATTACTAACTAGGCGAATGAGTTAATCCCTACTCGCACCCAAACTGGGTGGCGAGTATGCATCGATTACAGAAAACTCAACGCCGCAACGCGGAAAGACCACTTTCCGCTGCCTTTCATTGACCAAATGCTTGAACGATTGGCCGGACACGAGTACTACTACTTTCTTGATGGCTACTCCGGCTATAATCAGATTCCCATCGCCGAAAAAGACCAGGACAAGACCATATTCACTTGTCCTTTCGGCACGTTCGCATATCGTCGCATGCCCTTTGGGTTATGCAATGCGCCCGCTACCTTCCAGTGATGTATGATGGGAATCTTCTCAGACATGGTGGAGAAATTCCTGGAGATCTTCATGGACGATTTCTCCAACTTCGGCGATTCCTTTAACGAGAGTTTTCTGCATCTTGACGCTGTCCTTACCCGATGTAAGGACAAGAACCTCACTTTGAATTGGGAGAAGTGCCACTTCATGGTGCGCGAAGGTATTGTCTTAGGACATATCATTTCGCAAAATGGCATAGTGGTTGACAAAGCGAAGATTGAGGTCATTTCCAATCTCCCTCCTCCCAGATGCGTCAGAGACATCCGAGCCTTCCTTGGCCATGCCGGTTTCTATAGATGGTTCATCAAGGACTTTAGCAAGATTGCTAGGCCCTTGACTCTTCTACTGGCCAAGGACACGCCATTCGACTTCAACTCGAGCTGTGTGACTGCGTTCGAGTCATTAAAAAGCTCACTCACTTCTGCTCCCATTCTTTCTTCACCTGACTGGACGCACCCATTTGAGATTATGTGCGATGCATCCGACTTTGCCATTGGTGCTGTCCTTGGACAACACATCAACAAGATGCCGCACGTAATCTATTATGCTAGCCGAACCCTGAACGACGCCCAAC
Organism: Agapanthus africanus; assembly: GCA_030015575.1. Classification (NCBI taxonomy): domain Eukaryota; kingdom Viridiplantae; phylum Streptophyta; class Magnoliopsida; order Asparagales; family Amaryllidaceae; genus Agapanthus; species Agapanthus africanus. Next base: position 478,227,015 of record JASDDO010000022.1, on the reverse strand, counting down.
TTAATTATCCAACAACTGAGAAGGAATTCTTGGCTGTTGTATTTGCTTTAGAAAAGTTCAGGCCCTACCTTATCGGCTCTCCAGTCATTGTCTACACAGACCATTCTGCTCTGCGCCATCTTTTTGCGAAGAAAGATGCAAAATCTCAGCTAATACGTTGGATCCTCTTGCTTCAAGAGTTTGACCTTGTCATTAAGGACAAAAGAGGATGTGAAAACGTGGTCGCCGACCATCTCTCACGACTTCCTTCTTCGCCGTCGCCTCAACTTCCGATCAACGACGTTTTTTCGGATGAACAACTCTTGACAGTACGAACCCTGGTTCGCAGATATTGTGAACTATTTGGCCACAGGGCTACTACCGACTGAATGGTCAAGTCAGGACAGACTTCGATTCTTATCCCAAGTAAAACACTTTTACTGGGACGAACCCTATCTGTTCAAGTACTGTCCCGACCAGATTATTCGTCGGTGTGTCCTTGACGATGAATTCAAGAGTGTGCTGTCATTTTGCCACGATCAAGCATGTGGCGGGCATTTTGGCCCCAGAAAGACAGCTGAGAAGATCTTGCAATGTGGTTTCTACTGGCCACAACTCTTCAAAGACGCTCATGACTATTGCAAGACTTGCTCCCGGTGCCAACTCTTGGGCCGAATATCCCGGAGGAACGAGATGCCGCTCCAACCAATCTTGGTTGTGGAGATTTTCGATGTTTGGGGGATAGATTTCATGGGGCCGTTTCCCAGCTCTTTTGGGAACATGTACATCCTTCTCGCTGTTGATTACGTCTCTAAGTGGGTCGAGGCTGTGCCCAGCCGGACTAGTTAGGTTTCTTAAAGAAAACATTTTCTCCCGGTTTGGGCACCCCCGAGCGATCATTAGCGACAATGGAACTCATTTCTGCAATAAGACTTTCGAGGCCTTGATGCGGAAATTTTCCATTAATCATAAGCTATCTACGCCCTACCATCCCGAAACCTGTGGGCAAGCCGAAGTTTCAAATCGGCAAATCAACTAGATACTGGAGAAGATGGTTTCCAAGAACCTAAAGGATTGGTCGTTGAAACTCACTGATGCCCTTTAGGCATTTCGAACGGCTTATAAGACCGATCTTGGCATGTCTCCCTATCGGCTTGTGTACGGAAAGGCTTGCCACCTCCCTGTCGAAATAGAGCATAGCGCATTTTGGGCGATAAAAGAGCTGAATCTGTCTCTCGAAGATGCGGGCAGCCATCGGAAGCTGCAGTTGAACGAATTGAGTGAGCTTAGGGATGAGGCTTACGATAACGCGGTTGTCGTTAAAAACCGAACGAAGGTGTTTCACGATAAACACCTTTTGCGCAAAACCTTCGTACCTGGTCAGCAGGTACTGCTTTACGACACCCGGCTACACTTCCATCCAGGAAATCTCAGATCTCGCTGGAAAGGGCCGTATTTTGTGCGGAATGTGTATCCGCATGGCGCTGTGGATTTGGAGAATCCAAAGGACGGTTCATTTTTCAAAGTAAATGGACACCGACTTAAACCGTACCTTAGCGCCGAACCAACAGAGGAGCTCCTGGTCTTATAGGAGCCGGTTTACCCTGCATTATCTTCCTCTTCCTACCACCAAACTTCGGTTATCCAGCCAAGAACAGTGGACACTGTTCCAAATAAGTTTGGGGGTACGTATATACCATTTTGTATTTATTTGTGGATATTCTTTTCCATTTTTACTCTTTAAAAACATATAAATTTTTTTTTGTGTATATCTAACCGACAATTTTGAACCTTCAAATGATCTCTTCATGCAATGACAGTAAGGACACTATCTGGTTTAAGTTTGAGGGTACGCATTTCTAACCTTCGCATTCATATGTATATTTTGCATCTGCATACTAAAATCCATAAAATCCATAAAAATCAGAAAATTCTCTAAAAATATAAAAACTTTTCTGTCAAGTTAGCTAGTGGGAGAACTCTGATTCAACATTTCGACGGTTTTGTCTGATAAGATAAGAATAACTAAATCTTATTTTTAGACTTGGAAAACCTGAAAGATAACTCTCCTTTGAAGTTAACTATAGCTGATATACGTCTTTACATCACACTACACGTGTCGTGAGTTTTGGAAATTAGATGACAAGTCTTTCATATCTAAGAACTTTTAAATGGATAAATGATTTTCTGAGGATCAAATAGGTTTGTTCTGAAATAAGTAATATCAAGAATAGTTTATGAAGTGAAGTGAATATGAAGGAATGTTATTGATGCCTTAATTGGAACTAAGTCTGAAAAATAACCCATCTGTAACTTGATTGGAATGATTACACACCGAACCCACTAAATACGTCTTTTATCCAAAAAAATAATTGAACTGCCGGTTATATCTCCGTTCGTATTGAATCATCATGATTTTCATGCCAAATTGTCTTTTGTTTTTGGACCTAGGTAACTTGAGTAATTAAGTCCGCTGGGGTGTTTCTACACCTAATGCCCTAAAGCCAACTGGTTTGGGAGCATTGGCCCAAAGCTCGTTAAGAAGCCTAGAAAGTCCAGTTTAAAACAAAGTCAAGCAAGTGTTCTCTCCGAGTTAAAATTCCTAACGGTTCTTTGTGTGAGAATAATCTTTATAAAAGACAGCCTTTTATAAAAAAAAAAATTAGCGGAGATACGAAGGTTTTATTCTATGATAAAGACTATTGCACGTTCACAGAGGTGTGTATGAAATGAAAACAAGAAAAAGGTGGAGTGAAAAATAAGACCTAGTTTCCTGTTAAGGAAGATAGAAATTCTGAAGTTGAAACTTTACTAGAAAACGAAACTTGAAAAATGCTTAACTCTTTATAAAACTTATGTGATCCTTTCAAAATTCTTATCTGGGCTTTATTGTGTGACATGATGACTTTATTCGACCCTTCTGGAACTTAACGACACTATTTGCACTAAACGTAAAGACATATAAAATCTTAAGTTAAATAAGAAGCGAGATGTGAAAAATAAAGGTTCAAAAGTCTAGACTTAGGATCATAGAATTGTTATTTTCTGAAACAAAACTTTAGGGGTTTGAATCATAGTAATTTTGCAAAACTAGCTTGACCAGATTTTGTAGGTAGTATCCGCTAAAAACCCTCAAGAGACAACACTCCTCCTACTAGGGACACCTAGAGGTTTAACGGCTTGTTGCACGTGCTCAGTGCAATCGCGTTTCCTGCGAAAGTGAGGTTAGGAAATTTTTTGTGAATAAATTGGCTTTGCTCGGGACGAGCAAATGATAAGTTTGGGGGTATTTGTTTATATCAGATTTTTGCATTTTTATACCGCCCAATTTTTATCACATTGCTTATCGGTAGGTACTCTTAAGCCGTGTTTGCTAGTCAATTGCAGGATACATGTTCTCGACTCTAAACGGTAAAATTCAGGGAAAAGCACGACAAAATCCGGATTACTGCCAACCATAGATAAAACACGGGTCTCCGCTCTCTATCCGTATGTTGCCGCACACCAGTTTAAGAGACAAAATGGCAAATCAATGTCATTTTCATGCACAAGGCTCAATGGAAACACAAGATCCAACATATCTACGCGGAGCTCGAGGAAATCATGACAAAAAGATCCACATCAAATCACCTTTTGGTCTGCTAGAATTTTGGAAAAATTGTGAAGAGTTTCTGAGAAAAAACATATACCAAACAGCAGACAACATCAGGCCAGGGGACCCCACAAAATCCTACGGCCCAACTCCCTAGTATAGCCGCGGTTCCGCGGCATAAGAAGGCTTAGGCCGCGGAACCGCGGCCTGACTATGTCGGCAGCGTGTCATCTTTTGGGGGCTGAATTATAATTCTATGTGAAGACAGATTGTTGCCCTAGGTCTTCTGTTGCCTTCCTATAAATAGTCCAGAACTTGCCAAAGCTAAGGGTCCATAATCTTGTATTTAGAATATTAGAATACATGTGTTGTTCTTCTTCCTCTTCTCATCTCTTCTCCATTAAAAACTTGTAGTGAGCTTTTGTGAGTGAAGAATGAATAAAAGAGTTCTCTTTGTTATCATGCTTGTCTTGTACTTTTTATAATTGCTTGTAATTTTCATTTGCTAATCTAGTTGTTGTTATTTGTTGTTTGTTTGTTTCTTGTTCTCTTTTTTATCCTTAAACAACTATGATGCTTAAGCTTGATCCTTGCCAAGGTGAGGTCTCAAATAGCTAGTTGTAATCTTCTAACCTCTTTCTTTCTATCTTCCCCCTTTGTTTTATTTTCTTTTCCTTCTAATGGGTGAGTAGTTTTCATACTTGTTAGGGTAGGATAAGGAAAGTTTGAGAGAAGGAAATCTCTCTCACTCTTTTCTTGCCCAACACCTTGATTCGGACTCCCGTTAATTGAACCACAATCCGCTCCCTACGGCACCCTATCCTATATGATAGCGGTGATTCCTCAGTGAGACCGGTTGTGGTTGAATTAACCGGAGGTTAAGGCTAAGAGCCAAGAACGGACGGACAAGCACCAAAAGGAAGAACTTATGCGTTGGAAAGCCTAGCTTATACTCGCAAGTTCCTTCCTACTCGTGCTAATCCCCGTTGTTGCCGATTACGTAATACCGACATTAAGAGTGGCAACGAAAGAAGTGGGCGACTCCTAACTCAAACTAACCTAATCCTAACCCTAACAAGCTCTCTTTATATATCATTTTAGCACTTAAGTAATCTAAAAACAAACCTGGACAATTGGACTTAACTCGTTAAAGCACATAGAAAAAGATTCCCATCTCCTTGCGGACGACCCGTACTCAACCGGCTAGCTACAAGCGAAACCGTCTTGATTGCGGTAATAAACTTAGCATGCAAAAAATTTACCAATCAGATGACCCTGGTATGATGGAGGTAGCTAAAGCAAAGTGGCGTAGCGTGTGTATGTTCCACGGCATGCTCACGACACGGTACTCCGCCTAAGAGATCTTAGGACTTATTGATTTAAATTCCTTCTTGAGTATATACATTCTTGCGATTCGATTTCCGTATCCGTATCGAATCCTGTTTCCTTTTCAGCCATTATGCCGCCAAAGACTACGAGGGCGCATAGAGTGGCCGCGAGGGCCGAGATTCGAGTTGACTCGTCCTTGACAAGGACTGATTCGGGTAGTACACCGGTTGTACCTGAGCAGGCTGTTCCTCCTACGACAGATCAGATCGCCCTGTTAGGGGCTGGTTTGCAGGAGATGCGCCAGACGGTGGGATCCAGTATGCAGGAGATGCGCCAGATGATGGCATCGCTAGTTGAGACACTTCGAGCGCAGTGACCAGAGGTAGTTCCACCTATTGCAGGGACCGTGATGGTACCTGCAGTACAGGCAGATGCCCTTGCAGCTACAGAGGTTATTACGGTGTCGCTATCATAGTTTATGAGGTTGAAGCCTCCAGTCTTCACAGGCACTGATGCAGCCGAGGACCCACAGTCTTTCATTGATAGGATGGACCAGATATGTTGTTCACTAAGATGCGCAGATGCGAGATGGGTAGAGTTCGCGAGCTTTCGCCTGGAAGGTCTTGCGCAGAAATGGTGTGAATCGGTCGAGAAGGGTAGAGCAGCAGGTCTTCCTCCTATGACCTGGACAGAGTTCGTGACGATATTCCTTGCCGGCTTCCTTCTACTGGGTGTCAGAGATGCTAGAACGCGCAGGTTCGAGTCCTTACGCCAAACTCCGGAGATGATAGTGGCAGAGTACGACGAGCTGTTCACAGAACTATCAGCTTATGCCCCATACCTAGTGGCTACTGAGGAGATGCGAGTTAAGAGATTTGTTCGTGGCTTACTTATCCCACTATTCCTCGTGATCAGCGCGCAGCATTGAGAGACTTATGCAGCAGCTGTAGATGCAGCCTTATTAGTCGAGGAGAGCCTTGCTGAGACTTCGGTAGTTCCAGAGCCGAAGAGAGTTCATACTGGCATATCAGTACGGAGACAGACATTTAGACGCCACGACAGGTTTCATTCAGGTACGAGGAGTAGCGGAGATTCGGGACGAGGCCAGATGTTTAGTTCGTATCCACGGGAGAGTCAGCAGTCATCGCAGGGATGCTTTAGGTGCGGCAATCTACTTCACCTCGTTAGAGATTGTCCTGAGATACACCGGAGGGAGACAGTAGTACCGCATGTCACCTTACCACCTTCCCACCCCAGAGGGCGTTGCCTATTGTACCTACTGTTACTCCGCGTCAGACTCACGCACAGAAAGGTCGTGGTCGTGGAGGATTTGTTCGTAGAGGACGAGATGACCGAGGCAGGGCACAACCAGTTGCTAGTAAGGGACAGTCAGTTGCAGGTGGAGAACAGGCACGGGTTTTTGCTTTGACGCATTAGGATGCGTAGGCGTCCAATGCGGTGGTCTCAGGTATCCTTCCAGTATGTTCTGTTGTTGCACACGTGTTGTTTGATCCCGGATCCACGCACTCGTATGTATCCACACACTTTGTGCGGAGTTTTGGTAGAGAGTCCGGTTTTCTTGATCAACCGCTTGTTGTGGCCACTCCTGTGGGAGATTCGTTTGTTGCTAGACACGTGTTCCGATCCTGTATTGTCCGTATTGGCAAGAGAGAGTTTCCTGTCGACTTGATCCTTCTGGAGATGTTGGACTTCGACGTTCTTTTGGGGCATGGATTGGTTAGCCACGTGCTATGCGTCTGTGGACTGCCGCGAGAAGACAGATAGATTTTGTTTTCCCGGTGAGTCGACTTTTGTTGTGCTGGGGGACCGTGGTGCCGCCCTTCACAGTTTGATTTCTTCTTTTCGCGCTGGACAGCTTTTGAGGAAGGGATGTCAGGGATTTCTCGCCTATGTTTGCGATACTAGAGCTACAGAGGTTCCGTTGGATCAGGTTCCGGTTGTTAGCGAGTTCCCTGATGTGTTCCCTGACGAGCTTCCTGGGCTACCGCCCGAGCGCGATATTTCTTTCTGTATTGACTTGATTCCCGGTACGGGGCCTATTTCTATACCGCCTTATCAGATGGCCTCGGCGGAACTTAGAGAATTGAAGGGTCAGTTGCAAGATTTGCTGGACAAGGGACTTATTCGAACCAGTGTTTCTTCATGGGGTGCTCCGGTCCTGTTTGTTAAGAAAAAGGACGGCAGTTTGTGTCTGTGTATCGACTACCGCCAGCTGAACAGGGTTACAGTGCGGAACTGGTATCCTTTGCCACGCATCGACGACTTGTTCGACCAGCTTCAGGCGGCAGGGTACTTTTCGAGGATCGATTTACGATCAGGCTACCATCAGCTGCGGGTTCGACAAGAGGACATTCCGTGGACAGCTTTCCGCACGCGCTACGGCCATTATGAGTTTTTGGTGACGACGTTCGGACTCACCAATACGCCAGCAGCATTCATGCTTCGGATCAATTGACAGACAGGTTTCAATCAAAAACACACCTAAAGCCAAATCCACAACATGCTTCGGATCCTGGATTCTGGCTTTCCAAGCCCTGCATTTTTTCTGCCAATGTCATTTCCAGTGATAATAGGATCATCCCTCCTTCCTTACTGTTAGCCCCAAAACATTTGCCCTTCCCTGTCCCTCTACCTTACCGACACTGCTGATCGGATTTGTGGAGGTCTTCTTCTTTTCACCCTTGGCTTTCGCCTTGGATCTAGAAGAGGAAGATTCCACAATATGCAGCGCGGGTGTCTTCCTGGTTTCCTTCATGGTGCCCTCAACTTGAAGTATAACTTTCTTCCACTGGGCATAAGTAGAAGGTAGGGACTGTAGAATCAAGTTGGTACATAACTCGTTCTCCAACGTGGTCTCCAGGTCCGTGAGCCTTTTAATATAGATGATCATTATTAGAACGTGGTCCCCTACAAATGACCCGACAGCCAACCTCGCTTGAAGAAATTCCTTCGAGGTCTCATACCTTGCGATACGAGATTGCTCTCCATATAAATCTTTGTTATGGAGGAAGATGGAAACTAAGTCCATCTTCTCCTGCTGCCTCTGGTTTACACCATCTACTGAGGGCAACACGAGGCATTTGGCATTCGCACTGTCTTTTTCCGATGTCTTACGGATATCATTATCCGCGACGGTGGAATCTGGACTTGGGACGACGGGGGCTTGAGTAGTAGTGAGGTGTTCCAGCTTGTCATAGGTAATGGACATCTGGACAAAACTTTGCTAGTCAATATAGTATAACTCAGTCATTTTATTATCTAGTTGTAACCTAATCTTGCTCACCTGGTCACTGCAATTAGGAGAGAGAGAAGAAAACACTCAGCATGATACTCTTGCAAATTTAGATTGGTTTTTAGTTTATCTGAACAGGATGGCTCCTGCTGTATCTTGAATCCTTACTCAAACCATAAAAGAAGAATTAGTCAGGATTAATCTCACCCTGCAATACTTGCTTAACCTTTCTGTCAGGCTGATGTTGGTACTTCAAGGGAGGTTTTCCAACGCTTTCGTGAAGTTCCTTAATTACATAACCTCTTTTCCCTGGAGGCGTAGCCCCGCTAACACCGTTCTAAACACCTACTTAGTTTATAGCATCGATTGTTTAGTGAAAAATCTTCCGAGGAGTAGCGGAGGCTCAAAGTAGGATCGGGATCCAAATATCATTGTTTGATAATTCTGAAGGAATCCTACCAGTAATATCACACTCCAAATGGTATCCAGCACTAGCAAATTATAGTTTCTTTAAAAACTCCCGATGTGGATTTTTGCCCCATGCTCTTATGACCTTGACGAAGGCCAACATATCATAAGTCACATGTCAAGTTCTACCCATCATTGTACAGGTTAATTTGAACCCACCCGTACATACCCTTGATGAAGTCCAAAATAGTTGTACGACTGTCCCAAACCAACACATCTATCTATGCTACAGATGAATATCCAGGAGCTACCAATCACTATGCCTTGGCGAAGGTCAAAATACATAGCTTGAATACTACTGAATATTCAACTGAAATGAAGGAGGGATACGACTGGTTTTGGCAAAATCGTGAACGTAATGAACTTGATTTAATCGAAGGAGCCAGATAGCTTTTAAAGGAGTGGTTTAAGCTCCGCATTTAAAAGTTTCTGTTTTGAAAAAATCAGTGTTTTTAATCTAATGCAGTCCTATCATTTACACCTATCATCACAGAGAGAAACGAAAATACCACGTATGCTTATGCCATCTGCATTCGCCACTGGGCCCCGTCTAACACCGTTAGGTTACTTTACTAACGCCAGAGCAGGGGCTTGACTAGCGCGGGTGCAAAAGATAAGCAACGTCTAATATATAGCATATATATAATAACTATTCGTCTCACGCAATAATAGGCATTCCAGATCACAGATGAACATATTGGATATACTAGGGATTCCGCGTTTCGTTTAAGCCTGTAACGAAAGACGAATTCCACGGTCGTGATGAATAGCCAAACCCCACCATAGACCCCTACGGGTGAGGAAAACTACCGGCCAAATTCCCGAAGTGTAGCAACCACCCTCAGTAAAATGAGTACGCCACTCGGCACTTCAAGAAACCCGGTAGTTTGTGTACTCCACCTTGGGTGAATCCTAGGAGCAAAAAACCGTAAATGAAATAATACAACGATGGCTACAAGCTCAACCCGGATGTGCCCCGTAAAATAATAATACATCACTTTACAATTTTACATCGAATGAAAGAAAACACTCTTCTCACATCCCCGGCTATTCATCCACGACGATCCAATAAAGTTCATATACACAAACGAACATCACAACAACACAGATATGTGCAACCCCCACTAATCGACGTATAGCGATTAGCAGACGTTAGCATCATATATCAAACACAGAAGACCCATTATCCAAGAACTTTAGAATTTCGATCGAAACATATTTTCCGTGTCTACCCCAAGTGCAAACCAGCACACAAAACATACTGGTTATAAACCAAATATACCAGAAAACAATACACCAAAATAAGAATCACATAAGAAAAATGAGCCGACTCGGCCTTGACTCGGCCGTGGAACGGCGACGAATCACACCGATTCGCCGCGGTTCCACGGTGGTCTTGGCGAGTCAATGACTCGTTTTTCTTCAGTGATCTTAGAATACCCTGCACTCAATTTTCATTCCTCTGAAATAATATTTCTGACAGTTTTCAAAATTGACAGAAAGCATGGGTTTAGGCGTTTTGTTTTCGGGTTTTCCCGACGATCGAAGTTCTAATAACTTGCTAACAAGCTAGTAAAGGTTTAGTAGGCTCTGATACCACTGTAAGTCGATGTCGCGCACCCCGCGGGTTGGCGGGGAGATGGAATATTTAAAAAATGATTTTTCAAAGATCGCAACACCGACTTGAACACCAGGATCGATGCAAAACCTTAACTAGCTAAACTATATGAGATTAACTACTCGGAAAGAAGTTTATACCTCATAGATTCATGTCCTTTGTATCTTCTTATCGCTGTCCTCCTCGTCATAAGCTCCAAGGATTGTAACGGATCGGGCAACCTTGTCGGCCTCCTCGAGTCAAAGACGATCCACCCGAGAGTCTATAGTCCGAGCTCCAACCTCAAATCCGAGGTAACTACGGCATCTAGTTCGCTAAACTAGATGTCCTAGATGATGTAGAGAGTGTAGATGGATTACTTTGTCTCTAAATACCCTAGGTTTCTCAACACATCATACATTATGGTTAGAGGAAGAAGAAGGGGAGCTTGAGGAAAGGAGAGTGAAGAGTGAGCATTAGAATGAGATGTCTAAGAGTTATGACTTATGAAGCATCTAATAATCCATGAAAGAAAATATCTCACAAAAATATCTAGCATGCTTCATGAGTAACTTAGTGAGTCACCATGAGTCACCACATGAGTCACCAAGTAGCCATGTCTCATTTAATGTAAACCTCCACCTCATTTCCTCCACCTCATTATTCTTCTAATCAAAAGAATAAAACCCTAATGAGGTGTCTTCTTCTAGAAACAATCCAAAATAAATTACGAGAATTCCCCTCCTCCGTATGTACATACCCGTATCCGTATTCCGAAAAATATGAATACAAAGAGACGAAATTAATCCATCAATATAATACTATGATCTGGCTTAAACCAAAGCCTACTAGTATTATCCGCCCGAACATCATACGTGCACAAGTACACGTATGTGATCGAAGCCCCGCGTAAAACCATACGTCCTCTACATCTTTTGCCCGATACAGGGAAACCCTCTATGTAGGACTATAAAGACTCGACACTACGCTGGAAGTGGATTTAACCACAAGCACGTCAGCGGTACTAGCTGCACGTAACGGCTACCCAGGTATTTGTCGATAAGAAGGTCGATGAGAAAACTCATCCGAACTCCTACCGAGCCTGTCTGTGACAATCTCCGTATTGTTCGATCTGTTCGTCTAAGAGTATCGCATATCGGGTCTAGGGGGCAGTAATCGTCAGACCCCTAATAGCGCAATAAGTCGTGTCGGAGTGTAGCCCAAAACACCCTGAGAAACTACTGTAGTACCTACCAGTAAATCTATTTTGCCTTGGCCAAGGACTTTGTATAATGGATTTCCGAACACAGCACGATATCAACCCCCAATACCGGGAGAGACGAATCCTATCTAACCGCCACTGTCTCCAAGTGCTTCGGGACTGCACCCAACTTCTACCTGTTTGCACGACTCCTTTGAGCCATCGTAGGGTAGTAATCTAAGAACAGTGGGAACATACTCGAGGCGAAGTAGCAGTGTCTAGTCGACGGACTAAGCTGTACTCATGTTACCTGGGAACTGCTACCCGACGATAGGTATAACACCCACCAGCAGTTCCCTACGAGTCCTGTCCAGTGTACTCATAACCCAATGACCACCTACATACTATCTCCAGTACGACGTACTAATGTCTGTGGGACAGACCATCTCCTCTGCTAGGATGAGAAACGTATACACTAGTATACTCTGGAGTATCGATGCCCCGTCTTGATAATCCTACGACTAAGGACCTTTATAAGATGTACTTATAGACTACCCAGCCCCCCACTACTGTGACTTCTATCACAACGCTGGTAATCAAGCAAAGATCCTAAGGGCTCTACCAATATGTATAAGCGATATGCTAAAAGAAACACATGCACATATTGAGGTAGAAACAAACCAGGTAGCATACTATCATTTCGAGCAAGACTGTTACTATATCCGTGTAAATCCCAATCTTCCATTAAGTAATATACAAACCAGTATGATACAATAATCGTCTCTAGGGCATATAACACTAAAACAAATTGCCAATCCTGAAAACGTGCCTTGAGCTTATCCGGATTCTGGTATTAAGCATTAGCTGGACAACTCCATATACCTTAACATCGTTAAGATATGAATTCATTTTATATCCAATATAGAAACACATGCACTAATTTAAGTGGAACCATATTCAAAAATTATGCAGCTGTTCCCAGTGCATAACCACAGAGAAAAAAAGGGCATACAACATTACTCATCAAGGAGCTTACCCATTGATGAGTACCTGAGAGAGAAGAAAGTTCTTAAATATATTACTTATGTCGGAATTCCTAGCATAAGTATCTACATTTTTGATCACTTCGAAGAATCCTGATACTTCCAACGTGTGGTTCTTTACTTTATTCTTATACCTATAACTTCTCAAAATTTGGACCTTGTATTTCAATGAAATAAGTGTCTAAAACCAAAGAAGTCATAAGTAAACGGAATATAGTATGATTACCAACACCTTGTCCTAATGGACATCAGATAACATACAATACTTTGTTTAAGTCCTCTGAGTTTAATATCTCAGTCTCTGTGTGTCGTAGGTTGAAAACTGTATTATGGTTAAGAAGAATTACACCGTTATTGAATGCACCTTACCTAATCATCAACTGATAATGGTAAATGTTATAAACATAATTTCAAAAAGTTATATCTCACTTTATAAAATAAACTTACATATATATCAGTTTGAAATTGGTGCATAACAATGGATATTCAAAACCAAATATTTGATGTTTGGTAAAAGCTAGGTGATGTTTTCAAATATCATCAATTACAAATAATTTTGATTTTGAGGATCTAATCACCCAATTTCCAATATTCTACTCCCACTCAGCATCTGTAACACTATACAGATGTGAGAATCATGTCCGATAAATACATATCCTGGAGTAAGAATCTAATTGGGAAAGCGGTTTTCAATTAGCACCTCACAGTATAACTGAAACATGAAAAAGTTTCGAGGGGGTGGCCGACTATTTCTAGTAATGCCCTTTCCAATACCAGACTCATGATATTAGTTACAATTTCCATTGCCCTTACTCCAATCCATTTATATGTCTTTACTTCTTACCTTCTGTACACCTTACTTAGGCTAATTGGTTTTCTTCTTTCCCTACCTTTCGACACCTGTCTGAGGTTTGGAAGAAAACTATCCAATAAGCGTAATAGGTGTGCTCTCATAATATTAGGAGCCCTCGCAACCTGAGAGAAGGTAAATAGAAAAGACAACCGAATAATCCTATTCAATATCCTCAGAACCAGAATATATCCTCGAATTGCAATAAATTTCTGCTAGTTCGTATGAAACTATACGAGATGGCTTTATCCATTATATATGGACCTTCGTAGTGAAACAGAATGTTCTGGAGAAAGCAAAGGGTAAAGCAGGAGTGGCATGGATATATGAGACTTTGTCATGAATCGTGACAAAACAAAGCCAGGTCTGTAAAAAGATTTGGTCAACTTAGCTTACGAGTTTTTTTTCAAGGCGGGTCATGGTCGCTGCCAGAGGAGGAGAAAGAGAGAAAGAGAGAGAGAGAGAGAAGAAACAATCAGTGTGCACTCTAACCTAAATTAGATTGGTTAATCACTTTATCTAATCAGGATGGCTCCCACTGTTTTCTTGAATTCTTCTTCAAACCCTTAAAGGAGAACTAGTCGGGATCATTAATACCATACAAGTTTGCTAACCATTCGGTCATGTTAGTGTTGGTACTCCGAAGGAGGCTCCCTGTGCTTTCGCATGGACCTAATTAAATAACCCTGTTTCTATAGATGCGTAACCTTGTTAACACTTTCTAGAAATCTAATAGGTTAGCTAATTGTGAAGTGAAAATCTCCCGAAGAGTAATACCTACTTACAGTGAGAATCGGGACCCAACTATCTCCGTGTGATAACTTGATAAAAGCTACTCATGTCACCACACTCCAGAAGGTATGCGCATGCCTAGAAAATTTCCTTTATGTTTGAAACTCCTGATACGGTTTTTTACCCCAAGCATGTTATGACCTTGACGAAAACCAAAATATCATAAGTCGCAAGTCATGTTCAACCTATCATTGTCCAGATTAATCTAGACCCACCCGTACAACCCTTGACAAAAGCCAAAATAACTACACTACTATCCTAGATTAATGCATCTCTATGTGGCAAAAAAGTAATACATAGCTACCATTCACTATGCCTTGACGAAGGCCAAAATACATAGCATGAATACTAGGCGTTACCCGTCTTAAATGATGGAGGGCTATGGCTGGTTTTTAAGGAAAAACCTTCAATATAATCACCTTGATATCATTGAAAGAGCTGGAGTAGCTTTGAAAAAAGGAGTGGTTTAGATTCCGCTTTTAAAACTAGTAACATAAATTTTGCTTCAGAACGAACTACCCGTAAAGTGATCAAGGCTCTTTTCTCTTAGAATGAGGTGCTAGATAATCCTAATCGAATGCCTCCATACAAAGAAAAAGAATATAACTTTGGTTTTGAAGAAAATCTAGTTGTTTTACAAATTGGTTCCAACAACGTCAATTAGGTTTGTTTTACTTTCATTAAAACTATAATGTGATCCCATCAATTTATAATATCACACCAAAAGAAACAAAAATAGACACACACATATATGCCATCCACATTCGCTACAGGGTCCCAGGTCTTCACCGTAAGGTTAACTTATGGCAGGGCGGGGACAGGACTAGTGTGGTTGCAAAACATATATAGAATCTACTATATATATAAATATAAATATATAAAACACCATTCGTCTCAGGCATGATAATATATCGCAAACACAGAATCACAGCAGAAACAAACACTATGAAATATAAGGTATACTAAGAATTCCGTGTTTTATTTAATCCATGGATGGAACACGGATTCCACGGTCGTGTGAATAGAGAAACCCTAGTCCCTAGACCCCTACAAGTGCGGTAAGTAGTCCTGCCAATACTAGAATGGGATAAAAAATTCTTAACTCCATGAGATAGCCATCCATTGCTTTCTAGAACCTGGATACTTGAGCACACCTCCTAGGTCTATCCTAGGTACAAGAGATGAATCAATTATAACACATAGGCGACACAATCTTAACTCAGAAGTGCTCCTAAAAAGAATATACATCAAGCAGTGACGGCAGTCCAAAAGTCAGATGCTTGCCCCGCAATATGAACATACAAATGTAAATATAAAACTCTCATCTCACAAAAACCTCCGGCTATTCACGACGACGACCACAACTATTCCAATCCATATAAGTATCACAGAACCAACAAGTATTTGCAACCCCGTCTAATCGACCTATAACAATTAGACGACATATACAAACACAAATATATAAATGATGCAACAGTTTTGATTTAAAACTTTCCGTGTTACCTAAATGCAATGATAACACCAAGTGGAATCTGGGAAAAAAAGAAGTTTACCAACCCCCCCCCCATTTTCAATACTTAAGTCGCTGTACGAAGACGAGCCCAAATGGAGCTAGTACAGATGCAAAAGGCTGTTTTTGGAATTTTTTGGCGGTCGAAAATTCATAGATTGGCCTCGTTTTTGTGGAATGTCATATTCATGGTTCTATCATCATTCTGCAATACTCCAAAATTATTTTCGGGACCAAAAAAAATTTGACAGAAACTTGAAGTTTATTTTTGAAAATATGGAATTTTGTCGGTTCGAAACTTTAAACACCGTCTAAACTAGTTCTAGTGTTTTGGTTTGGCTCCGATACCATGTAGGTAGAAGGTTGTGCTCGCACCGCAAACTAGCGGCTATGCGGAATACAAAATGAAAATTTTCTAAACTTGAGCTCGAACTATTTCAACCTAGAATTGAATCCAAACACTAAACTAGAAACAAACTAGAAAGATTTAACTATTAGGTTTGTGATTACAACCTTTCTAGTCGTGTCCTTCGTCTTCTTTCCATTTCCTTGGCTCCTTAGGTCATCGGGAACGAGCTTGGAAGGCGGTCTTCCTTGCCAAAGACGATCCACCTCGAAGGAACACAAGCTATGGCTCTAGCTTCACAAGTGAAGCAACTAGTGATCAAAACTTGCCGGGAAATGATCACTAGAGATGTATGAGCTAATCTCTAATTGTTCTCTCATAACTTTTCCATTCTCATCTGTCAAAAAAATCAAGAGAGGAGAAAAGGAAAACCTGGGTGAAGATGAGCAAGTGAAGAAGCATGACAACTAAAGAATCAATCATCACCTCTCACTCTTTTCTTTTTACTCTTTCTTTTTATTTATGAATGAGTGGGTTGTAACTCATCATGGTGAGTCACAAGCCCACACCATTCACAAATGCTTAAGAAGAGTGGTGAGTTACAAGCCCACACCATTCACAAATATTCAAGAAGAGAGGAGAAGAAAAGTAGATGCCATCTCATTGTACACATATGCATATGTATACGTATATAACTAAATATATACAAATACAGTAATACAAGTATATGCTACAAATCCATACACCCGTATTCGTATCAAAATACGAATACACGTATTCGTATAAAATACAAATACCCGTATTCATACTAATAATACAAATACCCGTATTAATATCAAGACACAAATACACGTATTTATACAAATACCCGTATTCGTATAAATACCGTATTTTTTCAAAATACGAGTACCGAAAAGAAAGATACTAAATATGATATATAATACTTGCTCACATTTAAACCAAAATGTGATAACCTGGCTATATTTCAAACAGGCGAGTATAAATAAATTGTCCGATTAAAAATACCTGTATAAAAATACGTGTTTTAATCGAACCAAGTACATATCAAAATATGTACACCATATCGTTCCGCCTAAGCTGGGAAACCTCTGTGTGGGACTCTAAAGACTCAACAATACGCTGGCAGTGGATTTAACCATAAGTACGTCAGCGGCACTAGTTGTACGTAACGGCTACCCAGGTATTGAACGAAAAGAAGGCTGACAAGCAAACTTTTCTGTATCCCTACCGAGCCTGAAAGTTACAGTCCGATATGTTCGTCTAAAAGTATCGCATATTGGGTCTAGGGGGTGGATAAAGTCTGACCCTTGATAACGTGATAAGTCATGTCAGTGTGAAGCCCAGCTCCCACTGAGAAACTACTGATCTGCAATCAGTAATTCTCACCCACCTTGGCCAAGGATTTCTGGTGATGGCCACCAGTGCACAGCGCGACATCTATCCCCAATACCGAGTGAGACGAATTCCCCGACGATCCTCTCACTGCCTCCATATGGCTCGGGATTGTACCCTACTAAAACCTGTTTGCACGACTCAGTAGAGCCATGGTAGGTAATAATCAAACCACAGTAGGAACTCACACGAGACAAATGACGATCTTAGGTCAACAGACTAACATGTACTCATATCACCAGAGAACTGCTACCTGATTATAGGTATAATACCATCTAGCATGTCCCCGGTGAGTCCGTCCAGTATAACGTGCTAGGTTCCCTAGCACGACCACAAGGTTTCGGGTGGTACAAACCATGCCGTTTTTAAAAAATTTGGCGCGCTAAACAACCCTAACCTAAAATCATAACTAAAGAATTAGACGAAAACTATCATGTAAAAAACTTTACATCTAAGTGAATAGGGAATACAACCATTGTAGACCGGTCCTTCACTTCTAAAGCTCCGTGTAGTAGTCCCTTCGCTCCAAGTAGTGATCTTCCGGACTCAAGTTAGGCTCCACAAAGCGAAATGAACAAGCTTGCTTGATGTCTTCAAGACCGAAGATGATCTACGTCGAGGAGACTTTAACTCAAGCTACCTCTTCACTAATTGGGAATTAGTGAAGCAAACAACCTAAACTAAATGGCTAATCTAGTGTAGGTTAATGAAGTAGGATTTTTGCTCACTTTAGAATAATTTTTCTCACAATATTTCTTCAGCTCAAGAAAAGTTAGAGAGCTTTCTTTAGATGATGAAGAAGAAGAAGTTGTGAATGGAATGAGTGAGAATTGCAACCATGGGTGAGATAATATCACATATTAACTCATGTAGAGACTTAAGCATGGCTTAAGATAATGGTTGGGTTAATAAATATCTAGATTGAGACAAAATTAGTGGACTAAGTCAAAGGTTACCACAAGCTTCTCCAAGCTTCTTAACCTTGAAAATTTTGCACCTAATTTTGTTTTACCCTTAATAATTAAAACCCCACATTATCATTAGCATGTTGTGAGTCTTATATAGTCATGTTAGATGTATCATCAAGCATGCCATAAATAATATATATCACATATATATTGAATGCGCACATGTGAGAAAATGAAATACTTAAGTGAGCTAATATTAGTTAATGTAAATTAATATATCAAATATAAAATTATACATTAAATTATTAAATCAACTCTTGATTTAATAATCCTGCTATATCACATATAACCGACTAATATCATATATATCAACTTATCGAATCAACACTTGATTTGATAACCCGGCTATATCACATATAACCGACCGATATCACATATCGCGAGATTAGAATACAGTATCACATACACGCATTAATCTCGGTCCTGCACATATCACATATGTGCTCCTACTTCGTTTCGTCTGAGCCAGGAAACCTCTGTATAGGATTCTAAAGACTCGTCAATATGCCGGCAGTAGGTGATGATCATATCAATCACCCACAAGCCGTCAGCGGTACTAGCTGGACGAAACGGCTATTCGGGTATTAAATGATGGGTTACCTAGCACGGCAGCAAGTTTTCGGGAGGCATCATCCATGCAAATTTCAAAATTTTCCGTTCTAGCTAACCCTAACCCTAGAATCGATACTAGAAAATCCGACGAAACACAATGTAAACACTTTACATCTAAAGTGAACAAGGAATACAAGCTTTGTAGACCGGTCCTACACTTCAATAGCTCCGTGTAGTAGTCCCTTCGCTGCGATCATGAACTTCCGGACTCCAGAGAGGCTCCCATGATGAAACGAACATGCTTGCATCGAATTCTTTGAGGCCGAAGATGATCTACGACGAGGAGACACTAACCCAAGCTATCTCTTCACTAATTGTGGAATTAGTGAAGCAAACACCCTATACTAAATGGCAAGTACTAGAGGATGATGAAGTAGGAAGTGGGCTTACTTTAGTTTTAATTTTCTCACACTTTTTCTCCACTTGGAAAAAACCTAGCAAGCTCAAGCTTTTTCTTTTGTTGAAGAAGAAGAAGAAATGAAACTCATGAGAGAGTGTGGTTAGAATTGCAACCAAGGTGAGCTAGTGTCATGCCTAACTCATGTAGAGAATAAACCATAGCTATGAGTTAAGGGTTGGGTTAAGAAATATCTTAAGCTAGACAAACAAGTGGACTAAGTCAATGTTAACTACATGCTTCTACAAGCTTTGCCATGACACATTATCCAAGTTGTTTCAATAACTTAAAACAAATAAAACCCTAACTTAACCCTAGCATGGTATAAGTCTTATACATACATGTTGCAAGTGTAATCTAGCATGACACAACAATATATATCACATATACATTTTGTGCCAAAAAGAAAACAATACATATAGCACATATATATAAAGTATATCAAATGTGAGAAAAGAAATCGTAAGTGGGCTAATAATAGTTAATGTAATTTAATATATCAAATATATAATTCTACATTAAATTATTAAATCAACACCTGATTTAATAAACCGACTATAGTGTGTATAACCGATGATCAGTCGAAAATAGTGCACTCTCAACACGTTAATTTCCCTACTTTTATCATTCATATATAGTGCTTATTGTAATTATAACACGGATTATGAATTCATATGGAAAATACCAAATAACCTGTGTTATAGTTATAATCAACATTCTAAAGGGAAATTACGTGTTTTATTACTAATCTCTTTGATCTGTATATATCAATCCTTGTCTCGAGACTGTGTGCAGGAAATTCTCTAGGTAAAAGAGCCAGAACTGCTAAAAGTGCTGATAAAATACATCAAGTCCAAGACTTATAATCTGGCAATGATTCTGAAAGAATAAAAAGAGTCCAAGCATCCCATGAAGTGCCAAAAAGCTAACACATAACATCCCAGAGAAATCCTGCAGTAAGCCCATCACTTAGCCGCGGATCCGCGGCCGAGTTGGCCGATCCGCCGCGGATCCGCGGCTATGTTAGCTCTTCATTGGTTCAAAATCTCCACGTGTCTTCATCGTAATGGCCTCAGCTTCCAGAAGACTCCCAAAGAGCAAGTGGTTTTATCCAGAAGGCTCGGACTAACAACCTTATCCTAGAATATTCCTTATTTTAGAATATTCCCTTCAATAAACTTCTTTTAGAAGACTCTCCCTAACAACCTAGGTTTGGAGTGAAGATTCAAATGAATGGTTATAATGAGAGATCAATATCTAGGGTTTTGGGGTTATACAATTAGGGTTGAAGATTGAGCTAAATTTCTACAAGTTGAGTGACACAACTTGTAAATCAAAACCTTAGCCCCAAATCCATTTCTAAAAAGCCAAATCAAGATCTATCGAGTACCAAATCGAGCAAGCATCCAACGAGCCTTTTGAAGCAACGCCGATCTTCATCTGAGCAAGAGATCCAAGACGATCCGCGACTCAAGAAGACGATGCGAAGCCAATTCGATGATTTAGTTCCTCCTCAAATCTTGTATTCTTTGAGTGTATTGTAACGGAACATTGAATAATAAAAGGTGAAAATCTTTATGCTTGCTTTCTATTCATTCTTGCATTATGATATTCTTAGTTCTTGATTTCTTTATAATGATGCATGAGTAAAACTCCGCTTGCATCGGAATCGAAAGAATAGGTTGATGATGTTGATGAATTTTTGAACGATTCTTGAGTCTTATGAATTTTGTAAACCCTAGGAAATTGAATCAACGATGACCTTGTCACGACCCGAAATAGCTCGTGACTGGCCCTTGAATCATATGATGTCTATAGGACCCCATCTAATCCAAGTAAGCCAAAGCCCAGAAATCTAAAACCATTTTAATAATAAATGAAGGAAAAATAGTTTCAAGAAGTGAAGAAAACATATTTTAAAAGCAAGGTTTTTAAACAAGTATGCCGAATGTGCATTTTTAAAAGTATTGTCTTTTCTGAAAAATTCGGCAGAGTTCCCTTTGTAAATACTGGCCCCGAACGGGGTACAACAAGAATAATATATATATACAATGATAAAAGGCATCGTCAAGCGGGAGCTAGCTCTTCGTCAATCGACGGTCACAACCATGCAAGCAATATAATATACAACGCCGAAGGGCGAGGATCAAAACTCAGATAGAACTCAAAACAACATGAAAACCGTAATACTACAACGCGCGACTCTAAGGTCCAAATAATACATAACTGATTTCTATGTCTGAAACAATATACAAGTTTTGGTTGATCGAATTACTAGATAAAACTGAATAATACATGTACAATGGTGGTTCTGATACAAAAGAACCCACCTACCAATGCAAGTCACCCGTAAGGGAAGCAATGTGCCAGAAAAGCCGCAATGAAACCTGTACGGCAAAACCTGCAAGAAACTGTGGCACAACGGGGGTGAGTTGCCAACTCGTGAATAGAAAACATTACATAGCTGAAATCGTATGTATGACTCATCCTAGGTCAATACGATCAGATATATATATCCTCAATATAAATAAGTATGAAGCATGCTAAAGTGGCAATATAACCTCTATACATAAGTATAGTGTCATGTGCTCATGCCAGTGCCTCAGGTAATAACATATCATAAATATGAGGTATGATCGATGTAATCACGTATGTATGTATGTGGATCCCGTCCACGCGTCACCCAATGACAATAACCATCATGCATGTAAATATCATAAGCATATGCATGGAAGTATGAGGATATAAACCATCTGTGTCCCTCACGACACGTTAAAATCATAGAACCGGAGTGTCCAGCATCGACACTCGAAAACATCATAAAAACGGTGCCTAGCATCGGCACGTAAATCCTTATATATCGGGCTCCGTCAGTCCGGATCAGCCCACGGGCTCCGTCTGCGGAATCGGCCCTCGGCCCCGGCAGTACGGATCATCCCATATCCATCTATCGACTATGGTCAATATCCTCCGGATAACCGCCAGGTCCAACCAATCACTGGTAGGTAGTGGTCCCTCTGCCAGGCTCACCGTCTAGCTACACAGCAGATCCGTTCTCGCCCCGGGGTACCATACCGGGTCCACCATGTACCCGCAATCGGCCTCGTCCGCTCCTCGAATCGGGTTTCACATGTCGCTCTCAGCACCGAGAAAGCACATGGTGGACGCACTGAAATATCATATCAAGAGCAACCGGGTTTTTAAAACAATTACATATTCTTTTTAGTGATACCCACGGTTCCCAAATCCAGAAATATCATGGAAACAACATATCTCAATGCGTATAATCAGAAAGCATGATGTATACGACATGTAAAAGAAATGTAAGCATATCAGTATGTCATGTAACACGGAATAGTAATATGCACATATTTAGGGAAGACCGCTTCTTTAAAATGAATCAGCTTTAAAAAGTATCCTGCGGTTCCCAAATCTCTGATCAAGCCAGAATCATCAATGTATATGCAAATACGTATGCATGCACGTGTGGGTGTACAATAGGAATACACAGTATATCGGTACACAAGTATGCCATGCATGGGTCATATCCTGAATGCAACAGTACTACAGTGTAGTGGCATGGCAATTATCGATGATGAAATGTGTGAGCCGGCAAGCAGTGTACGTGGAACATACGCATCATCGATAATGGTGCTGGTGCCCTAACAGCATGGTTGTAATATAGCAATAAACACAAGCATTGCAATACAAATAGCTTGAATATGCGGAATCGAATAATCAACGCAACAGTGAAGAATCTACCTCAATAAATATATCATGCAGCTTTGCCATTTGAAATAAGACGAATCAGGGTTTTTGGTAAAATACGGGCTACGGTGTTTTAAGAAAAGATGCGTCGTTTGAAAATATCCGTAGAATCCCTTTTGCGTATCTTTAAAATATCCCCGATTCGTTAGTTTTTGAAATAGGTATGACTCGGGTCTAGTCTAATGTCTACTAAGTAATCTACAGACCTAACTAACAAGCTAAACATGAGGGGTATCGAAACTACCTACATCTGAGTCGATATATATATATAAATATAATAATAGGTGATCCCACCTCAATAGTATCCCATACGACACAATTTACATCATGTAATATCCTCGAGTCATGAGTGCGGATCTATCATCAATATAAAGCTCATACGTAAATCCGTCGTACGGCATCCCAAATTTGGGTACGGGTCAACATCACAGTCAGCTCATTAATTATCTGGTATTCTTATCATCATCTCTCATGATCTGTGTACTGATTTAAGTCTAGTACAATTGATACCATCTAAACAAATATAAGCGCGTGTGTAAAACACACGTCCAAAGGCCCTCTAAAATCTCGTATCGTATCCCAAATACGAATCACATCATATCACCGATGTCCCGGCACTATGCTTAATATCATCGACTCTTCTCCACATATCATCCACTATCCTAATCATCACGGTACAAGTATTGCAATAAGAATGTGTGTGCGTGTGGGTGTAAATCTGTTCTTGGGTTCGCAACTAGGAAATACACTAGTTTACTTTCAACCCTAATTATCCGTAGTACACCTAACACATCTATGATCTCCATGTCACGCAATAAGCTATCATATATATATAGTGTATATAGTATACTAGACATCGAACTGCGGGGGTGCTATACGCCATCCACCGGACTTCCCCCGTAGATATAATCTACTCACTTGATCTTCGTTTGTCGATGTCGATGTTGCCACGCGCTTGCTTGTCGTCCCGAAGTCTTCATGGGGTACCTACACATCAACGTATCGTAAATGCGTATTAAAACTAAATCAAAACTAAAACGACACACGAAAACCAAAACGATACGCTAAGGCCTATAGGTTAGAACCTACGGACTACTCTTTCAAAACCATCGAAAATCCACGATATCGTCGTATAAACGTCATGTGATCGAGGTAAAACACGGATACACAATTCCAGATTTCAAAATACGCAATACGGAAACATGAATCAAAACAGCAACTCAGGAAAAGGGTCCCAGATTTCACCCTAGGTCAAATTGGACAATTTTGCACATGCCAGGGGTCTAATTTAATGATAAGGAGACCACAGAACCAAAACGAGCTAAAATGGTGGGACCCAGGCCGCACATTACGGCCAAATAGATTAAATCTGCGTCCTGGTTGGGGAGGTAAGGGCTAGGGTTTTGGGGTTAGCTTCCTGGGTGCCTGCACATCTCACTGTCAGTGCAAAATAATTTTCAGAGTCTCAGGGTGATAGCAGATCCCATATAACCTTCACAGATTCCATAAATCTTCCGATATCGGTTCCTAAATCCGTATTCCGGGTTTCAAGTCTCAGGTTTGGGTCTTAATTCAAGCACTAGGGTGTTTATGTAGCCTCTACTGAGCTCAATTTCACATCACAACCCAAAATTCCCTCAAACCCTAACTAGGTTTTTCGTATGTCCACCAAACTACCCGATATCGATTCAATCTTAACATGGGGTTAAAAGTAATGCAAAAACTAAGCTAATGGTTCAGTAAATACCTCATTTGGCAACTCAAGAAAATTCTTGAGTTGCCCCAAGTGGCCAAAATCCTTGCTTTCTTGGTCCAATGTGTTTGTCTTGAGCTTGTGCACCTTTTTAGTGAAATGAAGATAGGGTTTTGAGTTTATTTTTGAGATGATTTGAGGAGGTGAAGAGGGGAGGGAATGAGGAGCAGGAGCAGCAGTAGCAATGAGGGAAGAGGGAGAGGAAATGAGTGTTGGAACATGAGGGAATGGCTAAGTCAACACACCTCACCTTTCTCTCTCTCACCACCTACTACCATATTCTATTTCAACTCTCTTTTTCTTTTCTTTTCTTTTCTTAAACCCAATTCCTTCTCACACCAATAGTAACCCCAAAACAACATGGTAGAAATGCACAAGTGTAAGCAAAATGATATGTGCATGTTTTGCACAAAAAAATGATAAAAATCCGATTAGCGATTTTTAATCGCGATTACCACTAAATTAGCATAAAACTAATCATAAAAACTTAAAAATGGCATAATTCCATAAAAAAACCTATTTTAGAATTTTCCATATTTTTCCAAAATTTTACCCATTTATCGGTATTTAATTATACCGAAATATTTAAATATTCATTAAAATAATATTAAATTATAAAAATTCCCAAAAATAATATTTTATTTTTTTGAAATGTTACAGACCTAGTTTTGAGTGAGATGCTTTCTTGATTGTTTTCGCTCTAAATTAGAGATCAACAATCGATGATTGAATTTCCTAGAGGCTAGAATCTGAATGCTAATCAATGAAAGGACAAGGGATGATGATGAAGAAACCCTAATTTCTTCGATAGATCCCTAAACCTCGTTGATTGTCATCGATCTATCAACAAATATTCAAAAGATAATAATATATAATAATAAGTATTTATCATCACTACCGATTTGATTGATTCCGACAAGCCTCTCTACAAATCTTGATAATTCAAACGATTTGGATATTTTCTTGATCTCTACCATTTCTTGATTTTAGATCTAGTTTGTGATGATTCTCAAAACGAAATTTCACAATTTTTGAATCATTTTCTTTTATATTTTAATTTCTAACGCAACTAAAACAAGATCGATCAAATCACACTATCCCAGTGGACGATCCGCATTCACCGACGTACCTACAATAGACACCGTCAATTGATTGCTGTATAAATTTCTTTGATTGTGAAACATTTACAAAACACACGAAGATAATGATCAATCAAATGGCGCCGTTGCCGGGGATAATGTGCTAATTTGTTCGTTTTTGTAATTTGAGTTAGAAAATTCATTATTCCATCAGTTTTTTAGATCAAAATTCATAACAAGCGCTTAACGATTTGTTGTGATTTGTTGCAAGGAGATCTGGAATATGTGGAACGAGAGGAAAATTTTTCAGAACATTACAGAGAGTTCAGTGAGTGAACAGGAGCATTTGCACAAATTTTTGTGCAGGGATATTCTCATCTTGCAGCGGAACCGCGGCACATTGCTGCAGTTGGCGGCGGAAGCGCGGCAATATTAGGGTTTCACTGCACCAAAATTTCTAGGTGAATTTCTGACTTTCTTATCTCTTCTCTGATCTGCTCCATTAACCAATTTCTGCAGGTTTCTTTGCAAAAACTCGCAGCGCCGCAAAAAGATAAATTGCTGCGTGTTTGATCTTGGTTGTTTGCATTTTTTAACACGGAAATTAAGGGGCACGACCAAAATTCAGAATAGGTCGGGATTTCATTACCCGTCCTAAGCCCCAAAAATCACAAACTTGCATCCGCATCACCCTCATTAACTAAGAAAAATATCTAGAGAAGACTCTAAGGACCGTCGCGCTCACTTAGGACAGAAGGAGGTCGTGGGTAATCTATTGCTTATCCGCGTTTCTTTTGTGGTGTCTAAGGCAAGTGGTTACTTAATTAGGCCCACTACTTACGTAGTGGAGAACCTCCCACTTACCTGGCCACAAAAGGGGCAAAGAGGTGGTAGAGGATCTATCTTGCGGCTTGTCTTCTGGAAGTCTAGGAGCGGTCTAGAGACTTGACCTAGGTGACCACTAGATTTAGGGTTGCTTGTGCATTGGTTGTATGAATTTTTCAAAAATCCGTCTTTTTCAAAACAAACACCAATCGAATCTTTTCCTTAATTATCATTTAACGCTGCCACTTGTGCTAAACCATTTAGTGCATGCTCAGCTGGACACGGGATTCTAGTGCCCGTCTTGTCCGCGTTCCTCCTATCATCTCCGAAGTCGGTATTTCTACGTCTACTTTTTCTACACCCCCCACCACACCCACTTTGATGGATGATTCTCCATCGAACTTCTTTACCACTACTCTGCTACCGTCCGCAGGTGCGCAGAATCCACCCCGTATATCTCTCCAAGAGAGATTTTACCCTATGCGAGGTCATCTTTCGACCTGTCTCACCATTCCACCAGCCAATGGGGACAATTTTGAAATAAAACCCCAATACATCAATCTTCTACAAAAATATCGCGGTCGCGAGTCTGAAAACGCATATGTCTTTATTCCCAAATTTGAAAATATATGCGCAATGATGGGTACTTCACAGCTTTCTGTGGATGCTATGCGTTTGCGTCTTCTCCCATTTACCTTGTGCGATATAGCCGAGAAGTGGCTTTATAACACAGCCGCACATTCTATTTCGAACCAGGGAGAATTCGTAACAACTTTCCTAAAGAAATTCTACCATAATCATAAAACAGCTCGAGTCCGTAGCGAAATAAATCAATTTACCCAGCTTCCAAATGAACCATTCTCGAAGTGTTTTGAACGCTTCAAGGATCTGTTAGTTCAATGTCCTCATCATGGAATTCCTAGATGGGATCTGTGCAGAATCATATATGAGGGCATTGATCCTACAACAAAACAGAACCTTGAATCCATATGTCAAGGCACCTTCATGACTAAAGATGATGGTGAAGCTTGGAGATTTCTAGAAGATTTCGCCGAAAAATCTTTACAGTGGGAGTGTGTAAACCAGTCATCGTCTAGGGGTGGCATTCACGAAATTGATGTTTCCATAGGAGTTAGAGCTAAAATGGCAGCAATGCAAAAGAAACTCGAAGCTATGGAACATAAATGTCACTTTCCAAAACTGTATGTGGATGCTGTTCTGATCCATCACATATTATGGAAGAATGTCTTTTAAATTATCCGTTTCAAGGTCTAGAGCATACCGATGCTGCTTTCCAACAAAGATCTAGAAACGTTCCGTATTCTTCCACTTATAATCAGGGTTGGAGGAATCACCCTAACTTTACTTGGAACCAACAACAAACTCAAAACACGGTTCCAAACCCAAAAAACTTTCAAAGGTTCCCTCCACCACAACAGCAACCACTTCAACTTACTCAACACTCTTATCAATCGCAAAACATTCAAAATCCGTTCAACACTTCTGCACCGTCTAGTTCTTTGCAGTTGACCGGTACTGATGAATCCTCTTCACTCGCACAAACCATGATTTTGCTTCTGACAAATTTCATGCAAATTTCGGCTGAAATAAAGATTTCTGTCGATAAAATCCAGAAAAACTCTGACTCCCATAGTGAGAGTATTAAATCGATGGAAGCACAAATTGCACGAATAAATGCCGAGATGAGTGCTAGAGAGAAAGGGAAACTTCAGTCTCAACCCCTACCGAACCCTAGGCATTCACAACACTACAATGTGAATGCCATCACAACGTTGAGATCAGGAAGAGTGTTGAACAATCACGTTGGGGAAGAGATTGATAATCATGAAGAATTAATCAATAACACCCCGGCTGAGATTTTGCCTTCCACACACACTTCTACTTCTACACCTACTTTATCTACCCCACCACCTTCGTGCGAGCCTATTCTCCGTTTTCCTCAAGGCTCAACACCTCAGCATATTTCTTATAGTCCACCAAAGACGATCCTCACTCCTATTCTGGGATCAGTTCCACACACACCACCTTCTCCAATGTTGGACCCAGCTATTATTGTTAAAGATCCTTATCCGAATCGGTTAAGGGGTAAAAAATCGAGTCCACATATGGAGAGGATTATGGAAATGTTCAAACAGGTTAACATCAATATCCCTCTCCTAGATGCTATTCAACAAGTCTCCGCTTATACGAAAATTCTCAAAGACTTATGCACTAGGAAGAGGAAGACTCAAGTGCCTAAAAAGGTTTTCATGACTAATAATGTTAGCACTGCTTTCACCCCACAGTTACCAAAGAAACGTAAGGATCCAGGATGTCCTACTATATCGATTTCTATTGGGGGTAAAAACATTAACCGTGCTTTACTTGACCTGGGCACAAGTGTTAACCTGCTTCCATATTCTGTCTACGATCTGTTAGGGATTGGAGAGTTGAAACCAGCTCCTTGCACTCTCCAAATGGCAGACCGTTCAATCACCAAACCTAGGGGTGAACTGGAGGATGTGTTGATAAAAGTCGGGGAATTCATATTCCCTGTCGACTTTATTGTTCTCGATACACAGCCTGTAGCAAACCCACAGAACCAAATTCCGGTGATTTTGGGTCGACCATTCCTTGCCACTTCCAATGCTGTCATTAATTGTCGAAACGGTTCAATGAACCTATCTTTTGGAAAAATGACAATTGAACTGAACATTTATAAAATTGGAAGTCAGCCATGTGAACCCTCTGCTCATATACTTGATGTCTGTTCTTGTTCACGAGATTGCTCCCGAAAGTTGCGAAGTTGATGAACTTTGCTTTGAAGATCTCGACGACACTAGCACATCAATATTTGATCTTTCACATCTTAGTGAGGATACATTTTCCACGCTTGAGTCTGAAACTCTTGACTCATCACTTTCCGAGTCCGTATCCTATGTAGGCTACGAGCTTCTCCTTGACTCCGAATATCATTCGCTGACCCCACCTTCTATAGTTTTTCCGCCGACATTAGATCTCAAACTTTTACCTTCTCATCATAAATATGCATATTTAGGTGAGAATGAGACTTTACCGGTGATCATATCCGCTTCTCTAGCCTCAGAGCAAGAGAACGCTCTTTTGACGGTATTGAGATCTAATAGCCAGGCATTTGATTGGACTATGGCTGACATAAAAGGGATTAGTCCCTTGATTGTAGAATATCATATACATCTGATGGATGAAGCCAAGCCAACGCGAGAACCACAGAGACGGTTAAACCCCGTCATGAAGGATGCGGTGAATAAAGAGATCGTTAAATGCCTTACAATGGTACCATTTACTCAATCTCCGATAGCCAATGGGTAAGTCCAATTCATGTCATCCCTAAGAAATCTGGCATCACGGTCATAACAAATGAGGCTAATAAGTTAATCCATACGCGCACTCAAACTGGGTGGCGTCTTTGTATTGATTATAGAAAACTCAATGCCGCCACGAGGAAAGACCACTTTCCTCTACCTTTTATTGACCAGATGCTGGAACGCTTAGCTGGACGAGATTATTACTGCTTCATGGATGGATACTCTGGCTATAACCAGGTCCCAATTGCCAAAAAGGATCAAGACAAAACCACATTTACTTGTCCTTTTGGTACTTTTGCTTATAGTCGCATGCCCTTTGGGTTATGCAATGCTCCCGCTACATTTCAGCGGTGTATGATAGGGATATTCTCGGACATGGTCGAGAATTTTCTGGAGATTTTCATGGACGATTTCTCGATATTTGGAGATTCTTTTGCTGACTGCCTATCTCATCTTGACGCAGTTCTTACTCGTTGTAAAGAGAAGAACTTAACCTTGAATTGGGGAAAATGCCATTTCATGGTCTAATAGGGAATTGTGCTTGGACATATTATTTCATGGAAAGGCATTGAGGTTGATGTTCACACCATAATATTGTATTATTATATTCCCCATCCTTATTCGTTTTCTAAATAAACAGGTGCTTTTGACGCATGTCTGCTACATATTACAGGTTACAGGTTCTGGGATATAAAACCGTGAAAATAATGAAAAGACAATGCAAAAGTGAGACTACGAACGATAAATGGTGAAATCTTGATCGTGCCTTCATTTTGAGGAACAATGAAGAACAATGAACAACAGTTCACCAAGTATAAAGGCAGCGACACGAAGAACAATGAAAGTCTACTACAAGTATTCACTGAAAGATCTGGAGAAGACCCAGTAGCAAAATGGAGAAAATAACAAAAGATACAGAAAGCCCAAAATGCCCAGAATCAACCCAAGAGATTTGAAGGACCAAAGACATCTTTTGGCCGCGGAACCGTGGCCAAACCAGTCCTTAGGCCGCGGCGGTATTGCGCAGATAAAGAAATATTTTTTCCCATAATTTGTTGGGGTCTTTGACTAGTCTATCTAGGGTTATTTTGGTAAATGCAGACGTGCGAATCAGTTGTAACGGTTTCCTATCCTCTTTAAATAGGAACTCTAAATCTTTTATTAGGTTATGTCTCCCTATGCCTCTTCTTATAAATAAAATTTAGAATTCTTTTGGAGAGCATCGATGCCTCTTTTCATATCATCTATTCAGATCTGACAACCCTGTATAAATGTTTGGAGAGAGCCATCTGTAAAGTAAATAGATTTATTTAATTGCCCTAGTTTAGATTTCAATTCTTGCCCTAGGTAATTTTCATTCTCTGCCCTAGATAAATGTTTTTTAATTCTCTAATGAGTGAGTAGTCTCTTCGCTTGTTAGGGTTAGCTTTGGGGATGGCTTTTGAGAGATGAGATCTCTCATCCTTTTCTTGCCCATTATATATTTTCAATAGGACTCCATGCATACACGCACACACCGCGTCCTACGGCACCCTATCCCTCGAGGTAGCGGTGATACCGTAGTATAAAGACCCGGTTGCGCGTGTTTTCCATAGAGGTTAGGGTAAGGATTGATAAAGGAAGGACAAGAACCTAGAGGAAGGAACACCTTCCCGAATGGATCTAATCCCCTTTATTGATAATTACCATAACTCCTTTTAGATCCTAATTTTGGTATAGAAAGCGTTGATATTTATTTATATTTCCAAACCATTCCGAAACCTAACCCTAGCAAGATTTAGATCTAGATAATCTTAGTATAGATAGATTTAGTTTTTAGATTTAATAAAT
Source organism: Agapanthus africanus (assembly GCA_030015575.1). Classification (NCBI taxonomy): domain Eukaryota; kingdom Viridiplantae; phylum Streptophyta; class Magnoliopsida; order Asparagales; family Amaryllidaceae; genus Agapanthus; species Agapanthus africanus. Next base: position 478,195,063 of record JASDDO010000022.1, on the reverse strand, counting down.
CAATCCGACTCCCATCGGAATTAACTCGTTTGAGCGATTATGAAATTCACAACATCCCTGTGGACCGACCCGTACTCACCGGCTAGCTACCAAGCGATACCGTTCTTGATTGCGATTAATAGATAGTTTTTGAGATCAATCAAATGGCGTCGTTGCCGGGGATGGCGTGTTATTTCCTTTTTGCAATTTCGGGTTAATAAAAAATCAAAAAAAATCTGAAAAATCACAAAAAAATATAAAAATATATCATTTGTTATTTTTGGAAAGGGTATTTTTGTGAGATTTTTGCAGGATCTACAAACAACTTCGGATCTGGAAAAATCCAGAAAGCGAAACAGAAAACATCTAATCCGAACCAACAGAGGAGTATCCCAGCAGAGCACTGAAGAAAATTTGGCATCTGATCCGCCTACCTGACCGCGGAACCGCCGCATCAGGCCTATAGGACCGCGGAAACGCGGCAATTTAGTGACGTCGTCTTCACAGAATTTTTTTGGGGAACTGTGCAGTCAATTTGACCGCGGAAACACGGTGGGAACCGGCCTTAGCCGCGGAAAGACGGCGCAGTGGTGACGACATCCAGTAAAATTTGCTCTGTAAGATCCTCTATTTTTTCTCTGGAAATCTAAATATATCATTTCTGAAAAAAATTCCTGCAGAATTTTGTGCGCTTTAAAAATCTTTTCCCTTCCAAATAACAAATCTTATGCAGGATTCTTTGTGCTATGCATAAAATAATAATTGATTGCAAGTGATCTTTTCTGATTTGCATATCCTTAATCTTTTTTCTAAGTTTTTTTTCTAAATAAAGAGACAAAGAAAAAAGGAAAATTTTATTAGAAAACTTGCAACCTTTTGTCACTAAGAGATCCTTGCACCACCTACCTTCTTCATCTTCTCTTTCTTATATCATGGGTACCCCACATCATAAATCACTTTCCGAACTTTGGTATCCCGAACCTAACTTTGCCTCGTACGTCAATTGTTTCGATCGATTTAAAGAAAATCCCTCCATGCCCAAGATTTCTTTGAAAGATCAAATAGAAGCGTCTAGGAGAACCAGTTCGACTTTGCAACCCAGTTTGTGTCAACCATGTCAACCTTTACCACTTTCATACGTTGATACCACTTTTTCGAGTCCTGTTGTAACTCCTAAACCGATGTCCATTGCTGAGCATATTTCTCAATCTCGTAGCCGATCTTTCACCCCTATCCACTCATCTAGTTCTAGGTATCCACAAGACTATTCATATTTTTATCCACGTGTTGACCCTACCCCTGTCCAACCATCCAATTCCTACCAGTCCTACCCGACTTTCCCACCTTCTCTAGACACTGTTTCTACACAGCCATTTGGGAGTTTCACATATTCAAACAATTTCGACTCTTTTACCGAAACCCCCTTACCATCCAAGTCTAGTTTGGAACAGTCGTTGGAGGCTTATATTTTAGCAACAAACAAAATATTGAGGAATGTAGATGCATCCATATCCTCCCTTATACAACCTAGTGAACCGGAAGCTGGTTTCCAACTAGCTTCAAATTTTTCAATGTATGAGGAGGCGGTTGGACAGAGGGAGAATTTGAGAGGATTTCCAAATCAAACCTACCCATACCCAATTGAAGCCCACAACTCCGGTTTTCCATTGATTGTCCCAAATGATTCACAAGTTGAAAATAAAACATCTAACGAGTTGTGTGATTTTGTAGTACTTGATTTTCCAGATTGTGAAGAACCCCTTTCGAGTGAAACCACACCTAATCCGTTTGAACTTTACACCTTCACTCTAGAACCTAAATCGATAAATATCCATGCTTTTGATGAGGTGTCAAAAAATATTGATTTTTACTTGATTGAGGATATAGACGCCGGGAATATTTTGGATGATGAACCAGTAGATTTGATTGAAATTTTATGTCCAATTTATCATCCCGAGTCATTAATTTTTTCTCCCGAACTTCATAAGCATCTTGATTTTGATGATAATGGCATGGATGAGTTAACTACTAAGGAGAATTATGAGGATAGTATTGAGGAGAGTATTGAGGATAATATTGAGGTTGAACCATTTTTCTTTGATGTGTCGGATTTTCAAATTCAGCCTCCTGAACCTTTAACTGTTATATCACCCTCCTTCCTCTCCATCATTCCGACCACACACAAGATCACGCTTGACGACTGTGAGCTTGAAAACTTTTCCTTTAAATCTGACACAGTTCTCACAGCCGATGACACTTACGAGTGTTTCACTTTTTCGGACGATGTTGAAGTCTCACCGCCCGAGTATGAGTCCTTTGAATTTTCAGATGAGTTAGTTGAACTATCAGACTCGGTTTCTTACAGTCGTTTCGAACCATTGATGGAATCTTTTAAATTCGAGACAGTTTACTACGGTGAGATTGAGCCTATCCCTAATTCACTCCCTTTCGTCCTTCATATTGTTCCGACCTTACAAGAGACTGTTACACTTTCATCTCAAAAACCAAGTTCGACGTACCCATGTTTTCTTGCAAATATTGAGGAATTTGACCCCATTTCTCGACGGGTTGATAGATTAGCACAATCGCTTTTAACATATCGGTTATCACAAATTGCGCTAATTTATTCACTCGATTTACACCCTCAAGATCGTGCTACCCTTCTTTCTCTTTTCCGCTATTCTTCTCCTCCACCGAGACCATATTCTACCTTTCTTCCCACACGGTCTCGTGTGCTTCTCATTTCCTTTCTTTCCACTCCATTCTTTCACCAACTCGACCATTACCCCGATAAGATTTTTGAATGGATGGTTCTAACCTTAGGCTTATGTAAGGCCAAGCATAAGTTTGGGGGGAACCTTGTTGTATATATATTTTTGTTTTTCTTTTAACAATAAAAATAAAAAAAATAATTTTTTTTATAAATAAATAAACGGGGGAGTGCCGACAATTTTGACTCTCTTGGTGTAGCATGACAGTGAGGACACTGTCAAGTTTAAGTTTGGGGGTATGCTCGGTACGTCTTCTTCCTTCGCATTCATATGCATATTTTTGCATTTGCATATTTATTTGAAAACCCATAAAAATTGAAAAATTTTGAAAAAATTATAAAAATTATTGTATTCAATTTTGGCTTATTTGACTAGAGTTTGACAGATAGGATAACTAGCTAGGAACAACTAGATCTTAGACGCAGTAAATTAAAAACCCTAAAGATAACCTTCCTTAAAGTTTAGCAGTAGAAAGTATATGTCTTTGTAGTTTATTTAGAAATAGGCAAATTTTGAGTTAACTTTTTGGGCTAAGTCGAAACAAAGGAAAAGTATTGATATCTTTATTAAAGTGTAAGTTTGAAAAATAATTCCTAGCTTAAGTCTAGATTCTGAAAATGTATACCCTACAAATTGCACAATCACGCACCTTGAAACTTGGAATAGTAGAAGAGACCTTGAAATGCTCTTGTCTAAAGTCCTTAGTACGATGAAAAAAAATACAACTGTGAATAGAAAAAAAATGAACATTGATTTTTGTGATTACTTAAGACTGCAAAAATAGAAAAATATTTAGCGAGGGTGCTTCATTACCTAGTGCCTTAGACCAACTGGTTTGGGAGTCACTGCTGAAAAGCCTTGGGTGTTGCAAGACTAGGAAGTACGCTTTACTGTGCAAACACATCCTGTTATCGGTCGTTGGTACCTCAAGAAGTATTAACGGTCGCATGATGGATGTGTAAGCAAAATTCAATTAAAAATTCACCTACTAATAATTACTTTGGACAACGGACAAGGGTATGATTGCTTGATTTGAATTTCCAAGTGTTGGGGTGATTTATACACACACGTGGGGATATGTGATTGGAGTTTAGATGAGAGAAAGGAGTGAAGAATAGAACTTGTATTTTTAGTAGAGTTGATAGAAATTCCTAAGTGGAGATGGAACCCTAGAAGAAAAACTTAAGAGATGCCGAAAGCTAAGTAAGTCTATAGAACACATATAATCTTAAGTTAGATGATGAGGAAGTGTGAAGAATATGGGTGGATAATTTGCAAGTCGAAGATAATAGAATTCTTTGTTAGAAAACCTAATTGGAGAACAAAAGTCGAAAAGCCGAATTGATAGGATTTTGTGGGTAGTATCCGCTGAAAACCCTCAGGAGACAACACTCCTCCTACTAGGGACACATAGAGGTTTAACGGCTTGTTGCCCGAGCTCAGTGCAATCGCGTTTCCCTGCGAAAGTGCAGTTAGGTTTTTTATAGAGAATAAAAAATAAGTTTGCTCGAGGACGAGCAAAAGATAAGTTTGGGTGTATTTGTTCACACCATAATATTGTATCATTATATTCCACATCCTTATTCGTTTTATAAATAAACAGGTGCTTTTGACGCATGTCTGCTACATATTACAGGTTACAGGTTCTAGGATATAAAACAGTGAAAATAATGAAAAGACAATGCAAAAGTGAAACTACGAACGATAAATGGTGAAATCTTGATCGCGCCTACATTTTGAGGAACAATGAAGAACAATGAACAACAGTTCACCAAGTATGAAGGCAGCGACACGAAGAACAATGAAAGTCCACTATAAGTATTCACTGAAAGATCTGGAGAAGACCCAGAAGAAAAATGGAGAAAAGAACAAAAGATACAGAAAGCCCAAAATGCCCAGAATAAACCCAAGAGATTTGAAGGACCAAAGACATCTTTTGGCCGTGGAACCGCAGCCAAACCAGGCCTCGGGCCGCGGTTCCGCGGCGGTATTGCGCAGATAGAAGAAATATTTTTTACCATAATTTGTTGGTGTCATTGACTAGTCTACCTAGGGTTATTTTGGTAAATGCAGATGTGCGAATCAATTGTAACCTAGGGTTTCCTATCCTCTATAAATAGGAACTCTAAAGCTTGTATTAGGTTATGCCTCCCTATGCTTCTTTTTATGAATAAAATTTAGAATTCTTTTGGAGAGCATCGATGCCTCTTTTCATATCATCTATTCAGATCTGACAACCCTGTGTAAATGTTTATAGAGAGCTATCTGTAAAGTAAGTAGATTTATTTAATTGCCCTAGTTTAGATTTCAATTCTTGCCCTAGGTAATTTTCATTCTCTGCCCTAGATAAATGTTTTTTAATTCCCTGATGAGTGAGTAGTCTCCTCGCTTGTTAGGGTTTGCTTTGGGGAAGGCTTTTGAGAGATGAGATCTCTCATCCCTTTCTTGCCCATTATATATTTTCAATAGGACTCCATGCATACACGCACACACCGCGCCCTATGGCACCCTATCCCTCGAGGTAGCGGTGATACCATAGTATAAAGGCCCGGTTGCGCGTGTTTTCCATGGAGGTTAGGGTAAGGATTGATAAAGGAAGGACAAGAACCTAGAGGAAGGAACACCTTCCCGAATGGATCTAATCCCCTTAATTAATAATTACCATAACTCCTTTTAGATCCTAATTTGGGTATAGAAAGCGTTGAGATTTATTTACATTTCCAAACCATTCCTAAACCTAACCCTAGCAAGAATTAGATCTAGATAATCTTAGTATAGATAGATTTAGTTTTTAGATTTAATAAATCAATCCGACTCTCATCGGAATTAACTCGTTTGAGCGATTAGGAAATTCACAACATCCCTGTAGACCGACCCGTACTCACCGGCTAGCTACCAAGCGATGTCGTTCTTGATTGCGGTTAATAGATAGATTTTGAGATCAATCAGTTGACCGAGCTAAAATAGATGTCATTCGAAACCTCCCTCATCCCAAACGCCTCAAAGATATACGATCTTTTCTTGGCCATGCAGGTTTTTACAGAAGATTCAATAAGGATTTTAGCAAAATTGCTAGACCTTTAACTCTTCTCTTGGCCAAGGACACAACCTTTCACTTTGACTCGGATTGTGAGGTAGTCTTTGACTCACTGAAACACTCTCTCTCTACAGCCCCCGTTTTATCATCTCCATATTGGAACCACCCTTTTGGGCTTATGTGTGATGCATCGGATTTTGCAGTTGGTGCAGTCTTAGGACAGCACATTGAAAAGATGCCACACGTGATCTATTATGCAAGTAAGACCCCGAATGATGCTCAAATTAATTATACAACTACCGAAAAAGAACTTTTGGCGGTTGTATTTGCATTAGAAAATTTCAGGCCTTACTTGATTGGCTCACCAATTGTTGTGTACACTGACCACTCCGCCTTGAAACATCTTTTGGCGAAGAAGGATGCTAAAGGTAGGTTAATACGTTGGATCCTTCTATTACAAGAATTTTATCTTGTTATCGAAGATAAGAACGGATGTGAAAACGTTGTAGCCGACCATCTGTTGTAAGGTTAGTATAGCACCCTATGAAGAGTTTTGAAGCATCACATGACCCAAAATTATAATTTTTAAGGTGCTAAACTAACATGCAAGTGGATCGATCCTAGAAAATTAGGGTTATTAAACTTTAAGCTAGAAAAGATTAGGATTTGAAGGCTACAACCTTTGTATCTCCCCTTTGCTAGACTCCTTAGGTTCTTGGGTGTTGGAAGAAGGTCCTCTTGTTGTCCTCTTACGTCCACGACGATCCACCCGGAGTTTCCCGTCCAAGCTAGCTACTTTGGAAAAACCAAGAGAACACTCTAATCAAGTCGGCTAAACTTGATTAGAATGATGTTGTGGCTATGGATCTCACTTCAAAATCCTATTTTTATGAGTATTTTACTCTCTTATAAGAACTAGAGAGCAAAGCATGGAGGTTGATGAAGATGGTGGTCTTTTGTGAAGAAGAGAAATGAATTATCCTTGAAAGAGAAAAGAAAAATAGCTATATATATTTTTCTTTCTCATAACCAACCATGGTTAGATTTAAAGATATCATTTGATTTAAGTTAAAAGCATAATAAGAAAATAAACCATGGGTTAAAAGTTAGGTGAGCATGGTAGAGTTTAGAAGAGTGTAGAAACTCTTAAATAATTTAACCCATTTTTCATTTTCTTTTGCTTTAATTTAAATCCAATAATAATCCAAAAATAACCATGGTGTAATTCTTATATATCCACCATTCTCATTGTATAAACAACCATGATAAAAATTGATGTATTTATGCATGTGTGCTTGCACATCAATATGTGCATGAACAAGTATGAATGCATACATGCATGCATACATCCAAAATAAGCAAGATAGGATTTGTAGTGAGAAACTAATGATGAATCAACACTTGATTCACTAATTCGGTCATATCACATATGACCCGACCATTAGCAAGCCGCCCAATTAATATACGGTATCCTATACACGCATTTTAATCGGGTCCAAGCGCATATCGCATATGCGCACCACAACTTTTCGCCTGGACTAGGTAACTCCTATATGGGACTCTAAGACTCGTCAATACGCCGGCAGTGGGTGATGATCATATCAAGCACCCCCAAGCCGCAAGCGGTCAGCTAAACGTAACGGCCACCCGGGTATTGAGCGATTAGAAGAAAACAAGCGAACCTGTTACAACTCCCGTCGAGCCATCCGGCATCACTACCGTACAGTCCGGTCTCTTCGTCAGAAATGCTGCATATCGAGCCTAGGGATGGTCACGTCGACCCCAATAACTCAATAAGTCGTGCCGGTGAATGGTCTATAACAGATCGAGAAATTACTGATAACACTTATCAGCAAATCTCAGCAGCCCTGGCCAGGGACTTGCTGTTATAACCAGTCGGGCACAGTACAGCATCAACTCCCAATATCGGGAGAGACGAAACCCCTCCTATCGCTCATTGCCTTCGTGTGTCTCGGGACTGTACCCAACGGCCACCTGTTTGCACGACTCAGTAGAGCCGTGGTAGGGTGGTAATCAAAGTACAGTGGGAGAACACACAAGGCTCTATGACGATCTCAGGTCTACAGACTAACCTGTACCAGTGTCACCTGGGAACTGCTATCCGACGATAGATATAATTCCATATAGGAGTTCTCGGTGAGTCCGTCCAGTGTACCCAGTCACCACTGAGCACCCGTATATGATCTTGATGTCAAACATCGATGAATGTGGGAACATTCATCGCCCATCGTATGGGTCTAGTATCATATACGCTAGTCTACTCTGGTATATCAATGCCCCGTCTCGATATACCTACGACTAGGGACGTTCCAGGATATGCTTATAGACTACAGATGTCCCACTAGTATGATCTCCATCATAATCAGAGTAGTCAAGCCGATATCCTCAGGGCTTTATGAGCATGTATGAATGAATAAAAGCATGATCAAATCAACATGTCAGATAAAGAAGAACCAGATAGCATACTATCATGTCGAGCAAGAATGCAAACTGAATATATATACATGTATAGATACATCCACTATCACATAATGGCCTCTAGGGCATACATATTTCCAACAATCTCCCACTTGCACTAAGGCCAGTTATTGGCGTATCTCATACCCAACATCTCAAAAAGTCGCTCATGCTGTGGCTGAGGGAGGGCCTTGGTGAGTGGATCCACGGCGTTGTTCTTTGAGTCTACTCTCTTAATCTCGATCTCGCGGCGATCAACAATCTCCCAGATCAAATGAAAGCGCCTCAGGATATGTCTGGACCGCTGATGGGATCTGGGCTCCTTGGCTAACGCCATTGCCCCATTATTGTCACAATACAAAGGTATTGGATCAATAATGGTTGGAACTACTCCTAGCTCCGAGACGAACTTCTTCATCCAGACGGCTTCCTTGGCGGCATCATTTGCAGCAATGTACTCAGCTTCCATCGTAGAGTCTGCAACGGTATCTTGTTTGGAACTCTTCCAACTTACCGCCCCTCCATTGAAGGTAAATACAAACCCTGAGATTGATTTGCTGTCATCCTTATCGCTCTGGAAGCTCGAATCGGTAAAGGCCTCCATTTGGAGGTCTGTATTACCATACACCAAGAACAATTCTTTAGTCCTTCGTAAGTACTTAAGAATGTTCTTCACAGCTGTCCAGTGTTTCTCCCCTGGGTTGGATTGATACCTGCTTACAACACTAATTGCATAAGCTACATCTGGGCGTGTACATAACATCGCATACATTATAGATCCTACTGCCGAAGCATAAGGTATAATGCTCATGCGAGCTCTCTCTTCATCGGTCTTTGGACAAGAATCCTTGGAGAGAGTGACTCCATGGCAAGCGGGTAAGGCACCCCGCTTGGAGTCTTCCATACTAAACCTTTTTAGGATAGTGTTGATGTACCTGGTTTGGGACAATCCCAACAACTTTTTGGATCTATCCCTATAGATCCTTATGCCCAGGATGTATGTGGCATCACCCAGGTCCTTCATGGAGAACCGTAGTGATAAGAATGATTTGACCGACTGTAGCATAGGAATATCATTTCCTATCAGAAGAATGTCATCCACGTACAATACGAGGAATGTGACAGCTCTTCCTACAGCCTTCTTATAAACACAAGGTTCATATGGATTTTTGATGAAATCAAACTCTTTGATAACATCATCGAAACAGATGTTCCAACTCCGAGATGCCTGCTTTAACCCATATATGGATTTAAGCAATCTACATGCTTTCTCGCTGCTCCCACTGTCAATGAAGCCCTCTGGCTGATCCATATAAATGCATTCTTCTAAATCTCCATTTAGAAATGTTGTTTTAACGTCCATCTGCCAGATTTCATAGTCGTAGTGAGCAGCAATAGCAAGTAGGATCCGAATGGATTTAAGCATGGCTACGGGCGAAAAAGTTTCGTCATAGTCCAAACTTGGTCTTTGATGAAAACCTTTCGCCACAAGTCTTGCCTTATAGGTCTCTACCTGCCCATCCACACCAATCTTTCTTTTAAAGATCCATTTGCACCCTACAGGTTTTACCCCAGGGGGTACAACGTCCAAAGTCCATACTTTGTTGGTGTATATAGACTCCATTTCGGATCTCATGGCATCCAGCCACTTCACAGAGTCACCACTCGTGATAGCTTGCTGAAAACTGGTAGGATCATCATCATCCATGATGCAATCTTCTCTGTCACCATCAATGAGGAAACCGTAGTACCTCTCCGGTGGGCGAGAAGTCCTACCAGACCTACGGAGTGGCCGAGGTTCTTCAGTTTCTGTTGCAACAGCCGGTTCAACCAAATCATCATTTATAGTTTGTGTCTCCAGAACCTCTTCCAGATCTACTACCTTGCCATCATCTTTATCTGTGAAAAACTCTTTTTCCAAGAATGTGGCATACTGAGAAACAAACACCTTTTGTTCCTCTTTGTGGTAGAACAGATATCCATAAGAATTCTTTGGATATCCTACAAAGTTACACATGACTGACCGTGTCTCGAGTTTGTCCGGATTCTACTTTTTAACATAGGCCGGGCAACCCCAAATCTTAATTCTTTTAAGAGATGGTCTCTTCCCATTCCATATCTCATATGGCGTGGTAGACACGGCTTTGGTTGGAACCCTGTTTAGCAGAAACGCTGCAGTCTCCAATGCATATCCCCAAAACGAGACTGGTAACTCAGCGTCACTCATTATGGACCGGACCATATCTAATAGGGTCCTATTCCGTCGTTCTGACACACCGTTGTGCTGTGGTGTGTAAGGAGGAGTGAGCTGAGAGAGAATCCCATTCTCTTTTAGGAAGTTTGCAAATTCTGTACTGAGATACTCTCCACCTCGATCTGATCGAAGCATCTTAATACTCAAGCCGGTTTGTTTTTCTACTTCTTGTTTATATTCAATGAATTTCTCGAAAGCGTCGGACTTGTGCTTTAATAAAAATACATGACCGAATCTTGAGAAATCGTCAGTGAATGTAATGAAGTATGAAAAACCGCCTCAAGCCTGTGTAGACATAGGCCCACATACATCACTATGTATGAGGCCCAGGAGCGGAGTAGCTCTTTCTCCGTGTCGGGTAAACGGAGTTTTGGTCATTTTACCCTTGATACAAGACTGGCAAGTCGCATAAGATTTATATTCAAAAGAATTTAAATATCCATCTTTGTGTAACTTGTTTAGTCTTGTTTCGTTAATATGACCAAGTCTACAGTGCCAAAGAAAAGCTTCATTTAATTCTGAAAGTTTTCTTTTATTAGTGTGTTATATACTGAAAACTGTGTGTTGATTTAGGACATATATTCCGTTATTAAGTGTACCATACCCAACCAACATTTGATTCAGGTGAATGTTCATAACATTGTTTTGCAATACAAAATTATACCCTTAATTGTCCAACAAAGAAACGGATATTATATTACATAGCATTCTAGGTACAAAATAACATGGATTCAAAATCAAAATACATCTAGATGGTAACCCCAAGTGATACTCTCCCACTGCGACTGTATGTACATTGGAACCATTTCCAACGCGGAGAGTATGGTCACCTGTCTTCAAAACCTTGCTATTTCTCAGCCCCTGCATAGAATTGCAAATGTGAGAACCTGAACCGGTATCCAATACCCAGGAAGCAGAGTTTATAGAAAAACAGTTTTCAGTCACAAACGCACCTGAAGCAGAAGCATCACCATGCTTCTTCTTGAGACTTAAGTACTCTGTGCAATTGTGCTTCCAATGTCCTGTCTTGTGGCAATGAAAACACTCGCCTTTCCCCGGGTCTCCAGCTGTGGACTTTCCCTTTCCCTTCACCTTTTTGACTCCGCCCTTAGGATTAGTGGGTTTCTTCTTTTTCTTTCCCTTGGCCTTAGCTTTCAGGCGAGAAGAAGAAGACTGTCCAATAGTCATAACGGGAGTCTTTGCTGACTTCATAGTGCTCTCTGCACTCCTTAACATATTAAGGAGTTCAGGGAGTTCCTTCTCCATGCCATGCATGTTAAAGTTCACTATGAACTGAGCAAAGGTGGAGGGGAGGGACTGCAGAATAATATCTATATATTGTTCATTGTCCATTGTCCATCCGAGGCCCTCAAGCTCTTCTATAAGAGCTATCATCTTCAAAACACGGTCTGCTACTGGTGTGCCAGGGGCCATCCGCATCTGAAACAGTTTCTTTGATGCTTCGTATCATAATACGCGGGACTGCTCCCCATACAACTCCTTTGTATGGAGCAGTATTCCGTGAATGTTCATGTCCTCGTGCTGCTTTTGATGTGTGTTGTCCATCGATGCAAGCGCGAGGCATTTTGCCGTGGCACAGTCAGCGTCCCATGTCTTGTGGACTTCAATGTCCGCAACTGAGGACTTTGGGCCTGGGACGGGCGGGGCTGAAGCCGTGAGGACATATGATACTTTATCATAAGTCAAGGCGATCTTCAGATTCCTTAGCCAGTCTTTATAGTTGGTCCCATTCAGTTTGTTCTTATCTAGTTGAAGCTTAAGTCCAGTCATTGGTATCTGCCATTAAGAGAGAGAAAAGAATACACTCAGCGAAAGCTCTTGCACAGATTAGATTGGTTTATTATCTTGTCTAATCGATGCTTCCCACTGCTTTTTATCAAGTTTTCTTTCAAACCTTAAAAAGAAAAATTAGCCAGGATTAATTACAGTCTACAACTTCGCTAACCGTTCAGCCAGGCCAGTGTCAGTACTTTGAGGGAGGTTCCCCGTGCTTTCGCACGGACCTAATTAGAGTAAACCTCGTTTTCCCAGAGGCGGAGCCCCGTTAACATCTTTCTAAACACCTAATGAGTTAGCTAATTGTAAACTGTAAAACTCTTCTAGGAGCAACTATTGCCCACAGTGGGATCGGGATCCAACCATCACATGGAAGGTATGCAATCTCATTGCAAATTTCAACACTTGAAATTCCCGATGTAATTTTTACCCCTAGTACTTATGACCTTAACTATGGTCAACAAATCATAAGTATCAGTCAAGTTCTACCCGTCATTTCTTGATCAATTAGACCCGCCCATATAACCCTTAACTACGGTCAACAAAGTCGCATGAATGTCCTAATTAATCTGCATCATATGCAGTGTAGGAAGACATTACTTAGCTACCGTACACTACGCCTTAACTAAAGTCAACAAACGTAGCACGAATACTATGTACTCTACTTCCTAAAATGACGGAGGGTTGCGAATGATTTTTAAGAAAATCTTTAACGCTTTGAACTTGATATCGTTGTAGAATCAAACAGTTTTCAAAAGGAGTGGCTTAAGCTCCACAGTTTTGAAATGTAGCTTTTTCATAAATAGCCGAGTAGTTTTTAAATCCGATTCTACAACATCTTTTTAGGTTTATTTTCTTTACATTAATCACATTAATGTAATCCCATCATTTAAGTCCTTAAGCCAATCACAGAAAAGAAACGAAAATAACACGTACGCTTATGCCATCCGCATTCGCCGCAATGTTCCGTTATGCACTGTTAGGTTACTTAACTAACGGCATACCGGGACGGGACTAGCGCGGGTGTAAAACATAAGCAACGTCTACTATATATCATATATATAATATGTCATTCGTCTCAGATATCATAGAACACAGGCAGCAGAAACATAGATATAACGTGGGATATCCTAAGACGTCCGTATTTAGTATTTAGCCAGAATAGAAAATACGGATTCCACAGTCGCGATGAATAGCCAAGCCCACACCCTGGACCCCTACGAGAGCGGCAAGTGACCCTACCAATCCTGGAGTTTAGGAGACCCGGTCTCGACTCCTCGAGATGGCCTCCCACTGAACCCCAGAACCCGGTCACCTGTGCTCCCCTCCTTGGGTCCATCCTAATGCAGAAAAGTAAATAATATACAACACTGGTGACACAACCGCAACCTGGAAGTGCCCCAAATAAAAGAATATTACATTACATTTGAATTTACATGAATGAAAATATAAAACTCTCATCTCACAAAAACCCCCGGCTATTCGATCGCGACAATCCTACACATCATATCTCAGCAACACATAATATCACATATCATCAACGTAAGTAAGTATGCATACCCCGATTGTCGTTGATGTATAGCAACGAAACCGGCGATATCGTACATACTACACTTACGGTCACAGAAAAGAAAGTGTAAAACTACAATATTTGGAATCCAGATTCTCTTTAGACATCATAAATGCGAAATATCACATATTTCGTATTTCATGCCTACACTATATGAATTCTACATATTGTATCACATTTCAGACAAACAGACAGTATTAAAGTTTTCGAACGAACAATCAAGCACCCAAGATTCACTAATGCTCAACACTTGAGCAGGGTTCAAAAAAATTCTGGAGTGTAACACAGTAGCGGCGGTCCAGCCGTAGAAGGGTCAAGCCAACGCCTCACATGTGGCACGCCGTACTGCCCCAAACCCTAGGGTTCAAAGGGCAGTTCGAGACGGTCACATAATCGAGTTAAGGTTTGTTGTCTTCTAGAGAGACCACCGCAAAAAGACTTGCACGTATCTCCAAACTATTTAAACCCCGTGAATATTGAGTAAATGATATTCGTTCAAACACTTCAATACTATCTAGTTTACCCGGAAAAGAAAACGAAATGAAAATTCTGATCGAAACCACGAGTTCAGAACCATCTCCAGAATTTTTCAATAGCGGATTCAGATTAAACATACTCAAAATACACTATAGCAGGTAAGGAAAAATACTGTGTAAAATGGAGTAAACGACCCCCTCTTATGGCCGCGGAACCGTGGCCTAAGCCTGCTTAGGCAGCGTTTCCACGGTCAAGATTACTGTTCATGGCCACGAATTTTCCAGATTGTCTTATTTTTACCTGCTCTATTTTTTGAGAATTTTTAATTCTGAAAAAGGTCAGATTTAAAAAAATTTCCCGAGAGTGTCCCGTAAATCCGTATTTTGGTTCGATCGGACGTTTTACTTCGCAAAAAGGTCGCCTAATGTTCTAGGTCAGCTCTGATACCAATGTAAGGTTAGTATAGCACCCTATGAAGAGTTTTGAAGCATCACATGACCCAAAATTATAATTTTTAAGGTGCTAAACTAACATACAAGTGGATCGATCCTAGAAAATTAGGGTTATTAAACTTTAAGCTAGAAAAGATTAGGGTTTGAAGGCTACAACCTTTGTAGCTCCCTTTTGCTAGACTCCTTAGGTTCTTGGGTGTTGGAAGAAGGTCCTCTTGTTGTCCTCTTACGTCCACGACGATCCACCCGGAGTTTCCCGTCCAAGCTAGCTACTTTGGAAAAACCAAGAGAACACTCTAATCAAGTCGGCTAAACTTAATTAGAATGATATTGTGGCTATGGATCTCACTTCAAAATCCTATTTTTATGAGAATTTTACTCTCTTATAAGAACTAGAGAGCAAAGCATGGAGGTTGATGAAGATAGTGGTTTTTTGTGAAGAAGAGAAATGAATTATCCTTGAAAGAGAAAAGAAAAATAGCTATATATATTTTTCTTTCTCATAACCAACCATGGTTAGATTTAAAGATATCATTTGATTTAAGTTAAAAGCATAATAAGAAAATAAACCATGGGTTAAAAGTTAGGTGAGCATGGTAGAGTTTAGAAGAGTGTAGAAACTCTTAAATAATTTAACCCATTTTTCATTTTCTTTTGCTTTAATTTAAATCCAATAATAATCCAAAAATAACCATGGTGTAATTCTTATATATCCACCATTCTCATTGTATAAACAACCTTGATAAAAATTGATGTATGTATGCATGTGTGCTTGCACATCAATATGTGCATGAACAAGTATGAATGCATACATGCATGTATACATCCAAAATAAGCAAGATAGGATTTGTAGTGAGAAACTAATGATGAATCAACACTTGATTCACTAATCCAGTCATATCACATATGACCTGACCATTAGCAAGCCGCCTAATTAATATACGGTATCCTATACACGCATTTTAATCGGGTCCAAGCGCATATCGCATGTGCGCACCACAACTTTTCGCCTGGACTAGGTAACTCCTATGTGGGACTCTAAGACTCGTCAATACGCCGGCAGTGGGTGATGATCATATCAAGCACCCCCAAGCCGCAAGCGGTCAGCTAAACGTAACGGCCACCCGGGTATTGAGCGATTAGAAGAAAACGAGCGAACCTGTTACAACTCCCGTCGAGCCATCCGGCAACACTACCGTACAGTCCGGTCTCTTCGTCAGATATGCTGCATATCGAGCCTAGGGATGGTCTCGTCGACCCCAATAACTCAATAAGTCGTGCCGGTGAATGGTCTATAACAGATCGAGAAACTACTAATAACACTTATCAGCAAATCTGAGCATCCCTGGCCAGGGACTTGCTGTTATAACCAGTCGGGTACAGTACAGCATCAACTCCCAATATCGGGAGAGAAGAAACCTCTCCTATCGCTCATTGCCTTCGTGTGTCTCGGGACTGTACCCAACGGCCACCTGTTTGCACGACTCAGTAGAGCCGTGGTAGGGTGGTAATCAAAGTACAGTGGGAGAACACACAAGGCTCTATGACGATCTCGGGTCTACAGACTAACCTGTACCAGTGTCACCTGAGAACTGCTATCCGACGATAGATATAATTCCATATAGGAGTTCTCGGTGAGTCCGTCCAGTGTACCCAGTCACCACTGAGCACCCGTATATGATCTTGATGTCAAACATCGATGAATGTGGGAACATTCATCGCCCATCGTATGGGTCTAGTATCATATACGCTAGTCTACTCTGGTATATCAATGCCTCGTCTCGATATACCTACGACTAGGGACGTTCCAGGATATGCTTATAGACTACAGATGTCCCACTAGTATGATCTCCATCATAATCAGAGTAGTCAAGCCGATATCCTCAGGGCTTTATGAGCATGTATGAATGAATAAAAGCATGATCAAATCAACATGTCAGATAAAGAAGAACCAGATAGCATACTATCATGTCGAGCAAGAATGCAAACTGAATATATATACATGTATAGATACATCCACTATCACATAATGGCCTCTAGGGCATACATATATCCAACATCTGTCTCGCATCACTTCTTCACCTGTAACCCTGCCGATCAATGATTCTTTTCCAGACCAACAACTCTTGAAAGTATCCACTGAACCATGGTTCGGGGATATTGTGAATTATCTTGCTACGGGACGTATTCCTTATGAATGGTCGAAACTGGACAAACATCGATTTCTATCCTAAGTAAAACATTTTTACTGGGATGAACCGTATCTGTTTAAGTATTGTCCTGGCCAGATCATTCGCAAATGTGTCCCTAATGATGAATTCAAGAGTGTTCTATCTTTTTGTCATGATCAGGAATGTGGGGGTCATTTCGGTTCTCGAAAGACGGCGGAGAAGGTTTTGCAATGCGGTTTTTATTGGCCAACTTTGTTCAAACACTCATTTGATCATTGCAAAAGCTATACACAGTGTCAACACACGGGTAGGATTTCACGGAGAAATGAGATGCCACTTCAACCCATCTTAGTGGTTGAAATTTTTGACGTTTGGGGTATAGATTTTATGGGTTGAAGCTATTCCTTGTCGCACTAATGACAAAAAGGTTGTCATTAAGTTCTTAAAAGAAAACATCTTTTCGCGATTTGGACACCCACGTGCTATCATTGCGATAACGGGACGCATTTCTGCAATCGGTCTTTCGAGACTTTGATGCGGAAATATGCAATCAACCAAAAACTTTCTACATCCAATCATCCCCAAACGAGTGGGCAAGCTGAGATTTCAAACAGACAAATCAAACAAATTCTGGAGAAAACTGTTTCCAAAAATCGAAAAGATTGGTCAACCAAATTGACGGATGTTCTTTGGGCATTCCGTATTTCATATAAAACCGATCTTGGTATGTCTCCTTACAGACTAGTATTTGGAAAGGCTTGTCACCTTCCGGTGAAGATTGAGCACAAAGCAATGTGGGCCATTAGAGAACTTAACCTTGACTTAAATCAAGCCTGCAACTTTCGGAAGCTGCAACTAAACGAGCTAAGTGAACTCCGTGATGAAGCTTATGATAATGCTGTGATTATAAAGAATCGGACTAAGGTATTTCACGATAAAAATATTTTGAGAAAAACTTTTACACCTGGTCAACAAGTCCTTCTTTATGATTCACGACTCCATCTTCATGCGGGTAAGCTAAAATCTCGGTGGAAGGACCTTTTGTTGTGCGGTATGTATACTCGCACGGGGCAGTTGAGGTAGAAAATGTTGAAAACGGTACAATTTTTAAAGTAAATGGACATAGACTAAAACCGTAATTTTCCACCGACCCCTCGGAGGAGCTCCTGTTTTTACAGGAGCCGCATTATAATGACTAATTTTCCTCCACCTCACTTCCATGACTTGGTAATTTTGTCACATCTTTAGAATGGAGGTGAGTCAATTTGTAAATAAATTTTAGAAAAGAAGAATATAAAAAAATATAAAACAAATTCATAAAAGTTTTTGTACATGAATAAGAAATAAGTTTGGGGGAGATTTTCCACAATCATATTTCATGTCCCTTGTAACAAAATTTTTGCCTCCCAAGCTTACATGTTTCTGAGATTTAGCAGATGGCAACAGTGAGGACACTGTTGAAAACAAGTTTGGGGGAGGTTTGTGCTTATTTGCGCATCATTTTTTTGCATAAGCACAAAACATTTAAAACATATAGAAATTTAAAAAAAAAATTTAAAGATAAAAATATTTAATATTTAATTTTATAATAAAAGACTAGATAGTGAAAAATTACATCCGAAAGATTAGAAAAATTTAAGAAAACCAAGAAAGTTAGTACTTTTCTTAAACGAAATATGTAATAAGTAGTTATGAGCTGTTGTCCCAAGGGTTAGTAAGATGAAAGAAGTCACTAATCTGAGGATAAAAATAAGTCTGAAAAATAGTTCATATTCTGGAAGCCAAACATTTGAATGTTAATACCCTACTATTCGCACTTACACACGTCTTGAAACTAGGGATAGTAGAGGATACTTTGAAATGCTCTTGTCTAAAAACCAAAGTATGAAGGAAATAATAAATGAAAAATAAAATATAAAATGGTGAAAAGAAAACATGAACACTGGTTTTGTTATCACCAAGGTAGTAATAAAAAAAATATAGCAAGGGTGCTTCATCACTTAGTGCCTTAGACCAATTGGTCTGGGAGTCACTGCTAAGCCTTAGGTGGTGCAAGACGAGGAAAATACTGAATACACCTAATCAGCAAGGATATGAGTAACGTTCGGTTAGTACCTCAAGAAGTATTAACGGTCGCATGAAAAATGTGTGAGCGAACTCATCTAAATATTCATCAATTAAAAAGTACTGAGGTAGATGGACAAGAATATGATAGCTTGAATTGAATTCTTCGAGTGTAAGAATGTCTTTTACACACACGTAGGGGTATATGATCAATGTTTAGAAGAAAGGTAGGAATGAAGAATAAAGACGATGTTTTATTGAGGGATGATGTGATTTCTAACATCTTTTCATGACTATTAAGATAGGGCTCATGACAACCGAAAAGCTAGTATTAGTTGGAAACTCTGATTTTCAAAGTCTTTCTTTTACAATTCTTATCTTTATATGTAGCTTTCATTGTCTTCTTTTTATTATGGGATTTTGTGGGTGCAATCCACTGAAAACCCTCAGGAGACGACACTCCTCCTACTAGGGACACCTAGAGGTTTAAAGTCTTGTTGCACATGCTCAGTGCAATCGTGTCGCCTATGAAAGTGTGCTAGTTAGCTTTTCTCTTTCATTATTTTCTCCTTCTTTTTAAATAAAGATGTTTGCTCGAGACGACAAGAATTAAGTTTGGGGGAATTTGATCAGTCGAAAATAGTGCATTCTCAATACGTTAATTTCCCTACTTTTATGATTCATATATAGGTGCTTATTGTAATTATAACACGGATTACGAATTCATATGGAAAATACCAAATAACCTGTGTTATAGTTATAATCAACATTCTAAAGGGAAATTACGTGATTTATTACTAATCGCATTGATCTGTATATATCATTCCTTGTCTCGAGACTGTGTGCAGGAAATTCTCCAGGTAAAAGAGCCGGAACCGATAAAGTGCTGATAAAATACATCAAGTCCAAGACTTGTAATCTGGCAATGATTCTGAAAGAATAAAAAGAGTCCAAGCATCCCATGAAGTGCCAAAAAGCCAACACATAACATCCCAGAGAAATCATGCAGTAAGCCCATCACTTGGCCGCGGATCCGCGGCCGAGTTGGCCGATCCGCTGCGGATCCGCGGCTATGTTAGCTCTTCATTGGTTCAAAATCTCCACGTGTCTTCATCGTAATGGCCTCAGCTTCCAGAAGACTCCCAAAGAGCATGTGGCTTTATCCAGAAGGCTCGGACTAACAACCTTATCCTAAAATATTCCTTATTCTAGAATATTCTCTCCAACAAACTTCTTCTAGAAGACTCTCCCTAACAACCTAGCTTTGGAGGGAAGATTCAAATGAATGGTTATAAAAAGTGATCTAGATCTAGGGTTTTGGGGTTACACAATTTGGGTTGAAGATTGATCTAAATTTCCACAAGTTGAGTGACACAACTTGTAAATCAAAACCCTAGCCCCAAATCCATTTCAAAAAAGCCAAATCAAGATCCATCGAGTACCAAATAAAGTAAGCATCCAACGAGCCTTTTGAAGCAACCCCGATCTTCATCCGAGCAAGAGATCCAAGACGATCCGCGACTCAAGAAGACAATGTGAAGCCAATTCGATGATTTAGTTCCTCTTCAAATCTTGTATTCTTTGAGTGTATTGTAACGAAACATTGAATAAGAAAAGGTGAAAATCTTTATGCTTGCTTTCTATTCATTCTTGCATTATGATATTCTTAGTTCTTGATTTCTTTATAATGATGCATGAGTAAAACTCCGCTTGAATCGGAATCGAAAGAATAAGAAATGATGTTGATGAATTCTTGAACGATTCTTAAGTCTTATGAGTTTTGTAAACACTAGGAAATTGAATCAACGATGATCTAATTTTGAGAGAGATGCTTTCTTGAATGTTTTCGCTCTAAATTAGAGATCAACAATCGATGATTGAATTTCCTAGAGGCTAGAATTTGAATGCTAATCATCCGACTAATATCAAATGCAACAACTTATCCAATCAACACTTTATCCGATAACTTGGCTATATGACATATAACCTACGATGTCACTAATCGCGAGAATAGAATGCGGCATCACATACACACATTAATCTCGGTCCCGCACATATCACATATGTGCTCCTACTCCGTTTCGCTTGAGCCAGGAAACCTCTATGTAAGACTCTAAAGACTTGTCAATACGCCGACAGTAGGTGATGATCATATCAAACACCCTCAAGCCGCAAGCGGTCTGCTAAACGTAACGGCCACCCGGGTATTGAGCGATCAGAAGATCAACAAGAAAGCCTGCTCGTACTCCTGCGACTCCAATCAGTAACACTACCGTACAGTCCGGTCTCTTCGTCTGATATGTCGCATATCACAGCTTGGGGGTGGTATAACGTCAGACCCCAATAGCCTGATAAGTCAAGCCAATGCAAGGTCCATAACGTTTTGAGAAACTACTGGCAACACTTACCAGTAAATCTCAGCAATCCTGGCCAGAGATTTCCTATTATGGCCAATCGAGCATAGCGCAACATCAACTCCCAATTCCGGGAGAGACGAAACCCCTCCTATCGCTCATTGCCTCCATGTGACTCGGGACTGTACCCAAAAACCACCTTTTTGCACGATCTCTTGACCGTGGTATGGTGGAAATCAAAGCACAGTGGGAATCACACAAGACTCTATGACAATCTCAGGTCTACAGACTAATATGTACCAGTGTCACCAGAGAACTGCTATCCGACAATAGGTATAATACCATCTAGGAGTTCTCGGCGAGTCCGTTCAGTGTACCCAGTCTCCACTGAGCACCCGTATACCTTCTCTGATGTCAAACACCAATGGATGTGGAATCATCCATCGCCCATCACATGGGTCGAGAAGCGTATACGCTATTCTACTCTGGAGTATCGATGCCCTGTCTCGATACTCCCATGACTAGGAACATTTGAAAGATGTACTTAGCGACTACCATGTCCCAACTAGTATGATCTGCATCATAATCCTGGTAGTCAAGTACTCATCCTAAGGGCTTTATCAACATGTAATAGAGAGACAATAAGTGTACATGTTAAGACAAAGTGCAACAAGATAACATACTATCATGTCGAGCAAGAAATTCCTCCCTATATATGTCCAAGCATTCACTACAATATACATCACATGTACAGTAATGGCCTCTTGGGCATGCATATAACAAACAATCTCCCACTTGCACTATACCATCTGTTGTAGTATCCAATACCCAACAATATAGTAGTGGTTGTAGTATCCCATACTCAACCATCCTATAGAAGTCTCTCTAGGGGTAAGGCCTTTGTGAGTGGATCCGCTGTGTTCTCCTTCGTATCTCCTCTCCTATCCTCGATCCCTTGGAGATCAACCATCTCCCTGATCAGGTGATACTTGCCTCAGAATATGTCTGGAACGCTGATGGGACCTACGTTCCTAGGCCAAAGCCACAACTCCATTGTTGTCACAATAACAATTATTGGACGCTCAATGGTAGGAACCATGTTCATCTCATGAACAAGAAATGCCCAGACAGCCACTTAGGCAGCATCAATGGTTGCAATGGATTCAACCTTTATCGTCTAGTATGTCACGGTATCTAGCTTGGAACTCTTCCAACATACCGTCCCTTCACTGAGGGTAAAGACAGTTCCTGTGACTGACTCTCAGTCGAACTTATCACTTTGGAAGATGGAACCAAGAACTTTCTTTTAATGCTTCACAAGTACTTAAGAATGTCCTCCACAGCTGTCCAGTGATTCTCCCAAGATCCGATTGATTCCTTATCACTACACTTAGTGAGTCTTCTACATCTGGTCTGGTGCATAACATCACATACATGACAGAGCCTACTACCGAAGCATATAGTATCCCTTGCACGCGAGTTCTCTCTAAATCAGTCTTGTGAGGCATCTTTTTGGAGAGAGTGATCCATGAGTAAGTGGGCGAACCACCACGCTTAGAATCTTCCATACTAAACACCTTTAGTACGGTGTTAATGTACCAGGATTTGGGACACTCCCAAAATCCTCTTAGATCTATCTCATAGATCATAATCCACAAGATGTAGTAGGTATCATCCATATCTTCCTTTGAGAATCATCGTGATAAGAGGAGCTTGACCGAGTGTAGCATAGGAAACCATTTCCTATCAAAAGTATGTCATCTACGTACAATACGTGGAAGACAACCTTATTCTCTACAACCTTTTTGTATAAACAAGGTTCATCTCCTATTTTGATGAAGTCAAACTCTTTGACTGTCACATCAAAACAGATGTTCCATCTCCGCAATGCGCGCATTGATCCTGATGGACTTAAGCATAGCTTTGAAAGTTTCAACTTTTCCATTTACCAATAATCTTCTCAAGATCCATTTGCTCCCAATGGGTTTTACCCCTTCAGGTGCAACATGCAAAGTCATACTTTGTTGGTGTACATGGATTCCATCTTTGATCGCATAGCATCCAGCCATTTCACTGAGTCCCCACTCGTGATGGCCTGCCTGAACCTAGTTGGGCCATCATCAACCATGATGTAATCCTCGGTCCCACTGTCACCGAGAATACTATAGTATCTCTTAAGTGGATGAGAACCCTACCAGATTCGCGGAGAGGCTGAGGTTCGTTGGAGACTATTGAATCCTTTGGTTTCACTAAATCATCAGTTGTTAGTTTTCTAGCTGGAACTCCATCCAGTTCTACCTCATGTCCACTAATTTCTTCACAAGAAATTCCCTTTCTAAAATGGTGAAATGCTGAGAAACAAAACACCTTTTGCTCCTCAGAGTGGCAGAAGATATTCCCTCAGAAATGTTAGGGATATCCTAACAAACTTACAGAACTGACCTTGCCTCGAGCTTGTCCGGATTCTGCCTTTCAACATAGGCCGGACAACCCCATATCTTAACTCGTTTAAGACATGGTCTCTTCCCACACCATATCTCAGATGTAGTGGTAGGCCCTGATTTGGAAGGAACCTCATTCAATAGGTATGCAGCTTCTCAAGTGCATAACACCTAAAAGGAAACTGGTAACTCAGCAGTACTCATCATAGAGCGTGCCATATCTCATAGGGTGCGATACCTCCACCCCAATACACCGTTGTGCTTTGGTGTACTCGAAGGAGTAAGCAGAGAGAGAATCACATTCTAATTTTAGAAACTCCAGGAACTCCATGCGTAAGTATTCACATTCTCGATCACATCGTAGGAATTAATACTTTTTCCCGTCTGGTTCTCAACTTCTAGCTTATATTCCTTGAATTTCTCAAAAGTTTCAGACTTGTGATTCAACATGAACTCATTTATGAATCTTGAGAGATAGTCGATGAATGTAAAAAAGTATAAAGAATCAATCCTGGCATGTGTAGACAGGGGACCTACATACATCATCATGTATCAAACCAAAGAGTTCACTAACACTTTCTCTGTTTCCTGTAAACGGAGCTATGGTCATCTTATCTTTGTGATAAGACTGGAAAGTATTATAAGATGAAAATTCAAACAGATTCTCATATTCATCCTTATATAACTTAGCTGGTCGTGTCGCATTGATATGACCTAGTCTATAATACCTCAAGAAGGATTCGTTCATTTCTAAACTACTCCTCTTGTGTGTGTTCTACATAATTTGAACTGTGGTTTGATTTAGAATGTATATGCTATTATATAACGTGCCTGATCCAATCTACTCTTGATTCAGGAAAATGTTCACAATATTATCCTCTAATACAGAAGTATATCCTTCTTTAACTTAATAAAGAAACTGATGTAATGTTGTATATCAGGTTCGGTATCTAATAACATTTGTTCAGAATCAATGTATCTAATACAAAGTGATATCTGCCAACTTACTTGGCTGCAACACTTACACCATTCTCTAACACTTAGAGACATATCACATATTCTCAGTTCTCTACCTTTCTGTAGCCCATATAACTCTTATATATGTGGGATCCTTTTCCGGTATCACATACCCAGGACGTAGAGGATACTGAGAAACAGTTCTCGGTAATGAACATGCCCGAAGAAAATGCATCAACATGCACATTCTTCGATTGGGTGGCATGGGAATTCGGATATTCCCCTATTTCTTGCTCGGACTTATAACAGTTATAAGATAGAGCGGAAACAACGTTCCCTAGCTCAGTATAATAAGCAGGTTCGGTCAATGCATCCATATTATTATCTTGATTAAGGCGTGACGTGGTTGCTACAAGGAGAGAGAGAGAGAAGAAAACACTCTGCGTGCGCTCTTGCAGGATTAGATTGGTTATTATTTTATCTAATCAGGATGGCTCCCACTGTTTTAGTCAAATCTTTCTTCAAACCCTAAATGGTAAGACTATCCGGGATTAGTTACACCCTACAAGTTCGCCAATCTTTCAGCCAGGCCAGTGTCGGTACATTGAGGGAGTTCCCCGTACTTTCGCACGGACCTAATTAAAATAAACCTCATTTTCCCAGGGGGCGTAACCCCGTTAACACCTTTCTAGACACCTACTTGATTGGCTAATTGTAATGTGTAAAACTCTCCCAGGAGTAACTCTTACTCGCAGTGGGTATCGGGATCCAACTATCTCATAGAAGGTATGCAATATCATTGCAAATTTCAACACTTGAAATTCCCGATAATGGTTTTTACCCCTAGCATCCTATGACCTTGACGGAGGCCAAACTACCCGTAGTGCGCTAGTCAAGTTCAACCCATACATTTCTTGATTAAATTAGACACACCCGCACGACCCTTAACGAAGGCCAAACTACGCCGTACGAATACCCTAATCCAATCGCATCTCATGCTGCAGATAAGCACTAGTTAGCTACCGAACACTACGCCTTAACGAAGTCCAAATTACCGCAGCATGAATACTAAGTAGTACTTATCTGAAATGACGGAGGGCTACGACAGGTTTTTATGAAAACCTTTTGCGTAATGAACTTGATATCGTCGTAGAATCGAGTGATTTTGAAAAAGGAGTGTTTTTTAGGTTTTTACTAGTTTTGCTAACGAGGCCACTCCCGGTGAAGGGATCTCGTCTCTTTTCTTATCGAATAAGGTGCAGGATATTTCACAAATACCACTATGCAAAGCAAAAACTATAAAAGCAATCAAAAGACAAACCGAGTGGGTTGTAGCATCTGCTAGTTTCGCTAAAGAGGTCACTCCCGGTGATGGGATCTCGGCTCTTTCCTTATCGAATAAGGTGATGGATATTCTACAAGGAATACTGCTATGCAAAGCAAGAACTAAAGCTACCAGTTTTTAAACAAGTTTCTACAATATCTTTAGGTTTCTTTTATTTCTTTCATTAATCTTATTAATGAAGTCCCATCAATTTTATGCTTCCCAAGCATCACATAAGAAACAAAAGCAACAGTATTAATTATATGTCATATATATAATATAGGCATTCGTCTGAACATATCACAGTGATCACATTACAGAGGAGCAGAAGATAACATATGAAATATTGGATATACTAGGAATTCCGTGTTTTAAATTAAGCCAGTATAAAACACGGATTCCACGGTCGCGATGAATAGCCAAACCCACATCCCTAGACCCCTACGAAAGCGGCAAGCAACCCTACCAATTCTAGAGTTAGGAGACCCGGTCTCGACTTCTCGAGATGGTCTCCCACTGTACCCTAGAACCCGATTACTTGTGCTCCCCGTCTTGGGTCTATCCTAATGCGGAAAAGTAAATAATATACATCAATGGTGACATCATCCTCAACCCGGAAGTTCCCCAACAAAAGAATATCACATACAAGCATTTTCATGAATGAAAATGAAAAACTCCCATCTCACAATAAAACCCCCGGCTATTCAAAACACGACGATCCAATATAATATATCACAGCAACACATAACATCACATGTCATCAACGTAAGTAAATATGCGTATCCCAGTTGTCGTTGACATATAGCACCGAAACCGGCGATACACCATATATTACACTTACGGTCGCAGAAATGAAAGTGAAAAACTACAACAGTTGGATTCCGAAACCACCTTAGTGTAAGTCGATATACAACACCCCACGACTTGCGGGGAGGCGGAAATATGAAAAACGATCTTGTTCTTTGCTTAAACATCGACTAACCGCATGAATCGAAGCTAAACGATAACTAACAACTATCATAGAAGTTCTAAACTACTATGTGAAGTGATTATACCTAAAGAACTGTGTCCTTCGTCTTTACGAACTCCACCTCCTCCTCGGCCTTCTCCAAGTAGTAGACGATCCACCACGAGAGCTTTAATCCAAGCTTTGCCTCTATACTTGAGGCAACTAGGTTTCTTTAAGTGCTAATCAAAGTACCTTGATGATATAGAGTGAGGGTTATGGATTAAGTAGTCTAACTAATCCTTGTACTCAATACATGAGAAGGGGGGATTAGGGTTTGAAGAGAGGAAGCTTGAGGAGAGAGAAGGTGAGAATAAAAATGAAATGAGAAAATGAGTTATCATTATAGATATCAAGCATTATTGTTTTTCAAGAAAAGAAAAGAAAATGATTTACAACCATGCTTGATAAATATCTAATGGTGATTCATCTCCATGAGTCATTAAGCATTTATGATGCATTAATGACATGGATGAATCATCCATATGACTTACTAATCTCATTTAATGTATATGCCACCTTAACCTCCTTAGTCACCATCTTCTAGAAGCTTCTCGCGCAATTACGAGAACGCCCTTCCTATCCGTGAAAACACGGAAAAACTTTAGACTGTATAAATCCAATAACCGGATACTAGTAACTGGCTTAAACCAAAGCCGACTAGTAAAATCTGTCCGAAAGTCGTACGTGCGTAAACACACGTATGCGTCCGAACCCTTGTCGTAAAACCATACGACCTCTATATCGTTTCGCCTGGAGTAGGGAAACTCTCTGCGTGGGACTCTAGAGACTCGACTACTATGCTGGCAGTGGGTTTAACCACAGACCGCAAGCGGCACTAGCTGTACGTAACGGTCCCCAGGTAGATGTCGATAAGAAGGCCGATGAGGAAACCCATCTAAACTCCTACTGAGTCTGATGTGACAATCTCCACACAGTCCGGTCCGTTCGTCTAAGACTATCACATATCGGGCCTAGGGGGGCGGCAAGCGTCAGTCCCCTAATAGCGGTATAAGTCGTGTCGGAGCGAAGCCCATTACACCCTGAGAAACTACTGGAACCTACCAGCAAATCTCGCTGGCCCTGGCCAGGGACTTTGCGTAATGGCTCTCTGACACAGCGCGATATCAACCCCCAATACCGGGAGAGACGAATCCTGTCTAACCGCCACTGCCTCTAAGTGCTCGGGACTGCACCCAACTGCTACCTGTTTGCATGACTCCTTTGAGCCGTGGTAAGGTAGCAATCTAAGAACAGTGGGTCACACTCGAGGCGAAGTAGCAGTGTCAAGTCTGCGGACTATGCTGTACTCATGTCACCTGGGAACTGTTCACTGACGACTGGTATAAAACCAACCAATAGTTCCCTGTGAGTCCTGTCCGGTGTACCCATAACCTAACGAGCACCTGCATACTATCTCCAGTACGACGTACTGATGGCTGTGGGACAGACCATCTCCCCAACTGGGATGAGAAGCGTACACACTAGTCTACTCCGGAGTATCAATGCCCTGTCTCGATAATCCAACGACTAGGGACCTGAATAAGGATGTGCTTGTAGACTACCCAGCCCCCACTAGTGTGACTGCCATCACAATGCTGGTAGTCAAGCAAGATCTTAAGAGCTCTATCAATACGTATACTCATATATTAAGATAGAAAAAACCAAGTAGCATACTACCATGTTTAGCAAGACTCTTATATATATGTGAATATCCCAAGCTTCCATTAAGTAATATACAAATTAGTATGATACAATAATGGCCCCTAGGGCATATACACTAACACTTAGACATCATAAACCCAACGTATCTCGTACTTTGGATTTCATGCCTAACCAAATGAATTCCTTAGACATCGCATGCCTAACAATTATAAACCCCGCATTTTAGTCTCGATATTGAAAACACTTTCCAATAACCTTTCGGGCAATTCAACAAGATTCCCGATAGCCTGATCGAATGCTCGTTGGAAACTTTAGTAGACGGCCGCACCCCCTATGCCGTCGACGTAGTGCACTAAGGCGGAACACCGCTGCCGCGAGCACCCGAATGGATGCTTTTGGCGACGGGGTTCTCCTACAGTCACTTGGTCCGGGATATGGGGCGTGGCTATCTAATAAGTTTACCCGGCGAGTATCCGCGTATACTACGTGATTGCGACGGACTTTTGATCAACATCAAAATCACGTGGCAACCGATTAAATGAGACTAAACTGCTATATTTATAAAATTCAAACTCGTTATCTCATAACTATTTGTGGATTCCAAATATTGTATCACAATCACAGATGGCTAGACGAAGTTAAACTTTTCGATCGAATAATCAAGCACCCAAAATTTCCCAATAAGTTCAACACTTGAGCGGGGTTCAAAAAGTACCCAGAAACTGCCACAGCTCTTATGAACCAGTCGTAGAAGGGTCAACCAATGCCTCACATGTGGCACCGCTGAACTACCACAAACCCTAGGGTTTAATGGAGGTTCTGACGGTCACATAATCGAGTTAGGGTTTCGTTCTTCTAGAGGGTCCACAGAGTCGCTTGCAAGTTTTTCTGAAGATTTTAAACTCGGAAAAATCCAACTCTTAAAAAATTTCCAGCGAGGGAAAAATTGGGTTATTGATATCCGTTCGAACTTTTTAACATCGTCTAAATAACCCGAATACATGTTAGAATTACGACTACGAAACACTCCGGATTGCTTTTGCAGAAAGTTAACATCACATGAAAATTTAGCAAAAACAAACAACACCTGAAACACCGAAACCCAGAGACTGGAACACAGACAAAATTTGAAGGGGTTTGCTTGGATTTTGGCCGGTATGGGGGGGAGGGTTGTGGCCGGCACAAATTTCACGAAAATGCCTCAAATTTTGCTAGTGTACATGTTATATCACATACAACATTATGCAGTTGTTTAAAAAAAAATTGACACCTCTAAAAATTCGACAGAAACTAGATTTCGTATCGGGTGTTTCAGAGTTCTTTCGGTTTCGTAATTCTAACGAATATTGTCTAATTTTCTAGCATGGCTCTGATACCACTGTTGGGTTACCTAGCACGGCAACAAGTTTTCGGGAGGCATCATCCATGACAATTTCAAATTTTTCCGTTCTAGCTAACCCGAACCCTAGAATCGATACTAGAAATTCCGACGAAACATAATGTAAACACATTACATCTAAAGTGAACAAGGAATACAAACTTTGTAGACCGGTACTTCACTTCAATAGCTCCGTGTAGTAGTCCCTTCGCTGCGATCACGAACTCCCGAACTCTAGAGAGGCTCCCATGAAGAAACGAACATGCTTGCATCGAAGTCTTCGAGGCCGAAGATGATCTACGTCGAGAAGACACTAACCCAAGCTAACTGTTCACTAATTGTGAAATTAGTGAAGAAAACACCCTATACTAAATGGCAAGTACTAGAGGATGATGAACTAGGAAGTGGGCTCACTTTATTTTTAATTTTCTCACACTTTTTCTCTACTTGGAAAAAACCTAGCAAGCTTAAGCCTTTTCTTTTGTTGAAGAAGAAGAAGAAATGAAACTCATGAGAGAGTGTGGTTAGAATTACAACCATGGTGAGCTAGGGTCATGCCTAACTCGTGTAGAGAATAAAACATAGCTATGAATTAAGGGTTGGGTTAAGAAATATCTTAAGCTAGACAAACAAGTGGACTAAGTCAACGTTAACTACAAGCTTTACCATGACTCATTATCCAAGTTGTTTGAATAACTTAAAACAAATAAAACCATAACTTAACCCTAGCATGGCATAAGTATTATACATACATGTTGCAAGTGTAACCTAGCATGACACAACAATATATATCACATATACATTTTGTGCCAAAAAGAAAACAATACATATATCACATATATGTAAAGTATATCAAATGTGAGAAAAGAAATCTAAAGTGAGCTAATACTAGTTAATGTAATTTAATATATCAAATATATAATTTTACATTAAATTATTAAATCAACACTTGATTTAATAATTCGGCAATAATGTGTATAACCGACTAATATCAAATGCAACAACTTATCGAATCAACACTTGATCCGATAACTTGGCTATATCACATATAACCTACGATGTCACTAATCGCGAGAATAGAATATGGCATCACATACACGCATTAATATCGGTCCCTCACATATCACATATGTGCTCCTACTCTGTTTCGCTTGAGCCAGGAAACCTCTGTGTAGGACTCTAAAGACATGTCAATACGCCGGCAGTAGGTGATGATCATATCAAACACCCACAAGCCGCAAGCGGTCTGCTAAACGTAACGGCCACCCGGGTATTGCACGATCAGAAGATCAACAAGCAAGCCATCTCCTACTCCTGTGAATCCAATCAGTAACACTACCGTACAGTTCGGTCTCTTCGTCTGATTTGTCGCATATCACAGCCTGTGGGTGGTATAACGTCAGACCCCAATAGCCTGATAAGTCATGCCAATGCAAGGTCCATAACATTTCGATAAACTGCTCTTAACACTTACCAGTAAATCTCAGCAATCCTGGCCAGGGATTTCCTGTTATGGCCAATCGAGCATACCGCAACATCAACTCCCAAAACCGGGAGAGACGAAACCCCTCCTATCGCTCATTGCCTCCATATGACTCGGGACTGTACCCAAAATCCACCATTTTGCACGATCTCTTGACCGTGGTATGGTGGAAATCAAAGCACAGTGGGAATCACACAAGACTCTATGACGATCTCGGGTCTACAGACTAACCTGTACCAGTGTCACCAGAGAACTGCTATCCGACGATAGGTATAATACCATCTAGGAGTTCTCGGCGAGTACGTTCAGTGTACCTAGTCTCCACTGAGCACTCATATACCTTCTCTGATGTCAAACACCAATGGATATGGGATCATCCATCTCCTCTCACATGGGTCGAGAAGCGTTTACACTAGTCTACTCTGGAGTATCGATGCCATGTCTCGATACTCCCACGACTATGAACATTTGAAGGATGTACTTAGGGACTACCCTTTCCACACTAGTATGATCTGCATCATAAACCTGGTAGTCAAGTACTCATCCTAAGGGCATTATCAAATGTAATAGAGAGACAATAAGTGTACATGTTAAGATAAAGTGCAACTTGATAGCATACTATCATGTCGAGCAAGAAAGTCCTCCCTATATATGTCCAAGCATTCACTACAATATACATCACATGTACAGTAATGGACTCTAGGGCATATATATAACTAACATTGAGCGATCAGAATATTAACAAGCAAGCCTGCTCATACTCCTGCGAATCCAATAAGTGACACTACCGTACAGTCCGGTCTCTTCGTCTGATATGTCGCATATCCATCCTGGGGGTGGCAAACGTCAGACCCCAATATCCTAATAAGTCATGCTGATGTGAGGCCCATAACGGTTGTAGAAACTACTGATAACACTTACCAGTAATCTCAGCAACCCTGACCAGGGATTTTCTGTTATAGCCAATCGAGCATAGCGCAACATCAACCCCCAATACCGGGAGAGACGAAATCCCCTCCTATCGCTCATTGCCTCCATGTGACTCGGGACTATACCTAAAAACCACCATTTTGCACGTTCTCTTGAACGTGGTAAGGTGGAAAAAAAGCACAGTGGGAATCACACAAGACTCTATGACAATCTCGGGTGTACAGACTAACCTGTACCAGTGTCACCAGAGAACTGCTATCTGACGTGAGGTATAATACCATCTAGGAGTTCTCGGCGAGACATATTCAGTGTACACAGTTTCCACTGAGCACCCGTATACCATCTTTGATGTCAAACACCAATGGATGTGGGATCATCCATCGCCCATCATATGGGTCAAGAAGCGTATATGCTAGTCTACTCAGGAATATCGATGCCCCGTCTCCATACTCACACGACTAGGAACAATTGAAGGTTGTACTTACAGACTACCCTGGCCCCACTGGTATGATCTGCATCATAATCCTGGTAGTCAAGTACTCATCCTAAGGGCTTTATCAACATGTAACAGGGAGACAATAAGTGTACATGTTAAGATAAAGAGCAACCGGATAGCATAGTATCATTTCGAGCAAGAAAGTCCTACCTATATATGTCCAAGCATCCACTATAAGATACATCATACGTACAATAATGGCCTCTAAGACATACATACAACTAACAATCTCCCACTTGCACTAAGGCCATTTGTTGTAGTATCTCATACTCAACGTCCGATAAAAATCTCTCTAGGGAAAGATCTTTGTGGGTGGATCCGCCGTGTCATCTTTCGCGTCAACTCTCCTAACCTCGATCCCTTAGAGATCAACCATCTCCTTGATCAGGTGATACTGCCTTAGAATATTTCTGTATCGCTAATGGGACCGGGGTTTCTAGGACAAAGACACAACTCCATTGTTATCACAATAACAGTTATTGGACGCTCAATGGTAGGAACCATGTTCATCTTATGAAAAATAAATATCCAGACAGCCACTTTGGTAGCATCGTTGGTTGCGATGTATTCAGCCTTTATCGCCTAGTTTGCCACGGTATCTAGCTTGGAACTCTTCCAACATACCGTACCTCCACTGAGGGTAAAGACAAAGCGTGAGACTGACTTTCAGTCAACTTTATCACTTTGGAAGCACCAATCGGTAAAGGACTCCCACTGGAGTTCACCGTTACCAAATACCAAGAACATTTCTTCAGTGCTTCTCATGTATTTAAGATTGTCCTTCACAGCTGTCCAGTGATTGTCCTAAGATCCGATTGATTCCTGATCACTACACCTATTGAGTTCGCTACATCTAGTCTGGTACATAACATTTCATACATGATAGAGCCTACCGCCGAAGCATAGGATATCCATTGCACGCGAGCTCTCTCCAAATCAGTCCTAGGAGAAATCTTTTTGGAGACAGTGATTCTTCAGTAAGTGGGCGAACTGCCATGATTAGAATCTTCCATACTAAACCCTTTTAGTATGGTGTTAATGTACCTGGATTTAGGACACTCCCAACATCCACTTAGATCTATCTCTATAGATCTAAATCCTCAAGATGTAGTAAGTATCATCCAGATATTTCATGGAGAATCCTCATAATAAGAGGAGCTTGACCGAGTGTAGCATACGAAACCCATTTCATATCAAGATTATGTCATCTACGTACAATACGAGGAAGACAGTCTTGTAGGGTTACTTAGCGCGGCAACAAGGTTTCGGGAGGTATCGTCCATGCTGTTTTCAAAATTTTGCCATTCTAAGGAACCCTAACCCTAGAATCTTAACTAGAGTTTTAAACAATACATCTTGCAAACAACTTTGCAAACAAGTGAATTTGGTATACAACCCTTGTAGACCGGCCCTTCACTTCAAATGCTCCAAGTAGAAGTCATTTCGCTGTGAGTAAGAATCTCCCGAACTCTTGAGAGGATTTACAAGGTGAAAGATGCAAACTTGCTCGAAGTCTTCGAGGCCGAAGATGATCTACGTCGAGGAGACTCAAGCTCATGATACCTCTTCACTAAATTAGGGTTTAGTGAAGCAAACACTCTAAACTAAATGGCTAATAGTAGAGGATGATGAAGTAGGAAATGAGCTCTCTTTAGTTTTCTTTTTCTCACAATATTTTCTCACCTTGGAAAAAGCTAGCAAGCTTTTTCGATGAAGAAGAAGATGATCAAGTGAAGAAGGAGAGAATGAATGTCACGTCCCGAAAGTACGGAACATGACCGGCACTTAAACTACGAGACGTCTTGAGACGTACGTAATATAAGTAAGCCGAAAACCCAGAAATCTAAACCAAGAAAACTAGTAGAGTGAAGGAAAACCAATTTAAAACAAATAGTTTTAATAGCATAAGCCGAATTATGCGGTTTTTAAAAACATCAAGTATTTTTTAAAAATTTCTGCAGAATCTCCTTTGAAATACTGCCCCCAAACGGGATACAATATGAATAGTATACGAAATCAAAAAAAGGCATCCCCAAGCGGGAGCTAGCTCTTCGTCAATCGACGGCCACAACCACACAAGCAATATAATATACAACGCCAACGACGAGGATCAAAATTCAAAAGGAAACTCAAATCCACAAGAAAACCACAGAAATGTAACGCGCGACTCTAAGGTCGAAAGAATAAACATCACTGGTCTCTAACCCAAATAAATACTTGTTTGGTTGATGGAACTTCTAGATACAACAGAATAATGATATACAAGATATATAATGGGGGTACGATACAAGTAAACCCACCTACTAGCAAATCACCCGAAGGAAACTATGCCCGCAAGCCGTAATGAAACCTGTAGGGCAAACCTGCAAGAAACTGGGGCACAACGGGGGTGAGTTGCCAACTAGTGAATAGAAAAACATCTACGAAAAGAAATCGCATAAATAACGCAATCCTAGGTCAATGATCATAAAATATCCTCAAATATAACAATAACATGCAACCTATAACAAGGCTAGGGTAAATATCTAACCCGAGTGTAATCTCATGTGCCCGTGTCAGTGCCTCAGGTAGCAATATATCATATGAATGAGGTATGAATGCATGAAAACATAATACATGTAAATGAAGAACTGTTTTCATAATTTAGTGAGATTTCCTTTGTATTTTTAAAATGAGGTATCATAATGAAATCAGCATAAAACAGTGCCTAGCATCGGCACAAAACGTAATCCCAATATCTCGATATCTCTGTATCACAGTCTCTGTACCTCAATATCTCGAAATCTCAATATCAAAATCTCAATATCTAGGGTGCCGTCAGTCCAGACCGGCCCCTACCATCCATCTCAAGACCACGATGGTATCCTCCGGATATCCGACGTGTCGGGTAAAATCACCGGTAGGTAGTGCTCCCCTGCCAGGCTCACATCGTCATCATCACGCGCTTCTTGCCCCGGGGTACCTTACCGGGTCCACCACGTACCTGAAACGGTTCATTCGTCTCCTCGAATCGGGTCTCAAAATCCATCAGCAAACTCATGGTGGACGACTCATACATCATGCGAAAACCGCACTTTTTTTTATTTTAAAAGAGAGAAAATGTTTATTTATGTTTTTGCGGTTTTCCTCCAAATCCAGAAAATCTCATGGAAATCCGAATCCAAAACATCAATAACACGTAAAATAGTGAATATATGCATGAGAATCCATGAATGCGGCATAACAATGAATAACAGTATGCATGAAGTAGCAGGTAATAACTACAATGTCTAAACTAACATATAAGGAAAGTACACTAATATCATGTCTAACTATTAGCTAACAGGCTATGTCAAGCAAATATTATTTTCTAAGGTGTACGTGACATGGTAATTACCGATGAAGATGTGTGTGAGCCGGCAAATAAGTGTACGTGGTACATACGCATCATCGGTAATAGTGTTGGTGTCCTAACAGCATGATATCAATAATGGAGTATGAAACATAAAATAAGCACGCGATGCGAAGCGAACCACAATAATGAGCGGGAGCTGAATACTAGACGCAACTATAACTAATCTGCATTAATCTAATATAAGTCTTACAAATGATGCCTTTTGAAATAACACGAATCATGGGGT
Source organism: Agapanthus africanus (assembly GCA_030015575.1). NCBI lineage: Eukaryota > Viridiplantae > Streptophyta > Magnoliopsida > Asparagales > Amaryllidaceae > Agapanthus > Agapanthus africanus. The sequence goes on along the minus strand of JASDDO010000022.1, from coordinate 478,158,359 downwards.
TTTGAAAATAGGGGCAACGGTGTTTTTATGAAAAGATACGTTTTTTGAAATATCCGTAGGATCACCTGGGCTGTCTTTTAAAATACCCACGATTCGTTAGTTTTTGAAATAGGTAAGAATCGAATCTAATCTAACAACTAAACTAAACTAAAGGGCTAAGCTGACCAGCTGGGCTACAGGTAAGGAAACCGCCTAACATCTGAGTCGATACATATACATACCTGTATATATATTAGTCGGTGATCCCGCCTCAAGAATATCATATCCGATACCATATCTATAATCAGACATCCCAAGTCAAGAGTGCGGATCAATCATCAAAATATAGCTCGTACGTAAATCCGTCGTACGGCATCCCCCAAATCTGGGTACAGGTTAATATCATATTCATCACACTATTCATCTGGTGTCCTCTTTATCCAAGATCATAGTCCAGGGTACTGACCTATGTCTAGTACATTACTAATATCATCAATATAGTCAAGATCTGACTACTGATCGACAGTCTCGTACAAACCGATATCACAACCACAAAACAAATCTCATCGACTCAGCTCAATCCCTAGTATCGTCCTCATATCCGTATGTGAACACATAGTCCCATACCCATGTGAACACATAACTATAAATAGGAATGTATGCAAGTATGTATGTGTGTATGTATGTGTGTATGTGTAGTGCAACACTACCCTAGGGTTCGAAACACTAAAGTAATCCAACACACCAATATCCATCCTAAACATCGCTATAAATCCCAAATAACATATAACAATTGTTGGTGTGTATACGCATCCGTATACACCACCACGGACTGCGGGGGTGCTATACGCCATCCACCCGACTTCTCCCCGTAGATATAAATCTACTCACTTGATCTTCGCTCACCGGTGCCGACGCAGCCATGCGCTTGCTTGTCGTCTCGAAGTCTTCGTAAGGGTACCTATATATCATAACGCACCATATCGCATTAAAATTCGACTCATGACCAAAACGACGCACGAATCCCACATAGGTCAAAACCTATGGTTGCTTTCACAAATCGACCCAAAAACCCTCGACGTCGGCGTATAAACGCCAAACCATCGAGAAAACTCCTAACACACTCATTTTGACATTCACAAGCACTAAACATACATATGAAATAGGGTGAAATCATCAAAACCAATAAATTGATTAAATCGGTTTATTTCCAAAAATTCTAGTAAAGGGGGTCGTTAACCGTTTTACTACAAGTCTTGATATTTTAGCAAATTAGAGTTCACAATACTCACTAATTATCCTAATTAGGCCACATAAGCATTTACTAGATTTTTAATCTTGCCAAATTATATTAAACCAAAAACTAGTTTGCAATTTTTCCAATTTCAACCATTTTAAAGCAACAATACATAATTCAACAAGTAGGCTAGGTTTTGCACAAGCTAAGGTATTAAACTACCCATTATAATTTCAATGATGTGATGAAACCTTTACCATATTTTAATTCTCAATTTTTTTCATAATATTTAAAAAAAACTAGTAAGCATAAAATTCCAAATTTGGTGCAAGCATCTTAGATTTGCGATCTAAAGATCAAAATCACAAGTAAATATCCAAACTAAACAAACTAGATAACAACATAACTTAATTAACCTAATAATGGTTTTCCAAACCCTAATTCAACTCAAGCCATAAACTTTAAAAAAACTAGTATCTAAATAGCACTAAAATTAACACTAAAACAACTCAATTAAAGAAATCTAACCATAAGAATTTAAATGGGTAGAAATTATACCTTAAAAATCTAGAGATATAGCAAGAAGAATTTGCCTCCAATGATGGCTTCATAACACTATTATTCAAGTTATAAAAGCTAAGGAGAATGGGATGAAGAATGGAAATTAATTTGTGAGATTTAAATTGGATTTTAGAGCAATTTTTTGATTAAAATTGAAGGAAATGAAAAGAGGAAAGTGAAGGGGGATGGGCTGCAGATTTTCGGCCAGGAGGTGATGGGGGGAATGGTGTGAGTGTTGTGCAAATTTTTCCAAGTCAACCCCCCTCAACTCAAGGTACATTAAGCCTCCAAAACAATACATCTTAACTTATACCTTTAAACTCTATTTCACACATACAAATGAGATGGAGAAAATTTTTGAGGGGGAGAAGTGGGCTGCTGATCTTGGGCTCGGCCATGGAGGGGTGAGGGTGTGTGTGAGTGATTACAAAAAGAATTCCATGCAAAAAGACCCCCCACAATATCATATTTGCAAGTTTTAGTTCAAATAAATAAAATTTTAATTTTCCTTCGATTATAACTAAATAGAACTTAAAATAAAATACTAAAAATTTATATTACAAACTAGATTTTAGTTTTCATGGTTCTATAGATTAAAATTAGCCCAAAGAAATTTGTATTTATCGCTAATTTAATGTATTTTTACCGGCTTAAAATAATATTAAAAATTGAAAAATTAGGGAAAAATTTTAAATGACCAGAATTTTATAAATAACTCATTAGCTACTAAAAACTAGCAATTACCTATCCAAATTAGGTATAATTAGGCTTAAACTGCAAAATAACAAAAAGACGATTTACGGAAAAATACCAAATTTTCACCGATTTTCGGGAAAATACCAAAACGACTTTTCAAGGCATTACAATCTTCCCCCCTTAAAGAAATTCGGTCCCCAAATTTAAATTAAAACTCTCCCCCCCCAAATACTAAAACATCTAAGCAAAACCATCCAGTCGTCGGGGCTCCGAAATCATAAGTACATAAAACAAATCGTAGTGCAGCGCATGCGCATGAAAAATGAGCATATAACTCAAAATAAAATCTCCGTCAAGTATCCTGCAATCATCGGAGTCAAGGTGAAGACACGAATGCCAAATCTCAAGCACGACCGATATGCTATAAATCGGAACTATACATGCAAATATCAGGAGGAAATGCATGCCAAATCCTTTAAGTTGCTGTGCAATGCACATAACACTGCACAGTGGCGGACGTCTATCATAAGAAAATAAATATATACATATATACCTTTGTTTGAAATGTACGTTCCGCCGTTTTGGAAATAATTTAGAAGGGTCTCCTTGTTTTAAACATTTCGCGTCATATCTGACACGTAGGTAAATACTGAGACTATAGCTCACTTTTTGGAATTCCCTTCGATAGCTATCAATTCATGCAAAATATATTCAGGTACTGTCCTCTGACTAGTCCTGCTCAGTATGAAAACACATAGCAAATATCATAAAAACATACTTCTGTATAAGAAATCAATCCCAAAATACGCATATGAATACTACGTGCGTCTGGTGCGCACGGAAATCAAAATCCATATATGTGCCATACATGCGCACAGAAACAACATCTAAGTGCATCGGGTGTGCACGAAACATCTGTCATGGGCAACGTGGGTGCCTGACAGCAAAATCAGGTGCATCTGACGTGCACGAAAAATCTCGATTTAGTGCATCTGGTGTGCACCAAAATCGCATCTCATAACATGCGCCCGGCATGCGCTAAAAATCCAAATCTGGTGCATTCATCATGCACGAAAACATGAAATCCAATATCAAGTGTCGAGCACGCACAAAATCCAATCAGGTGCATAAAATGCACAAAACAAATATCGAGCATCACCCTCGAAATCGAAGTCCAGTGCATCCAAGTGCACAACATACGTAACACTGCACTGCAAGCATATATGAACTATACCGCGTGCAAAAACCAAATCGTGTGCGTATATACACACAAATCAACTCAACTGTATGAAATCCATATAATCACAAATATGAGAACCAAGGCACGAAAACGATATCAAGTGTAACAACCGTGCAAAAATCGTAAATACTCAGCAGGTGCAACCATGGTCCATGAAGACAAATATCATGAAACTCAATCATCAAAATCAATCATGCGAATAAATCGCCCAAAATACGCAAATCAAGTATGGCGGAATAGTCCCGCTCAAGCACATCCTCCAAGAATCTCTGGCCAACTGCCGTGGCCACTCATAGCATGTCTCGTCGACGATCCTGAACTCTGGCCTGCCGGTGTGCATAACATGACCACTACTGGGTCCAAGTCTTCTCTTAATTTATTCCAGAAAGGTCCTATCGAGATCTCTCCCAAATTTCGTCTCTGCCGAACTGTCCGGAAGTCATCGTCCCTTACTAGACCTGTTCTCATTCTGGAACGGCTGCATACTCAATGTGACTCCTTCTGGAAAGTATATCCAAGTACAATGCCTCGGCATACGTATCGCATCTCCGATGTCGGCGGAGTGGAACGTCGTTTCATCTAAATCTGGTACGAACCTCTTACTTCACCTTTCTCTAATGTCGACCGCTTTGGACTCTTCTCGTCGTGGCTGCATGGACTGAGCTCCAACGGCTATCCTCGTATCGGGAGTCTCCCAAGAAATGCATCTCACCACCTAGCATCCGAATTAAGTCGAGCCATCTGATCGAGTCGTCAAAACCTCATAATCCCCCAAGAGAACAACATCTTGGGCACAGTTTAATAGTATCGAGTACATACCACAGCATCGGTGGTCCAGCCGTAGAAGGGCAAACCCAAGCCTCACTAATGGCGCCGTAGAACTGCCGCAAACCCGAAGGTTCAAAGGCTTTCACACGGTCATTAAGTCGAGTTAGGGTTTCATTCTTCTAGAGGGACCATAGAATTGCCTGCATGTCTTTCCGACTACTTTAAACTTGGAATAATAGGTTTCTGAAGTTCGATCGTCTCTGTCGACTCCCAACGTCTCCGCGTGAAGTCGTCTCTAGCTGGAATCAATCTATCTGATGACCTCGCATCGGGGTAGGCGAACAATCCACATGTCCTAATCATTCATCCTTGATGACTAGCGACCTTCTATCATCTCTTAGTACTACTCATTCTGCACTAACTCCAGTATCTGGAGTAATATCTCGTCGTTCGCAGCAATAACTGGCTCGCTCGTCCACACGCTGAACGGTGCCTCAATCATCAGGAGTAAGCAATACTTCAATGGTCATCAAAATCTGGCTGGCCTCTATTAGTGGCCCAATCCTCTGATACTGATCGGCACGTCCGAGAAATCTCATAAAGGCGATCCGCCAAACGCTCGTGGCGCGGAAACACAGTAAAAAAAACACATCTCCGCAATCGTGTGTCGCCGGAATTTCGCCTTGGTTAGTCCTCGTTCGTGACGAGCTCGTGCTGACCGCAACTCTAGCCGTAGCTCTCCCTGCCCGTAATCGAGGCAGTAAAACCATAACTGGTACTGATGAGGCTAGATCGGAATGAATATAATACTGAGCAAAGAAATATACATCCTAAGGCTCCTAAGTGGAGTGGCGTGTCGTAAGTATGCCGCGGAACATACCCATGGTACGTCACTCTACTTTAGTCACCTATTCCATCAACCAAGGGTCATCCTACGTTCCGAAGGTAAAACCTAACGCTCTGATACCAACTTTGTCACGTCCCGAAAGTACGGAACATGACTGGCACTTAAACTACGAGACGTCTTGAGACGTACGTAATCTAAGTAAGCCGAAAACCCAGAAATCCAAACCAAGAAAAGTAGTAGAGTGAAGGAAAACCAATTTAAAACAAGTAGTTTTAATAGCATAAACCGAATTATGAGGTTTTTAAAAACATCAAGTATTTTCTGAAAATTTCGGCAGAGTCTCCTTTGAAAATACTGCCCCCCAAACGGGATACAATATGAATAGAATACGAAATCAAAAAAAAAAGGCATCCCCAAGCGGGAGCTAGCTCTTCGTCAATCGACGGCCACAACCACACAAGCAATATAAAATACAACGCCAACGGCGAGGATCAAAATTCAAAAGGAAACTCAAATCCACAAGAAAACCACAGAAATGTAACGTGCGATTCTAAGGTCGAAAGAATAAACATCACGGGTCTCTAACCTAAATAAATACTTGTTTGGTTGATAGAACTTCTAGATACAACAGAATAATGATATACAAGATATATAATGGGGGTACGATACAAGTAAACCCACCTACTAGCAAATCACCCGAAGGAAACTATGCCCGCAAGCCGTAATGAAACCTGTACGGCAAACCTGCAAGAAACTGGGGCACAACGGGGGTGAGTTGCCAACTCGTGAATAGAAAAACATCTACGAAAAGAAATCGCATAAATAACGCAATCCTAGGTCAATGATCATAAAATATCCTCAAATATAATAATAACATGCAACCTATAACAAGGCTAGGGTAAATATCTAACCCCAGTGTAATCTCATGTGCCCGTGTCAGTGCCTCAGGTAGCAATATATCATATGAATGAGGTATGAATGCATGAAAACAGAATACATGTAAATGAAGAACTGTTTTAATAATTTAGTGAGATTTCCTTTGTATTTTTAAAATGAGGTATCATAATGAAATCAGCATAAAACAATGCCTAGCATCGGCACAAAACGTAATCCTAATATCCCGATATCTCTGTATCACAGTCTCTGTACCTCAATATCTCGAAATCTCAATATCACAATCTCAATATCGAGGGCGCCGTTCGTCCAGACCGGCCCCTACCATCCATCTCAAGACCACGACGGTATCCTACGGATATCCGACGTGTCGGGTAAAATCATCGGTAGGTAGTGCTCCCCTGCCAGGCTCACATCGTCATCATCACGCGCTTCTTGCCCCGGGGTACCTTACCGGGTCCACCATGTACCCGAAACGGTTCATCCGTCTCCTCGAATCGGGTCTCGAAATCCATCAGCAAACTCATGGTGGACGACTCATACATCATGGGAAAACTGCACTTTTTTTTTTATTTTAAAAGAGAGAAAAGGTTTATTTATGTTTTTTAGGTTTTCCTCCAAATCCAGAAAATCTCATGGAAATCCGAATCCAAAACCTCAATAACACGTAAAATAGTGAATATATGCATGAGAATCCATGAATGCGGCATAACAATGAATAACAGTATGCATGAAGTAGCAGGTAATAACTACAATGTCTAAACTAACATATAAGGCAAGTACACTAATATCATGTCTAATTATTAGCTAACAGGCTATGTCAAGCAAATATTATTTTCTAAGGTGTACGTGACATGGCAATTACCGATGAAGATGTGTGTGAGCCGGCAAATAAGTGTACGAGGTACATACGCATCATCGGTAATAGTGCTGGTGTCCTAACAGCATGATATCAATATTGGAGTATGAACCATAAAATAAGCATGCGATGCGAAGCGAACCACAATAATGAGCGGGAGCTGAATACTAGACGCAACTATAACTAATCTGCATTAATCTAATATAAGTCCTACAAATGATGCCTTTTGAAACAACACGAATCATGGGGTTTTGAAAATAGGGGCTACGGTGTTTTTATGAAAAGATACGACTTTTGAAATATCCGTAGGATCCCCTGGGCTGTCTTTTAAAATACCCACGATTCGTTAGTTTTTGAAATAGGTAAGAATCGAATCTAATCTAACAACTAAACTAAACTAAAGGGCTAAGCTGACCAGCTGGGCTACAGGTAAGGAAACCGCCTAATATCTGAGTCGATACATATACATACATGTATATATATTAGTCGGTGATCCCGCCTCAATAATATCATATCCGATACCATATCTATAATCAGACATCCCAAGTCAAGAGTGCGGATCGATCATCAAAATATAGCTCGTGCGTCAATCCGTCGCACGGCATCCCCCAAATCTGGGTACGGGTTAATATCATATTCATCACACTATTCATCTGGTGTCCTCTTTATCCAAGATCATAGTCCAGGGTACTGACCTATGTCTAGTACAATACTAATATCATCAATATAGTCATGATCTGACTAGTGATCGACAGTCTCGTACAAACCGATATCACAAACACAAAACAAATCTCATCGACTCAGCTCAATCCCTAGTATCGTCCTCATATCCGTATGTGAACACATAGTCCCATATCCATGTGAACACATAACTATAAAGAATCCCATGAGCACATATAAATAGGAATGTATGCAAGTATGTATGTGTGTATGTATGTGTGTATGTATGTGTGTATGTGTAGTGCAACACTACCCTAGGGTTCGCAACACAAAAGTAATCCAACACACCAATATACATCCTAAACATCGCTATAAATCCCAAATAACATATAACAATTGTTGGTGTGTATACGCATCCGTATACACCACCAGGGACTGCGGGGGTGCTATAAGCCATCCACCCGACTTCTCCCCGTAGATATAAATCTACTCACTTGATCTTCGCTCACCGGTGCCGACGCAGCCACGCGCTTGCTTGTCGTCTCGAAGTCTTCGTAAGGGTACCTACATATCATAACGCACCATATCGCATTAAAATCCGACTCATGACCAAAACGACGCACGAATCCCACATAGGTCAAAACCTATGGTTGCTTTCACAAATCGACCCAAAAACCTTCGACGTCGGCGTATAACCGCCAAACCATCGAGAAAACTCCCAACACACTCATTTTCACATTCACAAGCACTAAACAAACATAAGAAATAGGGTGAAATCATCAAAACCAATAAATTGATTAAATCGGTTTATTTCCAAAAATTCTAGTAAAGGGGGTCGTTAACCGTTTTACTACAAGTCTTGATGTTTTAGCAAATTAGAGTTCACAATACTCACTAATTATCCTAATTAGGCCACATAAGCATTTACTAGATTTTTAATCTTGCCAAATTATATTAAACCAAAAACTAGTTTGCAATTTTTCCAATTTCAACCATTTTAAAGCCACAATACATAATTCAACAAGTAGGCTAGGTTTTGCACAAGCTAAGGTATTAAACTACCCATTATAATTTCAATGATGTGATGAAACCTTTACCATATTTTAATTCTCAATTTTTTTCATAATATTTAAAAAAAACTAGTAAGCATAAAATTCAAAATTCGGTGCAAACATCTTAGATTTGCGATCTAAAGATCAAAATCACAAGTAAATATCCAAACTAAACAAACTAGATAACAACATAACTTAATTAACCTAATAATGGTTTTCCAAACCCTAATTCAACTCAAGCCATAAACTTTAAAAAAACTAGTATGCAAATAGCACTAAAATTAACACTAAAACAACTCAATTAAAGAAATCTAACCATAAGAATTTAAATGGGTAGAAATTATACCTTAAAAATCTAGAGATATAGCAAGAAGAATTTGCCTCCAATGATGGATTCATAACACCATGATTCAAGTTATAAAAGCTAAGGAGAATGGGATGAAGAATGGAAATTAATTTGTGAGATTTAAAATGGATTTTGGAGCAATTTTTTGATTAAAATTGAAAGAAATGAAAAGAGGAAAGTGAAGGGGGATGGGCTGCAGATTTTCCGCCAGGAGGTGATGGGGGGAATGGTGTGGGTGTTGTGCAAAATTTTCCAAGTCAACCCCCCTCAAATCAAGGTACATTAAGCCTCCAAAACAATACATCTTAACCTATACCTTTAAACTCTATTTCACACATACAAATGAGATGGAGAAAATTTTTGAGGGGGAGAAGTGGGCTGCTGATCTTGGGCTCGGCCATGGAGGGGTGAGGGTGTGTGTGAGTGATTACAAAAAGAATTCCATGCAAAAAGACCCCCCACAATATCATATTTGCAAGTTTTTGTTCAAATAAATAAAATTTTAATTTTCCTTCGATTATAACTAAATAGAACTTAAAATAAAATACTAAAAATTTATATTACAAACTAGATTTTAGTTGTCATGGTTCTATAGATTAAAATTAGACCAAAGAAATTTGTATTTATCGCTAATTTAATGTATTTTTACCTGCTTAAAATAATATTAAAAATTGAAAAATTAGGGGAAAATTTTAAATGACCAGAATTTTATAAGTAACTCATTAGCTACAAAAAAACTAGCAATTACCTATCCAAATTAGGTATAATTAGGCCTAAACTGCAAAATAACAAAAAGACGATTTACCGAAAAATACCAAATTTTCACCGATTTTCGGGAAAATACCAAAACGACTTTTCAAGGCATTACAATGAACTCAAGAGGTGAGAAAAGCAACCATAGGTGATTTAGTATCATACACTAATGTAGGGTTCTGGCAGCGCCCCGGCCATCGAAACGCGGCCAAAATGCGGAACAATTTTTTTCTAAACCAGCGCTACCGCAACCCGATTTACGGATCGACCTTAAACCCTATTCTAGCGAGCTAACTAAGAGTTAGAAAGGTTATACCGAGATGATCGAGTCCTTCGGTCTTCATTCCAAGCTCCTAGCGTCTCAAAGATTATGTTTGGTTGCCGGTCTTCCTCCATCTCCGATGATCCACCTGAGGGAAACGGCGCAAGCTCCAGCCTCGACAAACGAGGCAACCGGCGCTCCAAAGTCGCTAGCGATGGAGAGTGGGGGTGTATGAAAGTGTCACTATATTTTTCTCTCTACCCTTAGTGCTCATGGAGCAACCATTGAAGATGAAGAAGGAGGTGATGAAGGTTTGGCATGTACAAAGAATGGCTAAGTATTTTTGGAGCATGAGAGAGTGAGAGAGTGAGCTAGCATGTGTGTAATGTAATCATAATGAAAATGAATCCCTCGTCAATCAATGGCCGGCCCCTCTCTCTCTCTCTTCAAAAATCTCCACCAATTTCCAAAAAAAGAAATACAACCATACTTTGCTACATGCATAAAACCCATGCCTCAATACTATGCACATACCACCTCACACCTCCACCTCATTTGTGAGTCAAATGAATTTCCAAAAAAGGGAAAATCATACAAATGAGGTGGCCACCTTCTAGAAGTTATTCCGTACAAAATACGGAATACTTCCCCGTACATGTACTGAAACACATATACGCGTATTCATACCAAAATACGAATAGCCGAGAGAGAAAACGTATAGTGAACAATAATACTAGAAAACGTATATACAAATACATATATAAATTATTAAATCAAAACCCAATTTAATAATTCGGCTTAATCCTAAGCCGCTAGTATTATCAACCGTCCGATTAAAGTGTGCACATCACATATTTAATCGGACACCTGTATGTATCAACATACCTCATGTACACCATATTGCGTGAACCGTGAAAACCCTCTGTGTGGGACTCTAAAGACTCGTCAATACGCTGGCAGTGGGTTTAACCACAAGCACGTCAGCGGCACTACCTGTACGTAATGGCTGCCCAGGTATTGAGCGAAAGGGAGGCCGACGAGCAAACTCATCCCGAACCCCTACTGAGCCTGACAGTGACAACATCCGTACAGTCCGGTCTGTTCGTCTAAGAGTATCGCAAATCGAGTCTAGGAGGGTGGATAAAGTCAGACCCCTAACAACACGATATTTAGTGTCCGCATGTAACCCATCACCTCCTGAGTAATTATCGATCCTGGATCGGTAATCCTCGTCTACCATGGCCATGGATTTGTGGTGATGGCCATCCGTACACAACGCGACATCAACCCCCAATACCGGGAGAGACGAATCCCCGACGATCCGATCACTGCCTCCATGTGGCTTGGGACTGTACCCAACTAAAACATGTTTGCACGACTCCTTTGAGCCGTGGTAGGGTAGTAATCAAAGCACAGTGGGAAATCACACGAGACAAATGACGATCTCAGGTCGACAGACTAACCTGTACACATGTCACCTGGGAACTGCTATCCGACAATAGGTATAATACTAACTAGCAGGTTCAAGGCGAGTCCGTCCAGTATACTTATAACCCAATGAGCACCTGCATACTATCTTAGGTGAACAAACTAACACCAATGGCTTGTGAGACTTGGCCACCACCCCTCGTCGGGGTCTCGATCAGTATGCAGTAGTCTACACTGGAGTATCGATGCCCGGTCTCGATACTCCTACGACTACGGACATTTAAGGATGTGCTTATAGACCCCAGCTCCCACATATATGATCGCCATCACAATGCTGGCAGTCAAGCAAGAATCTTATGGGCTCTATCAACACGTACATGATGATAAAGAAAAACCAGATAGCATACTATCATCTTGAGTAAGACAGTTTTATCGGTATAGGTCCTCACTCAATCATCATATTAACAAGTCCGCGGCTATGATAATTGCCTTGAGGGCACTATAGCCAACAATCTCCAACTTGCACTTAAGGCCAATTATTATGATGTCGCATACTCACATCCCGTGTGATACCGAACACCCAACTTCTCTACTAATCAGCGTCGCAAAGCCCGTTTGCGAAAAATGATTACGTTCGAGAAATAGCCTCAGTGAGTGGATCCGCTCCAATGTTTCTTTCAGTATCTCTCTTAATCTCAACTTCGCGGAGAAAACTTTCTCCCGAAATGAGCAATACTTGTCTAGATATCTGATGGGACCCAGTTCACAAATGAACTCCAAATCCAGCAAGCAACTTAGACTGTATCGTCCACTGAATTTAATCATTATCCTGTGCCATGCCTTTCCTCAGTATTCGCTTGGACCACCCGTCCAACATACTGTCCCTCAAAAGAGGGAAAACTATAACTCTGACAGTCACTCTGTCATCCAAGTCACCTTGGAAGCCTGATATGATAACCGTCTCGTGAAGGAGGCTACCGTTACCATATCCATTCATGTTCATAAACTACTTCATAACGTTTCTCCAGGATTAGATTAATATATCTGCTTATTGCATTTAGTGCAAAAGCAATATCTGATGTGGTACTTGACATTTCATGATTAACTCATTTGCCTAAGCAAGTGATATGCTAATCATGCAGATCCCTCTCCCCTTTAGTCTGTAAGACACCTTTAGAGAGGGTGACTCCATCACCTGCAGGTACACCACCATGCCAGGAGTCGTGCATTTAATGTCAAATACCCAGATTAGGATACTTCCCAAATCTAGATCTAAAACCATAGAACTAGTAACCAGAAACCCTGATATTACATCCATATCCTGTGTGGAGAAACAACTTTGTGACAACCATACTACAACCGATCGTACTATAGGAATGTCTCTTCCTATCAAGTGCATGTCATCCCGAATCCTCGGACATCACACCCTACTACCTTCTTACCAGATCCATCTTCTATTCTGATGAAGTCAAAACCTATGACCGTCACATCAAAAATTGATGATCTATTTCCGTTCTTCGTGCTTTAGTCTATAAATAGACAGAAGCTACTTGCCTACTATTCTTCCGCTGCTCCTACTGACTACAACAACCCTCTGACAGAGTCATATACACGTGCACTTCTAAAGCTAGTTTAGAATGACGTTATACTCATCCTCATGCCGGGTCTTATAGTCTAGAACAACAGCATATGGCAAGTCTGGGTAAACAAGAACCTCCCTATCACCGTCTCTGAGAAGACCGAAGTACCTCTCGGGTGCCTGAGGTTACCCACCAAATCTGCGGAGTGGCTAATGGAACATCAAATCCAATTGAATCCTTATGTTCTATTAAATTTTCAGTAATCGTTTATGATTCTGGAAAAACTTCCTGTTCTGCCATACTCCCACTTGTGTTTTCTGAAAAAATCCATTTTATTAAAACTGTGGCGAGTCAAGAACAATATAAATATTGATCTTCCTGATGGTAGAAAATTAACCCTCATCAAAGCCCGAGATAACCCACAAACAGTCATTACTGAAACGTGCCTTGAGTTTATCCGAATTCTGCTTTTAAGCATCAGCCGGACAACTCCCTATACCTTAATATCGTTAAGATATAAATTGATTCTATATTAATCTAATATAGAAACAAAAGCACTAATCTAATTTGAACCAGATTCAAAATCATGCAGCTGTCTCCAGTGCATATCAACCAAATGGAAAAAGGACAATCAGCATTACTCATCTAGGAGTGCATCCATATATGAGTAACCTGAAAGAGAAGCAAGTTCTCAAAACCATTACTATTAATTGAATACCAAACACAAGTATCTACATCTTCAAATACTTCGAAGAATCCCGATACTTCTAATAAATGGTTCTCTACTTTATTCTTATACCTATAACTTCTCAAAATCTGGACCATGCATTTCAAAGAAATACTTGTCCAGAACTGGAGAAGTTATAAGTAGACAGAATTGTAAGTCTACGCTAGCGCCCCGGCCGTCTGCAGACGCCAAATGCGGAACAAAAACTTTTTAACTGGCGCTATCGTATACTTTAACCCGGATCTGCCATTATTGCTAAACTAACAAACTGTAAAGAGTATAGTAAGGTTATACCGAACGATCCGAATCCTTCGTTCTTTAACCATCATCCCACGCTCCGTTGCGGCTGCTTCGATCTCGTCGATCTCCGATCTCCTCGTCGAGGTGGCACCACGTCGACGATTCTTTAAACGGGCTCCCGCCTCTGACTTGAGGCAACTCGGTCGTCAAGTTTGCTAAAAGAGACGACCAAGAATGATGTAGAGAATGAGTAGATGACTTTGTCTCACTTCGTCCAAATCCGTGGACGATCGGTTAATGAAGTTGCCGTGGGAATCGGGTGATGGAATGAAATGAGCTGTGAAATTCCATACACCGAAAACTATCATAATCTTTTAACAAAATGAATCAAGCATCCAAATGAGAGAGGGGAGGGGCCGGCCATATATAGATGGAGGGAGGTGAGTGTAGGAGAGGGGAGAGTGACCATAAGAACAAAGCTTCTCACAAAATATCCTTAGCTAAACAAAAATCATTAAAGCTAAAGCATGACTCACTTAAACACCTCATCAAGTCATTAATGCAACCATTAATGTTAAGATGAGTCATTAGCCACCTCATCAGCCTTGTCATCTAATCTAGAAACTTCTAGAAGATTCAACACTTATCTCAAGAAAAGATAAATCCGTCTTTAACCGAATGTTAAAAGACGGCTGATAGAAAACTAGAAACTGGCAACTTCAAAAAGTGATCCTGAAATGACTTTCAGGATAACCCCGAAACTGTATAAATATACCCGCATTTGTATTACGACCGAATACAAATGCAACCGAGACAAAGATATTATATCTACCCATTATAATACTTGGATCCGGCTTAAACCAAAACCGACCAGTATCATCTGTCCGAAAAATAACACGTGCGTAAACGTACGTGCATTTTCCGAACCCTGCCATAAAACCATACGGCCTCTACAACTTTTCGCCCGAACTTGGGAAACTGTCTGTGGGGGACTCTAATGACTCGTCAGTACCCTGGCAGTGGGTTTAACCACAAACCGTCAGCGGCACTAGCAATGCGTAACGGCTGCCCATGGACTGACCTCAAGGGATGCCGATGAGCGAACTCATCCGGAAAACCCTACTGAGCCTAACAGTGACAATGTATATACAGTCCGGTCCATTCGTCTATGAGTATCGCATATCTGCCTAGGGGGCTAGTAACGTCAGACCCCCAATAGCAGTATAAGTCGTGTCGGAGTGAAGCCCAATAACACCCTGAGATACTACTGGAGTACCTACCAGTAAATCTCCTGCCACGGCTGTGGGCTTTGTGTAATGGCTCTCCTAGACACAGCACGATCTCGCCCCTAATACCGGGAGAGACGAATCCCCTGCCGATCCGCTCACGTGCCTCCATATGGCTCGGGACTGTACCCAAAAGCTACCTGTTTGCACGACTCCTTTGAGCCGTGGTAGGGTAGAAATCAAAGCACAGTGGGAACTCACACGAGACAAATGACGACTTCAGGTCGATGAACTAACCTGTACACATGTCACCAGGGAACTGCTATCTGACGATAGATATAATACTAACTAGCAGATTCCCGGCGAGTCCTGTCCGGTGTACTCATAACCCAATGAGCACCTGTCTACATCTTAGGTGATCCAACTGACACCAGTGGCTTGTGAGACCGGCCACCGCCCCTCGTCGGGGTCTCGACTGTACACACTAGTCTACTCCGGAGTATCGATGCCCTGTCTCGAAACTCCCACGACTAGGGACAACAATTAAGGATATGCATATAAACTACCCAACTATCACGTATATGATCGCCATCATACTGTTGGTAGTAAAGCAAAATCCTAAGGGCTCTATCAAAGTGTAACATGCAATCAGTCACCTGAACATGTACACGACTGATAAAGGCAAACCAGATAGCATACTATCATCTTGAGTAAGACTGTCCTACCGGTATAGGTCCTCCGCAATCATTGCAATCACGTACCTGCGATCCAATAATCGACTATGAGGGCACTATCTCCAACAAGAATATAGTACAAGTACCAACCCCATTGTCATAACGGACAATGGACAACATACAATACTTTGTATAAGTCTCCTGAGTCCAATAATTCAAACCCTGTGCGTAGTTGGTTGAAAAACTGTAGTATGGTTAAGAAGGATTACACCGCTGTTGAATACACCATACCTAATCACCAACTGATATAGGTAAATGTCATAGACATAATATAAAAAAGTTATATCTCACTTTATAAAATAAATGTACAGATATATCAGTTTGAAATTGGTGCATAACAACGGATATTCAAAACCAAATATTTGCCGTCCGGCAAAAACCAGATGATTTCCTCAAATATCACCAATTACAACGAATTCCGATATGATGAGGAACTAATCACCCAATTCCCAATATCTTACTCCCGCTCACCATCTGTAATAACATACAAATGTGAGAAACTGATATGGTAAATACATACCCTGGAGTTAGATTCCAATCGGGAAAACAGTTTTCAATTAACATTGCATAGTGAAACTGAAACATGAAAATGTTTCGAAGTGGTAACCGGGTATTCCAAGGAACGCCTCTTCCACTATCCTGATTCATGACAGTAACCATATACTTTACCTGCCCTCACAACAATCCCTTTATTATGTACTTACTTATTACCTTCTGTACACCTCCTTTACGCTAATTGGTTTTCTTCATTCCCTACCTTTCGGCACCAGCCTAAGGTTTGGAAGAAGACTATCCAGTAAGCGTAATAGGTGTACTTTCCTAATCCTAGGAGCCATGGCAACCTGAGAGAAGGTAATGGGAAAAGACATCTGAATAATCCTATTCTATTTCTCCTGAACCAGAATCCATCCTTGAAAAAGTTCCTTCGAGTTCGTATGTAACTATACGATGGATTTATCCAATGGAAGTGGATATCCGTAGTGATACGGAGTGTCCTAGAGAAATGCAAAGTGGATGTAGGAGTGGCAGGGGTATACCTGGTTTCGTCGTGAATGATGGTGATCGCATTTCCTTTTCCATTATTCTAATCCCTTTATATGTCTTTACTTATTACCTTCTGTACACCACACTTAAGCATAATTGGTTTTCTTCCTTCCCTACCGTTCGGCACCTGCCTATGGTCTGGAGGAAGACTATCTAATAAGCTCAATAGGTGTACCCTCTCCTAATCCTAGGAGCCCTCATTACATGAGAGAAGGTAAAGAGAAAAGACAACCGAATAATCCTATTCAATCTCTTTGGAACCAGAATCCGTCCTCGAATCAGATCCTTCGAGTTTGTATATAACCATACGATGGATTTATCCAATGGAAGTGGACGTTCGTAGTGATACAAGGTGTTCTGGAGAAATGCAAAGGTGATATAGAAGTGGCAATGATGTATGTGACACCGTAACATTCCAAAAGCCAAGTGTTTAAAAAGGTTCGGTCAACTTGGTTTCATGAGTTTTAGTCAAAGGTCGGGTCATAGTCGCAGCCAGAGAGAGAGAGAGAGAGAGAAGAAACACTCAGCGTGCACTTTAACCTAGATCAGAATGGTTAATCATTTTATCTAATCTATATGGCTCCCACTGTATCCTTAAATTCTCCCCCAAACCTAAAAGGAGAATTAGTCGGAATCAGCCGAGGAGTAATCCTACTCATCAGTGGGAATTGGGATCCAACTATCATCGTATGATAACTTGATGGAAGCCACTCAAGTTACCATACTCCAGAAGGTATGCGCAAGCCTGGCATGTTTCCTGTTGTTTGAAACTCCCGATATGATTTTCACCCCTAGGACCCAGGTGACCTTGACGAATAATCAACAAATCAAAAGGTCCTAGTCAAGTTCAACCCGTTATTATCTTGATTGCATTAAACCCACCAGCACGACCCTTGATGAATAATCAACAAAGTCGTATGACTTTCCTAACCAATCCACATATCCATGCGACAGAAAAGCTTTACAGAGCTACCACACACTACGCCTCGGCGAATAGCAACGAAAAACGTAGCACGAATACTGAGCAATACTAATCTGAAATGACGGAGGGCTACGACTGGTTTTTAGCGAAAAACCTTTAACGCAATGAACTTTATATTGTTGAAGGAATCCAAGTGGTTTTATAAATATATAGTGGCGAAAACTTTTGCTAAAGAGGTCACTCCTGGTGAAAGGATCTCGGCTCTTTCCCCGTCGAATGGGGTGCAGGATATCCGAAACTGAATACCACGATGCAAAGCAAAAATAATCGACTATAGTGAAGTTATTATGTTGACGCAAACTTTTACTCAAGCGGTCACTCCCGATGAAAGGATCTCAGCCCTTGCCTCGTCGAATGAGGTGCAGGATATTCTAAACTGAATACCACGATGCAAAGCAAAAGAGAACGGCTGTAATGTCAGCTTTTAAAACTTGGTTCCAACAACATCATATATATAGGTTTGTTTTATCCTTTCATTGATAAGAATCAATGCAGTCCCATCAATTAATCACACCAGAAAAGAACGAAAATAAAATGTACGTATATGCCATCCGCATTCGCCACTGGGTCCCGTCATCACCCGTTAGGTTACTTAACTAACGACAGAGCGGGGACTGGGCTAGCGCGGGTGAAAAACATATACACCATCTACTAGTATATATAAATATATATATATAACATTCGTCCCAGGCATGATATAAAGCAACATCACAGAAACATCACAGAAGCAATACAGAATGGTGGATAATCTGGAGCCCCGGGTTTCACTTGAGCCGCAAGTGAGACCCGACGTTCCCTGTCGTGTGGATAGCATGTGCAATGAAACCTAGACCCCTACGAGCGTGGCAAGTTAGCCGCAAAAACCAGAAGTGAGGCAGCCCCCTTCAACAACGTGAATGGGCCACCCGGCACTTCACGAAATCTGGTAACTTGAGCACCACACCTGGGTCAACCAATACCCCCTACGAGTGCGGCGAATAGCCCGCCAATTCTAGAGTAAGGTCCAATCCGTCTGAATGCCTTGACATGCGGACCAGTTGCCCTCTAGAACCCGGCTATTCGTGCACTCCACCTCGGGGTAATCCGAGTACAGAAAATAAAATAATATACAAGGGTGACATCGACCTCAGCCCGGTCGTGCCCCAAAAGAATAATATACAAACTGGCAGTGACGGCAGTCCACATGTCGGACGCTCGCCCCGCAATATCAACTGTACAAATGAAATTAAACCGCACTAATATTGCACGACAGCTATCCACCACGACGATCTAACCAACATCATAGCACAACACAGAACATCAACATGAATGTCACGTTCGCAAACCCGTCTAAAAGACATATAGCAAATAAACAAGTTTACCGATCAAATGACATTCACGGTCGCAGATAGAAATGTATTTACTGTTAAACGCACACTAAAAATATCGATCGACTAAGTTCCAAATTGGCCCCAATAGCAAAACAACACTTCACTGAAACCTGGGCCAAAACAGAATATCACAAAAATCACAATTTCACATCAGGGGGCTACAGGAAATTTTTTGAATCCCGTCGCCACTAAATGGCCGCGGAACCGCCGCCAATAGGGGGTAAGTGCGGCGGTTCCGCAGCGCGGTTAGGGCTTCAGGAGACCAAATTTTTTCTGTACCGTACAAAAAGCCTGCAAGGATTTTTAAGCTATTGCAAATAATTTTTTGACCACTTTTGAAAATCGGCAGAGAACAAATAATTGAAAACGTGATTTTGGCAATTTCCGTCCATCGATCTTTTAAACACGTTTAAACAAGCTAGTAAGGGGTTTAAAGGGTGGCTCTGATACCATGTAGGGTTCCGGCAGCGCCCCGGCCATCGAAATGCGGCCAAAATGCGGAACAAATTTTTTCTAAACCGGCGCTACCGCAACCGATTTACGGATCGACCTTAAACCCTATTCTAGAAAGCAAACTAAGAGTTAGAAAGGTTATACCGAGATGATCCGAGTCATTCGGTATTCATTCCAAGCTCCTAGCGGCTCTATGAAGATGTTTGGTTGCCGGTCTTCCTCCATCTCCGATGATCCACCTGAGGGAAACGGCGCAAGCTCCAGCCTCGACAAACGAGGCAACCGACGCTCCAAAGTCGCTAGCGATGGAGAGTGGGGGTGTATGAAAGTGTCACTACATTTTTCTCTCTACCCTAAGTGCTCATGGAGCATCGATAGTAAATGAAGAAGGAGGTGATGAAGGTTTGGCATGAACAAAGAATGACTAAGTATTTTTGGAGCATGAGAGAGTGAGAAAGTGAGCTAGCATGTGTGTAATGTAATCATAATGAAATGAATCCCTCGTCAATCAATGGTCGGCCCCTCTCTCTCTCTCTCTTCAAAAATCTCCACCATTTTCCAAATAAAGAAATACAACCATACTATGCTACATGCATAAAACCCATGCCTCAATACTATGCACATGCCACCTCACACCTCCACCTCATTTGTGAGTCAAATGAATTTCCAAATAATGGAAAATCATACAAATGAGGTGGCCACCTTCTAGAAGCTATTCCGTACAAAATATGGAATACTTTCCGGTACATGTACTGAAATACATATACGTGTATTCATACCAAAATAAGAATAGCCGAGAGAGAAAACGTAAAGTGAACAATAATACTAGAATACGTATATACAAATACATATATAAATTATTAAATCAAAACCCAATTTAATAATTCAGCTTAATCCTAAGTCGCTAGTATTATCAACCGTCCGATTAAAGTCTGCACATCATATATTTAATCGGACACCTGTATGTATCAACATACCTCATGTACACCATATCGCCTGAACCGTGAAAACCATCTGTGTGGGACTCTAAAGACTCTTCAATACGCTGGCAGTGGGTTTAACCACAAGCACGTCAGCGACACTACCTGTACGTAATGGCTGCCCAGGTACTGAGCGAAAGGGAGGACGACGAGCAAACTCATCCTGAACCCCTACTGAGCCTGACAGTGACAATATCCGTATAGTCCGGTCTGTTCGTCTAAGAGTATCGCATATCGAGTCTAGGAGGGTGGATAAAGTCAGACCCCTAACAACACGATATTTAGTGTCCGCATGTAACCCATCACCTCCTGAGTAATTATCGATCCTGGATCGGTAATCCTCGTCAACCATGGCCATGGATTTGTGGTGATGGCCATCCGTACACAACGCGACATCAACCCCCAATACCGGGAGAGACGAATCCCCGACGATCCGATCACTGCCTCCATGTGGCTTGGGACTGTACCCAACTAAAACCTATTTGCACGACTCCTTTGAGCCGTGGTAGGGTAGTAATCAAAGCACAGTGGGAAATCACACGAGACAAATGACGATCTCAGGTCGACAGACTAACCTGTACACATGTCACCTGGGAACTGCTATCCGACAATAGGTATAATACTAACTAGCAGGTTCAAGGCGAGTCCGTCCAGTGTACTTATAACCCAATGAGCACCTGCATACTATCTTAGGTGAACAAACTAACACCAATGGCTTGTGAGACTTGGCCACCACCCCTCGTCGGGGTCTCGATCAGTATACAGTAGTCTACACTGGAGTATCGATGCCCGGTCTCGATACTCCTACGACTACGGACATTTAAGGATGTGCTTATAGACCCCAGCTCCCACATATATGATCGCCATCACAATGCTGGCAGTCAAGCAAGAATCCTATGGGCTCTATCAACACGTACATGATGATAAAGACAAACCAGATAGCATACTATCATCTTGAGTAAGACAGTTTTATCGGTATAGGTCCTCACTCAATCATCATATTAACATGTCCGCGGCTATGATAATTGCCTTGAGGGCACTATAGCCAACAATCTCCCACTTGCATTTAAGGCCAATTATTGTGATGTCGCATACTCACATCCCGTGTGATACCGAACACCCAACTTCTCTACTAATCAGCGTCGCAAAGCCCGTTTGCGAAAAATGATTGCGTTCGAGAAATAGCCTCAGTGTGTGGATCCGCTCCAATGTTTCTTTCTGTATCTCTCTTAATCTCAACTTCGCGGAGAAAACTTTCTCCCGAAATGAGCAATACTTGTCTTAGAATTTGTCTGGATATCTGATGGGACCCAGTTCACAAATGAACTCCAAATCCAGCAAACTACTTAGACTGTATCGTCCACTGAATTTAATCAGTATCCTGCGCCATGCCTTTCCTCAGTATTCGCTTGGACCACCCGTCCAACATACTGTCCCTCAAAAGAGGGAAAACTATAACTCTGACAGTCACTTTGTCATCCATGTCACCTTGGAAGCCTGATATGATAACCGTCTCCTGAAGGAGGCTGCCGTTACCATATCCATAGGATATCCATTCATGTTCATAAACTACTTCATAATGTTTCTCCAGGATTGGATAAATATATCTGCTTATTGGATCTAGTGCAAAAGCAATATCTGATGTGAGACTTGACATTTCATGATTAACTCAATTGCCTAAGCAAGTGATATGCTAATCATGTAGATCCCTCTCCCCTTTAGTCTGTAAGACACCTTTAGAGAGGGTGACTACATCACCTGCAGGTACACCACCATGCCAGGAGTCGTCCATTTAAAGTCAAAATACCCAGATTAGGATACTTCCCAAATCTAGATCTAAAACCATAGATCTAGTAATCAGAAACCCTGATATTACATCCATATTCTGTGTGGAGAAACAACTTTGTGACAACCATAGTACAACCGATCGTAGTATAGGAATGTCTCTTCCTATCAAGTGCATGTCATCCCGAATCCTTGGACATCACACCCTACTACCTTCTTACCAGATCCATCTCCTATTCTGATGAAGTCAAAACCTATGACTGTCATATCAAAAATAGATGATATATTTCCGTTCTACCGGCTTTAGTCTATAAATAGACAGAAGCTAATTTCCTACTATGCTTCCGCTGCTCCCACTGACTACAACAACCCTCTGGCAGAGTCATATACACGTGCACTTCTAAAGCTAGTTTAGAATGAAGCTATACTCATCCTCCTGCCGGGTCTTATTGTTTAGAACAACAGCAAATGGCAAGTCTGGGTAAACAAGAACCTCCCTGTCACCGTCTCCGAGAAGACCGAAGTACCTCTCGGGTGCCTGAGGTTACCCACCAAATCTGCGGAGTGGCTAATGGAACATCAAATCTAATGGAATCCTTAGGTTCTATTAAATTTTCAGTAATCGTTTATGATTCTGGAATAACTTCCAGTTCTACCATACTCCCACTTGTGTTTTCTGAAAAAATCCATTTTATTAAAACTGTAGCGAGTCAAGAACAATATAAATATTGATCTTCATGATGGTAGAAAATTAACCCTCGTCAAAGCCCGAGATAACCCACAAACAGCCATTACTGAATAGTGCCTTGAGTTTATCCGAATTCTGCTTTTAAGCATCAGCCGGACAACTCCCTATACCTTAACATCGTTAAGATATAAATTGATTCTATATTAATCTAATATAGAAACAAAAGCACTAATCTAATTTGAACCAGATTCAAAATCATGCAGCTGTCTCCAGTGCATATCAACCAAATGGAAAAAAGACAATCAGCATTACTCATCAAGGAGTGCATCCATATATGAGTAACCTGAAAGAGAAGCAAGTTCTCAAAACCATTACTATTAATTGAATACCAAACACAAGTATCTACATCTTCGAATACTTCGAAGAATCCCGATACTTCTAATAAATGGTTCTCTAATTTATTCTTATACCTATAACTTCTCAAAATCTGGACCATCCATTTCAACGAAATACTTGTCCAGAACTGGAGAAGTCACAAGTAGACAGAATATAGTACGAGTACCAACCCCATTGTCCTAACGGACAATGGACAACATACAATACTTTGTATAAGTCCCCTGAGTCAAATAATTCAAACCCTGTGCGTCGTAGGTTGAAAAACTGTATTATGGTTAAGAAGGATTTTACCGCTGTTGAATACACCTTACCAAATCACCAACTGATATAGGTAAATATCATAGACATAATATCGAAAAGTTATATCTCACTTTATAAAATAAATGTACAGATATATCAGTTTGAAATTGGTGCATAACAACGGATATTCAAAACCAAATATTTGCCGTCCGGCAAAAACCAGATGATTTCCTCAAATATCACCAAATACAACGAATTCCAATATGATGAGGATCTAATCACCCAATTCCCAATATCTTACTCCCGCTCACCATCTGTAATAACATACAGATGTGAGAAACTGATATGGTAAATACATACCCTGGAGTTAGATTCCAATTGGGAAAACAGTTTTCAATTAACATTGCACAGTGAAACTGAAACATGAAAATGTTTCGAAGGGGTCACCGGGTATTCCTAGCAACGCCTCTTCCACTATCCTGATTCACGATAGTAACCATATACTTTACCTGCCTTCACAACAATCCCTTTATTTTGTCTTTACTTATTACCTTCTGTATACCTCCTTTACGCTAATTTGTTTTCTTCATTCCCTACCCTTCGGCACCAGCCTAAGGTTTGGAAGAAGACTATCCAGAAAGCGTAATAGGTGTACTCTACTAATCCTAGGAGCCATGACATCCTGAGAGAAGGTAATGGGAAAAGACATCTGAATAATCCTATTCGATTTCTCCTGAACCAGAATCCATCCTCGAAAAAGTTCCTTCGAGTTCGTATGCAACTATACGATGGATTTATCCAATGGAAGTGGATATCCGTAGTGATACGGAGTGTCCTAGAGAAATGCAAAGTGGTTGTAGGAGTGCCAAGGGTATACCTGGTTTCGTGGTGAATGATGGTGATCGCATTTCCTTTGCCATTATTCTAATCCCTTTATATGTCTTTACTTATTACCTTCTGTACACCACACTTAAGATTAATTGGTTTTCTTCCTTCCCTACCGTTCGGCACCTACCTATGGTCTGGAGGAAGACTATCCAATAAGCTCAATAGGTGTACCCTCTCCTAATCCTAGGAGCCCTCATTACATGAGAGAAGGTAAAGAGAAAAGACAACCGAATAATCCTATTCAATCTCTTCGGAACCAGAATCCGTCCTCGAATCAGATCCTTTGAGTTCGTATATAACCATACGATGGATTTATCCAATGGAAGTGGACGTTCGTAGTGATACAAGGTGTTCTGGAGAAATGCAAAGGTGATATAGAAGCGGCAATGATGTATGTGACACCGTAACATTCCAAAAGCCAAGTGTTTAAAAAGGTTCGGTCAACTTGGTTTCATGAGTTTTAGTCAAAGGTGTCACGACCCGAGAATTCGACTCGTGACCGGCACTTAACCACGCAACGTCTACAGGCGCAACGCGGCTAAGTAAGCCGAACCCAGAAATCAAAACCAATAAATATAGTGTGATTTAAAACATTTTGTAAAAACAATCGTACATGTCCGAAAAACTTCCATTTATTTAGTAGAAATCCCTTTTTAAGTTCAAAAGTTATGAGTTTTATAATTTTGGTAACATTTCCTTTTTAAAACATTAGCCCCGAAGGTCGGGTAAAAGCAAGGTGTAGCAGAAATAACATGTGACATGAAATAAGCATCACAATATGATATACGACGCCGTAGCGAAGAATACACAGTAAAATAAGGACAATATCATAAAAGATGAGACTGCATAAAGTAAAGTCGGCTCACATGCGAGCTCGACACCAGAATATAAAACCATACATATCGTCCTCACAACTGTCTCTAAGTCAATACAGAAAGGTAGATGGAGGGTACTAGATACATCAATATACAACTGAAAGATAACAGATACCGTACAAAACCCACCTATCAGCAAAAGGCTATCTCTGCTCAAAAAGGGTATCTGTGCCAAAAGATGTGATAACAGCCAGCCGTGACTACTCCTAAGGGCAACCTGCAACACTGTGGCACAACGGGGGTGAGTTGCCAACTCGTGAATAGAGATAACATATAAAGGTAATCGCGAGCATGCACGTACAACGCTACTCTAACAAATGCCAACAGATAATATCAATGCATTGTAGCAGTATGCATAATAATAATGCAAGTCCTCTATCAGGTGATATACTACAGGATGAGATGTGATAATGAATGCTGAGCATGGGGATATAGTATCTACATGAAGTATCGAGGTGGACTACATAAGTATGTATGCACCACAAATCCCAACATCTCGAACGCCGGTACTCCATCGGCCCTCATATCCTGTATATTCCTGAAAATCCCGAGTGCCCAACATCGGCACTCAAATATCATAAATACTCTGTAAGTCGATGTAGTACACCCCAGTGCTTATGGGGAGGCGGAATTAACAAAAACTTATCAAGTTTAAACAACAAACATCGACTAACCGCTTGAATCGAAGCTAAACCCTAAAAACCGTATTCTTATGAGTTTCATTACATAAGTGATTAGGGATTATACCTAATGAACCGGTCCTTCTTCTTTATGTCCTCCTTGGTTCTCCTCGGCCTTCTCTAGGTAGTAGACGATCCACCCGAGAGCGAAACTCCAAGCTTAACCTCTAACTTGAGGTAACTAACCAACTTTGATTGCTAATCAAAGATGATAGAATGATAAAGAGTGAAGGTTATGGATTGTTTAGTCTAACTAAACCTTTGATCTCAACACATGAGGATTAAGGTTAGTATCTTGAAGATGAGAGCTTGAGGAGAGAGAATGTGTAATATGATAATGAGAGAAGAGAGAGAGTGTATCATAATATTATGTGAAGCATTCTTATTTTCAACAAATGAATAAAATGAAATGAATAAGCATGCTTCAAAATATCTTGTGATGATTCATTAACATGAGTCATTAAGCAATAAATGTGCATTAATGAGATGAATGAATCACCACTATGACTCACTCTCTTTCCAAAACAAACCTCCTTAGTCACATCTTCTAGAAGCTTCTCGAGCAATTACGAGAACGCCCCTCCGATCCGTAAAAATACGGAAAAACTTTAGACTGTAAAAATCCAATAACCGGATACCAGTAACTGGCTTAAACCAAAGCCGACTGGTAAAAACTGTCCGAAAGTCGTACGCGCGTAAACGCACGTATGCGTCCGAACCCTTTGTCGCAAAACCATGCAACCTCTATATCGTTTCGCCTGGAGTAGGAAACTCTCTGTGTGGGACTCTAGAGACTCGACTACTACGCTGGCAGTGGGTTTAACCACAGACCGCAAGCGGCACTAGCTGTACGTAACGGTCCCCAGGTAGTTGTCGATAAGAAGGCCGATGAGTAAACCCATCCGAACTCCTACTGAGTCTGATGTGACAATCTCCATACAGTCCGGTCCGTTCGTCCATGACTATCGTATATCGGGCCTAGGGGGGGCGGCAAGCGTCAGTCCCCTAATAGCGGTATAAGTCGTGTCGGAGCGAAGCCCATTACACCCTGAGAAACTGCTGGAACCTACCAGCAAATCTCGCTTGCCCTGGCCAGGGACTTTGCGTAATGGCTCTCTGACACAGCACGATATCTACTCCCAATACCGGGAGGGACGAATCCTGTCTAACCGCCACTGCCTCCAAGTGCTCGGGACTGCACCCAACTGCTACCTGTTTGCACGACTCAATAGAGCCGTGGTAGGGTAGCAATCTAAGAACAGTGGGACACACTCGAGGCGAAGTAGCAGTGTCAAGTCTGCGGACTACGCTGTACTCATGTCACCTGGGAACTGTTCACTGACGACTGGTATCAAACCAACCAACAGTTCCCTGTGAGTCCTGTCCGGTGTACCCGTAACCTAACGAGCACCTGTATACTATCTCCAGTACGACGTACTGATGGCTGTGGGACAGACCATCTCCCCAACTGGGATGAGAAGCGTACACACTAGTCTACTCCGGAGTATCGATGCTCTGTCTCGATAATCCAACGACCAGGGACCTGAATAAGGATGTGCTTGTAGACTACCCAGCCCCCACTAGTGTGACTGCCATCACAACGCCGGTAGCCAAGCAAGATCCTAAGAGCTCTATCAATACGTGCACTCACATATTAAGATAGAAAAACCAAGTAGCATACTACCATGTTTAGCAAGACTGTTATATACATGTGAATATCCCAAGCTTCCATTAAGTAATATACAAGCTAGTATGATACAGTAATGGCCTTCTAGGGCATAAACACTAACAATCTCCCACTTGCACTAGGGCCATGTACTGGCATATCGCAGACCAATGATCTCGAGTAGCCTCTCGAACTGAATCTGAGGAAGGGCCTTCGTGAATGGATCAGCAATGTTCTCTTCTGAAGCAACTCTCCGAACCTCGATCTCCTGACGATCAATGATCTCCCTGATCAGGTGATACCGCCTCAAGATGTGTCTGGACTTTTGATGGGACCTTGGTTCCTTCGCTAAAGCTATAGCTCCGTTGTTGTCGCAATACAGAGGTATTGGATCAACTATGGTAGGAACCACCTGAAGTTCTGTTAGGAACTTCTTCATCCAGACTGCTTCTTTTGCGGCATCGCAAGCAGCTATATACTCCGCTTCCATCGTCGAGTCAGCAACGGTGTCCTGCTTGGAGCTCTTCCAGCACACCGCCCCTCCATTGAGGGTAAAGACATAACCCGACATGGACTTGGAATCGTCCTTATCACTCTGGAAGCCGGAATCAGCAAAGGCCTCCAACCTGAGGTCTTTTCCGCCGTAAACCAAGAACATCTCCTTAGTCCTCCTCAGGTACTTGAGAATGTTCTTTACTGCTATCCAGTGCTTCTCCCCTGGGTCTGACTGATACCGGCTTACCACGCTCAGTGCGTAAGCTACATCTGGTCTGGTACACAACATCGCATACATTATAGAGCCTACCGCAGAAGCGTAGGGTATAATAGACATGCGTTCCCTTTCCAAATCAGTCTTGGGAGACATCTCTTTGGAGAGGGTGATTCCGTGACAAGCCGGTAGATTACCGCGCTTTGAATCTTCCATACTGAATCTTTTCAGTACAGTGTCGATATACCTGGACTGCGAAAGTCCCAACATCCTCTTGGATCTATCACGATAGATCCGGATCCCCAGAATGTAAGAGGCATCACCCAGGTCTTTCATGGAGAACCTGTGTGACAAGAATCCTTTGACAGATTGTAGCATAGGAATGTCATTTCCTATCAATAGAATGTCATCCACGTACAAGACGAGGAATACGACACTTCTGGCCACAACTTTACTATATATGCACGGTTCATCTGGATTTTTGATAAAGTCATATTCTTTGACTGTCTCATCAAAACAGATGTTCCAACTCCGCGATGCCTGCTTTAGTCCATAAATGGATTTAAGCAGCTTGCATACTTTCCCGCTGCTCCCACTCTGATTGAAACCCTCTGGCTGATCCATATAGACGCTCTCTTCTAAATTTCCATTCAGAAAAGCCGTCTTTACGTCCATCTGCCAGATTTCAT
This sequence comes from Agapanthus africanus, assembly GCA_030015575.1. Classification (NCBI taxonomy): domain Eukaryota; kingdom Viridiplantae; phylum Streptophyta; class Magnoliopsida; order Asparagales; family Amaryllidaceae; genus Agapanthus; species Agapanthus africanus. The sequence continues at coordinate 478,128,825 of JASDDO010000022.1, read as the reverse complement.
AATCATGGAAGGCAGCAATAGCAAGAAGGACCCGAATGGATTTGAGCATAGCCACTGGAGAAAAAGTTTCGTCATAGTCCAAACCAGGTCTTTGACGAAAACCCTTTGCAACAAGTCTAGCCTTATAGGTTTCCACCTGTCCATCTACACCAATCTTTTTCTTGAAGATCCATTTGCATCCTATGGGTTTTACCCCATCTGGAGCAAAGTCCAAAGTCCATACTTTGTTGGTGTACATGGACTCCATTTCGGTCCGCATTGCATCTAGCCATCGTACCGAGTCGCCGCTCTGGATGGCCTGCCTGAAGTCAGTAGGTTCATCATCATCTATGATGCAATCCTCTCTATCCCCATCTATGAGAAAACCGTAGTATCTCTCAGGCGGACGAGACGGCCTACTACTCCTGCGGAGGGGTGCGGGAATGTTCTGTTCTTCTTGAACCTCTGGTTCTACCAAACTTTCAGTAACAGCTTGTGGTTCTGGAATTTCTTCCAGTTCTATTTCGCTCCCATTTGTATCCTTTTCTAAAACTTGTTGTTCTAAAAAATGGGCATTACGAGAAACAAAGACCTTTTGTTCCTCTGCGTAATAGAAGCAATATCCCTTGGAGTTCTTTGGATATCCTACAAGCTTACACAGTACTGATCGTGCCTCGAGCTTGTCCACATGCTGCTTTTTTACAAAAGCTGGACATCCCCAAATTCTTACATACTGAAGATAGGGTTTCTTCCCACTCCACATCTGATATGGTGTGGTAGGCACAGTTTTGGTTGGAACTCTGTTCAAAATATATGCCGCTGATTCTAGCGCATATCCCCAGAAAGATCGCGGTAACTCAGTATTACTCATCATGGATCGTACCATATCCAATAGGGTTCGATTCCGTCTCTCCGATACACCGTTATGCTGTGGAGTGTATGGAGGAGTAAGCTGAGAGAGAATTCCTTTCTCTTTTAGGTAACCTAGGAACTCGGCACTTAAGTATTCTCCACCTCGATCAGATCTTAGTGTCTTAATACTTTTGCCTGTTTGGTTTTCCGCTTCATTCTTGAATTCCAGGAATTTCTCAAAGGCCTCTGATTTATGCTTCATTAAGAAAACATATCCATACCTAGAGAAATCATCTGTAAAAGTAATGAAGTAGGAATAACCACCTCTCGCATGTGTAGACATTGGACCGCATACATCGCTGTGTATGAGTCCTAAGAGCTCGCTCGCTCTTACTCCTTGTCCAGTGAATGGAGTCTTTGTCATCTTTCCTTTGAGACAAGATTGACAAGTGTCATAAGTTTGATATTCGAACGTGTCCAAATATCCTTCTCTATGCAACTTAGTCAACCTTCTCTCATTGATGTGACCCAGTCTACAATGCCATAAGAAAGCTTTATTTAAATCTGGAGACTTTCTTTTTAGTGTGTTCTGGACATTGAAAATTTGGAGTTGGTTTAACACATATATGCCGTTATTTAGAGTACCGGACCCAATCAAACCATGATTAAGGTGGATGTTGACAACATCTCTTACAAACGTGAAATCATAACCTTTATTTGATAACAAGGAAACTGATATGATATTACACGTTAAGCTGGGTACAAAATAACAGTTATGTAAAACCAAAATGTGTCCACTCGTCAATCCTAGGTGATAATCCCCGACGGACGCAGCTCCCACGCTAGCTCCGTTAGCAACCCTGAGGATCATATCACCTTCCTTCAGCACTCTACGGTTTCTCAGTGCCTGCAAAGAATTGCAAATATGAGATCCTGACCCGGTATCCAATACCCAGGAAGTAGAGTTGATCGACAGACAATTCTCAATTACAAACACACCTGAAGTCGAAGCCACAGCTTGCTTCGGTTCCTGGTTCTTGGCGTTCCACGCCTTGCAATCCTTCTTCCAGTGCCCTTTCCTGTGACAATGGAAGCACTCATCCAGGCCAACTACCGGTGCTGTAAACTTTTTCTTTCCCTTCTTTCCCACCTTACTAACACCTCCTCTAGGTCTGGGTGCGGCCTTCTTCTTCCTTCCTTTGGCCCTAGCCTTGGACCCTGAAGAAGATGAACCGCCAACAAACATAGCGGGTGTTTCCCTTGCCTTCTGCAAGGTGCCCTCTGCACTCCTTAACATGTTCAGGAGTTCCGCAAGTTCAACTTCTTTTCCTTGAAGATTGAAGTTGAGGATAAACTGGGCGTAGGTGGGAGGAAGGGACTGGAGAACAAGATCTGTATAGAGCTCATTATCCAAAGTCGTTCCAAGGTCCGCGAGCTCTTCAATATAGCCGATCATCTGTAGGACATGTTCACCTACCGATGACCCGACAGCCAACCTCGCTCGAAACAGTTTCTTCGAGGTCTCGTATCTTGCTATACGAGATTGCTCTCCATAAAGTTCCTTTGTATGGAGAAATATGCCATCTAGAGACATATCCTCGTGCCTCCTCTGATGTTCATTGTTCATCGAGGCAAGCACGATGCACTTGGCTCTCGCGCAATCTAAATCCCAGGTTTTGCGGATTTCCTTATCCGCATTGCTGGATTTGGGACCAAGGGCAGCAGGTGCTGTAGCGGTGAGGACGTACCCCAGTTTGTCATAGGTCAAGGCCATCTTGACATTCCGCAGCCAATCTTTATAGTTTGGCCCCGTCAGTATATTTTTCTCTAAAAGTAACTTAAGTCCAGTCATTTTCAGGGTCGCTGCAATTAGGAGAGAGAGAAGAAAACTCTTTAGCATGATGCTCTTGCAAGTTTAGAGTGGTTTTTAGTTTATCTAAACTGGATGGCTCCCACTGTTTCTCGAATCCTTCCTCAAACCATAAAAGAAGAATTAGCCAAGACTATTCCCACCGTACAATACTTGCTTAACCGTTCAGCCAGGCCGGTGTCGATACTTCGAGGGAGGTTTTCCAACGCTTTCGCGAAGTTCCTTAATTAAAGAACCTCTTTTCTCTGGGGGCGTAACCCCGCTGACACTTTTCTGGACACCTACTAGGTTTATAGCATTGATCGTTAAGCGACGAATATCCTGATAAGTAGCATATACTCACAGTAGGATCGGGATCCAAATATCATCGTCTGATAATGCTGTAGGAATGCTACCAACATTCATCAAACTCAAAATGGTATGCATCTCTTTGCAAATTTCAGTTTCTTTAGAAATTCCCGATATAAGTTTTTACCCCATGCTCTTATGACCTTGGCGTTGGTCAAAATGTCATAAGTCACATGTCAAGTTCTACCCATCATTATCTTGTTAATTTGAACCCATCCGTATATATCCCTGACGTTGGCCAAATGATAATACGACTGTCCCAAACCAACTCATCTATCTATGAAACAAATGAATATCCAGCAGCTACCAAACACTATGCCATGACGTTGGCCAAAACTGCATAGCTTGAATACTACTGAATACCCAAATGAAATGACGGAGGGCTACGACTGGTTTTGGCGAAACCGTGAACGTAGTGAACTTGATATAACCGAAGGAACCTGATAGCTTTTAAAAGGAGTGGTTAAATCTCCGCATTTAAAAATATCTGTTTTAAAAATAACCGAGTGGTTTCTTTTAAATTGTTCCAACGATTTTAACTTTGGTTTGTTTTACTTTGCATTATAGATAATGCGTCCCATCATTAACCTATCATTGCAGAAAACAACGAAAATATAACGTCCTCTTATGCCATCCGCATTCGCCACGGGGTCCCGTCATCACCCGTTAGGTTATTTAACTAACGACAGAGCGGGGGCTGGGCTAGCGCGGGTGTAAAACATAAGTGACGTCTAAATAGCTATAGTAAATATAGATATTTTACATTCGTCTGACGCAATGATATTCATTCCAGAACACAGATAAACAATATTGGATTTGCAAGCAATCTGTATTTCTTTTGAGCCTGCAAGAAAAGACAGATTACACAGTTGTGATGAATAGCCGTTTACCCCACCCTCGACCCCTACGGGTACGGCAAACTACCCACCCGGCAGTCTGTGTACCCCATCTTGGGTCAGTCCTAGGAGCAAAAACAGTAAAATGAAATAATACAACGGTGGCAACAACCGCAACCTGGAAGTGCCCCGCGAAAATAATATTACAACAAATTACATTTACAACAAATGAATTAAACAATAACCCTTTGCTAACCCGGCTATACACCACAACAGTCCAATACAGTTTATATGCACAAACAGATATAACCATTTCAGAAATGTGCAACCCCCTGCCAACCGACATACTAGCAGTTGGGGGAGGTTTACGAACACATCAAACAATCACAGATATAATCCAATACGCAAATACTGTATTTTTCGATCGAATAAACAACTTCAAAATTGCTCCAAAATCTGCTCTGTTAAACAGTAACCTGAGCAATAATTAAATATTCCAGAAAACCCCAAATCTCACAGGGGACCCACACAAGAAAAACGAGTCCATGACTCGGCCAAAGCGCCGCGGTTGCGCGGCAGATCCCACCGATCCGCCGCGCTTTCGCGGCCGAGTTGCCGATTCATGGTCTCGAATTTCTTGGGTGTTCTCCTGGACCCCTTTCTAGCTCTCTGAACACTCCAAAAAAATTTTAGGACTTCATTTTCACTTCGACAGAAACTTAACAGAACTAGGGTTTTCCGGGATCGTTTTTTTCGTTCGAAATTCGTACAAATTTGCGATTAAGTTATTTAGTGTTTAGCGAGGCTCTGATACCACTGTAAGTCGATGTAGTACACCCCAGTGCTTATGGGGAGGCGGAATTAACAAAAACTTATCAAGTTTAAACAACAAACATCGACTAACCGCTTGAATCGAAGCTAAACCCTAAAAACCGTATTCTTATGAGTTTCATTACATAAGTGATTAGGGATTATACCTAATGAACCGGTCCTTCTTCTTTATGTCCTCCTTGGTTCTCCTCGGCCTTCTCTAGGTAGTAGACGATCCACCCGAGAGCGAAACTCCAAGCTTAACCTCTAACTTGAGGTAACTAACCAACTTTGATTGCTAATCAAAGATGATAGAATGATAAAGAGTGAAGGTTATGGATTGTTTAGTCTAACTAAACCTTTGATCTCAACACATGAGGATTAAGGTTAGTATCTTGAAGATGAGAGCTTGAGGAGAGAGAATGTGTAATATGATAATGAGAGAAGAGAGAGAGTGTATCATAATATTATGTGAAGCATTCTTATTTTCAACAAATGAATAAAATGAAATGAATAAGCATGCTTCAAAATATCTTGTGATGATTCATTAACATGAGTCATTAAGCAATAAATGTGCATTAATGAGATGAATGAATCACCACTATGACTCACTCTCTTTCCAAAACAAACCTCCTTAGTCACATCTTCTAGAAGCTTCTCGAGCAATTACGAGAACGCCCCTCCGATCCGTAAAAATACGGAAAAACTTTAGACTGTAAAAATCCAATAACCGGATACCAGTAACTGGCTTAAACCAAAGCCGACTGGTAAAAACTGTCCGAAAGTCGTACGCGCGTAAACGCACGTATGCGTCCGAACCCTTTGTCGCAAAACCATGCAACCTCTATATCGTTTCGCCTGGAGTAGGAAACTCTCTGTGTGGGACTCTAGAGACTCGACTACTACGCTGGCAGTGGGTTTAACCACAGACCGCAAGCGGCACTAGCTGTACGTAACGGTCCCCAGGTAGTTGTCGATAAGAAGGCCGATGAGTAAACCCATCCGAACTCCTACTGAGTCTGATGTGACAATCTCCATACAGTCCGGTCCGTTCGTCCATGACTATCGTATATCGGGCCTAGGGGGGGCGGCAAGCGTCAGTCCCCTAATAGCGGTATAAGTCGTGTCGGAGCGAAGCCCATTACACCCTGAGAAACTGCTGGAACCTACCAGCAAATCTCGCTTGCCCTGGCCAGGGACTTTGCGTAATGGCTCTCTGACACAGCACGATATCTACTCCCAATACCGGGAGGGACGAATCCTGTCTAACCGCCACTGCCTCCAAGTGCTCGGGACTGCACCCAACTGCTACCTGTTTGCACGACTCAATAGAGCCGTGGTAGGGTAGCAATCTAAGAACAGTGGGACACACTCGAGGCGAAGTAGCAGTGTCAAGTCTGCGGACTACGCTGTACTCATGTCACCTGGGAACTGTTCACTGACGACTGGTATCAAACCAACCAACAGTTCCCTGTGAGTCCTGTCCGGTGTACCCGTAACCTAACGAGCACCTGTATACTATCTCCAGTACGACGTACTGATGGCTGTGGGACAGACCATCTCCCCAACTGGGATGAGAAGCGTACACACTAGTCTACTCCGGAGTATCGATGCTCTGTCTCGATAATCCAACGACCAGGGACCTGAATAAGGATGTGCTTGTAGACTACCCAGCCCCCACTAGTGTGACTGCCATCACAACGCCGGTAGCCAAGCAAGATCCTAAGAGCTCTATCAATACGTGCACTCACATATTAAGATAGAAAAACCAAGTAGCATACTACCATGTTTAGCAAGACTGTTATATACATGTGAATATCCCAAGCTTCCATTAAGTAATATACAAGCTAGTATGATACAGTAATGGCCTTCTAGGGCATAAACACTAACATACTCGTGTCTAGCATCGACACGCAAAACATCCTGTATAGGCCTCCGGCAATCCGGGTCAGCCCTCTCTCAAAGTATATACCGGGAATCCGTCAGTCCGGGTCATCCCTCTCTCAATATATCGGGCGCCCGTCAGTCCGGGTCAGCTCTCTATCAATCCATCGGGCATCCGTCAGTCCGGGTCAGCCCTCTATCAATCCATCGGGCATCCGTCAGTCCGGGTCAGCCCTCTATCAATCCATCGGGCATCCGTCAGTCCGGGTCAGCCCTCTATCAATAAGTGCCTCTAGCACCGAGAAAACACGGGGTGACGCCCCAAAATATCATATCAAGGGAACCGAGTTTTGAAATGATTACTTATTTGAAAAGACCGCGGTTCCCAAATCCAGAAATCGCATAAAATCCCAACAATAATACACGTAACTGTGATGTGATAGGTGCATCAAATATGTATATCAAGTCATGCCACTTAAAAGTGAGCTACAATGCAATGATCCACTGTGATATAGGTATCAAGTATAAAATTCCAAGTCATGTCAAGTATAGATGAGCTACAACAATATACGACAGTATGATCATGGCAGTTCTATCAGTTCTAAGCAATGTATATATATATCAGGGAATGCAATATGCGATGATAATCCATGGTATGGTATATGCAGTATATAACAATAAGGTCCCATCAGCCATGACGCATAACGCCATGCGGGCGATATCCCCGTAGATGTGAAATCTACTCACCGTGTCTCGCGCTAAGTGTATCCAACCACTTGCTTGCCCTTCTTTGCAGCGTCCGTCTCACTGGCCTGCGAACCTAGAATCACATAACATATATCACACATAAGCTCATTTCACAAAAACGCGACACTACGGTCCAACTAGACTCTCGTGTCGCAAACCAATCGCGCGTGTGCGCGATACGCTAAAACGTGTAATCACGCGCCACGAAACTACCCCGACACGCCGCGATACGTAGAAACCCAAACCTACTCACGTATCACGCGTGTCGCGAAGGTTTAGAAAACGGCAAAATAGGTATTTGGCCCCATATTTTCCTACAGTACTAAGATTACAAAAATATATATATCAAAGGACCCTACACACTAGAATACACCTACAGATCCCAAAAAACACCAAAATACTTCCTGTCTGGCCGCAATTTGCGGCCAGAATGATGATTTTGGCGGCCGGAGTGGGGAGTCAGGGGGTCGGGCTTCATCTGGGGTATCATCACACCACCACTATACTACAGTACTCACAAAATCACTCTGAACTCACCGGGTCAAGAGCAGTTCTAGAAAAGTTCAAATTTGTACAAATACGACATTTGCGTCAATTAGTGAAACTAGTGGTATTTTAGCGTAATTGGGGTTGAACTAGGTTACAATGGTCTCACTAACTCACTAGCAAGCTACTGAAACCCTAACACATCACCTTAACACAAAGTTCCTACTAAACATCCCAAATCACACTAAAACACACTAAAATCCATTAACCGATGCAAATCTATACTAACCAAGCTAACTAGGGACTAAGTTAGGAAATATACCTCATACTTAACCCTAGGAAGTTGCAGGAAGAAGAAGAAGTGGAGGGAAGAGGCTGCACTAGGAGCTGGAGCTGTTACTGCTCACTGCTGCTGCTGCCAATGCTTGCTGCTGTTGCTGCTGAGTGCTTGCTGCTGTTGCTGAGTGCTTGTTGCTGCTGCTTCAGTTGCTTCTGCTGCTGATTCAAGAGATAAGTGTGTGTGTGTGAGTGTGTGTGAGGTTTGAGAGAACAAGGAAAAGAAATGAGAGGAAATAATTAGCTTCCAATTGTCAACCCTCTCTCTCTCATCATTAATGGCAAGCATGGGCTAAGCCATGATGCCCTCTCTCTCTCCTTCTCACAAGTCAACACCCTCACCATTCAAACTAAAGCAACTTTTTAATTAGCTAATAAAAACCCAATTAAGAATCCATAAGACTTAATCCTATAATTAACCCACCATGGTTAATAATTATGGTATTTACTTGATTTAAAAACCCTAGTTTACATGCACATGTGTGTGCAAGCCTAGGAAAATTTTGGAAAAATACTTATTAAATTAGGAAAAATATTTAAAACACAGTTTGGTAAACTTTTTTTTTATTAAAAACCATTATTTAATTATAATTATTCACTAACCCTTATCCTAAGGTGTTACAATCTCTCCCCCTTAAAGAAATTCGTCCCCGAATTTCAAAAAATCTAACAAGGTTACCTTCAAAAAGATGGGGATACGTCTTCATCATCTCGCTTTCGGTCTCCCAAGTGACCTCCTCACGGTTCTGACCACGCCAAAGTACCTTAACTGATGGAATGTCCTTCGATCTCAACTTCTTCACTTGTCGATCCAAGATCATCACCGGCTGCTCTGCATAGGAAAGGTCGCGCTCAAGCTGGATCGCCGGATGCTGAATCGCATGCGAAGGATCATGAAGATATCTGCGGAGCATCGAGACATGGAATACGGGGTGCACGTCTGGAAAGCTGGGTGGAAGGGCTAACCGGTAAGCCACTGCACCGACATGCTCGAGGATCTCGAAGGGGCCCACATACCTGGGGCTAAGCTTCCCCTTCTTCCCAAACCTCATCACACCTTTCATTGGGGAGATCCTCAAGAAAACATGATCACCAACAGAAAACTCAAGTCTGCGTCGCCGACGGTCCGCATAAGATCTCTGCCTACTCTGGGCTGCTCTCATCCTATCGCGAATCAACTGGATCTTCGCGGTCGTCTCCTCAACGATCTGTGGCCCTAAGATACTGCTCTCACTGAGCTCCGTCCAACGAGTGGGCGACCTGCATCTCCTCCCATAAAGAGCCTCAAACGGTGCCATCTGAATAGTCTCCTGGTAGCTGTTATTGTAGGAGAACTCTACTAAGGGCAAATGATGATCCCAGCTACCTCCGAAATCTAATACACAAGCTCTGAGCATGTCCTTGAGAGTCTGAATGGTCCGCTCTGACTGTCCGTCGGTCTGCGGATGAAATGCCGTGCTGAAACTCAAGCGAGTGCCCAAAGCCTCCTGAAGCCTCTGCCATAGTCTACTGGTAAACTGGGTGCCTCTGTCGGACACAATGCACGTCGGGACTCCGTGTAGTCGCACTACCTCGTCAATGTAGATCTGGGCATACTGAGTAAATCCGAAAGTCGTCTTCACCGGTAGGAAGTGAGCCGCTTTCGTCAAACGGTCCACGATCACCCAGATGGAGTCATACCCCCGACTAGTCCTAGGTAGACCTACCACGAAATCCATCGAAATCTGTTCCCATTTCCACTCCGGAATGGGTAACGGCTGTAGCTCTCCCGCGGGCTTCTGGTGCTCAGCCTTGACTTGCTGACAAGTCAGGCATCTCAATACAAAATCTGCAATGTCCCTCTTCATTCCGTCCCACCAGTAAACATCTCTCATATCATGATACATCTTGGTGGAACCGGGATGGACGCTATACACCGATCGATGTGCCTCCTCAAGAATCTCGCGTCTCAGCCCTTCAGCATCTGGTACGCACAGTCTGACTCCAAACCGTAGGACCCCCTGATCATCGATCACGAACTCGGAAAATCTGCCCTGTCCCATCTGTTCCATGATCTCTGAACATCGGTCATCACTGAGCTGCGCCGCACGTATACGATCGATCAACTGTGGGCGTGCACGGACATGCGCTATCTGTCCTCCATTCGACGTGAACTCGAACTGTACACGACCGTCGCATAATATCTGCCAATCTGCGGATGACTGTCCCTGTGCTGCGCTCAAACAAGCTAGACTACCCTTAGGCCTCCTGCTCAAAGCATCCGCCACCACATTTGCCTTGCCCGGGTGATATAAGATCTCGCAGTCATAATCCTTCACTAACTCCATCCATCGACGCTGTCGAAGGTTCAGATCCCGCTGCTGGAATATGTATTTCAAACTCTTGTGATCCGTAAATATCTGGAACGACTCGCCGTATAGGTAGTGTCGCCAGATCTTAAGTGCGAAGACTACTGCTGCCATCTCCAAATCATGAGTGGGGTAGTTCTGCTCGTGCTTCTTCAATTGTCGCGAGGCATACGCGATCACCCTATCATGCTGTTGGAGATAGTGCCCTCAGAGTCAATTATTGGGTCACAGGCACGTGATTGCAATGATTGAGGGAGGACCTATCCCGGGAAGACAGTCTTACTCGAGATGATAGTACGCTATCTGGTTTACCTTTATCATCGTGTACTGCTTTAGGTGACATGACATGTCGCTATTGCACGTTGATAGAGCCCCTAGGATTCTTGCTTGACTGCCAGCAGTATGAGGGCGATCATATAAGTGAGAGCTGGAGTCTATAAGCGCATCCTTAAAAGGTCCCTAGTCGTAGGAGTTTCGAGACAGGGCATCGATTCTCCAGAGTAGACTAGTGTATATAGTCGAGACCCCGATGAGGGGCGGTGGCCGGTCTCACAAGCCACTGGTGTCAGTTGGTTCACCTAAGATGTATACAGGTGCTCATTGGGTTATGAGTACACCGGACAGGACTCGCCGGGAACATGCTAGCTGGTCTTATACCTAACGTCAGATAGCAGTTCCCAGGTGACATGTGTACAGGTTAGTTCATCGACCTGGGAATCGTCATTTGTCTCGTGTGAGTTCCCACTGTACTTTGATTACTACCCTACCACGGCTCAAAGGAGTCGTGCAAACAGGTTTTAGTTGGGTACAGTCCCGAGCCACATGGAGGCAGTGAGCGGATCTTCAGGGGTTCGTCTCTCCCGGTATTGGGGGTGAGGTCGCGCTGTGTCTAGGAGAGCCATTACACGAAGTCCTTGGCCAAGGCAGGAGATTTACTGGTAGGTATTCCAGTAGTATCTCAGGGTGTTCTGGGCTACACTCCGACACGACTTGTACCGCTTTTGGGGGTCTGACTTTTACCAACCCCCTAGGACCGACATGCGATGCTCATAGACGAACGGACCGGACTGTACGAATATTGTCACTGACAGGCTCAGTAGGGTGTCAGGATGAGTTCGCTCATCGACGTCCCTTTTAGTCAATAGCTGGTGGCCCGTCACGTATTGGCTTATACCTCTGACGTGCTTGTGGTTAAATCCACAGCCATAGTATTGACGAGTCTTTAGAGTCCACCACACTTCCAGTTACTCAAGTTTCGGGCGAAACGCTGTAGAGGCCGTATGGAGATATGGCAGGGTTCGATCAGATACGTGCGGTATTACACGGATCGTGATCGGACGGTTTTTACTAGCCGGCTTTGGTTTAAGCCGGATCCTAGTATTTGATAGTGTAGTTTTGTCTCTTTGCATTTGTATCCGGATGGAATACAGATGCGGGTGTGTATGCACAGTATCGGGGTTTTCCTGTAATTTATTACGGGACCAGTTTTCTGGGGTTGCCAGTTTGCATTCCGTTCCGGCCGGTTTCCCTTTGTTCTTTCCCGGCCGGACTTTTCCGATGGATGGGGTTATTTGCAATTGTGCAAATAACATTTGTGGAGGGGTTTATTGCATAAATGATTGATATGTTTAGCATCTTTGCTTTTTTCCTCCATGATGCATTTATTGTGATTAGATGGTGGTATGGGTTTTGTGATGGAAAATGGAAACTTGGGCCGGCCACTGTGCTGGATTGATGGAGTATAGTGGATTAATTTCTTTTTGTAAGGAATGGAATTAATGGGTGTGTGCTGGAATTGCTTTGGGGGGTGCTGTGAAGGAATTTATTTTCCTTTGGGGATTAATTAATACACACATGAATTTAGATGACCACTTGCTTCATTCTTTTATCATGATTTCCAGTGAGCTTGCTTCATCATTTTTTTTCCCAGAGAGCACAAAAGGGTTTTGGCCGAGCTCATTTTTCTGAGGATCCTTCCATGAAATTCTTGTGCACATATTCCTCCAAAAATTGGCAACCTCTTAAACCCCAAAGAGACAATAATTCTACACTATCCTACAGCAAATCTTGGGCGCGTCGGCTAGCCAACTTCGCGCCCGAGTTGCCTCGGTATAGAGGTAGGAGCCCGTAAAAGAATCCGGCTACGTGGTGCCCTTCCGGCGAGGAGGCGATCACCGGAGTTTCCGCAGGAGATCGGGACGACGAAGAGAAGACCGGAGGACTCGGATCACTCGGTATATCTCAACCCGTCTTGTTATTTTGCTAGATCTAGTTTAATGGCCCGATCCGGGGTTTAGTGCGCGATGGTGCCGGTTTGCTAAATCCGCAAAATTAAAGTTTATCACCGCTTCCGCATTTGGCCGTCGGGCTGACGGCCGGGGCGCCGCCGTGCACTTACAGTGGTATCAGAGCCTTGCCATTAACTTCGTCTAGCTTCGTTTAATGTGTTTTGCATTTTCAATCGACCAAAATTCCAAAATCTACGTTTTAGTTCACATCAGTTTTCTGTTAAGCTTTTTTGGTGTCCAAAAATTTTTCAGGTGACAGAAAAGTGATCTACCAAAAGATATAAGAATTCTGCAAAAATACGATAAACTGATTCCTCTGTCAGAGCGCGGAACCGCGGCTAAAACCCCCATTGGGCCGCGGTTCCGCCGCACTGTAGCGAGATCAATTTATCATATTTCTTCAGTTTCTTTCTGGGCTTATTTTGGGGGTTTTGGAATATTAAAATTGGGCCAATTATTTCTGTGAGTGTTACAGTATTGCTTGGGAGCCCACTTGTTAATTTTTGATCGATCGGATATTTTAAACACATTATTTCACAGTATTTACATTATATCTGCGACCGTGAATGTCACTCGATCGGTAAGTCCGGTCTAACTGCTATAGCCCGGTTAGACGGATTTGCGAACGTGACTTTCACGTTGATGTTCTATGTTTATGCTGTGATGTTGCGGATCGGTCGTGGGAGATAGCCTGGATGCAATGCTAGTACAGTGCTGTTGTATTATGTACATTTGATATTGCGGGGCGAGCGTCCGACATGTGGACTGCCGTCACTGCCTGTTTGTATTATTCTTTTGGGGCACGGCCTGGTTCCGGTCGATGTACCTGGTGTATGTATATTTTATTTTCTGTACTAGGATTACCCCGCGGAGGAGTGCACGGATAGCCGGGTTCTAGAGGGCAACAAGCCCGCATCTCATGGCATTGGGACGGAGGGGGCTTCACTCTAGAATTGGCGGGCTGTTCGCCGCACTCGTAGGGGGTACAGGTTGACCCAGGAGGGGTGCCCAAGTTACCGGATTCCGTGAAGTGCTGGGTGGTCCATTCACGGCGCTGAAGGGGGCTGCCTCGCTTCAGTTTTGGCGGGTGACTTGCCGCGCCCGTAGGGGTCTAGGATTTCATTGCACAGGCTATCCACACGACCAGGGGAACGTCGGGTTTCAGTAGTGGCTCTGTGAAACCCGGGGATCCCAGATATCTGTATTGTTCTGTGATGCTATACATTTCTGCGATGTTGCATTTCTTTTCACGCCTTGAGCGAAATATAATATATTGGTATATATATTAATAGATGTTGTATATGTTTTACATCCGCGCTAGTCCAGTCCCCGCTCTGCCGTTAGTTAGCTAACCTAACGGGTGATGACGGGACCCAGTGGCGAATGCGGATGGCATATACGTACGTCAGTATATTTTCGTTCTTTGTGGTGTGATCAATTGATGGGACTGCGTTGATTCGGATCAATGCAAGTTAAACAAACCTATTCTGATGTTGTTGGAACACTTTTCAAAAAGCTGTTATTGCAAGGACGTTCACTTATGTTTTGCATCGTGGTATTCATTTAGAATATCCTGCTCCTCAGTCGACGAGGCAAGGGCCGAGATCCCTTCACCGGGAGTGACCCCTTGGACAGAAGTTTGTGTCAGGGCATTAACTTCACTATAGCCGATTACTTTTGCTTTGCACCGTGGTATTCAATTGGAATATCCTGCACCCCATTCTACGGGGAAAGAGCCGAGATCCCTTCACCGGGAGTGACCTCTTTAGTAAAGGTTTTCGTCAATATATTTTCTAAAAAGCTATCCGTTCCTTCAACGATATCAAGTTCATTACGTTAAAGGTTTTCGCCAGAAACCATTCGTAGCCCGAAACCATTCGTAGCCCTCCGTCGTTTCATATGGGTAGTCAATAGTATTCAAGCTGTGTTTGTTGGCCAAAGTCAAGGCACAGTGTTTGGTAGCTGTTGGTTATTCATATGCAGCATAGATAGATGCGTTGGTTTGGAACAGTCGTATAGCCTTGTTGGCCAAAGTCAAGGGCTTGTGCGGGTGGATTCGAATCAACCTGGAGAATGACGGGTAGAACTTGACATGTGACTTATGATTTGTTGGCCAAAGTCAAGGTCATAAGAGCATGGGGCAGAAATCACATCGGGAGTTTCAAAAGAACTGAAACTTGCCAGATATGCGCATACCTTCTGGAGTGTGATACCGTGAGCGGATTCCGTCACGTTGTCATGCGATGATAGTTGGATCCCGATTCCCACTGATGAGTTGGTTTACTCCTCGGGTGACCCCGACTAATTCTTCTTTCAGGTTTGGAGGAGAATTTGAGGTACAGTGGGAGGTTTCCTGATTAGAAAAAGTGATAACCATTCTGATCTAGGTTAGAGTGCACGCTGAGTGTTTCTTTTCTCTCTCTCTTTGGCAGCGACCATTGACCCGACCCTATACTATGACTCAGTGACCAAGTTGACCGAACCTACTTAACACTAGCTTTTGGATTGTCAGAGTTGCAGACCTCATTGCCACTCCTACTTTTACCCTTTTCTCCAGTACACCCCGTATTACTACGAACGTCCACTTCCATTGGACAAAACCATCGTATGGTTAGATACGAACTCGAAGGAATTCGAGGATGGTTTCTGGTTCTGGAGAAAACGAATAGGACTATTCAGTTGTCTTTTCTTTTCACCTTCTCTCAGGCTGCGAGTACTCTTGGTTTAGGAGTAGTACACCTATTACGCAAATTGGATAGTCTTCTTCCAAACCATAGGCTGGTGCCGACCGGTAGGGAATGAAGAAAACCAGTTAGCCTAAACGGTGTACAGAAGGTATTAAGTTCAGACAAAGCAAGGGATTAGTAAGAGGGCAAAGTAAATTGCGACTGCTATTCACGACCAAACCAAGTATTTCTTCGCCAATCCTAAATCACCTTTGTATTTCTCCAGGACACTCCGTATCACTACGAAGATCCACAGTTTATTGGATACTCCATCGTATGGTTATATACGAACTCGAAAGGAACTTGTTCCAGTTCGGGGATGGATTCTGGTCCGGGAGAAATAGGAATAAAGTACATTCAGGTGTCTTTTATCTTCACCTTCTCTCGCGTTGCGAGTGCTCCTAGGATTAGGACAGTACACCCTTTATGCTTATTGGATAGTCTTCTTCCAAACCATAGGCTGGTGCCGAACGGTAGGGAAGGAAGAAAACCAATTGGCCTAAAGGGGTGTGCAGAAGGTAATGACTAAAGACATATAAAGGGATTTAGAGAGGTGGTAAAGAATTATACGGTTATAGTTGTGAATCTGGATAATGGAAGAGGCATTACTAAGAATACCGGGATACCCCACCGAAACATTTCAATCTTTCAGTTTCACTGTGTACTGTTAAAAGAAAACTGATTTCCTGATTAGACACTTGCTCCAGGGTATGTATTTACCAGGTTTGATTCTCACATCTGTATAGTTTTACAGATGGTGAGTGGGAGTAAGTTATTGGGAATTAGGTGATCATCCTCATTATATCGGGATTCGTTGTAATCGGTGATATTTGAGGAGATCATTTGGGCTGTTTGCCGGTCGGCAAATATTTGGTTTTGAATATCCGCTGTTGTGCACCAATTTCAAATTGATATATCTGTACGTCTATTTTCATAGAGTGAGATATACCTTTTGATATTATGTCGATGACATTTACCTATATCAGTGGATGGTTAGGTAAGGAGCATTAAACAGCGGTGTAATTCTTCTTAACCATAAGTACAGTTTTCAACCTACGACACACAGTGAAAGAGTTATTAGACTCAGTGGACTTATACAGACTATTGTATGTTGTCCAGTGTCCATTAGGACAGAGGGGTTGGTCCTCATACTATATTCTGTTTACTTTTAACTTCTCTAGTTCTTTGACATGTGTTTCGTTGAAACACAGGGTCTAAGTTTTGAGGAGTTATAGGTATTTGAATAGAGTAGAGAACCAGGTGTAGCAAGTATCGGGATTCTTCAAAGTGATCGAAGATGTAGATACTTGTGTATGGTATTCAGTTGATAGTAATGATAAAGAGAAATTGCTTCTCTTTCAGGTTACTCATAATTGGAAGCATTCCTAAGTTGAGTGACGCTGATCAGCCTCTCTCCATTTAGTTGACATGCACTGGAGACAGCTGCATGATTTGAATCTGGTTAAATTAAATCTGTGCCTCTGGTTCTATATTGGATATAGCACAGTTCATATCTTAACATTGTTAAGGTACGGGGAGTTGTCCGGCTTATGATTAAAACCAGACTCTGGATAACTCAAGGCACGTTTCTGTAATGGCTGTTTGTGGGTTGACCCAGGCTATGACGAGGGTTGATTTTCTACCATCTGGGAGATCAATAGAAATATTGTTCAAGACTCGCCACAGTTTTATTAAAAATGGATTTTTTCAAAAACAGCAGTGGGAGTATGGTAGAACTGGAAGTGATTCCAGAACCGCAAACGATTACTGAAGATTTGATAAGGAACCTGAAGATTCAATCTGATTTGACATTCCATTGGCCACTCCGCAGATAAGGTGGGTAACTTCAGGCACCCGAGAGGTACTCCGGTAGCCTCAAGGACGGTGACAGGGAAGTTCTTGTTTACCCACACTTGCCATTGTTGTTGTTCCAGGCTGCGAGACCCGGCAGGAGGATGAGTATAGCGTCGTTCTAAACTTGCTTTAGAAATGCACGTCTATATGACTCTGCCAGAGGGTTGTCGTAGTCAGTGGGAGCAGCGGAAGCATTGGTGGACATCAGGCTTATGTCTATTTATAGACTAAAGCAGATATAGCGAAGATAGATCATCTATTTCTGATGTGACAGTCATAGGTTTGACGTCATCAGAATAGGGGATGGATCTGTTGAGAAGGTAGTAGGAAGTGATATTCCTATACTACGATCGGTTATACTTTGGTCGTCACACAGTAGTTTCTCCACAAAGGACTTGGACATTATATCAGACATACTGGTTACTGGATCTATGGTTTTAGATCTAGATTTGGGTGGTTTCCCAATCAGGGTACCTTGACAGCATTCTAAGAGTATTTAGAATGGACGACTCCTGGCATGGTAGTGAACCGCAGGTGATGGAGTCACCCTCTCTAAAGGTGTCTTATAGACTAAAGTAGAGAGGGATGCGCATGATTGGCAGATCGCTTGCTTAGGCAATTGAGTCAATCATGAGATGTCAAGTACAACACCAGATGTTGTTCTTGCACTAGATGCAATAAGTTGACATTGATCCAATCCTGGAGAAACAGTCGGAAGCAGTTTTAGAACATAAGTGGATGTTCTAGGGATATGATAACGACAGCCTCATTAAGGAAACAGTTATCATTCCAGGCTTCCAAGGTGACCTGGACGACAAGGAGGTCGTCAGAGTTATAGTTTTCCTTCTGACGAGGGACAGTATTTTGGACAGGTGGTCCAAGGCAATACTGAGGGAGGCATGGCGCAGGATACTGATTAAGTTCAGTTGACGATACAGTCTAAGAAGTTTGGATTTGGAGTTCATTTATGAGCTCGGTCCCATCAGACATCCAGACAATCTAAGACAGGTATTGCTCATTTCGGGAGATGGTTTTCTCCGCGAACTTGAGATATAGAGAGACATAGAAAGAAACATCAAGGCGGATCCACTCACTGAGGCTATTCCTCGAACGCAATAGTTTCACAAACGAGTTTTGTGAGACTGACAAGTAGAGGAGTTGGGTGTTCGGTATCACACGGGCTGTGAGTATGCGACATCGCAATAATTAGCCTTGAGTGCAAGTGGGAGATTGTTGGAGATACTGCCCTCAGAGTCAATTATTGGGTCACAGGCACGTGATTGCAATGATTGAGGGAGGACCTATCCCGGGAAGACAGTCTTACTCGAGATGATAGTACGCTATCTGGTTTACCTTTATCATCGTGTACTGCTTTAGGTGACCTGACATGTCGCTATTGCACGTTGATAGAGCCCCTAGGATTCTTGCTTGACTGCCAGCAGTATGAGGGCGATCATATAAGTGAGAGCTGGAGTCTATAAGCGCATCCTTAAAAGGTCCCTAGTCGTAGGAGTTTCGAGACAGGGCATCGATTCTCCAGAGTAGACTAGTGTATATAGTCGAGACCCCGACGAGGGGCGGTGGCCGGTCTCACAAGCCACTGGTGTCAGTTGGTTCACCTAAGATGTATACAGGTGCTCATTGGGTTATGAGTACACCGGACAGGACTCGCCGGGAACATGCTAGTTGGTCTTATACCTAACGTCAGATAGCAGTTCCCAGGTGACATGTGTACAGGTTAGTTCATCGACCTGGGGATCGTCATTTGTCTCGTGTGAGTTCCCACTGTACTTTGATTACTACCCTACCACGGCTCAAAGGAGTCGTGCAAACAGGTTTTAGTTGGGTACAGTCCCGAGCCACATGGAGGCAGTGAGCGGATCTTCAGGGGTTCGTCTCTCCCGGTATTGGGGGTGAGGTCGCGCTGTGTCTAGGAGAGCCATTACACGAAGTCCTTGGCCAAGGCAGGAGATTTACTGGTAGGTATTCCAGTAGTATCTCAGGGTGTTCTGGGCTACACTCCGACACGACTTGTACCGCTTTTGGGGGTCAGACTTTTACCAACCCCCTAGGCCCGACATGCGATGCTCATAGACGAACGGACCGGACTGTACGGATATTGTCACTGACAGGCTCAGTAGGGTGTCAGGATGAGTTCGCTCATCGACGTCCCTTTTAGTCAATAGCTGGTGGCCCGTCACGTATTGGCTTATACCTCTGACATGCTTTTGGTTAAATCCACAGCCATAGTATTGACGAGTCTTTAGAGTCCACCACACTTCCAGTTACTCAAGTTTCGGGCGAAACGCTGTAGAGGCCGTATGGAGATATGGCAGGGTTCGATCAGATACGTGCGGTATTGCACGGATCGTGATCGGACGGTTTTTACTAGCCGGCTTTGGTTTAAGCCGGATCCTAGTATTTGATAGTGTAGTTTTGTCTCTTTGCATTTGTATCCGGATGGAATACAGATGCGGGTGTGTATGCACAGAATCGGGGTTTTCCTGTAATTTATTACGGGACCAGTTTTCTGGGGTTGCCAGTTTGCATTCCGTTCCGGCCGGTTTCCCTTTGTTCTTTCCCGGCCGGACTTTTCCGATGGAGGGGGTTATTTGCAATTGTGCAAATAACATTTGTGGAGGGGTTTATTGCATAAATGATTGATATGTTTAGCATCTTTGCTTTTTTCCTCCATGATGCATTTATTGTGATTAGATGGTGGTATGGGTTTTGTGATGGAAAATGGAAACTTGGGCCGGCCACTGTGCTGGATTGATGGAGTATAGTGGATTAATTTCTTTTTGTAAGGAATGGAATTAATGGGTGTGTGCTGGAATTGCTTTGGGGGGTGCTGTGAAGGAATTTATTTTCCTTTGGGGATTAATTAATACACACATGAATTTAGATGACCACTTGCTTCATTCTTTTATCATGATTTCCAGTGAGCTTGCTTCATCATTTTTTTTCCCAGAGAGCACAAAAGGGTTTTGGCCGAGCTCATTTTTCTGAGGATCCTTCCATGAAATTCTTGTGCACATATTCCTCCAAAAATTGGCAACCTCTTAAACCCCAAAGAGACAATAATTCTACACTATCCTACAGCAAATCTTGGGCGCGTCGGCTAGCCAACTTCGCGCCCGAGTTGCCTCGGTATAGAGGTGGGAGCCCGTAAAAGAATCCGGCTACGTGGTGCCCTTCCGGCGAGGAGGCGATCACCGGAGTTTCCGCAGGAGATCGGGACGACGACGAGAAGACCGGAGGACTCGGATCACTCGGTATATCTCAACCCATCTTGTTATTTTGCTAGATCTAGTTTAATGGCCCGATCCGGGGTTTAGTGCGCGGTGGTGCCGGTTTGCTAAGTCCGCAAAATTAAAGTTTATCACCGCTTCCGCATTTGGCCGTCCGGCTGACGGCCGGGGCGCCGCCGTGCACTTACACATGCTGCATCAGAACGCATCCCAATCCCACTCGAGAAGCATCACAAAAGACCACAAATCCGCCCGATCCGGAAGGTAAAGATAACACCGGTGCCGTCGTCAGCTGAGTCCGTAACTGCTGAAAACTGTGCTCGCACTCCTCCGTCCAATCGAAGGGAACTCCCTTCCGGGTCAACCCGGCCAACGGTGTAGCAATACGTGAGAAGTCCTGCACAAAACGCCTGTAGTAGCCGGCCAATCCCAAAAAGCTGCGAATCTCCGTCACCGATGTGGGTCTGGGCCAACGCTGAA
The DNA here is from genome assembly GCA_030015575.1 of Agapanthus africanus. Classification (NCBI taxonomy): domain Eukaryota; kingdom Viridiplantae; phylum Streptophyta; class Magnoliopsida; order Asparagales; family Amaryllidaceae; genus Agapanthus; species Agapanthus africanus. The sequence goes on along the minus strand of JASDDO010000022.1, from coordinate 478,107,730 downwards.
CGGCCTCGATCTTCCTCGGGTCTACACATATACCGTCTCGTGAAATCACGTGACCCAAGTAGTCCACGCTGTCCATCCAAAAAGCACACTTAGAGAATTTCGCATAAAGCTGGTGCTCCCTCAATGTCTGCAATGTAATCCGCAGGTGCTGCTCGTGCTCCTCACTACTCCGGGAATACACCAAGATATCGTCAATGAAGACTATAATGAACAGATCCAAATAAGGCCGGAAAATACGGTTCATCAAATCCATGAAGGCTGCTGGCGCATTGGTGAGTCCGAACGACATCACCAAAAACTCGTAATGGCCGTAGCGCGTACGAAAAGCTGTCCGGAGAATGTCCTCCTGTCGAACCCGCAGCTGATGATAGCCCGATCGCAAATCGATCCTCGAAAAGTACCCTGGCCCCTGAAGCTGGTCGAACAAATCGTCGATACACGGCAAAGGATACTTGTTCCGCACTGTCACCCTGTTCAGCTGGCGGTAGTCGATACAAAGACGCAAACTGCCATCCTTCTTCTTGACGAACAGGACTGGAGCACCCCAAGGAGAAACACTGGGTCGAATAAGTCCCTTGTCCAGCAAATCTTGCAACTGCTCCTTCAACTCTCGAAGTTCCGCCGGGGCCATCCGATAAGGCGGTATAGAAATAGGCCCCGAACCAGGAACCAAATCAATACAGAAAGAAATGTCGCGCTCGGGCGGCAACCCAGGAAGCTCGTCAGGGAACACATCAGGAAACTCGATAACAACCGGAACCTGATCCAATGGAACCTCTGTAGCGCGAGCATCACAAACATAAGCGAGAAATCCCTGACATCCCTTCCTCAAAAGCTGTCCAGCACGAAAAGAAGAAATCACACTGTGAGGGGCGGCACTACGGTCCCCCAACACAACAAAAACCGACTCACCGGGAAAACAGAATCTAACTGTCTTCTCACGGCAGTCCACAGAAGCATAGCACGTGGCTAACCAATCCATGCCCAAAAGAACGTCGAAGTCCAACATCTCCAGAATGATCAAGTCGACAGGCAACTCTCTCTCGCCAATACAGACGACACAGGATCGGAACACGTGCCTAGCAACAAACGACTCTCCCACAGGAGTAGTCACCACAAGCGGCTGATCAAGCAAGCCGGACTCTCTACCCAAACTCGGCACAAGGTGTGTGGATACGTACGAGTGTGTGGATCCGGGATCGAACAATACATGTGCATCAACCGAACATACAGGGAGGATACCTGAAACCACTGCATTGGACGCCTGCGCGTCCTGATGTGTCAAAGTAAAAACCCTCGCCTGTCCACCACCTGTGACTGGCTGCCCTCTGCCTCGGTCACCTCGCCCTCTCTAAGCAGCTCCTCCATGCCCACGACCTCGCTGTGTATGAGTCTGGCGCGGAGCAACGGTAGGTACGATAGGCAACACTCTCTGGGATGGTGAAGGTGGTAAGGTAACATGCGGTGCTATCGCCTCTCTTCGGGGTAACTCAGGACAATCCCGTACACGGTGGTAAGAACTCCCACAGCGAAAACATCCCGACGACGGCCGCTGACCATCCTGGGAATAAGAACTGAATAACCGGCCCCGCCCTGAATCTCTGCTGCCTGCAATACGTCTATCACGGCGCCGAAAAGGCTGTCTCTGTGCTGAAGTATCCGCACGAGCTCTCTTCGGCTCTGGAAGTGCCGAAGTCCCAACAAGGTGCTCCTCGACCACTAGGGCTGCGTCTACAGCTGCTGCATAGGTCTCGTAGTGCTGCGCGCTGATCGCGAGGAACACTGGTGAAAGCAAGCCTCGAACAAATCTCCGGACTCGCAACTCCTCGGTGGCCACTAAATGTGGGGCGTAGACTGCTAGCTCCGTAAACAGTACGTCATACTCTGCCACTGTCATCCCTGGCGTCTGGCGCAAGGACTCAAACCTGCGTGCTCGGGCATCTCTAACACTCCGGGGAAGGAAACGGGCTAGAAATATGGTCACGAACTCTGCCCAGGTCATAGGAGGAAGACCTGCTGCTCTGCCCTTCTCAACTGAGTCACACCACTTCTGCGCAAGACCTTCCAGGCGAAAGCTCGCAAACTCGACCCATCTCGCATCTGCACATCTGAGGGAACGGCATATCCTGGCCATCCTGTCTATGAAAGACTGTGGGTCCTCGGCTGTATCGGTGCCTGTGAAAACCGGAGGCTTCAGCCTCATGAACTCTGATAGCGATACTGTAATCACCTCCGTGGCTGCAGGGGCAACTGGCTGTGCGGTAGGTACCATAGCGGTCTCTGGAACTGGTGGAGCTACCTCTGGTCGCTGGGCTCGAAGCGTCTCAACTAGCGATCCTATCATCTGGCGCATCTCCTGCATGCTAGATCCCACCGTCTGGCACATCTCCTGCATACCAGCCCCTATCGTGGCGATCTGCTCTGTCACGGCAGGAACAGCCTGCTCGGGTACAACCGGCGTACTGCCCGGATCAGTCCTCGTCTCGGACGAGTCAACTCGAATCTCGGCCCTCGCGGCCGCTCTCTGTGCCCTCGTAGTCTTAGGCGGCATAATGGCTGAAAGAAAATTTGGATTCGATAAGAACACGGAAATCGAATCACAAGAATATAAGGAGGGATCAAATCAATAAGTCCTAAGGTCGCGTAGGCGGAGTACCGTGTCGTGAGTATGCCGCGGAACATACGCACGCTACGCTACCCTGCTGCAGCTACCAACTCCATCATACCAGGGTCATCCTACACTCCGAAGGTAAAACCTAAGCTCTGATACCAACTTTGTCACGACCCGAGAATTCGACTCGTGACCGGCACTTAACCACGCAACGTCTACAGGCGCAACGCGGCTAAGTAAGCCGAACCCAGAAATCAAAACCAATAAATATAGAGTAATTTAAAACATTTTGTAAAAACAATCGTACATGTCCGAAAAACTTCCATTTATTTAGTAGAAATCCCTTTTTAAGTTCAAAAGTTATGAGTTTTATAATTTTGGTAACATTTCCTTTTTAAAACATTAGCCCCGAAGGTCGGGTAAAAGCAAGGTATAGCAGAAATAACAAGTGACATGAAATAAGCTTCACAATATGATATACGACGCCGTAGCGAAGAATACACAGTAAAATAAGGACAATATCATAAAAGATGAGACTGCATAAAGTAAAGTCGGCTCACATGCGAGCTCGACACCAGAATATAAAACCATACATATCGTCCTCACAACTGTCTCTAAGTCAATACAGAAAGGTAGATGGAGGGTACTAGATACATCAATATACAACTGAAAGATAACAGATACCGTACAAAACCCACCTATCAGCAAAAGGCTATCTCTGCTCAAAAAGGGTATCTGTGCCAAAAGATGCGATAACAGCCAGCCGTGACTACTCCCAAGGGCAACCTGCAACACTGTGGCACAACGGGGGTGAGTTGCCAACTCGTGAATAGAGATAACATATAAAGGTAATCGCGAGCATGCACGTACAGCGCTACTCTAACAAATGCCAACAGATAATATCAATGCAATGTAGCAGTATGCATAATAATAATGCAAGTCCTCTATCAGGTGATATACTACAGGATGAGATGTGATAATGAATGCTGAGCATGGGGATATAGTATCTACATGAAGTATCGAGGTGGACTACATAAGTATGTATGCACCACAAATCCCAACATTTCGAACGCCGGTACTCCATCGGCCCTCATATCCTGTATATTCCTGAAAATCTCGAGTGCCCAACATCGGCACTCAAATATCATAAATACTCGTGTCTAGCATCGACACGCAAAACATCCTGTATAGGCCTCCGGCAATCCGGGTCAGCCCTCTCTCAAAGTATATACCGGGAATCTGTCAGTCCGGGTCATCCCTCTCTCAATATATCGGGCGCCCGTCAGTCCGGGTCAGCCCTCTATCAATCCATCGGGCATCCGTCAGTCCGGGTCAGCCCTCTATCAATCCATCGGGCATCCGTCAGTCCGGGTCAGCCCTCTATCAATCCATCGGGCATCCGTCAGTCCGGGTCAGCCCTCTATCAATACGTGCCTCTAGCACCGAGAAAACACGGGGTGACGCCCCAAAATATCATATCAAGGGAACCGGGTTTTGAAATGATTACTTATTTGAAAAGACCGCGGTTCCCAAATCCAGAAATCGCATAAAATCCCAACAATAATACACGTAACTTTGATGTGATAGGTGCATCAAATATGTATATCAAGTCATGCCACTTAAAAGTGAGCTACAATGCAATGATCCACTGTGATATAGGTATCAAGTATAAAATTCCAAGTCATGTCAAGTATAGATGAGCTACAACAATATACGACAGTATGATCATGGCAGTTCTATCAGTTCTAAGCAATGTATATATATATATATATCAGGGAATGCAATATGCGATGATAATCCATGGTATGGTATATGCAGTATATAACAATAAGGTCCCATCAGCCCTGACGCATAACGCCATGCGGGCGATATCCCCGTAGATGTGAAATCTACTCAACGTGTCTCGCGCTAAGTGTATCCAACCACTTGCTTGCCCTTCTTTGCAGCGTCCGTCTCACTGGCCTGCGAACCTAGAATCACATAACATATATCACACATAAGCTCATTTCACAAAAACGCGACACTACGGTCTAACTAGACTCTCGTGTCGCAAACTAATCGCGCGTGTGCGCGATACGCTAAAACGTGTAATCACGCGCCACGAAACTACCCCGACGCGCCGCGATACGCAGAAACCCAAACCTACTCACGTATCACGCGTGTCGCGAAGGTTTAGAAAACGGCAAAATAGGTATTTGGTCCCAGATTTTCCTACAGTACTAAGATTACAAAAATATATATATCAAAGGACCCTACACACTAGAATACACCTACAGAACCCAAAAAACACCAAAATACTTCCTGTCTGGCCGCAATTTGCGGCCAGAATGATGATTTTGGCGGCCGGAGTGGGGAGTCAGGGGGTCGGGCTTCATCTGGGGTATCATCACACCACCACTATACTACAGTACTCACAAAATCACTCTGAACTCACCGGGTCAAGAGCAGTTCCAGAAAAGTTCAAATTTGTACAAATACGACATTTGCGTCAATTAGTGAAACTGGTGGTATTTTAGCGTAATTGGGGTTGAACTAGGTTATAATGGTCTCACTAACTCACTAGCAAGCTACTGAAACCCTAACACATCACCTTAACACAAAGTTCCTACTAAACATCCCAAATCACACTAAAACACACTAAAATCCATTAACCGATGCAAATCTATACTAACCAAGCTAACTAGGGACTAAGTTAGGAAATATACCTCATACTTAACCCTAGGAAGTTGCAGGAAGAAGAAGAAGTGGAGGGAAGAGGCTGCACTAGGAGCTGGAGCTGCTACTGCTCACTACTGCTGCCGCCAATGCTTGCTGCTGTTGCTGCTGAGTGCTTGCTGTTGCTGCTTCAGTTGCTTCTGCTGCTGATTCAAGAGATAAGTGTGTGTGTGTGAGTGTGTGTGAGGTTTGAGAGAACAAGGAAAAGAAATGAGAGGAAATAATTAGCTTCCAATTGTCAACCCTCTCTCTCTCATCATTAATGGCAAGCATGGGCTAAGCCATGATGCCCTCTCTCTCTCCTTCTCACAAGTCAACACCCTCACCATTCAAACTAAAGCAACTTTTTAATTAGCTAATAAAAACCCAATTAAGAATCCATAAGACTTAATCCTATAATTAACCCACCATGGTTAATAATTATGGTATTTACTTGATTTAAAAACCCTAGTTTACATGCACATGTGTGTGCAAGCCTAGGAAAATTTTGGAAAAATACTTATTAAATTGGGAAAAATATTTAAAACACAGTTTGTTAAACTTTTTTATTAAAAACCATTATTTAATTATAATTATTCACTAACTCTTATCCTAAGGTGTTACAAAAGGTCGGGTCATAGTCATAGCCAGAGAGAGAGAGAGAGAAGAAACACTCAGTGTGCACTCTAACCTAGATCAGAATGGTTAATCATTTTATCTAATCTGGATGGCTCCCACTGTATCCTCAAATTCTTTCCCAAACCTAAAAGGAGAATTAGTGGGAATCACCCGAGGAGTAATCCTACTTATCAGTGGGAATCGGGATCCAACTATCATCGTATGATAACTTGATAGAAGCCACTCAAGTTACCATACTCCAGAAAGTATGTGCAAGCCTGGAATGTTTCCTGTATGTTTGAAACTCCCGATATGATTTTTACCCCTAGGACCCAGGTGACCTTGACGAATAATCAACAAATCAAAAGGTCCTAGTCAAGTTCAACGCGTCATTATCTTGATTGCATTAAACTCACCCGCACGACCCTTGACGAATAATCAACAAATTCGTACGACTGTCCTAACCAATCCATATATCCATGCGACAGAAAAGTATTACAGAGCTACCGCACACTACGCCTCGGCGAATAGCAACGACAAACGTAACACGAATACTAAGCAATACTAATCTGAAATGACGGAGGGCTACGGCTGGTTTTTGGCGAAAAACCTTTAACGTAATGAACTTAATATCGTTGAAGGAATCCAAGTGGTTTTATAAATATATAGTGGCGAAAACTTTTGCTAAAGAGGTCACTCCTGTGAAGGGATCTCGGCTCTTTCCCCGTCGAATGGGGTGCAGGATATCCGAAACTGAATACCACGATGCAAAGCAAAAATAATCGACTATAGTAAAGTTATTCCGTTGACGCAAGCTTTTACTCAAGGGGTCACTCCCGATGAAGGGATCTCGGCCCTTGCCTCGTCGAATGAGGTGTAGAATATTCTAAACTGAATAGCACGATGCAAAGCAAAAGAGAACGGCTGTAATGTCGGTTTTTAAAACTTGGTTCCAACAACATCATATATATAGGTTTGTTTTATCCTTGCATTGATAAGAATCAATGCAGTCCCATCAATTAATCACACCAGAAAAGAATGAAAATGAAATGTACGTATATGCCATCCGCATTCGCCACTGGGTCCCATCATCACCCGTTAGGTTACTTAACTAACGACAGAGCGGGGACTGGGCTAGCGCGGGTGCAAAACATATACACCATCTACTAGTATATATAAATATATATATAACATTCATCCCAGGCATGATATAAAGCAACATCACAGAAACATCACAGAAGCAATACAGAATGGTGGATAATCTGGAGCCCCGGGTTTCACTTGAGCCGCAAGTGAGACCCGACGTTCCCTGTCGTGTGGATAGCATGTGCAATGAAACCTAGACCCCTACGAGCACGGCAAGTTACCCGCCAAAACCAGAAGTGAGGCAACCCCCTTCAACAACGTGAATGGGCCACCCGACACTTCACGGAATCCGGTAACTTGAGCACCCCACCTGGGTCAACCAATACCCCCTACGAGTGCGGCGAATAGCCCGCCAATTCTAGAGTAAGGTCCCCTCCGTCTGAATGCCTTGAGATGCGGACCAGTTGCCCTCTAGAACCCGTCTATTCGTGCACTCCACATCGGGGTAATCCTAGTACAAAAAATAAAATAATATACAAGGGTGACATCGACCTCAGCCCGGTCGTGCCCCAAAAGACTAATATACAAACTGGCAGAGACGACAGTCCACATGTCGGACGCTCTCCCCGCAATATCAAATGTACAAATGAAATTAAACCGCACTAATATTGCACCATAGCTATCCACCACGACGATCCAACCAACATCACAACACAATACAGAACATCAACAAGAATGTCACGTTCGCAAACCCGACTAAAAGACATATAGCAAATAGACGCGTATACCGATCAAATGACATTCACGGTCGCAAATAGAAATGTATGTACTGTTAAACGCACACATAAAATATTGATCGACTAAGTTCCAAATTGGCCCCAATAGCAAAACAACACTTCACTAAAACCTGGGCCAAAACAGAATATCAAAAAAATCACAATTTCACATCAGGGGGCTACAGGAAATTTTTTGAATCCCGCCGCCACTAAATGGCCGTGGAACCGCCGCCAATAGGGGGTAAGTGCGGCGGTTCCGCGGCGCGTTTAGGGATTCAGGAGACCAAATTTTTTCTGTACCGTACAAAAAGCCTGCATGGATTTTTAAGTTACTGCAAATAATTTTCTTACCACTTTTGAAAATCGGCAGAGAACAAATAATTGAAAACGTGATTTTGGAAATTTCCATCCATCGATCTTTTAAACACGTTTAAACAAGATGGTAAGGGGTTTAAAGGGTGGCTCTGATACCATGTAGGGTTCCGGCAGCGCCCCGGCCATCGAAACGCGGCCAAAATGCGGAACAAAAATTTCTAAACAGGCGCTACCGCAACCGATTTACGGATCGACCTTAAACCCTATTTTAGCGAGCTAACTAAGAGTTAGAAAGGTTATACTGAGATGATCCGAGTCCTTCGGTCTTCATTACAAGCTCCTAGCGGCTCTATGATGATGTTTGGTTGCCGGTCTTCCTCCATCTCCGATGATCCACCTAAGGGAAACGGCGCAAGCTCCAGCCTCGACAAACGAGGCAACCGACGCTCCAAAGTCTCTAGCGATGGAGAGTGGGGGTGTATGAAAGTGTCACTACATTTTTCTCTCTATCCTTAGTGCTTATGGAGCATCCATATAAGATGAAGAAGGAGGTGATGGAGGCTTGGCATGAACAAAGAATGGCTATGTATTTTTTGAGCATGAGAGAGTGAGAGAGTGAGATAGCATGTGTGTAATGTAATCATAATGAAAATGAATCCCTCATCAATCAATGGCCGGCCCCTCTCTCTCTCTCTCTTCAAAAATCTCCACCATTTTCCAAATAAAGAAATACAACCATACTTTGCTACATGCATAAAACCCATGCCTCAATACTATGCACATGCCACCTCACACCTCCACCTCATTTGTGAGTCAAATGAATTTCCAAAAAATGGAAAATCATACAAATGAGGTAGCCACCTTCTAGAAGCTATTCCGTACAAAATACGGAATACTTCCCGGTACATGTACTGAAATACATATACGCGTATTCGTACCAAAATACGAATAGCCGAGAGAGAAAACGTATAGTGAACAATAATACTAGAATACGTATATACAAGTACATATATAAATTATTAAATCAAAACCCGATTTAATAATCCGGCTTAATCCTAAGCCGCTAGTATTATCAACCGTCCGATTAAAGTCTGTGCAGCATGTGCACATATTTAATCGGACACCTGTATGTATCAACATACCTCATGTACACCATATCGACTGAACCATGAAAACCCTCTATGTGGGACTCTAAAGACTCGTCAATACGCTGGCAGTGGGTTTAACCACAAGCACGTCAGCGGCACTAGCTGTACGTAACGGTTGCTCAGGTATTGAACGAAAGGGAGGCCGACGAGCAAACTCATCCTGAACCCCTACCGAGCCTGACAGTGAAAATATCCGTACAGTCTAGTCTATTCGTTTAAGAGTATCGCATATCGAGTCTAGGGGGTGGATAAAGTCAGACCCCTAACAACACGATATTTAGTGTCGGCATGTAACCCATCACCTCCTGAGAAATTATCGATCCTGGATTGGTAATCCTCCTCTACCATGGCCATGGATTTATGGTGATGGCCACCCTTACACAACGCGATATCAACCCCCAATACCAGGAAAGACGAATCCCCGACGATCCGATCACTGCCTCCATGTGGCTCGGGATTGTGCCCAACTAAAACCTGTTTGCACGACTCATTTGAGCCGTGGAATGGTAGTAATCAAAGCACAGTGGGAACTCACACGAGACAAATGACAATCTCAGATCGACAGACTAACCTGTACACATGTCACCTGGGAACTGCTATCTTACAGTAGGTAAAATACCAACTAGCAGGTTCCCGGCGAGTCCGTCCAGTGTACTCATAACCCAATGAGCACCTACATACTATCTTAGGTGAACAAACTAACACCAATGGCTTGTGAGACCTGGCCACCGTCCCTCGTCGAGGTCTCGATCAGTATACACTAGTCTACACTGGAGTATTGATGCCCGGTCTCGATACTCCTACGACTATGGACATTTAAGGATGTGCTTATAGACCCCAGCTCCCACATATATGATCGCCATCACAATGCTGGTAGTCAAGCAAGAATCCTATGAGCTCTATCAACACGTACATGATGATAAAGACAAAACAGATAGCATATTATCATCATAAGAAAGACTGTTTTATCGGTATAGGTCCTCACTCAATCATCATAATCACAAGTCCGCGACTATGATAATTGCCTTGAGGGCACTATAGACAACAACTAACTCATGTAGAGAATAAACCATAGGTTAACAATAATGTTTGGGTTAATAAATATCTTCATGTAAAACAAAATGAGTGGACTTGGTCAATGGTTCCACAAGCTTCTACAAGCTTCAACCATGTGACAATTACCAATTAATTTGTTTTACTTTAAATAAACAAAACCGTCACATTATTATATGCATGGTGTGAGTCTCATACACCCATGTATCTTGTGGCATCTATCATGACACAAAATAATGTACATTAATATATATCACATATATACTAAGTATACACAAGTGAGAAAAATAATACTTAGTGAGCAAATATTAGTTAATGTAAGTTAATATATCAAATATATAATTATACATTAAATTATCAAATCAACACCTGATTTAATAATCCGGCTATATCACATACAACGGACTAATATCATATGAATCAACTTATCGAATCAACACTTGATCCGATAACCCGGCTATATCACATATAACCGACCGATATCACATATCGCGAGAATAGAATGCGGTATCACATACGCGCATTAATCTCGGTCCCGCACATATGTTCTCCTACTTTGTTTCGCATGAACCAGGAAACTTCTGCGTACGACTCTAAAGACTCGTCAATACACCGGTAGTAGGTGATGATCATATCAAACACGCACAAGCCGCAAGCGGTCTGCTAAACGTAACGGCCACCCGGGTATTGAGCGATCAGAAGATCAGCAAGCAAGCCTGCTCATTCTCCTATGAATCCAATCAGTAACACTACCGTACAGTCCGATCTCTTTGTCAGATATGTCGCATATCGCAGCTTGGGGGTGGTATAACGTCACACCCCAATAGTCTGATAAGTCATGCCGATGCAAGGTCCATAACGGTTCGAGAAACTACTGATAACAATTACCAGTAAATCTCAGGAACCCTGGCCAGGGATTTCTTGTTGTAGCCAATCGAGCATAGCGCAACATCAACTCCCAATACCGGGAGAGGCGAATCCCTTCCTATCGCTCATTGCTTCCATGTGACTCGGGACGGTACGCAAAAACCACCGTTTTGCATGACTCGGTAGAGCCGTGGTAGGGTGGAAATCAAAGAACAATGGGAGACACATAAGTCTCTATGATGATCTCGGGTCGACAGACTAACCTGTACCAGTGTCACCAGAGAACTGCTACCTGACGATAGGTATAATACCATCTAGGAGTTCCCGGCGAGTCCGTTCAGTGTACCCAGTCTCCACTGAGCACCCGTATACCTTCTCTGATGTCAAACACCAATGGATGTGGGATCATCCATCGCCCATCTTATGGGTCAAGAAGCGCATACGCCAGTCTACTCTAGAATATCGATGCCATATCTTGATACACCCTCGACTAGGAACAATTATAGGGTGTACTTGTGGACTACCCTTGGCCCTACTATTATGATCTCCATCATAGTCCTGGTAGTCAAGTACACATCCTAAGGGCTTTGTCAACATGTAAGAGCAAGACAGCATCTCTTATACAGGTCAACATGTTAAGACAAAGAGCAACCAGATAGCATACTATCATGTCGAGCAAGAAAGTCCTCTCTATAAATATCCAAGCATCCACTATAATATACATCACATGTACAATAATGGCCTCTAGGGCATACATATAACTAACAATCTCCCACTTGTACTAAGGTCATCTGTTGTAGTATCCAATACCCAACAATATAGCTATAGTTGTAGTGTCCCATACTCAACCATCCCAAAATCTCTCAAATAGTATTTGGGAAGCAGGCCTTGGTGAGTGGATCCACCCTGTTAACCTCAAAATCTACTCTCCTAACCTCGATCACCCGGAGATCAACCATCTCCATGATCTGGTGATACTACTTTAGAATATGTCTGGATCGCTGATGGGACTGGCGTTCTTAGGCTAAAGCCACAACTCCATTATAGTCACAATAACAGTTATTGGACGCTCAATGGTAGGAACCTTGTTCATATCATGAACAAGAAATACCCAGACAGCCACTTTGGCAGCATTATTGGTAGCAATGTATTCAGCCTTTATCGTCTAGTATGCCGTGACCGACTTTCACTCGACCTTATCACTTGATTAGTCGAAAATATTGTATATTTTAGCCGGCAATTTCCTCATCATTTGCATCCGTATAGAAGTGTCCGGCATTCATATTTTACATATTAGCAAAACTGTCGCAAAATATCAGATTACATGTATTAGACTCTAAAGCCAACACTATAAAGGAAATTGACCGCATTTCATGGCATCGCATCATCCCTACATTTGCGCAACACTTGTTTTGAGATCTGTGTAGGAAAATCCAGAAGAAAGGCCAAAAATGTACATGGTACCGATCAAACGTTACGCCAACTCAAAGATTTCAGTTCTGGTATCAATACAAAGGGACAAACAAAAATCAACATATCAAAGAAAGGCCCAAATATCATCAAAAGACCGCACCAGAAAGATGCAAGCTCAAGGAGCCAACATGGCCGCGGAACCACGGCCGAAGCCTTCTTGAGCCGCGGTTCCGCGGCCATCTTGCCATGTCACCCTCTCAATTTTAGTGGACAATGCTTCTCATAGTGGCTGCAGTTCAGAAATGTACCTCAAGTTCCAGAAGACACCAGAGACTTCTGCCAGATCAGCAAGCTTTGGGATCAACACTAAATTAGCCTATCATTCTAGAAACTTCTTCCTAAACCCTAGCTTAAACCCTAAGCTAAGCCTAACAAACTCTTTCTAGAAGTCATTCAACAAACTTTTGGAGGGAACTCAAAGGCTTAGGGTTTGGGTGTTCTTTAACTAAGACTCTAGGCTCACTTGTAAAAATATCTAATTCATGAGCTTGGAAAAATCAATCCATTAGTTCATTTGAGAGCCATTCTATCTCTTTCTTCATCTTCTTCTTCCACAAGTCTAGTGAGAGGACTTGTGTGAAACCCTAACCCTAATTCCATTCAAAAGCCAAGAATCCCGAGTACCCATTCAAGCAAGAAGCCTTGCAACCTTTTAGGAGCCGGGACGGTCTTCAACGGAGCAAGTGGTCCAAGCCGATTCGCGACTCACGAAGCCGAGCGAAGCCAAGTCGACAATTTAGTTCTTCCTCTTGTAGTTCTTGAGCGACTGTAATCAAATTGTTGATATAAATAAAAGGTGAAATTCTTTTATCTTGTTTTCTTTAAATTCTTGCATCATAAGTCAATCTAAATTTCTAGTTATAATTCTTGTTGTGATGTTTGAGTAATACTCCGCTCGTCGAGGAGTCGAGACGATCAATAGAATGATGATGTAATATATCTTAAATCGATTCTTGATTCCTACGAGTTTTGTAAACCCTAGCAAATTCAAGAACCGACGACCAATTTCGTTGTGATGCTTTCTTGATTGATATCGCTCGAAATTGGGGAGTTACGATCGTTTCTTGAAATTTCTAGAGGCTAGAATATGAATGATATCGACGAAAGAACAAGGGTTAAACGATGAAACCCTAGTTTCAATCAAGAAAGCCCTAACTCTCGTCGATTATTATCGATCTAATATCAATCCATCGAAGGACAAGAACACAAAATCTTAAGGTTACATCACGTCTATAGATCGGATCGATTCCTACGAGCCTCATTTAGATTCTTGACAATTTGGTTAGAAATATTATCGAAACCTAATTCTTGATTGTTTATCAGTTTCTTGATTCTTGATTAAACTCGTGACACCTGAATCAATTGATAAATTCTTGAATCATGTTTTCTTTTCTTTCCAATTAACTTTTAAATTCAAACAAATCAAATATAAAAACGAATCGCACAATCCATGTGGACGATCCGCACTCGCTTACGATCTACAATCGACACCGTAATTGATTGCGGTCAAATATAATTTTTTGATTGTGAACTTTATTCAATTTTCTAATTTCCGACACAAAGAGACTCTTATCGATTTGATTTACTTACTCAGTCTCGCATTTTATGATCAATCAAATAGCACCGAAATCGGGGACTATTTGAATCTATACTTTTACATTTACACATCAAGAAAATAAAATTCAACCAAAATGGCGCCGTTGCCGGGGATCGCGCGCTAATTCGTTTTATATCAAAGTTTGAATTGAAAGATTTATTTCATTGTGATTTTTGAGATCAAAATTCGTGCAAATCCTAAACAATTTGTTGTGATTCATTGCAAGGAGATCTGGAGCTTGCTGGAAATTTGGAAATTTTTTTGGAAAATACCAGAGAGCAGAGGGAGTCTACAGAAGCTCCCTGGTGAAGTTTTGTGCATTGATCCCATCATTGAACCACGGAAGCGCGGCATAAGGGAGGATCTGCGGCGAAACCGCGGCATTCTTGGGGGATCTCTGAAAATTTTTTGCTTCAGGTGATTTCTTACTTTCTCCTCTCTCCTTTTTTTAGTTCCAACTGACAATTTTCTGTAGGATTCTTTGCAAAGAATAGCAGCTCGCAAATTGCAAAATTAAATTTGTGCGTGATTTTGTTTCTTGGTTGTTTGCATTATAAATACGGATATTAAGGGGCACGGCCAAATCCAAATTAGGTAGGGATTTCATTACCCTTCCTAGGCCCCGAAAACCACAAAACTTGCATCCGCATTGACCCACATTAACTAAAAGAAATCTATAGATGACTCTAAGGACTGTCGCGCTCAATTAGGACAGAAAAAGGCCATGGGTAATTCATTGCTTATCCGCGTTTTCTTGTGGCGCCTAGGAAAGTGTGTCGAAGGCTAGTGGTTATTAATTAGGCCCACTACTTACGTAGTGGAGTACCTTCCCACTTACCTGGCACTTACCTGGCCACAGGGGAACAAAGAGGCAGTGGAGGATTCTATCCCGCGACTTGTGTTTTGGCAGTTAGGAGCGGTCTAGAGCCGGACCTAGGTGACCACTAGATTTTAAGGTTTGTGTGCTGCATTTGTTGTGTCGCATCATTTTTTCAAAAATCCGTCCCTTTTTCAAAAGCAAACACCGCATTCATTTACCCCTAATTATAAGCCAACGCTGCCACTTTTACTAACCCTTTTTAGTAAAAGATAGGCTAGACACGGGATTCTAGTGCCCGTTTAGTCCGCGTACCCTTTATCGACTCCGAAGTCGATATTTCTCCATTTACCTTTTCTTTACCTACTACCACACCCACACCGATGGATCCAAATCCATCAAACTTCTTTAACCCTAATCTGCCACCGTCCGTTGGTGCGCAGAATCCACCCCGCATCTCTCTCCAGGAGAGGTGCTATCCACTGAGAGGTCCTCTTTCGACCTGCTTATCCACACCACCAGCCAATGGGGATAACTTTGAGATTAAACCCCCGTATATCAATCTTTTACCCAAATTCCACGGACTCGAGACTGAGGACGCTTACGTTTTCATTACCAAATTTGAAAACGTATGCGCAATGATGGGCACGTCACAACTTTCAGTGGATGCGATACGTCTACGACTTCTTCCATTTACATTGTACGATATAGCCGAGAAGTGGCTATATAACACTACCGCACACTCTATTACGAATTGGGAAGAATTCGTCGCTGCATTCCTTAAGAAATTTTACCCAATCCAAAAGACAGCTCGAATCCGTAGCGAACTGAATCAATTTGCCCAGCTCCCTACCGAACCATTTTCAAAATGCTTTGAACGTTTCAAGGATCTTTTGGTTCAGTGTCCTCATCACGGCATCCCGAGATGGGAGCTTTGCCGAATCATTTATGAGGGCAATAACTCAAACACTAAACAGAGCCTTGAAAACATGTGTCAAGGTACTTTTATGACCAAGGATGATGGGGAAGCTTAGAAGTACTTAGAAGAGTTCGCTGAAAAATCACTACAGTGGGAGAGTGGAACCCAACCATTGAATAGGGGTGGCGTACACCAAATAGATGTGTCCATAGGTGTTTGAGCTGAGATGGCAGAATGCAAAAGAAGCTTGACGCTATGGAACACAAATTTTCTACAGCCTCCCTAAACCCAATGTCGCTCCCCAAAACTGTTTGTGGGTGATGTTCTGATCCGTCTCATTTAACGGAAGAATGTCCATTAAACTCTGCGTTTCAAGGTCACGAGCATTCTAATGTCGCATTTCAACGACCTCGAAACGATCCATATTCTTCCACGTACAATCAGGGTTGGAGGAATCACCCGAATTTCGCTTGGAACCAAAGCCAATCTCAAAACACGGTTCCAAACACGAATCAATTTCAAAGGGCTCTTCCTCCACCACAACAGCAACCCCTTCAACTCACTCAGCACCCCTACCAGTCACAAAATTTCCAAAACCAGGGCAATACTCCTGCACAGTCTAATCCTATGCAGTTGTCCTGTTCTGACGAATTCTCTCAATTCACTCAAACCATGAAATCACTTTTATCAAATTTCATAGAGGTTTCGACTGAGGTTAGATCTTCCGTCAGTGAGATAAAGAAAAACTCAGCGTCCCAAGCTGAGAGTATCAGATCGATGGAAGCTGAAATCGCACGCCTAAAAGCCGAAATGAGTGCGAGAGAAAAAGGGAAACTTCCCTCTCAACCCCTACAGAATCCTGGGCATTACAATGTAAATGCCATCACAACGTTGAGATCGGGAAAAGTGCTGAACAATCATGTCGGGGAAGGTATTGATGATACTGAAAATCATATCAACACCCCGGCTGAGTCTTTTTCACACACAAACACTTCTCCTTCTGATCCTTCTTCTTCTACCACACCATCTTCTCACGAGCCTATTCTCCATTTCCCATTAGGCTCAACACCTTCTCCCTACCCTTATAGTTCTCCACAGACGGTCCCCACACCTCTTTTGGGACCTCGTCTACCCCCTTTTCCTTCTCCTATGATGGACCCTGCGCTTATTGCGAAAGCTCCTTACCCGAACCAGTTAAGGGGTAATAGAACGAGTCCTCATATGGAGAAAATTTTAGAAATGTTCAAACAGGTTAACATCAATATCTCTCTCCTAGATGCGATTCAACAAGTCCCCGCTTATGCGAAAATCCTTAAGGACTTGTGCACTAGGAAGAGGAAGACTCAAGTGCCGAAGAAGGTCTTTATGTCTAATAATATCAGCACTGCTTTTTTTCCCCAGCTACCAAAGAAACGAAAGGACCCAGGATGTCCTACAATATCGATTTCTATTGGGGGTAAAAACATAAATCGTGCTCTTTTAGACCTTGGCGCAAGTGTTAACCTACTCCCTTATTCTGTCTATGAGCAACTAGGGATTGGAGAGCTGAAACCTGCTCACTGCACTCTCCAGATGGCAGACCGATCTATTACCAAACCAAGGGGTGAATTAGAGGATGTGTTGATAAAGGTCGGGGAATTTTTTTTCCCTGTAGACTTCATTGTACTCGACACACATCCTGTAGCAAACTCCCGAGGCCAAATTCCGGTGATTCTAGGTTTTCCTTTCCTGGCCACTTCCAACGCTGTTATAAACTGTAGAAACGGTTCAATGACCTTATCATTTGGAAATATGACCATTGAACTAAATATCTACAAAGTTGGAAGTCAGCCATCAGAACCCTCTGCTCATATTTTAGATGTGTGCTCTGTCCATGAGATCGCTCCCGATAGTTGTGGAGCTGAGGAACTTTGCTTTACTGATCTCGATGACATTACCACATCTCTGTTTGACTTTACACAAGATCTTAGTGAGGACACTTTACCTACACTTGAGTCCTGCACTTCTGACTTTTCTCCACCCGAGTCTGTATCTTTCACAGGCTCTGAGCTTCTTTGTAAATCCAAAAATCACTCAATGATCCTTCCTTGTATCATTTCTCCGCCCGAATTAGATCTCAAAATTTTACCCTCTCATCTGAAATATGCTTATTTAGGTGAGAAGGAGTCTTTACCGGTTATAATTTCCGCTTCTCTAGCATTAGAGCAAGAGAATGCACTTTTATCGGTATTAAGATCTAACAAAGAGGCGTTTGGTTGGAGTATGGCGGACATCAAAGGGATTAGTCCCTTGATAGTTGAACATCATATACATGTGATGGATGATGCCAGACCAACCCGAGAACCACAGAGACGGTTGAATCCCGTCATGAAGGAAGCTGTAATGAAACAGATCGTCAAATGCTTAGATAATGGTATTATATACCCCATCTCCGATAGCCAGTGGGTGAGTCCTATACATGTCGTTCCTAAGAAATCCGGCATCACAGTTATAACCAATGAGGCGAATGAGTTGATTCAGACACGCACTCAAACTGGGTGGCGTGTATGTATCGATTATAGAAAACTCAACGCTGCCACGAGGAAAGACCACTTTCCTCTACCATTCATTGATCAGATGCTGGAACGCTTAGCGGGACGAGAGTATTATTCTTTTATGGACGGATACTCAGGCTATAATCAGGTCCCCATCGCCAAAACGGATCAAGATAAAACCACTTTTACTTGTCCTTTTGGTACCTTTGCTTACAGTCGCATGCCCTTTGGGCTATGCAATGCTCCCGCTACCTTTCAGCGGTGTATGATGTGGATATTCTCTGATATGGTAGAGAATTTTCTGGAGATCTTTATGGACGACTTCTCGATTTTTGGAGACTCTTTTTCCGATTGCCTAGCGAATCTTGATGTTGTTCTTACTCGTTGCAAAGAGAAGAACTTGACTTTAAACTGGGAAAAATGCCATTTTATGGTCCAAGAAGGAATTGTCCATGGACATGTTATTTCACAGAAAGTCATTGAGGTTGACAGAGCTAAGATACATGTCATTCAAAACCTCCCTCATCCCAAAAGCGTCAAAGATATTCGCTCTTTCCTTGGCCATGCGGGCTTTTATACGAGATTCATTAAGGACTTTAGCAAAATTGCTAGACCTTTAACTCTTCTCCTGACCAAGGATACGACCTTCCATTTTGACTCGGATTGCGAGACAGCTTTCGACTCACTTAAACTCTCATTCACTTCAGCTCCCGTTTTATCATCACCAAACTGGGAGTACCCTTTTGAGCTGATGTGTGACGCATCTGACTTTGCAGTAGGTGCAGTCTTAGGACAGTACATCGAAAAGATGCCGCACATGATTTACTATGCTAGTAAGACCCTGAATGATGTGCAAATCAATTATACAACCACCGAAAAGGAACTCTTAGCGGTTGTATTTGCATTAGAAAAATTCAGGCCATACTTAATTGGCTCACCTATAGTTGTGTATACTGACCATTCCGCTTTAAAACATCTTCTGGCGAAGAAAGATGCAAAAGGTCGACTAATACGTTGGATCCTTCTGTTAAAAGAATTCGATCTTGTTATCAAAGATAAGAAAGGATGTGAAAACATAGTAGCTGACCATCTTTCACGCATCATTTCTTCCCCTGTGACCCTGCCGATCAATGACTCGTTTCCTGACGAGCAACTCTTGAGCGTATCCAATGAACCATGGTTCAGGGATATTGTGAACTATCATGACACGGGACTGATACCCAGCGATTGGTCGAAACAGGACAAATATCATTTTCTATCCCAAGTAAAACACTTTTACTGGGATGAGCCCTATTTGTTTAAATATTGTCCTGATCAGATCATTCGCCGGTGTGTCCCGAATGAAGAGTTCAAGAGTGTTCTTTCTTTTTGTCATGATCAGGCCTGTGGGGGTCACTTTGGTCCTAGAAAGACGGCGGAAAAGGTTTTGCAATGTGGATTTTATTGGCCGACCTTATTCAAGGACGCATTTGTGTATTGCAAAACCTGTACACAATGTCAGTATACGGGTAGAATATCCCAGAGGAATGAAATGCCTCAGCAACCCATCTTGGTTGTTGAAATATTCGATGTTTGGGGCATAGATTTTATGGGTCCTTTTCCCAACTCCTTTGGGAATTTGTACATACTGCTGGTGGTTGATTATGTCTCAAAGTGGGTAGAAGCCATTCCATGTCGCACTAATGACAAGAAAGTTGTCATTAAGTTCTTGAAAGAGAATATCTTCTCGCGATTTGGACACCCACGCGCTATTATTAGCGATAATGGGACACACTTCTGCAACAGGTCTTTCGAGACTCTGATGCGGAAATATTCATTCAACCACCGACTTTCTACACCCTATCACCCCCAAACAAGCGGGCAGGCTGAAATCTCAAACAGAAAAATCAAACTTATCCTGGAGAAAACTGTTGCTAAAAATAGAAAAGACTGGTCGACCAAACCGACGGATGCTCTTTGGGCATTCCGAACTGCATATAAGACCGACCTAGGAATGTCTCCATATAGGATAGTGTTTGGAAAAGCATGTCATTTACCCGTCGAGATAGAACATAAAGCATTGTGGGCTATTAAAGAAATAAATTTTGATTTAAACCTTGCTTGCACCTTTCGGAAGCTCCAACTTAATGAGCTAAGCGAACTCCGCGATGAAGCTTATGATAACGCTGTGATCACAAAGAATAGGACTAAGGTTTTTCATGATAAAAACATTTTGAGGAAAACATTTTCACAAGGTCAACAAGTCCTTCTTTATGATTCACGATTACACCTTCATGCGGGTAAGCTCCGATCTCGATGGAAGGGACCTTTTGTTGTGCGGTCTATATACCCGCACGGGACAGTAGAAGTAGAAAATGTTAAAAACGGGACCTTTTTCAAAGTGAATGGACATAGACTAAAGCCGTATTTTTCCACTGACCCCACGGAGGAGCTCTTGTTCTTACAAGAGCCAGTTTATTTGGATTAAAATTCCCCCGTCTCACCTTCATGTCCAGTATATCATTGCATCATCTTTTGAATGGAGGTGAGTGAAAAGAATAAGTTTGGGGGAAGTTCTTCACTTATACATTTTGCCCCCACTAATAATTCCTCCCAGACTTACAGGTTTTTCAGATATAGCTTTGGCAACAGTGAGGACACTGTTGAAAACAAGTTTGGGGGAGGTTTGTGCTTATTTTTTGCATCATTTGCATATCATTTACATAAGCACAAAACATTTCTTTTAAAAATCTATAAAAATTTAAAAATTTTCAAAACCCATAAAAATTTTAAAAAAAATTTCAAGTATAAAAATAATTTTAATATTTACACTTTTTTGTACATAAATAAGATAATGAAAGTTTAGATAGTGAACAGTTACATCCATGAGATTAGAAAAATTTAAGAAAACTAAGAAAATTAGAAGTTTTCTTATACGAACTAGTAATAAGTAGTAATGAGCCGTTGTCCCAAGGGTTAGTAAGATGAAGGACGTCACTAATCTGAGGATAAAAATAAGTCTGAAAAATAGTTTCTATTCTGGAAGCCAAACATTTTGAACGTTGATACCCTGCTATTCGCACTTACACACATCTTAAAGCCTAGGATAGTAGAGGATACCTTGAAATGCTCTTGTCTTAAAGCCGATGTATGAAGGAAATAAAAAAGTGAATAAAAAAATATAAAGTGGAAAAAAAATGGACACTGGTTTTGTTATCACTGAGGGCAATAAAAAAAATATATAGCGAGGGTGCTTCTTCACCTAGTGCCCTAAGGCCAACTGGTCTGGGAGTCACTGCTATGCCTGAGGTGGTGCAAGACAAGGAAAATACACCAAGTAAGCAAGCACAGGAGTAATCGGTCGGTTAGTACCTCAAGAAGTATTAACGGTCGCATGAAAGTGTATGAGCAATCTCGTTTAAATATTCATTAATCAAAAAGTACTGAGGCTGATGGGCAAGAGTATGATAGCTTGAATTGAATTCTCTGGGTGCAGGGATGTCTTTACACACACGCAGGGTAATATGATCGATGTTTTGGAAGAAAGATAGGAATGAAAAATAAGACGATGTTTTATTGAGGGAGGACGTGATTTCTAACATTTTTTCATGACCATTAAGACAGGGCTCATGACAACCGAAAAGCTAGCTTAGTTGGAAACCCTAATTTTCGAAGCTTTTCTTTTAGAATTCTTTTATTTAAATGTAATATTCATTATCTTGCTTTTATTATTGGATTTTGTGGGTGCAATTCGCTGAAAACCCTCAGGAGACAACACTCCTCCTACTAGGGACACCTAGAGGTTTAAAGGCTTGTTGCACGTGCTCAGTGCAATCGTGTTGCCTACGAAAGTGTGCTAATTAGTTTTTTCTCTTTCTTTATTTTTCTCCTTCTCTTTTTAATAATACAGTTCGCTCGAGACGATCGAAATTAAGTTTGGGGGAATTTGATTAGTCGAAAATATTGTATATTTTAGCCGGCAATTTCCTCATCATTTGCATCCGTATAGAAGTGTTCGGCATTCATATTTTACATATTAGCAAAACTGTCGCAAAATATCAGATTACATGTATTAGACTCTAAAGCCGACACTATAAAGGAAATTGACCGCATTTCATGGCATCGCATCATCCCTACATTTGCGCAACACTTGTTTGTTTTGAGATCTGTCCAGGAAAATCCAGAAGAAAGGCCAAAAATGTACATGGTACCGATCAAACGTTACGCCAACTCAATGATTTCAGTTCTGGTATCAATACAAAGGGACAAACAAAAATCAACATATCAAAGAAAGGCCCAAATATCATCAAAAGACCACACCAGAAAGATGCAAGCTCAAGGAGCCAACATGGCCGCGGAACCGCGGCCGAAGCCTGCTTGAGCCGCGGTTCTGCGGCCATCTTGCCACGTCACCCTCTCAATTTTAGTGGACAATGCTTCTCATAGTGGCTGTAGTTCAGAAATGTACCTCAAGTTCCAGAAGACTCCAGAGACTTCTGCCAGATCAGCAAGCTTTGGGATCAACACTAAACTAGCCTATCATTCTAGAAACTTCTTCCTAAAACTTAGCTTAAACCCTAAGCTAAGCCTAACAAACTCTTTCTAGAAGTCTTTCAACAAACTTTTCGAGGTAACTCAAAGGCTTAGGGTTTGGGTGTTCTATAAATAAGACCCTAGGCTCACTTGTAAAAATATATAATTCATGAGCTTGGAAAAATCAATCCATTAGTTCATTTGAGAGCCATTCTATCTCTTTCTTCATCTTCTTCTTCCACAAGTCTAGTGAGAGGACTTGTGTGAAACCCTAACCCTGATTCCATTCAAAAGCCAAGAATCCCGAGTACCCATTCAAGCAAGAAGCCTTGCAACCTTTTAGGAGCCGAGCCGGTCTTCAACGGAGCAAGTGGTCCAAGCCGATTCGCGACTCACGAAGCCGAGCGAAGCCAAGTCGACAATTTAGTTCTTCCTCTTGTAGTTCTTGAGCGACTGTAATAAAATTATTAATATAAATAAAAGGTGAAATTCTTTTATCTTGTTTTCTTTAAATTCTTGCATCATGAGTCAATCTAAATTTCTAGTTATAATTCTTGTTGTGATGTTTGAGTAATACTCCGCTCGTCGAGGAGTCGAGACGATCAATAGAATGATGATGTAATATATCTTAAATCGATTCTTGATTCCTACGAGTTTTGTAAACCCTAGTAAATTCAAGAACCGACGACCCATTTCGTTGCGATGCTTTCTTGATTGATATCGCTCGAAATTGGGGAGTTACGATCGTTTCTTGAAATTGCTAGAGGCTCGAATGTGAATGATATCGACGAAAGAACAAGGGTTAAACGATGAAACCCTAGTTTCAATCAAGAAAGCCCTAACTCTCGTCGATCATCATCGATCTAGTATCAATCCTTCGAAGGACAAGAACACGAAATCTTGAGGTTACATCACGTCTATAGATCCGATCGATTCCTACGAGCTTCATTTAGATTCTTGATAATTTGGTTGGAAATATTATCGAAACCCAATTCTTGATTGTTTATCAGTTTCTTGATTCTTGATTAAACTCGTGACACCTGAATCAATTGATAAATTCTTGAATCATGTTTTTTTTTCTTTTCAATTAACTTTTCAATTCAAACAAATCAAATATAAAAATGAATCGCACAATCCCTGTGGACGATCCGCACTCGCTTACGATCTACAATCGACATCGTAATTGATTGCGGTCAAATATAATTTTTTGATTATGAACTTTATTCAATTTTCTAATTACCGACACAAAGAGACTCTTATCGATTTGATTTACTTACTCAGTCTCGCATTTTATGATCAATTAAATAGCACCGAAATCGGGGACTATTTGAATCGATACTTTTACATTTACACATCAAGAAAATAAAATTCAACCATCACTCTGGAAGCTCGAATTGGTAAAGGACTCCCACTGGAGTTCTCCGTTACCAAAACCCAAAGAACATCTCTTTAGTGCTTCTCAAGTACTTAAGAATGTCCTTTATAGCTGTCCAGTGATTCTCCCATGATCCGATTGATTCCTGATCACTACACCTAATGAGTTAACTACATCTGGTCTGGTACATAACATCGCATACATGATAGAGCCTACTGCCGAAGCATAGGATATCTATTGCACGCGAACACTCTCCAAATCAGTCTCGGGAGACATGTTTTTGGAGAGAGTGATCCATGAGTAAGTGGGTGAACCACCACGCTTAGAATCTTCCATACTAAACCCCTTTAGTATGGTGTTAATGTACCTGGAATTGGGACAATCCCAAATTCCATTTAGATCTATCATCATAGATTATAATCCACAAGATGTAGTGGGTATCATCCAGATCTTCTATTGAGAATCCTCGTGATAAGAGGAGCTTGACCGAGTGTAGGAAAGGAAACCATTTCCTATCTAGAGTATGTCATCTGCGTACAATACGTAGAGGACAACCTTACTCTCTACAACCTTCTTGTATATACAAGGTTCATCTACCATTTTGATGAAGTCAAACTCTTTGACTGTCATATCAAAACAGATGTTCCAACTCCGCGATGCTTGCATTGGTCCTGATGAACTTAAGCATAGCTTTGAAAGTCTCAACTTTTCAATTTACACCAATAATCTTCTCAAGATCCATTTGCTCCCAATAGGTTTTACCCCTTCAGGTGAAACATGCAAAGTCATACTTTGTTGGTGTACATGGATTCCATCTTTGATTGCATAGCATCTGGACATTTCACAGATTCCCCACTCATGATGGCCTGCCTGAACCTATTGGGCCATCATCAACCATGATGCAATCCTCACTCCGACTGTTACCGAGAAGACCGTAGTATCTCTTAAGTGGATGAGGAGCCCTACCAGATTCGTGGAGAGGCTGAGGTTCGTTGGAGACTATTGAATTCTTTGGTTCCACTAAATCATCAGCTGTTAGTTTGTCAACCTTGAACAACTTCCGGTTCTTCCTCATGACCACAAATTTCTTCACAAGAAATTTCTTTTCTAAAATGGTGGCATGCTGAGAAACAAAACACCTTTTTTCCTCAGTTAGGTAGAAGATATACCGTTGCAAATGTTTGGGATATCCTAACAAACTTATACAGTACTGACCTTGCCTCGAGCTTGTCCGGATTTTGCTTTTCAACATAGCTCGGACAACCCCATATCTTAACTCGTTTAAGACATGGTCTCTTCACATTGCATATCTCATATGTAGTGGTAGGCACTGATTTGGACGGAACCCTATTGAATAGGTATGCAGCTTCTCAAGTGCATAACACCCAAAAGGAAATAGGTAACTCAGCAGTACTCATCATAGAGCACACCATATCTTATAGGGTGCAATACCTCCGCCCTGATACACCGTTGTGCTGTGGTGTATACGAAGGAATAAGCTGAGAGAGAATCTCATTCTCCTATTAGAAACTCCAGGAACTCCATGCGCTAGTATTCTCCTTCTCGATCACATCGTAGGACTTTAATACTTCTACCCTTCTGGTTCTCAACTTTAAGCTTATATTTCTTGAATTTCTCAAAAGTTTCAGATTTGTGTTTCAACAGGAACATATGTCCGAATCCTGAGAGAAGATCAGTGAATATAATGAAGTACGAAGAACCAGCCTTGGCATTTGTAGACATAGGACCGTATAAATCATCATGTATCCGTCCCAAGAGTTCAGTAACTCTTTCTCTGTTTCTAGTAAACGGAGTATTGGTCATTTTACCTTTGAGACAAGACTGGCAAGTATCATAAGATGAAAATTTGAACAGATTCTCATATTCTTCCTTATGTAACTTAGCTGGTCGTGTTATATTTATATGACTAAGTCTATAATTCCACAAGAAGGATTGGTTCATTTCTGAACTACTCCTCTTATGTGTGTTCTAGATATTTTGAACTGTGGTTTGATTTAGAACGTATATGCTATTATATAACGTGCCTGATCGAATCAACTCTTGATTCAGGAAAATGTTCACAACATTATCCTCCAATACAGAATTATATCCTTCTTTAACTCATTAAAGAAAGCGATGTAATGTTGTATGTCAGGTTCGGTATATAATAACATTCGTTCAGAATCAATGTATTAATACAAGGTGATATTTGCCAACTGATTTGGCTGCAATAATTGCACCAATCTCTACACTTAGAAATATATCACTCATTCTCAGTTCTCTGCCTATCTGTAGCCATGTAACATATTACATATGCGAGATCCTGATCCGGTATCACATACCCAGGACGTAGAGGATACTGAGAAACAGTTCTCGGTAATGAACACACCCGAAGAAGATGCATCAACATGCACTTTCTTCGATTGGATGGCATGGGAATCCGGATATTCCCCTATTTCCTGCTTGGACTTATAACAATTATAAGATAGAGCGGAACCAACGTTCCCAAGCTCAGTATAATAAGCAGGTTCGGTCAATGTATCCATATTATTATCTTGATTAAGGCGTGACATGGTCACTACCTGGAGAGACAAAGAAGAAAACACTCTGCGTGCGCTCTTTCAAGATTAGATTGGTTATTATTTTATCTAATCAGGATGGCTCCCACTGTTTTATTCAAATCTTCCTTCAAACCCTAAAAGGTATGACCAGCCGGGATTAATTACATCCTAAAAGTTCCCCAATCTTTCGGCCAGGCCAGTGTCGGTACTTTGAGGGAGGTTCCCCATGCCTTCGCACGTACCTAATTAAAATAAAGCTCGTTTTCCGAGGGGCGTAACCCCGTTGACACCTTTCTAGACACCTACTTGATCGGCTAATTGTAAAGTGCAAAACTCTTCCAGGAGTAACAATTACTCGCAGTGGGTATCAGGATCCAACTATCTCATAGAAGGTATGCAATAACATTGAAAATTTGAACACTTGAAACTCCTGATAATGGTTTTTACCCCTAGCACTTATGACCTTGACTATAATCAACATATCATAAGCACTAGTAATGTTCTACCCGTCATTTCTTGATTAATTAGACCCACCCACATGACCCTTAACTATAATCAACATAATCACATGACTGTCCAAATTAATCGCATCATATGCTGTGTAGGAAGACATCACTTAGCTACCTGTAACATTTCAAAAATAATAAAATATTATTTTTGGGAATTTTTATAATTTAATATTATTTTAATGAATATTTTAATATTCCGATATAATTAAATAAAAATTAATGGGGAAAAATTATGGAAAATTCCAAAATAGGGTATTTTATGGGATTATGCCATTTTTAAGTTTTTGTGATTAGTTTGACACTAATTTAGTGCTAATCGCGATTAAATATCGCGAATCGGATTTTTGGTATTTTTGTGCAAAACATGCACATATCTCTTTTCTTACACTTGTGCATTTTTCCACCATATTTCTTTTGGGTTCATTATTCAAGTGAGAAGGGTTTTAGAAAAGAGAAAGAAAAGAAATAGAAAAGGGAAAAAAGGAATAAAATATAAGGTATGGGTGAGAGAGAGAAAAGGGGGGTGTGACCTTTGACTTGTGTGCAACCTTCCTCAATTATTCTTCACCATTTCTCTCTCCCTCTTCCTCTCCTCCTGCTGAAGCTGCTGCCTCTCCCTCCTCCCCCTTCTTCAATCCTCTAAAACACCAAGACAATCTCATCAAAACCTCACATCCTTTTTACAAAAAATGTTCAAGTGCTTGCAAGCTATAGGATGGACCAAGAAAGCTTTCATTTTGGCGCTGTTGAGGATTCACATGGGTCTTATGAGGTAATTCCTTCATGATTAGAGTGGTATTTCTTGTGCTTAAGTTTCGATTCAAGTTTCATATCGATATTGCGTAGTTTTGTGGATGTTGGAAATTCCAAGTTAGGGTTTAAGGTGGATCTGAAATCAAAGGTGAAATCGAGGCTTGTGGTGACCTTAGAACCGCTGGTGTGATGTTAAATTGGACCAAAACCTGAACTAAAAACCAGAATACGGATTTATGGAATCGATATCGGGGAAAACTGTAATTCTAGGATTGTTTTTGGGAATTTGCTTTCACCCGAGACACCTAAAAATAAAATTGACTTGACAGTTAGATGTGCAGGCACCATGGAACCACCACACCAAACCCTAGCCCCCAACTCCAAATTCCGGCCGCAGATTTATTCCTTCTGGCCACAATTTGCGGCCAGATCAGTGTGGTTTGGCCTCGTTTTTGGTGCAGGGACCTATCTCCAGTAAACTAGACCCCTGGCATGTATAGATTTGTCTAATTTGACCTAGGGTGAAATCTGGAGCCTATTTCCTAAGTTGCTGTTTTGGATTCGTGTTTCCGTATTTCCGTATTTCCATATTGTGAATTCTGAGTTTGCGTACTCGACTACTTGGCGTTTTATACGACGATATCGAGGGTTGTTAATGGTTTTGGAAGCGTTGTCTATAGGTTCTAACCAATATATCATAGCGTATCGTTTGGGATTTCGTATGCCGTTTTTGTTCTGAATTGGTTTTGATACGCATTTACGATACGTTAATATGAAGGTACCCCATGAAGACTTCGGGATGACAAGCAAATGCGTGGCGACGTCGACGGATAAATACGCAAGGTGAGTAGATTATATCTACGGGGGAAGTCGGGTGGATGGCGTATAGCACCCCCGCAGTCCGTGGTGATGTATACGAATACGTATACACACATATATTTATTATGTGTTGGTTAAGATTATTGATGGTAATAATGGATTATTGATGATAAGGATGTATTGGTTTAGTAGTGTGAAACCCTAGAGTAGGGGTTGCACACCCACACATACACGTACACATATACTTGCATACATTCTTTCTTTTATCTGTGAGCATTTGGAGGTGTGTATATCTACACATGGGTATGGGACTATGTGTTCATATATGGGATTTGAGGATGATACGTGGGATTACGATGAGTCGATGAGATTTGATCTGAGGCCGTGAGATTCGGCGATATGTTAGAGTTTGTATTTGAGATGCGACATGATGGTTTTAGCAGGCCTTTGGGCAAGTGTTTTACCCCGCATTCATATTTATATAGATTGTATCGATGGTACTATACTTAGAGTTGTACCGTAGATTATGTGATATGATGGTAGTGATACCCGATATGTGATGAGATAATGTGATATTGACCCGTACCCAGCTATTGGGATGCTGTACGAAGATTTACCGTGCGAGCTTTATATTGATGTTAGATCCGCATTCATGACTCGAGGATGTTATATGATATACTGTATCGTATTTGATACTATTGAGGCGGGATCACCGACTATTGTATTTATATGTGTATATCGACTCAGATTTAGGTGGTTTTCATACACCTACCGACTGGCTTGATAGTTGGGTCCATAGTTCGCATAGTAGGCGTAGACTAGACCCGAGTCATACCTATTTCAAAACTAACGAATCGGGGATATTTTAAAGATAGGCAAAGGGATTCTACGGATATTTTCAAACGTAGCATCTGTTTTTAAAACACCGTAGCCTTTATTTTACTAAAAACCCCGATTCGTCTTATTTCAAAATGGCAAGGCTGCATGATATAGTTTTTGAGGTAGATTCTTTACTGTTGCGTTCATTATTCGATTCCGAATATTCATGCTATTTGCATTGCATCGCTTGTGTTGTTGATATATTACAGTCATGCTGTTAGGACACCAGCACCATTATCGATGATGCGTATGTTCTACGTACACTGTTTGCCGGCTCACACACTTCATCATCGATAATTTCCATGTCACTACATTGTAGTACTGTTGCATTCAGTATATGATTCTTGCATGACTTAATGATATGCTTACATTTCCTTTACATGTCGCCTACATCATGCTTTCTGATGATATTCATTGAGGTATGTTGTTTTCATGATATTTCTGGATTTAGGAACCATGGGTATTTCAAAAGAGAATATGAAACTGTTTTAAAAACCCGGTTACCCTTGATTTGATATTTCAGTGCGTCCACCATGTATTTTCTCGGTGCTGAGAGCGACATGTGAAACCCGATTCGAGGAGCGGACGAGCCGATTGCGGGTACATGGTGGACCCGGTATGGTTCCCCTCGGCAAGATGATCGATGGACTTTGCCGATTGAGCCTGGAGGCGGGCGAGTACCTACCGGTGATTGGTTGGACCTGGCGGTTACCCGGAGGATACCGACCAGAGTCGATAGATGGAAATGGGCGTACTGCTGGGGCCGAGAGCCGATTCCGCAGATGGAGCCCGTGGGCTGATCCGGACTGACGGAGTCCGTTATATGAGGATTTTCGTGCCGATGCTGGGCACAGTTTTCATGATGTTTTCGAGTGTCGATGCTAGACACTCCGGTTCCATGATTTTGACGTGTCGCGAGGGACAAAGGTGGTTTATATCCTTATATTTCCATGCATATGCTGATGATATTTACATGCATGATGGTTATTGTCATTGGGTGACGAGTGGACAGGATCCACGTACAGGCAGATTTGATTACACTGATTTTACCTC
Organism: Agapanthus africanus; assembly: GCA_030015575.1. Classification (NCBI taxonomy): domain Eukaryota; kingdom Viridiplantae; phylum Streptophyta; class Magnoliopsida; order Asparagales; family Amaryllidaceae; genus Agapanthus; species Agapanthus africanus. The sequence goes on along the minus strand of JASDDO010000022.1, from coordinate 478,076,761 downwards.
ATATTTATGATATGCTATTACCTGAGGCACTGGCACGAGCACTTGGCACTACACTCATGTATAGAGATTACATTGCCAGTTTAGCATGTTTCCGACTTATTCATATTGAGGTTTATATTTATCTGATTGTATTGACCTAGGATGGGTCATACATTCGATCTCTGCTTGTAGATATTTTCTATTCACGAGTTGGAAACTCACCCTCGTTGTGCCACAGTCCTTGCAGGTTTTTGCCGTACAGATTCCATAGCGGCTTTTCTGGCACACTGCTTACATATGGGTGAATTGCTTGGGTAGGTGGGTTCTCTTGTATCAGAACCGCCATTATTCCTGTATTATTCATTGTATCTAGAATTTCCATCAACCAAAACTTGTATATTGTTTCAGACTTAGAAAAACAGTGATGTATTATCTCGACCTTAGAGTCGCGCTTGTAGTTTTATGGTTTTCTGGTTGTATTGAGTGTGCTTTTGGGTTTTGATCCTCGCCCTTTGGCGTTGTATATTATTATTGCTTGCGTTGTTGTGACCGTCGATTGACGAAGAGCTAGCTCCCGCTTGGGAATGCCTTTTATCATTTCATATATATTATTCTTGTTGTACCCCGTTTGGGGCCAGTTTTTACAAAGGAAACTCTGCCGAAATTCTCAGGAAAGGTTACACATTTTAAAAATGCATATTCGTCTTAGTTATTTAAAAACTTTGATTTTCAAAACATGATTTCCTTACTTCTAAAAACAAGTTTTCCTTATTTACTCTTTAAAATTGTTTTAGATTTCTGGGCTTTTGGCTTACTTGGATCAGATGGAGTCCTATAGACTTTATATGGTTCAAGGGCTAGTCACGTGCTCTTTCGGGTCGTGACAAAGTTGGTATCAGAGCGCTAGGTTAACCTTGGTTCGAGTCTAAGTTTGACTATGTGGAGCCTAGGGCGGTTATATATATACGGAACTTAGGCTTGACCTTACGGAACTTAGACTTAGTCGAGGGGGTATTATACCCGAACTTTCGTCGCATAGGATGACCCTTGCTTGATGGAGTAGGTAGCTTGAGTAGAGTGGCGTACCGTACGTATGTTCCGCGGCATATTTACGACACGCCACTCCGCTTAAGAAACCTTAGGATGTATATTTCCCTACACAGTATTATATTCATTCCTATGATCTATCCTCATCGATATTGGTTGTGATTTTGCTGCCACGATTGCACGGGCAGAGTGAGCTACGGCTCGAGTTGTGTCAGCATGATCTCGTCGTGGACGAGGACTGACCTTGGCGTGATTCCAGAGACATACGATTGTCTATAGAGGTGTCGTCTTATTGTGTTTTCGCGCCATGAGCATTGGACTGGTCGCTTTTACGAGATTTCTCGGGTGTACCGATCGGTACCAGAGGATTGAGCAACTGATAGAGGCCAGCCAGGATGTGATGACTATTGAGATATCGCTTATCCAGGACGATTGAGGCGTTGTTTAGCGTATAGACGAATGAGCCAGTTGTTGCTGCGAATGATGAGATATTGCCCAGATGATTGGAGCTACTGCAGCATGAGCATATACTTAGAGATATGATGGTGAATCGCTAGTCACCGAGGATGAATGACTAGGACATGTGGTTCGTTCGCTTACCCCGATGCGAGGTCATCAAGTAGATTGATTCCAGCTAGGGATGACTTCACGCAGATTCGTTGAGAGTCGAATGAGACGATCGAATGTCAGGAACCCATTTTCCCAGTTTAAAGTATTCGGAAAGACATGCAAGCGATTCTTTGGACCTTCTAGAAGAATGAAACCCTAACTCGACATAATGACCGTGTGAAAGCCTTTGAACCTTAGGGTTTGCGGCAGTTCCGCGGCGTCATTAGTGAGGCTTTGGTTTTCCCTTCTACGGCTGGACCACCGATGCTGTGGTATGTACTCGATACTATTAAAATGTACCCAAGGTGTTGAGCTCTTGGGGGATTATGAGGTTCTGACAAGTCGATCGGACGATTCGACATCATTCGGATATCATGTGATGGGACACTTCTTGGGAGACTTCAGATACGAGCATAGCCGTTGGAGTGCAGTCCGTGCAGCCACGATGAGATGAGTCCGAATCAGTCGATATTGAAGCAGACTAGAGTAAAGAGTTCGCATGAGATTTCGACGAGATGACGTTCCACTCCGCTAACATCTGAGATGCGATATGCACGCTGAGGACGTGTTCGGCTAGATATCTCCTACTGAGTGATAAAGATACCGAGTTTGTGATTTCGAGTCCGTGTGAGGGACTTCGGATGGACCGTAGCCGAGGACATTGCAGTGCGCAGATAGAGACGCGACGTCGAGATGGACGATGATACAAACAAGCGAGAAAAGACTATGCCAGAGTACCAGCCTCCGTACAGTTTGGCTTAGGCGAGATCAGAAGAGACCTTGAGCAGGATTACTTCTGTTAGTTATATGTATGCCCTAGAGGCCATTACTATACATGAGATGTATATAGTAGTGGATGCTTGGACATATATAGGGAGGACTTTCTTGCTCGACATGATAGTATGCTATCTGGTTACTCTTTAACTTAACGTGTATACTGATTGTCTCTCTGTAACATGTTGGTAAAGCCCTTAGGATGTGTACTTAACTACCTGGACTATGATGCAGATCATACTAGTTGGGACATGGTAGTCCATAAGTACATCCTTCAAGGTCCCTAGTCGTGGGTGTATCGAGACGGGGCATCGATATACCAGTGTAGACTAGAGTATACCTTCTCGACCCATACAGATGGGCGATGGATGATCCCATATCCATTGGTGTTTGACATCAGAGATGATATACGGGTGCTCAGTAGAGACTGGGTACACTGGACGGACTCGCCAAGAACTCCCAGATGGTATTATACCTTACGTCAGATGGCAGTTCTCTGGTGACACTGGTACAGGTTAGTCAATAGACCCAAGATCGTCATAGATTCTTGTGTGATTCCCACTGTGCTTTGATTTCCACCTTACCACTTCCAAGAGGGCGTGCAAAACGGTGGTTTTTGGGTACAGTCCCGAGTCACATGGAGGCAATGAGCGATAGGAGGGGTTTCGTCGCTCCCGGTATTAGGGGTTGATGTTGCGCTATGCTCGATTGGCCATAACAGGGAAGTCCCTGGCCAGGGCTGGTTTAGAGATTTACTGGTAAGTGTTACCAGTAGTTTCTCAACCCGTTATGAGCCTCATATCGGCATGACTTATCGGTTATTGCGGTCTGACGTTTTACCACCCCTAGACTTGATATGCGACATATCAGACGAGGAGACCGGACTGTACGGTAGTGTCACTGTCAGGCTTTTAAAGGAGTTGGAGCGGGCTTGCTTGCTGATCTTCTGATCGCTCAATACCCGGGTAGCCGTTATGTCCATCTAGTACCGCTGACGGCTTGTGGGTGCTTGATATGATCATCACCTACTGCCGGCGTATTGACGAGTCTTTAGAGTCCTACATAGAGGTTGTACTGGCTCAGGCAAACGAAATAGGAGTGCATATGTGATATGTGCTGGACCGAGAATAATGCTTGTATGTGATACCGTATTCTATTCTCGCGATGTTTGTATCGATCGGTTATATGCGATATAACCGGGATATCGAATCAAGTGTTGATTCGATAAGTCGATACATTGGATGTTAGTCGGTTATATGTGATATAACCGAATATTAAGTCAAGTGTTGATTTAATAATTTAGTGTATAATTGTATATGTGATATACTAATTTACATTAACTAACATTGGTTCACTTAAGCTTTGATTTTTTCTCACTTTTGCACAAGTTAATATATATATGTGATATATATATTTATTTGTGTTCTTATTTGTATCATGGTTGTTGATACAAATATCATGGGTGTATAAGACTTATACCATACTTATTATAGTATTAAGTTTTTAATATATAAAGTAAATACAAAATTAGTGGATAAAGCACACATGCATGAAGCTTCATGAAGCTTATCTTTGCATTTGACTTAGTCCACTAGTTTTGTTCTACTTATGATATTAGTTAACCTAACCACTATGATTACCTATGGTAATGTCTCTACATGAGTTAGTATATGATACTCACTCACCATGGTTAGCTCCTTCTCTCTCTTGATGATTTTTCATTCTCATTTTGAGTTCATCTTCTTCCTCATTCACTTTCATTCTAGGGTTTGATAAAGAGAGAGATACAAAGTGAGAAATAAAATTCTAAAGTGTACCCATTTCCTATCTCACCATGCTCTACTAGACTAGCACTTTAGTTTAGGGTGTTTGCTTCACTAATTCTTTGGTTAGTGAAGTAGAAGCTTGAGTCTGTATTCCCTCGACGTAGATCATCTTCGGCCTCGAAGACTTCAAGCAATACCGTTGCCTCTTCTCATGGAGCCGTCCGAGAGTCCGGGAGCCGATGATCGCAGCGAAGGGACTACATCAAGGAGCTTTATGTAAGTCTACGCTAGCGCCCCGGCAGTCTACAGACGCCAAATGCGGAACAAAAACTTTTAACTTGGCGCTATCGTATAATTTAACCCGGATCTGCCATTATTGCTAAACTAACAAACTGTAAAGAGTGTAGAAAGATTGTACCGAATGATCCGAGTCCTTCGTTCTTCAACCATCATCCCACGCTCCGTTGCGGCTGCTCCGATCTCGTCGATCTCCGATCTCCTCGTCGAGGTGGCACCACATGATCGGTTCTTTAAACGGGCTCCTGCCTCTGACTCGAGGCAACTCGATCGTCAAGTTTGCTAAAAGAGACGACCAAGAATGATGTAGAGAATGAGTAGATGACTTTGTCTCACTTCGTCCAAATCCGTGGACGATCGGTTAATGAAGTTGCCGTAGAAATCGAGTGATGGAATGAAATGAGCTGTGAATTCCATACACCCCAAACTATCATAATCTTTTTTCTACAAATGAAATCAACAACCATGAGAGAGAGAGGAGGGGGCCGGCCTCATATAAAGAGAGGGGGGTGACCGTAGGAACCAAGTGGTGACCCTAAGACAAGAAGCTTCTTACAAAATATCTTTAGCTAAATAAAAGATCTTAACCAAAACAAGAAAGTGGTTAAAATCAAAGCATGAGTCACAAGACACCTCACCAAATCTAGAACCTTCTAGAACCTTCTAGAAGCATGACACACTCTCATCCAAGAAAAGATAAATCCGTCTTTAACCGAATGTTAAAAGACGGCTGATAGAAAACTGGAAACTGGCAACTTCCAAAAGTGATCCTGAAACGAATTTCAGGACAACCCCGAAACTGTATAAATATACCTGCATTTGTATTACGACCGAATACAAATGCAACTGAGACAAAGATATTATACTTACTCAATATAATACTCGGATCCGGCTTAAACCAAAGCCGACCAGTATTATCTGCCCGAAAAATAACACGTGCGTAAACGCACGTGCATTTTCCGAACCCTGCCATAAAACCATACGGCCTCTACAACGTTTCGCCCGAACTTGGGAAACTGTCTGTGGGGGACTCTAATGACTCGTCAGTACCCTGGCAGTGGGTTTAACCACAAACCGTCAGCGGCACTAGCTATGCGTAACGGCTGCCCATGGACTGACCTCAAGGGATGCCGATGAGCGCACTCATCCGGAAAACCCTACTGAGCCTAACAGTGACAATGTATATACAGTCCGGTCCGTTCGTCAATGAGTATTGCATATCTGCCTAGGGGGCTAGCAACGTCAGACCCCCAATAGCAGTATAAGTCGTGTCGGAGTGAAGCCTCAATACACCCTGTGATACTACTGGAGTACCTACCAGTAAATCTCCTGCCATGGCCATGGACTTTGTGTAATGGCTCTCCTAGACACAGCACGACCTCGCCCCCAATACCGGGAGAGACGAATCCCCTGCCGATCCGCTCACGTGCCTCCATTTGGCTCGGGACTGTACCCAAAAACTACCTGTTTGCACGACTCCTTTGAGCCGTGGTAGGGTAGAAATCAAAGCACAGTGGGAACTCACACGAGACAAATGACGACCTCAGGTCGATGAACTAACCTGTACACATGTCACTAGGGAACTGCTATCTGACGGTAGATATAATACTAACTAGCAGATTCCCGGCGAGTCCTGTCCGGTGTACTCATAACCCAATGAGCACCTGTATACATCTTAGGTGATCCAACTGACACCAGTGGCTTGTGAGACCGGCCACCGCCCCTCGTCGGGGTCTCGACTGTACACACTAGTCTACTCCGGAGTATCGATGCCCTGTCTCGAAACTCCCACGACTAGGGACCAGTATTAAGGATATGCATATAAACTACCCAACTCTCACGTATATGATCGCCATCATACTGTTGGTAGTAAAGCAAGATCCTAAGGGCTCTATCAAAGTGTAACATGCAATCAGTCACCTGAACATGTACACGACTGATAAAGGCAAACCAGATAGCATACTATCATTTCGAGTAAGACTGTGCTACCGGGATAGGTCCTCCGCAATCATTGCAATCACGTACCTGCGATCCCATAATTGACTATGAGGGCACTATCTCCAACAATCTCCCACTAGCACTCAAGGCTAATATTGCGATGTCGACTACTCACAGCCCGTGTGAAACCGAACATCCAACTCCTCTACTAATCAGTTTCACAAAGCCCGTTTGTAAAACTATTGTGTTCGAGAAATAGCCCTAGTGAGTGGATCCGCCTAGAAGTATCTTTCTATATCTCTCTTAATCTCAAGTTCGCGGAGAAAACCATCTCCCGAAATGAGAAATACCTGTCTTAGAATATGTCTGGATATCTGATGGGACCTGGTTCATAAATGAACTCCAAATCCAAACTTCTTAGACTGTATCGATCACTGAACCTAATCAGTATCGGGCACCATGCCACCCACAGTATCCTCTTGGACCACCTGTCCATAATACTGTCCCTCTTCGTCAGAGGGAAAAACTAAAACTCTGACAGTCACTCTGTCATCCATGTCACCTTTGAAGCCTGGAATAATAACCGTCTCCCGAAGGAGGCTGCCGTCATCAAATCCGTAGAACATGTACTTATGTTCTAAAACTGCTTCCTTATGTTTCTCCAGGATTGGATTAATACAAACTTATTGCATCTAGTGCAAAACCAACATTTGGTGTGGTACTTGACATCTCATGATTGACTCAATTGCCTAAGCAAGTGATCTGCCAATCATGCACATCCCTCTCCCCTTTAGTTTGTAAGACACCTTTAGAGAGGGTGACTCCATCACCTGCAGGTACACCACCATGCTAGGAGTCAACTATTCTAAAAACCATTAGAATATCTGTCAAAGTACCCACATTGGGAAACTACCCAAATCCAGATCTAAAACCATAGATCTAGAAACCAGAATGTCAAATATTATATCCATATCCTGTCTGGAGAAACAACTGTGTGACGACCACAGTACAACCGATCGTAGTATAGGAATTTTACTTCCTACTCTGTGTATGTCATCCAGATACCATGACATCACACCCTACTACCTTCTTAACTGATCCATCCCCTTATCCTGATTGAAGTCAAACCCATGACTATCACATCAAAATCAGATGATCTATCTCCGCTATTACTGCTCTAGTCTATAAATAGACATAAGCTACTTGCCCACCATACTTCCGTTGCTCCCACTGACTACGACAACCCTCCTAGCGGGTCTCATAGCCTGGAACAACAGTAGTGTCAAGTCTTGGTAGATAAGAACCTCCCTGTCACCGTCCTTGAGCCTACCGAAGTACCTCTCGGGTGTCTGAGGTTACCTACCATACCTGCGGAGTGGCTATTGGAATGTCAAACCTGATTGAATGTATAGGTCCTATTAAATTTTTCCGTAATCGTTCGCGGTTCTGGAATCACTTCCAGTTCTACTATACTCCCACTACTGTTTTCTGAAAAAGATCCATTTTACTAAAACTGTGGCAAATCAAGAACAATATCACTATTGATCTTCTAAATGGTAGAATATCAACCCTCGTCATAGCCAGGGTCAACCCACAAACAGCCATTACAGAAACGTGCCCTGAGTTATCCAGTGTCTGGTTTTAATCATAAGCTGGACAACTCCCCGTACCTTAATATCTTTTAAGGTACGAACTATTCTATATCTAATATAGAAACTTTGGCACTTATTTAATTGGAACCATATTCAATCCATGCAGCTGTCTCCAGTGCATATCAACTTAATGGAAAGAGGCTAATCAGCATTACTCAACTTAGGAATCCATCCAATCATGAGTAACCTGAAAGAGAAAAACGTTTCTCAAAACCATCACTATCATCTGAATACCAATCACAAGAATCTACATCTTCGATCTCTTTGAAGAATCCCGATACATGTGACATCTGGTTCTCTACTTTATTCTTATACCCACAACTTCTCAAAACTTAGACCTTGTATTTCTACGAAACACTTGTCTAAATACTAGAGAAGTTATAAGTAAACAGGACATAGTACGAGGACCTACCCCTTTGTCCTGATGGACACTGGACAACATACAATACTCTGTATAAGTCCGCTGAGTTAAACAACTCAAAACCTGTGCGTTGTAGGTGGAAAACTGTACCCTGGCGATTTCCTCAAATATCACCAATTACAACGAATTCCGATATAATGAGGGTGATCACCAAATTCCCAATATCTTACTCCGACTCATCATCTGTAAAACCATACAGATATGAGAATGAAACCTGGTAAATACATACCCTTGGAGTAAGTGTCTAATCGGGAAAACAGTTTTTCCTTTAACAATGCACTGAAACATGAAAATGTTTCGTAGGGGTATCCTGGTATTCATAGCAATGCCTCTTCCATAATCCAATTCATGACTTCAACCGTATATTTTATTGCCGTCTCTCTAAATCCCTTTATTTGTCTTTAGTCGTTACCTTCTGTACACCATCGTTGGGCTAAATGGTTTTCTTCCTTCCCTACCGTTCGGCACCAGCCTATGGTTTGGAAGAAGACTATCCAGTAAGAATAATAGGTGTACCCTCCTAAACCAAGGAGTACTCGCATCTCGAGAGAAGGTGACGATAAAAGACAACTGAATAATACCTTATTCTTTTAAAGGTGAAATAGGAGCGGCGATGAAGTACGCGGTTTTGGTCGTGAATGATATCAGTCGCAATTTACTTTGCCCTCTTTCTAATCCCTTTATTTTGTCTTTACATATTACCTTCTGCACACCCTACTTAGGCTAATTGGTTTTCTTCATTTCCTACCTTTCGGCACCAGCCTATGGTTTGGAATAAGACTATCCAATAGGCGTAATAGGTGTACTCTCCTAAACCAAGGAGCTCTCGCAACCTGAGAGAAGGTGATAATAAAAGACAACTGAATAAACCAATTCTATTTCTCCTGAACCAGGATCCATCCCCGAAGAAGTCCCTTCGAGTTCGTATATAACCATACGATGGATCTATCCAATGGAAGTGGATATCCGTAGTAATACGGGTGTTCTGAGAAATGCAAAGGGTAAAAGAAGGAGTGGCAATGACTTATGCAACTAAGACAATCCAAAAGCCAGTATTTTAAGAAAGTTCGGTCAACCTGGTCACTGAGTCATAGTCTAGGGTCGGTCAAAGGTCGCTGCCAAAGAGAGAGAGAGAAAAGAAACACTCTGCGTGCACTCTAACCTAGATCAGAATGGTCATCATTTTATCTAATCCGGAAACCTCCCACTGTCCTGTCAAATTCTCCTCCAAACCTAAAGAAGAATCAATCGGGATCACCTGAAGAGTAAACCAACTCATCAGTGGGAATCAGGATCCAACTCTCATCGCATGATAACGTGATGGAATGCATCCACGTTACACATACTCCAGAAGGTATGCGCATACTCGGCAAGTTTCAGTTTCTTTAGAAACTCCTGATATAGTTTTTGCCCCATGCTCTTATGATCGTGACTAAGGGCCAGCCCACCATAAGTCACATGTCAAGTTCTTCCCATCATTATCTTGTTAATTTGAACCCACCCGTACTCGCCCTTGACTAAGGGCCAACAAGGCTGTACGACTGTCCCAAACCAACTCATCTATCTATGCAACATGTGAACACCCCAGCAGCTACCAATCACTATGTCCTAGCTAAGGGCTAGACCAACATAGCTTGAATACTACTGACCATCCAAATGAAATGACGGAGGGCTACGGCTGGTTTTTGGCGAAAAACCTTTAGCGTAGTGAACTTGATATCGCTGAAGGAACCTGATAGCTTTTTAAAATATAGTGGCGAAAACCTTTTGCTAAAGAGGTCACTCCCGGTAAAGGGATCTCGGCTCTTTCCTCGTGGAATGAGGTGCAGGATATTCCACTGAATACCGCTATGCAAAGCAACATGTAATCGACTATAGTGAAGTTATTACCCTGACGCAAACTTCTGCCCAAGGGGTCAGTCCCGGTGAAGGGATATCGGCCCTTGCCCCGTCGAATGAGGTGCAGGATATTCCACTGAATACCGCTATGCATAACAAAAGAAAACGTCTTTGTAATAACACTTTTTAAATTGTTCCAACAACTGTATACAGGTTTGTTTTTACTTTGCGTTGATCAGAATCAACGCAGTCCCATCATTTAATCACACCAGAAAAGAACGAAAATAAAATGTACGTATATGCCATCCGCATTCGTCACTGGGTCCCGTCATCACCCGTTAGGTTACTTAACTAACGACAGAGCGGGGACTGGACTAGCGCGGGTGTAAAACATATACAACATCTAATAGTATATAAACCAATATACAATAATCGCTCCAGGCGTGATAGTATGCAACATTACAGAAAAGTAATAAGCATCACAGAACAATACAGATAATCTGGGATCCCCGAGTTTCACAGAGCCGCTTCTGAAACTCGACGTTCCCCTGTCGTGTGGATAGCCTGTGCAATGAAACCTAGACCCCTACGGGTGCGGTAAGTTACCCGCCAAAACCTGAAGCGAGGTAGTCCCCACAGCATAGTGAATGGAACACCCGGCACTTCACGGAATCCGGTAAATTGAGCACCCTCCTTGGGTCAACCTGTACCCCCTACGAGTGCGGCGAATAGTCTGCCAATTCTAGAGTGGGACCCCTCTGCCTCTCAAAGCCATGAGATGCGGACCCGTTGCCCTCCCGAACCCGGCTATTCGTGCACTCCGTCTTGGGGCAAAACCTAGTACAATAATGAAAAATAGTACAATAGGTACATCGACCGCAACCTGGTCGTGCCCCAAAAGAATATTATACAACAGGCAGTGACGGCAGTCCACAAGTTGGACGCTCGCCCCGCAATATCAAATGTACAAATAAACACAAACTGTACTACCATTGCACACTGCTATCCACCACGACAAATCCGCAACATCACAGCACAACACTGAACATCAACGCGAATGTCACGTTCGCAAACCCGTCTAAAAGAACTATAGCAATCAAACGCGGTTTACCGATCAAATGACATTCCCGGTCGGAGATATAATGTAAGCACTGTAAACTAACGTGTTTAAATTTCGATCAACCAAAGACCAAATATCAAAAAGTGGGCCCCACTGCTTACTGGTGAACAGTAACAAAACCTGGGCCAAAACGATATTTACCAAAAACCCCAAAATCCAACAGAGAACACACAGAAAAAATTTGGTGCACTGATCCCCTAGAACGGCCGCGGATGAGCGGCCAAACCATGGGTTTGGCCGCTAATCCGCGACACTCTGGTGAGATCACGAGCTCAAATTTTGTCCGTACGCTTAAAAAACCCTGCACAGATTTTTAAGACATGTAGAATTAATTTTTGAGACCATTTAAAATCGACAGAAACTGTTGGCTTGGAAAAATGTGATTTTTGATTTCCGGTCGGATCGATACTTTAAACGCGTTAGCACAAGTTAGTATAGCAAAATGGTGAGGCTCTGATACCACTGTAAGTCTACGCTAGCGCCCCGGCAGTCTACAGACGCCAAATGCGGAACAAAAACTTTTAACTTGGCGCTATCGTATACTTTAACCCGGATCTGCCATTATTGCTAAACTAACAAACTGTAAAGAGTGTAGAAAGATTGTACCGAACGATCCGAGTCCTTCGTTCTTCAACCATCATCCCATGCTCCGTTGCGGCTGCACCGATCTCGTCGGTCTCCGATCTCCTCGTCGAGGTGGCACCACATGATCGGTTCTTTAAACGGGCTCCCGCCTCTGACTCGAGGCAACTCGATCGTCAAGTTTGCTAAAAGAGACGACTAAGAATGATGTAGAGAATGAGTAGATGACTTTGTCTCACTTCGTCCAAATCCGTGGACGATCGGTTAATGAAGTTGCCGTGGAAATCGGGTGATGGAATGAAATGAGCTGTGAATTCCATACACCCCAAACTATCATAATCTTTTTTCTACAAATGAAATCAACAACCATGAGAGAGAGAGGAGGGGGCCGGCCTCATATAAAGAGAGGGGGGGTGACCGTAAGAACCAAGTGGTGACCCTAAGACAAGAAGCTTCTTACAAAATATCTTTAGCTAAATAAAAGATCTTAACCAAAACAAGAAAGTGGTTAAAATCAAAGCATGAGTCACAAGACACCTCACCAAATCTAGAACCTTCTAGAACCTTCTAGAACCTTCTAGAAGAATGACATACTCTCATCCAAGAAAAGATAAATCCGTCTTTAACCGAATGTTAAAAGACGGCTGATAGAAAACTGGAAACTGGCAACTTCCAAAAGTGATCCTGAAACGAATTTCAGGACAACCCCGAAACTGTATAAATATACCCGCATTTGTATTACGACTGAATACAAATGCAACTGAGACAAAGATATTATACCTACTCAATATAATACTCGGATCCGGCTTAAACCAAAGCCGACCAGTATTATCTGCCCGAAAAATAACACGTGCGTAAACGCACGTGCATTTTCCGAACCCTGCCACAAAACTATACGGCCTCTACAACGTTTCGCCCGAACTTGGGAAACTGTCTGTGGGGGACTCTAATGACTCGTTAGTACCCTGGCAGTGGGTTTAACCACAAACCGTCAGCGGCACTAGCTATGTGTAACGGCTGCCCATGGACTGACCTCAAGGGATGCCGATGAGCGCACTCATCCGGAAAACCCTACTGAGCCTAACAGTGACAATGTATATACAGTCCGGTCCGTTCGTCAATGAGTATCGCATATCTGCCTAGGGGGCAAGCAACGTCAGACCCCCAATAGCAGTATAAGTCGTGTCGGAGTGAAGCCTCAATACACCCTGAGATACTACTGGAGTACCTACCAGTAAATCTCCTGCCATGGCCATGGACTTTGTGTAATGGCTCTCCTAGACACAGCACGACCTCGCCCCCAATACCGGGAGAGACGAATCCCCTGCCGATCCGCTCACGTGCCTCCATATGGCTCGGGACTGTACCCAAAAACTACCTGTTTGCATGACTCCTTTGAGCCGTGGTAGGGTAGAAATCAAAGCACAGTGGGAACTCACACGAGACAAATGACGACCTCAGGTCGATGAACTAACCTGTACATATATCACCAGGGAACTGCTATCTGACGGTAGATATAATACTAACTAGCAGATTCCCGGCGAGTCCTGTCCGGTGTACTCATAACCCAATGAGCACCTGTATACATCTTAGGTGATCCAACTGACACCAGTGGCTTGTGAGACCGGCCACCGCCCCTCGTCGGGGTCTCGACTGTACACACTAGTCTACTCCGGAGTATCGATGCCCTGTCTCGAAACTCCCACGACTAGGGACCAGTATTAAGGATATGCATATAAACTACCCAACTCTCACGTATATGATCGCCATCATACTGTTGGTAGTAAAGCAAGATCCTAAGGGCTCTATCAAAGTGTAACATGCAATCAGTCACCTGAACATGTACACGACTGATAAAGGCAAACCAGATAGCATACTATCATTTCGAGTAAGACTGTGCTACCGGGATAGGTCCTCCGCAATCATTGCAATCACGTACCTGCGATCCAATAATTGACTATGAGGGCACTATCTCCAACACTTTAGAAGTGAAGGACCGATCTACAAAGGTTGTATTTCGTATTCACTTAGGGTAAATGTGATTTACTTTCATGTGATCGCCTAATCTCCAGTTAACGATCTCGTTTCGAGTTATTCGACACAGCTAAAAATTTTATCCGGCATGGTCGATGCCTTGTAGAGCCTTGTTAGTGTGCCTAGTAACCCTACAGTGGTATCAGAGCCGAGCTAGAGCATTAGGCGATGTGTTTACGAAGTTAAAACCCCGATCGAACCCGGAAACGACACTTTAAACCCCTCTCTGTACATTTTTTAAAATCTGGGATTTTTCTGAATTAAAAATCCTTAAAAAAATCTGCAGGCAATTATAAGGACACCTGTGCAAAACGACAACGTTTGGCGCCCAAAGCACCGCGGAACCGCGGCACGAGCTTGGCTCGTGCGGTGGTTCCGCAGCCATAAGGTGACGTCACCGTTGTCCTTTTGCACAGTAATGTTCCTATTTAATTTACTGTTTTTTATGGGTATTTTTATCTGACTCAAGTGTTGAGTATTTTTGGGGTTTATTTTGTATTCGTTGATTCGATCGGAATATTTAATTTCGTTGGGTTTTCCGGATATTTAGAAAGTATTAAAAAGTTCGAACGGATATCAATAACTCACTTTTTCCCGACCTGAAAAATTTCCAAGTGTTGGATTTTTCCGTTATGTTTAAGAACGTCTGAATCGTGCAAGTTACGCGATGGACCCTCTAGAAGACAACAAACCTTAACTCGATTATGTGACCGTCTTGAACTGCCCTTTGAACCTTAGGGTTTGGGGCAGTACGGCGTGCCACATGTGAGGCGTTGGCTTGACCCTTCTACGGCTGGACCATTGGTACTATGGCATCTGATGGATGTTTTTAAACTCCCTTCAAGTGTTGAGAACTATTTGGAAAACTTGGGTGTTTGATTATTCGATCGGAAAATTTAACATTATCTATTTATCTGGAATGTGATAGAATATTTGGAATCCACAAGTTGTTATGAGATAACTAATTTGGAAGTTATAAACATAGCACTTTAGTCTCATTTGATCGGCTGCCACGGAATTTTGATGCGATCAAAAGTTCGTCGCAATCACGTAGAGTACGCGGATACTCGCCGGGTAAACTTAATAGACAGCCATGCCCCATAGCCCCAACCAAGTGGCTGTAGGAGAACCCCGTCGCCAAAAGCATCCGTTCGGGTGCTCGCGGCAGCGGTGTTCCGCCTTAGTGCACTTCGTCGACGGCATCCAGGGGTGCGGCCGTCTACTAAAGTTTACGACGAGCATTCGATCAGAATATCGGGAATCTTGTTGAATTGCCCGACTAGATATTGAAAAGTGTTTTCGATATAGAGACTAAAATGCCGGGTTTATAATTGTTAGGCATGCGATGTCTAAGGAGGTTGCGGATTCCAACTGTTGTAGTTTTACACTTTCTTTTCTGCGACCGTAAGTATAATATGTGATATCGCCGGTTTCGTTGCTATATGTCAACGACAATTGGGATGCGCATATTTACTTACGTTGATGACATGTGATGTTATGTGTTGCTGGATATGTTATATTGGATCGCCGCGTTTTGAATAGACGGGGGTTTTATGTGAGATGAGAGTTTTTTTTATTTTCATTCATGTAAAATTAAATGTATGTAATATTCTTTTAATGGGGCACTTCCGGGATGAGATTGATGTCACCATTTGTATATTATTTACTTTTCCGCACTAGGATAAACCCAAGGAGGAGAGCACAAGTAACCGGGTTCTACAGTTCGTTGGGAGACCAACTCGAGGAGTCGAGTCCGGGTTTCCTAACTCTAGAATTGGTAGGGTTGCTTGCCTCTCTCGTAGGGGTCTAGGGGTGTGGGTTTCTCTATTCATCGCGACCGTGGAATCCGTGTTTTATAGAGGCTCAAAATAAAACACGGAAGTCCTAGTATATCCAATGTTTCATATGGTTCTTCTGCTGCGATATCTGTGATGTGATCATGTGATGTTCTGTGATAAATACTGTATATAGTATATATGATATATTATATAGGCGTTACTTATGTTTTACACCCGCGCTAGCCCTGCCCCGCTCTGTCCTAGTTACCTAACCTAACGGTGCACGAGGGGACATCGAGGCGAATGCGGATGGCATAAGTGTACGTCATATTTATCTGTGATGTTTAGGTGATTTAATTGATGGGACTTCATTAATGTGATTAATGAAAGAAAAGAAACCTAAAAGATGTTGTGGAATCGAATTTTCAAAAACAGGTAGCTACCGTTCTTGCTTTGCATCGCGGTGTTCCTTGTAGAAAATCCTGCACCTTATTCGATAAGGAAAGGGCCGAGATCCTTTCACCGGGAGTGACCCCTTTAGCAATGACTGGCATATGCTACACCCTTCGGTTTTGTCTTTTGATTGCTTTTCTAGTTCTTGCTTTGCATAGTGATATATGTGATATGTCCTGCACCTCATTCGACGAGGAAAGAGCCGAGATCCTTTCACCGGGAGTGTCCTCTTTAGCAAACTAGTAAAAGCCTCAAAACACTCCATTTTAAAAATTATTTGATTCTACAACGATATCATGTTCATTACGCAATAGGTTTGCAGAAAAACCTGTCATAGCCCTCCGTCATTTCAGATAAGTCCTACATAGTATTCGTGCTACGTTTGTTGACCTCCGTCAAGGCGTAGTGTGCGGTAGCTAACTAGTATTTATCTGCTTATGCATATGATGCAGATTGGATTAGGGTAGTCGTACGACCCTGTTGACCTCAGTCAAGGGTCGTGCGGGTGGGTTTGATTCAATCAAGAAATGGCGGGTTGAACTTGACTAGTAACCTATGGTTTGTTGACCTCCGTCAAGGTCATGGGACGCTAGGGGCAAAATATTATCGGGAATTTCAAGTGTTGAAATTTGCAATGAGATTGCATACCTTCTTTGAGATAGTTGGATCCCCATACCCACTGCGAGTAATTGTTACTCCTGGGAGAGTTTTACACATTACAATTAGCCGATCAAGTAGGTGTCTAGAAAGGTGTCAACGGGGTTACGCCTCTGGGAAAACGAGGTTTACTTTAATTAAGTCCGTGCGAAAGCACGGGGAACCTCCCTCAAAGTACCGACACTGGCCTGGTTGAATGATTGGCGAAGTTGTAGGGTGTAATTAATCCCGGCTAGTCTTTCCTTTTAGGGTTTGAAGGAAGATTTGATAAAAACAGTGGGAGCCATCATGATTAGATAAAATAATAACCAATCTGATCTTAGAAGAGCGCACGCAGAGTGTTTTCTTCTCTCTCTCTCCAGGTAGCGACCATATCACGCCTTAATCAAGATAATAATACGGATGTATTGACCGAACCTGCTTGTTATACTGAGCTGGGGAACGTTGGTCCCGCTCCAACTTATAAATGTTATAAGACGGAGCAGGAAATTGGGGATTACTAGAATTCCCGTGCCGCCCAAACGAAGAAAATGCATGCTGATGCATCATCTTTGGGTGTGGTCATTACAAAGAACTGTTTCTCAGTATCCTTTACGTCCTGGGTATATGATACCGGATCAGGATCCCGTATATGTAATCTGTTACATGGGCTACAGATAGGTAGAGAACTGAGAACGGGTGATAAGTTTCATGAGATAGAAAACGGTGCAAGTGTTGCAGCCAAGTCTGTTAGTCACTATCACCCTGTATTACCAGAAAACATTGATTCTGAACGAATGTTGTTAGATACCGAACCTGATATACAACATCATATCTGTCTCTTTGTTAGTAAAGAAAGGATATAATTTTGTATTGTTGGATAATTTTTGAACATTTCCTATATCAAAAGTTGATCGGTTCAGGCACGTTATCTAAAAGCATTAACGTTCTAAATCAAACTACAGTTCTTGGTATACAGAACACACACAAGAGGAAGAGTTCAGAAATGAACGAATCCTTCTTGAGGTATTGTAGACTAGGTCATATCAATGCGACCCGACTAGCTGAAGTTACATAAAGATACATATTTAAATTAGTTTGAATTTACATCTTGTGAAACTTGTCGTTCATGTCGCAGAGATAAGATGACCATAGCTCCGTTTATTAGAAACAGAGAAAGAGTTAGTGAACTCCTGGGATGATACATGTTGATGTATGAAGGTCCCCTGTCTACACATGCCAAGACTGGTCCTTTGTACTTCATTACGTTCTCTGATAATCTCTCAAGATTCAGACATATGTTCCTGTTGAAACACAAGTCCGAACCTTTTGAGATATTCACAGAATATAAGTTAGAAGTAGAGAACCAAAACGGGTATAAGTATTATGTCTTTTGATGCGATCAAGGAGGAGAATACTTGAGCACGAAATTCCTGGATTATTCTAAAGGAGAATGAGATTCTCTCTCAGCATTATTCCTCCGCATACACCACAGCACGTTGGTGTATCGGGGCGGAGCAATCACACCCTATATGATAAGGCGTGTTCTATGATGAGTACTACCGAGTTACCTATTTCCTTTTGGAAGTTATGCACTTATGAAGTTGCATACCTATTGAATAGGGTTCCGATCAAATCAGTTGCCTACCACTTCATATGAGATATGGAAAGGGAAGAGCCCATATCTTAAGTTTATTAAGATTTGGGGTTGTCCGGCCAATGTTTAAAAGACAAATCCGGACAACCTCGAGGCAAACTCAGTTCTGTAGAAGTTTGTTGGATATCCCAAGCATTCATAATGGAATATCTTCTACCAAACCGAGGAACAAAAGATGTTTTGTTTCTCAGCATGCCACCTTTATGAAAGGAATTTCTTGTGAAGAAATTAGTGGTCATGAGGTAGAACTGGATGAATTTCCAGCTAAACAAACTGCAGCTGATGATTTGGTAGTGTTGGAGATAGTGCACTCAGAGTCAATTATTGGATCACAGGCACGTGATTGCAATGATTGAGGGAGAACCTATCCCGGTAGGACAGTCTTACTCGAGATGATAGTATGCTATCTGGTTTATCTTTATCATCGTGTACTGCTTTAGGTGACCTGACATGTCGCTATTACACGTTGATAGAGCCCCTAGGATTCTTCCTTGACCACCAGCAGTATGATGGCGATCATATACGTGGGAGCTAGTAGTCTATAAGCACATCCTTAAAAGGTCCCTAGTCGTAGGAGTTTCAAGACAGGGCATCGATACTCCATTAGTAGACTAGTGTATACAGTCGAGACCCCGACGAGGGGCGGTGGCCGGTCTCACAAGCCACTGGTGTCAGTTGGTTCACCAAAGATGTATACAGGTGCTCATTGGGTTATGAGTACACCGGACAGGACTCGCCAGGAACCTGCTAGTTGGTCTTATACTAGATGTCAGATAGCTGTTCCCTGGTGACATGTGTACAGGTTAGTTCATCGACCTGAGATCGTCATTTGTCTCGTGTGAGTTCCCACTGTGCTTTGATTACTATCCTACCATGGCTCAAAGGAGTCGTGCAAACAGGTTTTAGTTGGGTACAGTCCCGAGCCACATGGAGGCAGTGAGCGGATCTGCAGGGGTTCGTCTCTCCCGGTATTGGGGGTGAGGTCGCGCTGTGTCTAGGAGAGCCATTACACAAAGCCCTCGGCCGAGGCAGGAGATTTACTGGTAGGTATTCCAGTAGTATCTCAGGGTGTTCTGGGCTACGCTCCGACATGACTTGTACTGCTTTTGGGGGTCTGACTTTTAGCAACCCCCTAGGCCCGCCATGCGATACTCATAGACGAACGGACCGGACTGTACGGATATTGTCACTGACATGCTCGGTAGGGTGTCAGGATGAGTTCGCTCATCGGCGTCCCTTTTGGTCAATAGCTGGTGGCCCGTCACGTATTGGCTTATACCTCTGACGTGCTAGTGGTTAAATCCACAGCCATAGTATTGACGAGTCTTTAGAGTCCACCACACTTCAGTTACTCAAGTTTCGGGCGAAACGCTGTAGAGGCCGTATGGAGATATGGCAGGGTCCGATCAGATACGTGCGGTATTGCACGGATCAAGATCAGAAGTTTTGTACTAGTGGCCGTATGGTTATATGGCAGGGTTCGATCAGATACGTGTAGTATTGCACGCATTAGGATCGGACGGATATTACTAGCCGGCTTTGGTTTAAGCCGGATCTTAGTATAGTACAGTGTAGATTTTGTCTCGTTGCATTTGTATCCGGTCGGAATACAGATGCGGGTGTGTATGCACAGTATCGGGGTTTTCCTGTAATTTATTACGTGACCAGTTTTCTAGAGTTGCCAGTTTGCATTCCGTTCCGGCCGGTTTTCCTTTGTTCTTTCCCGGCCGGACTTTTCCGATGGGGGGGGTAATTTGCAGTTTTGCTAATTACATTTTGTGGAGGGGGTTTCTTGCACTTGTGACATTATGATAAGATAAGCATCTTTGCTTTTTCATGATGGTTTTCTTTTTGAGATAAAATCACGTTCGCAAATCCGTCTAACCGGGCTATAGCAGTTAGACAGGATTTACCGATCAAGTGATATTCACGGTCGCAGATATAATGTAAATACTGTGAACCAATGTGTTTATGCTGTGATGTTGCGGATCGGTCGTGGGGGATAGCCTGGATGCAATGCTAGTACAGTTTTTGTTGTATTATGTACATTTGATATTGCGGGGCGAGCGTCCGACATGTGGACTGCCGTCACTGCCTGATTGTATTATTCTTTTGGGGCACGACCTGGTTGCGGTCGATGTACCCGGTGTATGTATATTTTACTTTCTGTACTAGGATTACCCCGCGGAGGGGTGCACGGATAGTCGAGTTCTAGAGGGCAACGGGCCCGCATCTCATGGCATTGAGACGGAGGGGGCTTCACTCTAGGATTGGCGGGCTATTCGCCGCACTCGTAGGGGGTACAGTTTGACCCAGGAGGGGTGCCCAAGTTACCGGATTCCGTGAAGTGCTGGGTGGTCCATTCACGTTGCTGAAGGGGGCTGCCTCGCTTCATGTTTTGGCGGGTGACTTGCCGCGCCCATAGGGGTCTAGGATTTTCATTGCACAGGCTATCCACACGACCAGGGGAACGTCGGGTTTCAGCAGCGGCTCTGTGAAACCCGGGGCTTCCAGATATCTGTATTGTTCTATGATGCTGTACATTTCTGTGATGTTGCATTCTTATCACGCCTTGAGCGAATATAATATATTGGTATATATATTAGTAGATGTTGTATATGTTTTGCATCCACGCTAGTCCAGTCCCCGGTCTGTCGTTACTTAAGTAACCTAACGGGTGATGACGGGACCCAGTGGCGAATGCGGATGGCATATACGTACATCATTATTTTCACTCTTTATTGGTGTGATCATATGATGGGACTGCGTTGATTCGGATCAATGCAAGATAAACAAACCTATTCTGATGTTGTTGGAACAATTTTTCAAAAAACTGTTATTGCAAGGGCGTTCTCTTTTGTTTTGCATAATGGTATTCGGTTATGAATATCCAGCTCCTCAGTCGACGAGGCAAGGGCCGAGATCCCTTCATCGGGAGTGACCCCTTGGACAGAAGTTTGCGTCAGGGCAATAACTTCACTATAGCCGATTACTTTTTGCTTTGCATCGTGGTATTCATTTGGAATATCCTGCACCTCATTCTACGGGGAAAGAGCCGAGATCCCTTCACCGGGAATGACCTCTTTAGCAAAGGTTTTCGTTCTTATATTTTTATAAAAGGCTATGCAGTTCCTTCAACGATATCGAGTTCATTACGTTAAAAGTTTTTCGCCAAAAACTAGACGTAGCCCTCCGTCATTTCTTACAAGTATTACTTAGTATTCGTGCTGCGTTTGTTGACTGTGTCAAGGCGTAGTGTGCTGTTGCTAAGTAGTGTTTGTTTGCAGCATATTAATGGGATTGGTTAGGACAGTCGTGCGGCCTTGTTGACTGTGTCAAGGGCTCGTACGGGTGGGTTTAATGCAATCCAGGATAATGACGGGTTGAACTTGACTAGGACTCTTTGATTTGT
This sequence comes from Agapanthus africanus, assembly GCA_030015575.1. Lineage (NCBI taxonomy): Eukaryota > Viridiplantae > Streptophyta > Magnoliopsida > Asparagales > Amaryllidaceae > Agapanthus > Agapanthus africanus. The sequence goes on along the minus strand of JASDDO010000022.1, from coordinate 478,054,767 downwards.
TGACTGTGTCAAGGTCACTTGGGTCCTAGGGGTAAAAATCACATCGGGAGTTTCAAAAGAACTGAAACTTGCCAGATATGCGCATACCTTCTGGAGTGTGATGACGTGAGTGGATTCCGTCACGTTATCATGCAATGATAGTTGGATCCCGATTCCTACTGATGAGTTGGTTTACTCCTCGGGTGATCCCCACTAATTCTTCTTTCAGGTTTGGAGGAGAATTTGAGGTGACAGTGGGAAGTTTCCAGATTAGATAAAGTGATAACCATTCTGATCTAGGTTAGAGTGCACGCTGAGTGTTTCTTTTCTCTCCCTCTTTGGCAGCGGCCTTTGACCCGACCCTAGACTATGACTCAGTGACCAAGTTAACCGAACCTTCTTAACACTGGCTTTTGGATTGTCAGAGTTGCAAACCTCTTTGCCACTCCTGCTTTTACCCATTTCTCCGGGACACCCCGTATTATTACGAACGTCCACTTCCATTGGACAAAACCATCGTATGGTTATATACGAACTCGAAGGACTTCGAGGATGGTTTCTGGTTCTGGAGAAAACGGATAGGACTATTCAGTTGTCTTTTCTTTTCACCTTCTCTCAGGTTCCGAGTACTCCTTGGTTTAGGAGTAGTACACCTATTACGCAAATTGGATAGTCTTCTTCCAAACCATAGGCTGGTGCCGACCGGTAGGGAATGAAGAAAACCAGTTAGTCTAAACGGTGTACAGAAGGTATTAAGTTAAGAGAAAGAAAGGGATTAGTAAGAGGGAAAAGTAAAGTGCGACTACTATTCACGAACAAACCGAGTATTTCTTCGCCAATCCTAAATCACCTTTGTATTTCTCCAGGACACTCCGTATTACTACGAAGATCCCAGTTTATTGGATAATCCATCGTATGGTTATATACGAACTCGAAAGGAACTTGTTCCAGTTCGGGGATGGATCCTGGTTCAGGAGAAATAGGAATAAAGTACATTCAGGTGTCTTTTATCTTCACCTTCTCTCACGTTGCGAGTGCTCCTAGGATTAGGACAGTACACCTTTTATGCTTTTTGGATAGTCTTCTTCCAAACCATAGGCTGGTGCCGAACGGTAGGGTAAGAAGAAAACCATTTGGCCTAAAGGGGTGTACAGAAGATAATGACTAAAGACATATAAAGGGATTTGGAGAAATGACAAAGAATTACAAGGTTACAGTTGTGAATCTGGATAATGGAAGAGGCATTACTAAGAATACCAGGATACCCCATCGAGACATTTCAATGTTTCAGTTTCACTGTGTAATGTTAAAAGAAAACTGATTTCCCGATTAGATACTTACTCCAGGGTATGTATTTACCAGGTATGATTCTCACATCTGTATGGTTTTACAGATGATGAATGGGAGTAAGTTATTGGGAATTGGGTGATCATCCTCATTATATCGGGATTCGTTGTAATCGGTGATATTTGAGGAAATCACCTGGGATGTTTGCCGGTCGGCAAATATTTGGTTTTGAATATCCGCTGTTATGCACCAATTTCAAATCGATATATCTGTACGTCTATTTTCATAGAGTGAGATATACTTTTTGAAATTATGTCAGTGACATTTACCTATATCAGTGGATGGTTAGGTAAGGAGCATTAAACAGTGTTGTAATTCTTATTAACCATAAGTACAGTTTTCAACCTACCACACGCAGTGAATGAGTTATCTGACTCAAGGGACTTATACAGGGTATTGGATGTTGTCCAGGGTCCATCAGGACAGAGGGGTTGGTCCTCGTACTATATTCAGTTTACTTATGACTTCCCTAGTTTTTAGACAGGTGTTTCGTGGAAACACAGGGTCTGAATTTTGAGAAGTTATAGGTATTTGAATAAAGTAGAGAACCAGGTATTGCAAGTATCGGGATTCTTCAAGGTGATCGAAGAAGTAGATACTTGTGTATGGTATTCAGTTAATAGTAATGATTAAGAGATCTTGCTTCTCTTTCGGGTTACTCATAATTGGAAGCATTCCTAAGTTGAGTGACGCTGATCGGCCCTTTTCCATTTACTTGACATGCACTGGAGACAGCTGCATGATTTGAATCTGGTTCCAATTAAATCAGTGCCTCTGTTTCTATATTGGATATAGAACAGTTCATATCTTGACATTGTTAAGGTACGGAGAGTTGTCCGGCTTATGCTTAATACCAGACTCTGGATAACTCAAGGCACGTTTCTGTAATGGCTGTTTGTGGGTTGACCCAGGCTATGACGAGGGTTGACTTTCTACCATCTGGAAGATCAATAGTGATATTGTTCTAGACTCGCCACAGTTTTATTAAAAATTGATTTTTTCAGAAAACAGTAGTGGGAGTATGGTAGAACTGGAAGTGATTCCAGAACCGCAAACGATTACTGAAGATTTGATAAGAACCTAAAGATTCAATCTGGTTTGACATTCCATTGGCCACTCCGCAGATATGGTGGGTAACCTCAGGCACTCGAGAGGTACTTCGGTATGCTCAAGGACGGTGGCAGGGAGGTTCTTGTTTACCCAGACTCACCATTGCTGTTGTTCCAGACTGTGAGACCCGGCAGGAGGATGAGTATAGCGTCGTTCTAAACTAGCTTTAGAAGTGTACGTCTATATGACTCTGCCAGAGGGTTGTCGTAGTCAGTGGGAGCAGCGGAAGCATTGGTGGACATGTGGCTTATGTCTATTTATAGACTAAAGCAGATACAGCGGATATAGATCATCTATTTCCGATGTGACAGTCATAGGTTTGACTTCATCTGAATAGGGGATGGATCTGTTGAGAAGGTAGTAGGGTGTGATGTCATGGTATTTGGATGACATACACAGAGTAGGAAGTGATATTCCTATACCACGATCGGTTATACTTTGGTTGTCACACAGTAGTTTCTCCACACAGGACTTGGATATTATATAAGACATTCTGGTTACTGGATCTATGGTTTTAGATCTAAATTTGGGTGGTTTCCCAATCAGGGTACTTAGACAGCATTCTAAGAGTATTTAGAATGGACGACTCCTGGCACGGTAGTGTACCTGCAGGTGATTGAGTCACCCTCTCTAAAGGTGTCTTACAGACTAAAGGGGAGAGTGATACGCATGATTGACAGATCACTTGCTTAGGTAATTGAGTCAATCATGAGATGTCAAGTACCACACCAGATGTTGTTCTTGCAGTAGATGCAATAAGTTGATATTAATCCAATCCTGGAGAAACAGTCGGAAGCAGTTTTAGAACATAAGTTAATGTTCTAGGGATATGATAACGGCAGCCTCCTTTAGGAGACGGTTATCATTCCAGGCTTCCAAGGTGATCTGGACGACAAGGAGGTTGTCAGAGTTATAGTTTTCCCTCTGACGAGGGGCAGTATATTGGACATGTGGTCCAGGTGGATACTGAGGGAAGGCATGGCGCATGATACTGATTAAGTTCAGTTGACGATACAGTCTAAGAAGTCTGGATTTGGAGTTCATTTATGAACTAGGTCCGATCAGACATCCAGACATTCCAAGACAGGTATTGCTCATTTCGGGAGATGGCTTTCTCCGCGAACTTGAGATATAGAGAGACATAGAAAGAAACTTCACTGCGGATCCACTCACTGAGGCTATTCCTCGAACGCAATAGTTTCGCAAACGGGTTTTGTGAGACTGACTAGTAGAGGAGTTGGGTGTTCGGTATCACACGGGCTGTGAGTATGCGACATCGCAATAATTAGCCTTGAGTGCAAGTGAGAGATTGTTGGAAATAGTGCCCTCAGAGTCAATTATTGGATCACAGGCGCGTGATTGCAATGATTGAGGGAGGACCTATCCCGGTAGGACAGTCTTACTCGAGATGATAGTATGCTATCTGGTTTATCTTTATCATCGTGTACTGCTTTAGGTGACCTGACATGTCGCTATTACACGTTGATAGAGCCCCTAGGATTCTTGCTTGACTACCAGCAGTATGATGGCGATCATATACGTGGGAGCTGGTAGTCTATAAGCACATCCTTAAAAGGTCCCTAGTCGTAGGAGTTTCGAGACAGGGCATCGATACTCCATTAGTAGACTAGTGTATACAGTCGAGACCCCGACGAGGGGCGGTGGCTGGTCTCACAAGCCACTGGTGTCAGTTGGTTCAGCTAAGATGTATACAGGTGCTCATTGGGTTATGAGTACACCGGACAGGACTCGCCGGGAACCTGCTAGTTGGTCTTATACCAGATGTCAGATAGCAGTTCCCTGGTGACATGCGTACAGGTTAGTTCATCGACCTGAGATCGTCATTTGTCTCGTGTGAGTTCCCACTGTGCTTTGATTACTACCCTACCACGGCTCAAAGGAGTCGTGCAAACAGGTTTTAGTTGGGTACAGTCCCGAGCCACATGGAGGCAGTGAGCGGATCTGCAGGGGTTCGTCTCTCCCGGTATTGGGGGTGAGGTCATGCTGTGTCTAGGAGAGCCATTACACAAAGCCCTCGGCCGAGGCAGGAGATTTAATGGTAGGTATTCCAGTAGTATCTCAGGGTGTTCTGGGCTACGCTCCGACACGACTTGTACCGCTTTTGGGGGTCTGACTTTTACCAACCCCCTAAGCCCGCCATGCGATACTCATAGACGAACGGACTGGACTGTACGGATATTGTCACTGACAGGCTCAGTAGGGTGTCAGGATGAGTTTGCTCATCGGCGTCCCTTTTGGTCAATAGCTGGTGGCCCGTCACGTATTGGCTTATACCTCTGACGTGCTAGTGGTTAAATCCACAGCCATAGTATTGACGAGTCTTTAGAGTCCACCACACTTACAGTTACTCAAGTTTCGGGCGAAACGCTGCAGAAGCCGTATGGAGATATGGCAGGGTCCGATCAGATACGTGCGGTATTGCACGGATCAGGATCGGACGTTTTGTACTAGTGGCCGTATGGTTATATGGCAGGGTTCGATCAGATACGTGCGGTATTGCACGCATCAGGATCGGACGGATATTACTAGCCGGCTTTGGTTTAAGCCGGATCCTAGTATAGTACAGTGTAGATTTTGTCTCGTTGCATTTGTATCCGGTCGGAATACAGATGCGGGTGTGTATGCACAGTATCGGGGTTTTCCTGTAATTTATTACAGGACCAGTTTTCTGGAGTTGCCAGTTTGCATTCCGTTCCGGCCGGTTTTCCTATGTTCTTTCCCGGCCGGACTTTTCCGATGGATGGGGTAATTTGCAGTTTTGCAAATTACATTTTGTGGAGGGTTTTTTTTGCACTTGTGGCATTATGATAAGATAAGCATTTTTGCTTTTTCATGATGGTTTGCTTTTTGAGATTAGAAAGGATTAGAGTTGATTTGAATTGGATTTGACCTTGTTATCATTCCTTTTGGATATGGTCACCCCTTCATGCATCCTACACTCACCTTCCTTCTTGGGTTGGTTTTATTCCTCCACCATTTCTCTTTAAGGGGGCCGGCCACATTTTCTAGGTGAGAGAGGAGAGGTTCATTTTGTATGAGGAAAACTTATCATCTCATTCCTTGCTTGAAAAATGAGAGCTCCACTTGAAAGTTCCATTCCATTCCTCCATCAAGGCAACTACAAACCCCAAATGAGACTAGCATGATCTACACCACATTCTACAGCAAATCTTGGGCACATCGACTTGCCAGCTTCGTGCCCGAGTTTCCTCGCTATTGAGGTGGGAGCCCGTAAAAGATGCAGGCGACGTGGTGCTCTTCCGGCGAGGAGGCGATGACATGGAGACAGGACTTTCCGCGGGAGATCGGGACGATGACGAGAAGACCGGAGGACTCGGATCACTTAGTATACTTCTCTTCCCATCTCTTGTTAGCTAGTATAGGTTAATGGTTATCGATCCGGGTTTTATTGTCCGCGGTAGCGCCCGTTTTCGAGTAAGGAAAATTTTTGATTCCGCATTTTGGCCTCGGTAAGACAGCCGGGGCGCTGCCGTGGCGCAACAGGTAGAACCAAAGGATTCAATAGTAACCAACGAACCTCAGCCTCTCCGCCGATCTAGCACGGCTCCTCACCCACCTGAGAGATACTTTGGTTTTCCTATGACAGTGGGAGCGAGGATTGCATTATGAGATGATGACCCAACTAGTTTCGAGCTGGCCATCAGGAGTGGGACTCTGTAAGAATGGCTGGATGCTTAACAATCTGAGATGGAATCCTTATACACCAACAAAGTATGAACTTTGGTTGCTTTATCTGAAGGGTTAAATCCCCATCAGGAGCAAGTAAATCTTGAGAAGATTACTTGGTGTACATGGAAAAGTTGAGACTTTCAAAGCTAGACTTGTTAAAGGTTTGCATCATTGACCAGGTATGGATTATAATGAAACCTTTTCTACGTAGCTATGCTTAAGTCCATCCAGATCCTACTTGCCACGGCTTCATACCATGACTATGATATCTGGCGGTTGGGTGTCATGACTGCTTTTCTAAATGATGTTTTAGAAAAGAGACAGTCTATAAGTACACAGTCAGAGGTCTTCGTAGACAGTGGGAGCAGCGGAAACGCATGCAAGATGTTTTATGTGATAAAGCAGGCATCGCGGAGTTGGAATGTCTGTTTTGATGTGTTAGTCAAAGAGTTTGACATCATCAAAATGGTAGATGAACCTTGTATAAACAAAAAGGTAGTAGGGAGTATGGTGGTGATCCTCGTAGTGTACATGGATGACATATGGGGAAGGAGCTTCCTATTCTACGCTCGGTCAATCTCCGCTTATCACAATGATTCTCCATATAGGGTCAAAATGATACCTCCTAAATTCTGTGTTTTGATCTATGAGATAGATGTAATTGGATGTTAGGATTCTCACTAGTTGTAGTGAGATTGTATCAATCGATCCTGGGGAGAATCACTGGAAAGGTTCCAGGGTGATAAGGACGACTGAATGTCAGTCGCAGGCATTGTCTTTACCCTCAGTAAAGGGACGGTATGTTGGAAGAGTTCCAAGCTATATACCGTGACATACTAGATGATAAAGGCTGGATACATCGCTACCAAAGATGCTACCAAAGAGGAAGTCTGGGTGTATATTAGTTCATGAGATGAACTTCGTTCCTACCATTGTGAGACAATGGAGTTGTGGCTTATGCCAAGGAACTCCCGTCCCATCAGTGATCCAGACATATTCTAAGGCAGTGTCACCTGATCATGGGGATGGTTGATCTCCAGGGGATCGAGGTCAGGAGAGTAGATTCAGAGGACAACACGGCGGATCCACTCACGAAGGCCTTTTCCCAGAGAGAGACTAGTTATGGGATGGTTGAGTATGAAATACTACAACCACTGTTATCAGATGGCCCTAGTGCAAGTGGGAGATTGTTAGTTATATGTATGCCCTATAGGCCATTACTATACAAGAGATGTATATAGTAGTGGATGCTTGGACATATATAGGGAGGACTTTCTTGCTCGACATGATAGTATGCTATCTGGTTACTCTTTATCTTAACGTGTATACTGATTGTCTCTCTGTAACATGTTGGTAAAGCCCTTAGGATGTGTACTTGACTACCTGGACTATGATGCGGATCATACTAGTGGGGATATGGTAGTCCATAAGTACATCCTTCAAGGTCCCTAGTCGTGGGTGTATCGAGACGGGGCATCGATATACCAGTGTAGACTAGCGTATACCTTCTCGACCCATACAGATGGGCGATGGATGATCCCATATCCATTGGTGTTTGACTTCAGAGATGATATACGGGTGCTCAGTAGAGACTGGGTACACTGGACGAACTCGCGAAGAACTCCCAGATGGTATTATACCATACGTCAGATGGCAGTTCTCTGGTGGCACTGGTACAGGTTAGTCTGTAGACCCGAGATCGTCATAGAGTCTTGTGTGATTCCCACTGTGCTTTCATTTCCACCTTACCACGTCCAAGAGGGCATGCAAAACGGTGGTTTTTGGGTATAGTCCCGAGTCACATGGAGGCAATGAGCGATATGAGGGGTTTCGTCTCTCCCGGTATTGGGGGTTGATGTTGCGCTATGCTCGATTAGCCATAATAGGGAGGTCCCTGGCCAGGGCTGGTTTAGAGATTTACTGGTAAGTGTTACCAGTAGTTTCTCGACCCGTTATGAGCCTCATATCGGCATGACTTATCGGTTATTGGGGTCTGACGTTTTACCACCCCTAGACTTGATATGCGACATCTCAGACGAGGAGACCGGACTGTACGGTAGTGTCACTATCAGGCTTTTACAGGAGTTGGAGCGGGCTTGCTTGCTGATCTTCTTATCGCTCAATACCCGGGTAGCCGTTATGTCTAGCTAGTACCGCTGACGGATTGCGGGTGCTTGATATGATCATCACCTACTGCCGGCGTATTGACGAGTCTTTAGAGTCCTACATAGAGGTTGTACTGGCTCAGGCAAAACGAAATAGGAGCGCATATGTGATATGTGCGGGACCGAGAAATATGCGTGTATGTGATACCGTATTCTATTCTCGCGATGTTTGTATCGATCGGTTATATGCGATATAACAGGGATATCGAATCAAGTGTTGATTCGATAAGTCGATACATTGGATGTTAGTCGGTTATATGTGATATAACCGGATTATTAAGTCAAGTGTTGATTTGATAATTTAGTGTATAATTGTATATGTGATATACTAATTTACATTAACTAACATTGGTTCACTTAAGCTTTGATTTTTTCTCACTTTTGCACAAGTTAATATATATATGTGATATATATATTTATTTGTGTTCTTATTTGTATCATGGTTGTTGATACAAATATCATGGGTGTATAAGACTTATACCATACTTATTATAGTATTAGGTTTTTAATATATAAAGTAAATACAAAATTAGTGGATAAAGCACACATTCATGAAGCTTCATGAAGCTTATCTTTGCATTTGACTTAGTCCACTAGTTTTGTTTTTCTTATGATATTAGTTAACCGAACCACTATGATTACCTATGGTAATGTCTCTACATGAGTTAGTATATGATACTCACTCACCATGGTTAGCTCCTTCTCTCTCTTGATGATTTTTCATTCTCATTTTGAGTTCATCTTCTTCCTCATTCACTTTCATTCTAGGGTTTGATAAAGAGAGAGATACAAAGTGAGAAATGAAATTCTAAAGTGTACCCATTTCCTATCTCACCATCCTCTACTAGACTAGCACTTTAGTTTAGGGTATTTGCTTCACTAATTCTTTGGTTAGTGAAGTAGAAGCTTGAGTCCGTATTCCCTCGACGTAGATCATCTTCGGCCTCGAAGACTTCAAGCAATACCGTTGCCTCTTCTCATGGAGCCGTCCGAGAGTCCGGGAGCCGATGATCGCAGCGAAGGGACTACATCAAGGAGCTTTAGAAGTGAAGGACCGATCTACAAAGGTTGTATTTCGTATTCACTTAGTGTAAATGTGTTTTACTTGCATGTGATCGCCTAATCTCTTGTTAACGATCTCGTTTCGAGTTATTCGGGACGGCTAAAATTTTTATCCGGCATGGTCGATGCCTTGCAAAGCCTTGTTAGTGTGCCTAGTAACCCTACACCTTCCAGTACACTGCTGCAATAAGATTTGCACCAGGAGCCTATGTGTGATGTGCATTCAGAGGACCAGAGGTCGGCGCCTGAGATGTGCTGCTTTACGAGCGGTCGTGAGGATTGACCGAGAGATGACCAGAGAAGTGCCAGAACGGAATCGTTCCCATTTGCACACCTGACAAGCCGATGAGCCGATGGATTGCAAAATTGGTAATCCACAGGGAAGATAAGGAACCAGAGACAGAGGACGCCAGCCGCGAGTAAGAGGCAAGTAGATATCTTGCGCCGCTAGCATTGGATGTGCCGACACCTTCTCGACTTCGAAGGAGGATATACCGACGGCTGTATTTATGATTTGTGATTTTGTGATTTGATTATCACGTATCCGTCACTTTGGATTCTGGTATTTTGGGCGATCTATTCGCATGATTTAGTCTTGACGACTGAGTTCCATGATATTTGATTTTGTGCACCATGCTTGCACCTACTGGGTATTTATACCTTGTGCATAGTTATTATTCTTGAGGTACTGATTGTGATTTCATGCCTACTTTATGCCGGTGATTTAATTTACGCTTCCAGCATAGTTTTCATGTACTTTTAGTATTTGATTTGATTTGTGCACGCTGATGCACGCGGTTGTGAGATTTTCCATCATGGTACACTTGATTTTGATTGAGCCGCATTGTATATCGTCGACTTTAACCCTGATATTATGATTCTTGCACTCCGTGCTTTTGACTGGACTTACGCATGTTCGACGTTTGCCATTGGATTTCGTGATTCCGTACATGTTGAGTGCGCATGGTTTAGATTTTCATTCGTGCACGATGGATGCACCGATTTGGATTTTCACGCATGTTGGGCGCATGTTTCGAGGTACGATTTTGGTGCACACCAGATGCACTAAATTGAGATTCTTCGTGCATGTCAGATGCACCTGATTTGGCTGTCAGGCACACACGTTGCCTACGACAGATACTTCGTACACACCCGTTGCACCTAGATGGTGTTTTATGCACCTGTATGGCACATATAAGGATTTTGATTTCCGTGCGCACCGACGCACAGGGTGATGTTATGTGAATTTTTGGGATTTATTCCTTTTGGAGCAGTAATTTTTATGATATTTAATATTCGTTTCGTACTGAGCAGGACTAGTCAGAGGACAGTACCTGGATATATTTTGCATGCATTGATAGTTATCGAAAGGATTTCCATAGAGCGAGCTATAGTCTTAGCATTTATACCTACGTGTCCTATATGACACGAAAAGTTTTTAAAAACAAGGAAACCCTTCTAAATTGTTTTCGAAATGGCGGAACTTACATATTAAACAAAAGATATATACGTATATAGTTTTTTTTTTATGAAAAATGTCCGCCACTGTGCAATGTTATGCGCATCGCACAGCCACTTAAAAAGATTTAGCACGCATTTACATCAGCTATTCACATGTATAGATTGGATGTCTACATGTATAGTTCTGATCTATATCATGTTGGTTTTGTATTGGATTTGACATTTGTGTCTTTACCATGACTCCGATGATTGCGGGATTCTTGACGGAGTTTTGCTTTTGAGTTATCTGCTCAGTACTCATGCGCATGCATTGCGCTATAATGTTTTATGTATTGATGATTCGGAGCCCCGATGACTTGGAATTTGTATTGAAATATTTTAGTATTTGGGGGTTTAAATTTAAATTCGCGGACCGAATTTCTTTAAGGGGGGTAGATTGTAAAGTTTCGAAAATAATAAAATATTATTTTTGGGAATTTTTATAATTTAATATTATTTTAATGAATATTTTAATATTCCAGTATAATTAAATACAAATTAATGGGGAAAAATTATGGAAAATTCCAAAACAGGGTATTTTATGGGATTATGCCATTTTTAAGTTTTTGTTATTAGTTTGACACTAATTTAGTGCTAATCGCGATTAAAAATAGCTAATCGGATTTTTGGTATTTTTGTGCAAAACATGCACATATCTCTTTTCTTACACTTGTGCATTTTTCCACCATGTTTCTTTTGGATTCACTATTCAAGTGAGAAGGGTTTTAGAAAAGAAAAAGAAAAGAAATAGAAAAGGGAAAAAAGGAATAAAATATAAGGTATGGGTGAGAGAGAGAAAAGGGGGGGTGTGACCTTTAACTTGTGTGCAAACTTCCTCCATTATTCTTCACCATTTCTCTCTCCCTCTTCCTCTCCTCCTGCTGAAGCTGCTGCCTCTCCCTACTCCCCCTTCTTCAATTCTCCAAAAAACCATGATAGTCTCATCAAAACCTCACTTCCTTTTTACAAAAAATGTGCAAGAGCTTGCAAGCTATAGGATGGACCAAGAAAGCTTTCATTTTGGCGTTGTTGAGGATTCACTTGGGTCTTATGAGGTAATTCCTTCACAATTAGAGTGGTATTTCTTATGCTTAAGCTTCGATTCAAGTTTCATATCGATATTGCGTTGTTTTGTGGATGTTGAAAATTCCAAGTTAGGGTTTAGGGTGGATCTGAAATCAAAGGTGAAATTGAGGCTTGTGGTGACCTTAGAACCCTTGGTGTGATGTTAAATTGGACCAAAACCTGAACTAGAAACCATAATACGGATTTATGGAATCGATATCGGGGAAAACTGTAATTCTGGGATTGTTTCTAGGAATCCGCTTTCACCCGAGAGACCTAAAAATAATTGACTTGACAGTGAGATGTGCAGGCACCATGGAACCACCACACCAAACCCTAGCCCCCAACTCTAAATTCCGGCAACAGATTTATTCCTTCTGGCCGCAATTTGCGGCCAGATCTGGGTGGTTTGGCCTCGTTTTTGGTGCAGGTCCCTATCTCCAGTAAAGTAGACCCCTGGCATGTATAGATTTGTCTAATTGACCTAGGGTGAAATCTGGAGCCTATTTCCTAAGTTGCTGTTCTGGATTCGTGTTTCCGTATTTCCATATTTCCATATTGTGGATTCTGAGTTTGCGTACTCGACTACTTGGCGTTTATATGACGATATCGAGGATTGTTGATGGTTTTGGAAGCGTTGTCTATAGGTTCTAACCTATAGATCAAAGCATATCGTTTGGGGTTTCGTATGCCGTTTTAGTTCTGAATTGGTTTTGATACGCATTTGCGATACGTTAATGTGTAGGTACCCCATGAAGACTTCGGGATGACAAGTAAACGCGTGGCGAAGTCGACGGATAAAGACACAAGGTGAGTAGATTATATCTACGGGGGAAGTCGAATGGATGGCGTATAGCACCCCCGCAGTCCGTGGTGATGTATACGAATACGTATACACACATATATTTATTATGTGTTGGTTAAGATTATTGATGGTAATAATAGATTATTGATGATAAGGATGTATTGGTTTAGTAGTACGAAACCCTAGAGTAGGGGTTGCACACCCACACATACACGTACACATATACTTGCATACATTCTTTCTTTTATCTGTGCGCATTTGGAAGTGTGTATATCTACACATGGGTATGGGACTATGTGTTCATATACGGGATTTGCGGATGATACGTGGGATTACGATGAGTCGATGAGATTTGATCTGAGGCCGTGAGATTCGGCGATATGACAGAGTTCGTATTTGAGATGCGACATGATGGTTTTAGCGGGCCTTTGGGCATGTGTTTTACCCCACATTCATATTTATATAGATGGTATCGATGGTACTATACTTAGAGTTGTGCCCTAGATTATGTGATATGATGGTAGTGATACCCGATAAGTGATGAGATAATGTGATATTGACCCGTACCCAGCTATTGGGATGTTGTATGACGATTTACCGTACGAGCTTTATATTGATGTTAGATCCGCACTCATGACTTGAGGATGTTATATGATATGCTGTATCGTATTTGATACTATTGAGGCGGGATCACCGACTATTGTATTTATATGTGTATATCGACTCAGATTTAGGTGGTTTTCATACCCCTCCCGACTGGCTTGATAGTTGGGTCCATAGTTCGCATAGTAGGCGTAGACTAGACCTGAGTCATACCTATTTCAAAACTAACGAATCAGGGATATTTTAAAGATAGGCAAAAGGGATTCTACGGATATTTTCAAACGTAGCATCTGTTCTTAAAATACCGTAGCCCTTATTTTACTAAAAACTCCGATTCGTCTTATTTCAAAAGGGCAAGGCTGCATGATATAGTTTTTGAGGTAGATTATTTACTGTTGCGTTGATTATTCGATTCCGCATATTCATGCTATTTGCATTGCATCGCTTGTGTTGTTGATATATTACAGTCATGCTGTTAGGACACCAGCACCATCCTCGATGATGCGTATGTTCCACGTACACTGTTTGCCGGCTCATACACTTCATCATCGATAATTGCCATGTCACTACACTGTAGTACTGTTGCATTCAGTATATGATTCTTTCATGACATAATGATATGCTTACATTTCCTTTACATGTCGCCTACATCATGCTTTCTGATTATATGCATTGAGGTATGTTGTTTTCATGATATTTCTGGATTTGGGAACCGTGGGTATTTCAAAAGAGAATATGAAACTGTTTTAAAAACCCGGTTACCCTTGATATGATATTTCAGTGCATCGACCATGTGTTTTCTCGGTGCTGAGAGCGACATGTGAAACCCGATTCGAGGAGCGGACGAGCCGATTGCGGGTACATGGTGGACCCGGTATGGTTCCCCTCGGCAAGATGATCGATGGACTTTGCCGATTGAGCCTGGAGGCGGGCGAGTACCTACCGGTGATTGGTTGGACCTGGCGGTTATCCGGAGGATACCGACCTGAGTCGATAGATGGATATGGGCGTACTGCTGGGGCCGAGGGCCGATTCCGCAGATGGAGCCCGTAGGCTGGTCCGGACTGACGGAGCCCGTTATATGAGGATTTTCATGCCGATGGTGGGCACATTTTTCATGATGTTTTTGAGTGTCGATGCTAGACACTCCGGTTCCATGATTTTGACGTGTCGCGAGGGACACAGGTGGTTTATATCCTCATATTTCCATGCATATGCTGATGATATTTACATGCATGATGGTTATTGTCATTGGGTGACGAGTGGACGGGATCCACGTACAGGCAGATTTGATTACACTGATTTTACCTCATATTTATGATATGCTATTACCTGAGTCACTGGCACGAGCACTTGTCACTACACTCATGTATAGAGATTACATTGCCAGTTTAGCATGTTTCCGACTTATTCATATTGATGTTTATATTTATCTGATTGTATTGACCTAGGATGGGTCATACATTCGATCTCTGCTTGTAGATATTTTCTATTCACGAGTTGGCAACTCACCCCCGTTGTGCCACAGTCCTTGCAGGTTTTTGCCGTACAGATTCCATAGCGGCTTTTCTGGCACACTGCTTACAAATGGGTGACTTGCTTGGGTAGGTGGGTTCTCTTGTATCAGAACCGCCATTGTTCCTATATTATTCATTGTATCTAGAAATTCCATCAACCAAAACTTGTATATTGTTTCAGACTTAGAAAAACAGTGATGTATTATCTCGACCTTAGAGTCGCGCTTGTAGTATTATGGTTTTCTGGCTGTTTTGAGTTTCTTTTTGGGTTTTGATTCTCGCCCTTTGGCGTTGTATATTGTTATTGCTTGCGTGGTTATGACCGTCGATTGACGAAGAGCTAGCTCCCGCTTGGGGATGCCTTTTATCATTTCATATATACTATTCTTGTTGTAACCCGTTTGGGGCCAGTTTTTACAAAGGAAACTCTGCCGAAATTCTCAGGAAAGGTTACACATTTTAAAAATGCATATTCGGCTTAGTTATTTAAAAACTTTGATTTTCAAAACATGATTTCTTTACTTCTAAAAACCATTTTTCCTTATTTACTCTTTAAAATGGTTTTAGATTTCTGGGCTTTTGGCTTACTTGGATCAGATGGAGTCCTATAGACTTTATATGGTTCAAGGGCCAGTCACGTGCTCTTTCGGGTCGTGACACTACCGTACGCTACGCCTTGACTATGATCAACATACGCAGAACGAATACTAAGTACTCTACTTCCTAAAATGAGGAAGGTTGCAGTAGGTTTTTAAGAAAACCTTTTGCGTAATGAACATGATATCTTTGTAGAATCGAGTGATTTTGAAAATGAGTGTTTTTTAGGCTTTCACTAGTTTTGCTAAAGAAGTCACTCCCGGTAAAGGGATCTCGGCTCTTTTCTTATCGAATAAGGTGCAGGATATTTCACAAATTCCACTATGGAAAGCAAAAACTATAAAATCAATCAAAAGACAAACCGAGTAGGTTGTAGAATCTGCCGGTTTCGCTAAAGAGGTCACTCCCAGTGAAGGGATCTCGGCTCATTCCTTATCGAATAAGGTGCTGGATATTCTACAAGGAATACCGCTATGCAAAGAAAGAACTAGAGCTACCAGTTTTTAAAACAAGTTTCCCATCAATTATGCTTTAGGTTTCTTTTAGGTTTCTTTTATTTCATTAATCTCATTAATGATGTCCCATCAATTATGCTTCACAAGCATCACAGAAGAAATGAAAGCATCAATAGTTATTATATATCATATATATAATATAGGCATTTGTCTCAGAAAATATCAAGTGATCACATCACAAAATATCAGCAGAAGAAGAACATATATGAAATATTGGATATACTAGGAATTTCGTGTTTTAATTAAGCCAATAAAAAACGTGGATTCCACGGTCGTGATGAATAGCCAAACCCACATCCCTAGACCCCTACGAGAGCGGCAAGCAACCCTACCAATTCTAGAGTTAGGAGAACCAGTCTCGACTTTTCGAGATGGTCTCCCACTGGACCCTAGAACCCGGTTACTTGTGCTCTCCTCCTTAGGTCTATCCTAATGTGGAAAAGTAAATAATATACATCAATGGTGACATCATCCTCAATCCGGAAGTGCCCCAATAAAAGAATAATACATACAAGCTTTTACATGAATGAAAATGAAAAACTCTCATCTCACATAAAATAAACCGGCTATTCAAAACACGACGATCCAATATAACATATCATAGCAACATATAACATGACATGTCATCAACGTAAGTAAATATGCGTATCTCAATTGTCGTTGACATATAGTAACGAAACAGACGATACACCATATATTACACTTACGTTCGCAGAAAAGAAAGTGAAAAACTACAACAATTGGAATCCGCAACCACCTTAGACATCATAAACCCAATGTATCACATACTTTGGATTTCATGCCTAACCAAATGAATTCCTTAGACATCACATGCCTAAAATTATAAACCCCGCATTTTAGTCTTGATATTGAAAACACTTTACAATAACCTGTCGGGTAATTCAACAAGATTCCCGATAACCTGATCGAATACTCATCGGAAACTTTAGTAGACGGCCGCACCCCCGATGCCGTCGACGAAGTGCACTAAGGCGGAAAACCGCGATCGCGAGCACCCGAACGGATACTTTTGGCGACGGGGTTCTCCTACAGTCACTTGGTCGGGGCTATGTGGCGTGGCTATCTAGTAAGGTTACCCAGCGAGTATCTGCATACACTACGTAATTACGACGGACTTTTGATCCACATCAAAATTCCGTGGCAAACGATCAAATCAGACTAAACTACTAGATTTATAATATTCAAACTAGTTATCACATAACTAATTATGTGGATTCCAAATATTGTATCATAATCACAGATAGATAGACGAAGTTAAACTTTTCGATCGAGTAAGTAAGCACCCAAAATTTCCCAACAAGCTCAACACTTGAGCGGAGTTCAAAAAGTACCTAGAAACCGCCATAGCTCCTATGAACCATCCGTAGAAGGGCGGACTCATGCCTCACTCATGTCACCACGGAACTGCAGCAAACCCTAGGGTATGACCGCGGTTCCGCGATCCAAAAAGTTGAGTTTGGGTATCATTCTTCTAGAGGGTCCACAGAATCGCTTGAATGATTTTCTGAAGATTTTAAACTCGGAAATAATCCAACACTTGGAAAATTTCCAGTAGGGAAAAATTGGGTTATTGATATCTGTTCAAACTTTTTAACGTCGTCTAAATAACCCGAATACATGTTAGAATTACGATTATGAAACACTCCGAGTTGCCTTTGCAGAAAGTTAACATCACATGCAAATTTAGAAAAAACTAGCAACACTTGAAACACAAAAACCCAGAGACTGGAACACCCTGAAAATTTGAACCCTAAACTCCCAAAATGGGCCGAGCTGACCGCTTTTTGGGGCATTGTGGCAAGCCACTTTGAGGTTGTTTTGCTTCAAATTTTCACAGTGTTCATGTTATATCTCATACAACACTCTGCAGTTGTTTAAAAAAAAATTTGACACCTCTATAAATTCGACAGAAACCAGATGTAGTGTTTCAAGTTTCGGAGTAGTTTCGGTTTCGAAATCTAACAAATATCATTTAAATCTCTAGCTTGGCTCTGATACCACTATAGGGGTACTTAGCGCGGCAGCGAGGTTTCAGGAGGCATCGTCCATGCCGTTTTCAAAATTTTGCCATTCTAAAGAACCCTAACCGTAGAATCTTAACTAGAGTTTTAAACAATACATCTTGCAAACAACTTTGCAAACAAGTGAATTAGGAATACAACCATTGTAGACCGGTCATTCACTTCAAATGATCCGTGTAGAAGTCCCTTCGCTGCGAGTAAGAATCTCCCGAACTCTTGAGAGCCTCCACAAGGTGAAAGATGCAAACTTGCTCGAAGTCTTCAAGGCCGAAGATGATCTACGTCGAGGAGACCCAAGCTCATGCTACATCTTCACTAAATTAGGGTTTAGTGAAGCAAACACCCTAAACTAAATGGCTAATAGTAGAGGATGATGAAGTAGGAAATTGGCACTCTTTAGTTTTCTTTTTCTCACAATATTTTCTCACCTTGGAAAAAACTAGCAAGCTTTTTCAATGAAGAAGAAGATGATCAAGTGAAGAAGGAGAGAATGAACTCATGAGGTGAGAATAGCAACCATGGGTGAGTTAGTGCCATACAATAACTATTAGTGTATATGCCCTAGGGGCCATTATTGTATCATACTAGCTTGTATATTACTTAATGGAAGCTTGGGATATTCACAGTTATATTAACAGTCTTGCTAAACATGGCAGTATGCTACTTGGTTTATATCTATCTTAATATGTGTATATGTTAGCATATCGTGAATACATATTGATAGAGCCCTTAGGATCTTGCTTGACTACCAGCATTGTGATGGTAGTCACACTAGTGGGGGCTGGGTAGTCTACAAGCACATCCTTTTTCAGGTCCCTAGTCGCAGGATTATCGAGACAGAGCATCGATACTCCGGAGTAGACTAGTGTGTACGCTTCTCATCCCGGTTGGGCAGATAGTCTGTCCTACAGCCATCAATACGTTGTACTGGAGATAGTATACAGGTGCTCGTTGGGTTACGGGTACACCGGACAGGACTCGCAGGGAACTGTTGGTTGGTATTATACCCGTCGTCAGTTAACAGTTCCGAGGTGACATGAGTACAGCATAGTCCGCAGACTTGACACTGCTGCTTCGCCTCGAGTGTGTTCCCACTATTCTTAGATTGCTACCCTAATACGGATCAAAGGAGTCGTGCAAACAGGTAGCAGTTGGGTGCAGTCCCGAAGCAGTTGGAGGTAGTGGCGGTTAGATAGGATTCGTCTCTCCCGGTATTGGGAGTTGATATCGCGCTGTGTTTGGAAAGCCATTACACAAAATCCCTGGCCAGGGCAAGCGAGATATACTGGTAGGTTTTCCAGTAGCTTCTCAAGGTGTAATGGGCTTCACTCCGATACGACTTATACCGCTTATAGGGGACTGACGCTTGCTTCCCCCTAGACCCGATATGCGATAGTCATAGACGAACAGACCGGACTGTATGGAGATTATCACATCAGGCTCAGTTGGAGTTATAATGGGTTTCCTTATCGGCCTTCTTATCGACATCTACCTGGGGACCGTTACGTACAGCTAGTGCCTCTTGCGGTCTATGGTTAAACCCACTGCCAGCGTAGTAGTCAAGTCTTTAGAGTCCCACACAGAGAGTTTCCCTGCTTCTGACAAAACGATATAGAGGTCGTATGGTTTTACGACAGGGTTCGGACACATACGTGTTTTTACGCACGTACGATGTTAGGACGGTTTATACTTGCAGGCTTTAGTTTATGCCAGATTTTGGTATTGGATTATTGGATTTATACAATCTCAGAATTTCCGTGTTTTCACGGATAGGAGGGGCGTTCTCGTAATTACTCGAGAAGCTTCTAGAAGATTAATGAGGTAGAGAGCTTAGGGGTTATAAGCATTAAATGGTTTTGTGACTCATGGAGATGATTCATCAAGTGAGTTAATGAAGCATTAATAGTTTTAATGACTCATTAGATGATTCATTTGTATTAAATGAAGCATGAAGATATTTGTGCAAAGATATTTTGTGCAAGATATTTTATGCTTCATGATATATATACACAAATGAGTTAATTTCCATATGATAATCATTCTCACCTTCTCTCTCCTCAAGCACTCTCTCTTCAAACCTAACCCTAACCTCTCATGTGTTGAGATCCAAGGGTTAGCAAGACTAATAGATCCCTAATCCTCTTCTATATCCTCTAGGTTGCTTTAATTAGCACTCATACCCACTTAGTTACCTCAAGTGTGAGGTTAAAGCTTGGAGAAGTAGCTCTCGGGTGGATCTTCTATCATGTCAAGGAGGCCGTCGAGGAGGTGTACAAAGAGAACAAGAAGGACTTGATTCATTAGGTATAATCTTCTTTCATAGTAGCTAATCATTTCTATGTTGTTGTTAGTTAGGGTTTGGTAAAGATCCGTAAAGTCAGTCGATGTTAGTTTAAACAAAATGATTGTTTTACCTACTCCGCCTCCCCGCATATTTTTGGGTGTCTAACGTCGAATTACAGTGGTATTAGAGCCTCGCTAAACCATAACTAACCTGTTAGCAAAGACGTTATAAATTCGATCGCAAAACGAACCCGAAAATACGACGTTTTGACCTAGTTCTGCCGTTTTTAAAACTGGGTCTAAATTTTTTTCAGGGACCCATAAAAATACAAGCAGGGAATTATAAGATTACTGGAGAAATTTGGGGTTGTAACTCGGCCAAACCGCCGCGGAACCGCGGCCGATCCACGCGATCCGCCTCTGATCCGCTGCCGAGTTGGAGCCGAGTCAGCCTAAAATTCCCCAGTAACTCTTCTGTGTTGATGTTGTATTTTCTGGAATGTTTTGTTTCTGCTCAGGTTTCAGGTGCACAGAGAAATATTTGGAGTAGAATCATTTGTGTTTGCTTGAACGAAATTCTAAGATGTTTGGCTAATTTGATTATATCTGTGATTTGTATAATGTGTTCGTAAACCTCCCCTAACTGCTAGTATGTCGGTTAGCAGGGGGTTGCACATTTCTGTAATGGTTTTCACTGTTTTGTGTTTGTGGACTTGTTGGATTGTCGTGAATGGATAGTCGGGGATGTGAGATGAATGTTTCTTTCATTCAAATGTAATTTGTAAATTGTTGTAATATTCTTTTGCGGGGCACATCCGGGCTGAGGTTGTAGCTACCGTTGTATTATTTCATTTACTGTTTTCTGCTCCTAGGATAGACCCAAGATGGGGTGCACAAACTACCGGGTACTTTGAAGTGTTTAGTGGCCTACTCACGTTGTTGAGGGAGACCGCTTCACTTCGGGTACTAGGCGGGTAGTTTGCCGTACCCGTAGGGGTCTAGGATGGGGTTTTGGCTATTCATCGCGACTATGTAATCCGTCTTTCTTTGCAGGCCCCAAAGGAATGCGGATTCGTAGAAAATCCAATATGTTCATCTGTGATCTGGAATGCCTATTATTGCGTCTGACGAATGTACAATATCTATATATGATATCTATTAGTCGTCACTTATGTTTTACACCCGCGCTAGCCCAGCCCCCGCTCTGTCGTTAGTTAAGTAACCTAACGGGTGAATGACGGGACCCAGTGGAGAATGCGGATGGCATAAGAGGACGTTGAATTTTCGTTGTTTTCTTCAATGATAGGTTAATTGATGGGACGCATTTATTAATGCAAAGAAAATAAACCAAAGTTGAATCGTTGGAACAGTTTAAATGAAACCACTCTGTTATTTTAAAACAGAGGATATTTTTTAAATTGCGGAGCTTTAACCACTCCTTTGAAAATGCTATTAGGTTCCTTCGATCATATCAAGTTCACTAGGTTCACGGTTTCGCCAAAACCATTCGTAGCCCTCCATCATTTTATTTGGGTATTCAGTAGTATTCGAGCTATGTATTTTGACCAACACCAAGGCATAGTATTTGGTAGCTGCTGGATATTCATTTGTTGCATAGATAGATGAGTTAGTTTGGGACAGTCGTATTATCATTTGGCCAACGTCAGGGGTATGTACGGATGGGTTCAAATTAACAAGATAATGATGGGTAGAACTTGACATGTGACTTATGACATTTTGACCAACGCCAAGGTCATAAGAGCATGGGGCAGAAATTCTTATCGGGAATTTCTAAAGAAACTGAAATTTGCAAAGAGATGTATACCATTTGGAGTGTGATAATTTTGGTAGGATTCCTTCAGCTTTATCACACAATGATATTTGGATCCTGATCCTACTGTGAGTATCCGCTACTCATCAGGAGATTCGTCACTTAACGATCAATGCTATAAACCAAGTAAGTTTCGAGAAAGGTGTCAGAGGGGCTACGCCCCCAGAGAAAAGAGGTTATTTAATTAAGTAACTTCGCGAAAGTGTCGTAAAACCTCCCTCGAAGTACCGACACCGGCCTGGCTGAACGGTTAAGCAAGTATTGTACGGTGAGAATAGTCCTGACTAGTTCTTCCTTTTTGGTTTGAGGAGGGATTCGAGAAACAGTGGGAGCCATCCTATTTAGATAAACTAAAAACCACTCTAAACTTGCAAGAGCATCATGCTAAAGTGTTCCCTCTCTCTCTCATTGCAGCGACCCAGAACATGACAGGCCTTAAGTTACTATTAGAAAAAAATATATTGACAGGGCCAAACTATAAAGATTGGTTCCGGAATGTTAAGATGGCTTTGACTTTTGACAAATTGGGGTATGTCCTTACTGCTAAGGCACCTGCTGTCCCTGGTCCGGATTCTAGTATTGCGGATAAGGAAATCCACAAGACCTGGGAGTTAGATTTCGCGAAGGCCAAATGCATCGTGCTTGCCTCTATGAATAATGAACATCGGAGGAGGCACGAGGATATGGATCATGAATCCATATTTCTCCACACAAAAGATCTGTATGGAGAGCAATCTCGTATAGAAAGATACGAGACCTCGAAGAACTTGTTTCATTCGAGGCTGGCCGTCGGATCATCTGTAGGAGAACATGTCTTAAAGATGATTGGCTATATAGAAGAGCTCGCGGACCTCGGGACGACTTTAGAGAACGAGCACTATACAGACTTGGTTCTTCAGTCCCTTCCTTCCACCTACTCCCAGTTTATTCTAAATTTCAACATTCAAGGAAAAGAAGTTGAACTTCCAGAACTCCTTAACATGTTGAGGAGTGCAGAGGGCACCTTGCAGAAAGCAAAGGAAACACCCACTATGTTTGTTCGCGGTGCTTCCTCTTCCAGGTCTAAGGCAAGGTCCAAAGGAAAGAAGATGAAGGCCGCTACCAAACCGAGAGGTGGTGTTGGTAAGGTGGGAGTTAAGGGAAAGGCAAGGTTGCGGTGCCAGTAGTGGCAAAGGACGGGTGCTTCTACTGTCGTAGGAAAGGCCATTGGAAAAAAGATTGCAAAACTTGGATTGACATGAACCAGGACCCGAAGCAAGCTGTGGCTTCGACTTCAGGTGTGTTTGTAATTGAAAATTGTCTATCAATCAACTAAACTTCCTGGATATTGGATACCGGATCAGGATCTCATATATGTAATTCATTGCAGGCACTAAGAGACCGTAAAGTACTGAAGGTTGGTGATATGACCCTCTAGGTTGCTAACGGAGATATCGTGGGTGCTGTGTCTGATTTATCGTTTCTTTGTGTGTCGGTTTAGAAAATGAATAGACATCACAATCAAAGAATTATTTGACCGTAATCAATAACGGTGTCGAAATGTAGCGCGCTAGTAAGTGTGGATCGTCCATAGGGATTGTGCGATTCGTTCGTATTTGTTTTGTTTTGAATTGAAAATTTAATTGAAAAGAAAAGCAAAACGATTCAAGATTTATATCAATGAATTTTAAGAATCAACTATATCTAATCAAGAATCAAAAAAGCGTTAAACATCAAGAATCAAGAATTGATATAATTCCAATCGATTTAAGTTTCAAGAATTGAAATGTAGCTCGTAGGAGTCGATTAGATCTTAGATGTGAAGAAGACTAGAAATTACTTTTTCTTATCCATTAACGAATTGATGCTAAATCGATGTCGATTTATCGAGGATCAAGGATCTTGCGAAGAATTAGGGTTTCCTCATCCTATCTTTTGTCCTTTCGATGAATCACATTCACAAGTTAGCTTCTAGGAAATCGAATGATCGATCGTTGATCTCTAGATTCGTGCGAAAATAATCAAGAATGCATTTCGCATCGATCTAGATCATCGATCATTCAATTTTCAAGAATTTACAATCGTTATAGGACTTAAGAAAACGTTTAAAGATTCGTCAACATCATCATTCTACCGATCATCTCGACTCCTCCACGAGCGGAGTTTTATTCAAGCATCATCACAAAGAATACATTCAAGAATTGAAATTGAATCATAATGCTTGAATTGAAATATAAGCATGTTAAAGGAATCTTCACCTTTATTTATTCAACAACTTGTTACACATTGCTCAAGACTACAAGAATTTGAGAAGGAACAAGATTGTCGAATCCAGCGTTGCATCGGATCCTTAAGTCGCGGATCGGCTTGGATCTCATGCTCCGATGAAGTCCGGCTTCGCTTCTAAAGGATGGTTGAAGGCTTGCTTTGCTAGAACTCAAAGGAATTTGAACTTTATTTTCTTGATTGGATTAGGGTTAGGGTTTGGATGTGGCAAGTAATGGGTTAAAGAGATGATAGAATTTCAACAACAATCAACAACCAACAACCTTTTCAAGTGAGGCCTAGGGTTCTATTTATAGGTTTTGGAATGATTAGCTTCCTTAAGAAGCTTGGATTAGGTTAGCTTCCCTTGTAAGCTAGTTAGTTAGGTAGAAGCCTCTAGAACTAGTTAGTTAGGGTTTAGCTTCCACCTTAAGCTAGGAGGTTAGGAAGAAGGTTCTAGGCTCTTAAGGTAGTTAGGGTGAAGCTTGTTTAGGAAGCTTGGACATCATTAGCTTAGATCAAAGGGCTTGCTGATCTGGCAGAATGTTCTGGAGTGTTCTGGCAAGTGCAGTAGCTTTCTGAGGTGTAGGCACTGAGAGAAGAGTTATGAAGTCAATTGGGGATGATGACGTGGCACCTTGACCGCGGAGCCACGGCGCAAGCCGGTTTAGACCGCGGTTCCGCGGCCATGTGGCTTATTTAGGGCTTCAATCTTCTGCTGTGGATTTCTGATAACCTGTTGGTATTTTTCTGATATATTGAATCTCTGAATGCCTTCTAGATTATTACCAGATTTCAAATCCCTGAGTTGGCATCTTTTTAACAGCATTTGTTTCACAAATTTGGCCGTTCTCTTGGAATTTCCAGCACAGACTTCGAAACACAAGTTGCGCTACACAAGAATGATGCGATGCCATGGAAAACAGTCAATTTTCCTTAAAGTGCCGGTTTTAAATTCTAACACATGCAATCTGGTATTTAAGAGATGTTTTGCTAATATGTGCAATATGAATACCGAACAACTCTAGATGAGTGCAAATGATAGGGAAATTGTCATGTTAAAAATGCTGTATTTTCGACTGATCAAATTCCCCCACACTTATTTTCGATCGTCTCGAGCGAATAGTTTTATTAAAAAGAGAAGGAGAAAATAAAGAAAGAGAAAAACTAACTAGCACACTTTCGTAGGCAACACGATTGCACTGAGCACGTGCAACAAGCCTTTAAACCTCTAGGTGTCCCTAGTAGGAGGAGTGTTGTCTCCTGAGGGTTTTCAGCGGATTGCACCCACAAAATCCAATAATAAAAGGAAGATCATGAAATTTACATTTAAAGATAAGAATTGTAAAAGAAAGACTTTGAAAATTAGGGTTTCCAACTAAGCTAGCTTTTCGGTTGTCATGAGCCCTATCTTAATAGTCATGAAAAGATGTCAGAAATCACGTCCTCCCTCAATAAAACATCGTCTTATTCTTCATTCCTATCTTTCTTCCAAACATCGATCATATAACCCTGCGTGTGTGTAAGGACATCCCTACACCCGGAGAATTCAATTCAAGCTATCATACTCTAGCCCATCAGCCTCAGTACTTTTTAATTACTGAATATTTAGATGAGATTGCTCACACACTTTCATGCGACCGTTAATACATCTTGAGGTACTAACCGACCGATTACTCATGTGCTTGCGTATTTGGTGTATTTTCCTCGTCTTGCACCACCTAAGGCTTAGCAGTGACTCCCAGACCAGTTGGCCTTAGGGCACTAGGTGAAGAGGCACCCTCGCTATATATTTTTTTATTGCTGCCTTGGCGATAACAAAACCAGTGTTCATTTTTCTCACCATTTTTTATTTTATTCATTTTTTTTATTTCCTTCATACATCGGCTTTTAGACAAGAGCATTTCAAGGTATCCTCTAATATCCCGAGTTTCAAGACGTGTGTAAGTGCGAATAGTAGGGTATCAACGTTCAAAATGTTTGGCTTCGAAAATAGAAACTATTTTTCAGACTTATTTTTATTCTCAGATTAGTGACTTCCTTCATCTTACTAACCCTTGGGACAACGGCTCATAACTACTTATTACTAGTTCGTATAAGAAAACTTCTAATTTTCTTGGTTTTCTTAGATTTTTCTA
The DNA here is from genome assembly GCA_030015575.1 of Agapanthus africanus. Taxonomy (NCBI): domain Eukaryota; kingdom Viridiplantae; phylum Streptophyta; class Magnoliopsida; order Asparagales; family Amaryllidaceae; genus Agapanthus; species Agapanthus africanus. Next base: position 478,028,253 of record JASDDO010000022.1, on the reverse strand, counting down.
ATCTCATGGATGTAATTTTTCACTATCTAATCTTTTATTATCTTATTTATGAACAAAAAATGTTATATATTAAATATTTTTATATTTTGAAAATTTTTAAATTTTTATGGGTTTTGAAAATTTTAAATTTTTATAGGTTTTTAAAGAAATGTTTTGTGCTTATGCAAATGATATGAAAATGATGCAAAAATAAGCACAAACCTCCCCCAAACTTGTTTTCAACAGTGTCCTCACTGTTGCCAACCGCTATATCTACAGAACCTGTAAGTCTGGGAGAAATTTATTAGTGGGGGCAAAATATATAAGTGAAGATCCTCCCCCAAATTTATTCTTTTCACTCACCTCCATTTAAAAAGATGATGCAGCGATATACAGGACATGGAAGTGAGACGGGGGAATTTTAATCAAGGTAAAATGGCTCCTGTAAGAACAAGAGCTCCTCCGTGGGGTTAGTGGAAAAATACGGCTTTAGTCTATGTCCATTCACTTTGAAAAATGTGCCGTTTTTAACATTTTCTACTTCTACTGCCCCGTGCGGGAATACAGACAGCACATCAAAAGGTCCCTTCCACCGAGATCGAAGCTTACCCGCGTGAAGGTGTAGTCGTGAATCATAAAGGACTTGCTGACCTGGTGTAAATGTTTTCCTCAAAATGTTTTTATCGTGAAAAACCTTGGTCCTATTCTTTACGATTACAGCGTTATCATAAGCTTCATCGCGGAGTTCGCTTAGCTCATTTAATTGCAGCTTTCGAAAGTTGCAGGCTTGGTTTAGGTCAAAGTTGATTTCCTTAATAGCCCACAATGCTTTATGCTCAATCTCGACAGGTAAGTGACATGCCTTCCCAAACACTATCCTATATGGAGATATCCCTAGGTCGGTTTTAAATGCAGTTCGGAATGCCCAAAGAGCATCCGTCAGTTTGGTCGACCAATCTTTTCTATTCTTAGCAACAGTCTTCTCTAGGATTTGTTTGATCTGTCTATTCGAAATCTCAGCATGCCCGCTCGTTTGGGGATGATAAGGTATAGAAAGTCTGTGGTTGATTGCGTATTTCCGCACCAGAGTCTCGAAAGACCTGTTGCAGAAATGTGTCCCGTTATCGCTAATGATAGCGCGTTGGTGTCCAAATCGCGAAAAGATATTTTCTTTTAAGAACTTAATGACAACCTTCTTGTCATTAGTATGACATGGAATGGCTTCAACCCACTTTGAGACGTAATCAACTGCCAGCAGTATGCACAAATTCCCAAAGGAGCTGGGAAAAGGACCCATAAAGTCAATGCCCCAAACATCGAAAATTTCAACCACTAAGATGGGTTGCTGAGGCATTTCATTTCTCCGGGAAATTCTACCCGTGTACTGTTACTGTGTATAGGTTTTGCAATGATCAAATGAATCCTTGAACAAGGTCGGCCAATAAAATCCGCATTGCAAAACCTTCTCCGCCGTCTTTTTAGGACCGAAGTGACCCCTACAGGCCTGATCATGACTAAAAGATAGAACACTCTTGAACTTCTCATTCGGGACACACCGGCGAATGATCTGATCAGGAAAATACTTAAACAGGTATGGATCATCCCAGTAAAAGTGTTTTACTTGGGATAGAAAACGGTATTTGTCCTGTTTTGACCAATCGCTGGGTATAAGTCCCGTGACAAGATAGTTCACAATATCCCTGAACCAAGGTTCATTGGATACGCTCAAGAGTTGTTCGTCTGGAAATGAATCATTGATCGGCAGGGTCACGGGTAAAGAAGAGATGCGTGAAAGATGGTCGGCTACAACGTTTTCACATCCTTTTTTATCTTTGATAACAAGATCAAATTCTTGTAATAGAAGGATCCAACGTATTAGCCTATCTTTTGCATCTTTCTTTGCCAGAAGATGTTTTAAGGCGGAATGGTCAGTGTACACAACTATAGGTGAACCAATCAAGTAAGGCCTGAATTTTTCTAATGCAAATACAACCGCCAAAAGTTCTTTTTCGGTAGTTGTATAGTTGATTTGAGCATCATTCAGGGTCTTACTCTCATAATAGATCACGTGTGGCATCTTTTCAATGTACTGTCCTAAGACTGCACCAACTGCAAAATCGGATGCATCACACATCAGCTCAAAGGGATAGTCCCAATTTGGAGACAATAGAACGGGGGCTGTAGTGAGGGAGTGTTTGAGTGAGTCGAAAACTGCCTTACAATCCGAGTCAAAGTGGAAGGTCGTATCCTTGGCCAAGAGAAGAGTTAAGGGTTTAGCAATTTTGCTAAAATCCTTAATGAATCTCCTATAAAAGCCCGCATGACCAAGGAATGATCGAATGTCCTTGACGCTTTTTGGATGAGGAAGATTTTGAATGACATCAATCTTAGCTCTGTCAACCTCAATGCCTTTCTGTGAAATAACATGTCCAAGCACAATTCCCTCTTGGACCATGAAATGGCATTTTTCCCAATTCAAGATTAAGTTCTTCTCTTTGCAACGAGTAAGAACTGCCTCATGATTCGATAGGCAATCAGAAAAAGAGTCTCCAAAAATCGAGAAATCGTCCATAAAAATCTCCAAAAAATTCTCGACCATGTCAGAGAATATCCCCATCATACACTGCTGAAATGTAGCGGGAGCATTGCATAACCCAAAGGGCATGCGTCTATAAGCAAAGGTACCAAAAGGACAAGTAAAAGTGGTTTTATCTTGATCCTTTTTGGCTATGGGAACCTGATTATAGCCAGAGTATCCGTCCATAAAGCAATAATACTCACGTCCAACTAAGCGTTCCAGCATTTGATCAATGAAAGGTAGAGGAAAGTGGTCTTTCCTCGTGGCGGCATTGAGTTTTCTGTAATCAATACATACACGCCACCCAGTTTGGGCGCGTGTCTGAATCAACTCATTTGCCTCATTGGTAATAATAGTGATGCCAGATTTCTTAGGGACGACATGTATTGGACTCACCCATAATTGGGTATATAATACCATTATCAAGGCAATTGACGATATCTTTCATCACCGCTTCCTTCATGACGGGGTTCAACCGTCACTGTGGTTTTCGGGTTGGTCTGGCATCATCCATCACATGTATATGATATTCAACAATAAAGGGACTAATCCCTTTGATGTCCGCCATAGTCCAACCAAATGCCTCTCTATTAGATCTCAATACCGATAAAAGTGCATTATCTTGCTCTGATGCTAGAGAAGTGGATATGATAACCGGTAAGGACTCATTCTCACCTAAATAAGCATATTTAAGATGAGAAGGTAAAATTTTGAGATCTAATTCTGGCGGAGAAATAATAGAAGGTGGGATCATCGAATGATTTTTTGAGTCACAAAGAAGCTCATAGCCTGTGAGAGATACAGACTCGGGTGGTGATAAGTCAGGAGTGTCGGACTCAAGAGTCGAAATGGTGTCCTCACTAAAATCATGTGCAAGATCAAACAGTGATGTGGTAGTGTCGTCGAGATCTTTAAAGCAAAGTTGATCAACTCCGCAACTTTCGGGAGCAATCTCGTGGACAGAGCACACATCAAGATATGAGTAGAGGGTTCTGATTGCTGACTTCCAACTTTGTAGATGTTTTGTTCAATGGTCATATTTCCAAATGATGAGTTCATTGAACCATTTCTACAGTTAATAACAGCATTGGAAGTGGCAAGGAAAGGTCGACCCAAAATCACCGGAATTTGGCTCCGGGGGTTTGCTACAGGTTGTGTATCAAGAACAATGAAGTCTACAGGGAATACAAATTCCCCGACCTTTATCAACACATCCTCTAGTTCACCCCTAGGTTTGGTGATTGAACGGTCTGCCATTTGGAGAGTGCAGTGAGCAGGTTTCATCTCTCCAATCCCTAGCTGCTCATAGACAGAATATGGAAGTAGGTTAACATTTGCGCCAAGGTCTAAAAGAGCACGGTTGATGTTTTTACCCCCAATAGAAATCGATATCGTAGGACATCCTGGGTCCTTACGTTTCTTTGGTAGCTGTGGGATAAAAGCAGTGCTAATGTTATTAGACATGAAGACCTTCTTCGGCACTTGAGTCTTCCTCTTCCTAGTGCACAAGTCCTTAAGAATTTTCGCATAAGCGGGGACTTGTTGAATCACATTTAGGAGAGGGATGTTGATGTTAACCTGTTTGAACATTTCCATAATTTTCTCCATATGTGGACTCGATCTGTTACCCCTTAACCGATTCGGGTAAGGAGCTTTAGCAATAAGCGCTGGGTCCATCATAGGAGAAGGAAGTGGGGGTAGACGTGATCCCAAAAGAGGAGTGGGGATCGTCTGTGGAGAACTAGAAGAGCTATACTGAGGTGTCGAGCCTAGTGGGAAATGGAGAATAGGCTCGCGAGAAGGCGGTGGGGTAGAAGAACAAGGATCAGAAGTAGAAGTGTGTGTGTGAGGAAAGGTCTCAGCCGGGGTGTTATTGATAGGATTTTCAATATCATCAATTCCTTCCCCAACATGGTTATTCAGCACTCTTCCTGATCTCAACGTTGTGACGGCATTTACATTGTAATGCCCAGGATTCAGTAGGGGTTGAGACGGAAGATTCCCTTTTTCTCTCGCACTCATTTCGGTTTTAAGACGTGCAATTTCAGCTTCCATCGATCTGATACTCTTAGCTTGGGACGCTGAGTTTTTATTTATCTCACTGACGGAAGTTCTAACCTCAGCCGACACCTCTATGAAATTTGACAAGAGTGATTTCATGGTTTGCGTGAATTGAGAGAATTCGTCAGAACAGGACAACTGCATAGGATTAGACGGTGCAGGAGTGTTGACCTGGTTTTGAAAATTTTATGACTGGTGGGGGTGCTGAGTGAGTTGAAGTGGTTGCTGTTGTGGTGGAAGATCCCTTTGGAAATTATTTTGGCTTGGAACCGTGTTTTGAGATTGTTGTTGTTGGTTCCAAGAAAAATTCGGGTGATTCCTCCAACCCTAATTGTACGTGGAAGAATATGGATCATTTCTAGGTCTTTGAAATGCGGCATTGGTATGCTCGTGACCTTGAAACGGAGAGTTTAATGGTCATTCTTCCGTTAAGTGAGAAGGATCAGAACAACAACCACATACAGTTTTGGGGAGCGACATTGGGTTTAGGGAGGCTGCTGAAAATTTGTGTTCCATAGCTTTGAGCTTCTTTTGCATTGCTGGCATCTCAGCTCGAACACCTATGGACACATCAATTTGGTGTACGCCACCCCTAGTCGATGACTGGGTTCCACTCTCCCACTGCAAGGATTTTTCAGCGAACTCTTTTAAAAATTTCCAAGCTTCCCCATCATCCTTGGTCATAAAGGTGACTTGACACATGTTTTCAAGGTTCTGTTTAGTGTTTGGGTTAATGCCCTCATAAATGATTCTGCACAGATCCCATCTTGGGATGCCGTGATGAGGACATTGAACCAAAAGATCCTTGAAACGTTCAAAGCATTTTGAGAATGGTTCAGTCGGAAGCTGGGTGAATTGATTTAGTTCACTACGGATTCGAGCTGTCTTTTGCATAGGGTAGAATTTCTTAAGAAATGCTGCAACGAATTCTTCCCAATTCGTAATGGAATGTGCGGTAGTGTTATATGGCCACTTCTCGGCTATATCGCACAAAGTAAATGGAAGAAGTCGTAGACGCATAGCATCCACTGAAAGGTGTGACGTACCCATCATTGCGCATACGTTTTCAAATTTGGTGATAAAAACGTATGCATCTTCAGTCTCGAGACCGTGGAATTTTGGTATAAGGTTGATGTATTGGGGTTTATTCTCAAAATTATCCCCGTTGGCTGGCGGAATGGATAAGCAGGTCGTAAGAGGACCTCGCAAAGGATAGCACCTCTTTTGGAGAGAGATGCGGGGTGGATTCTGCGCACCAACGGACGGCGGCAGATTAGTGGTAAAGAAATTCAATGGAGACGGATCCATCGATGTGGGTGTGGTGGTGGGTAAAGAAGAAGTAAATGGAGAAATACCGACTTCGGAGTCGATCGGGGGTACGCAGACTAAACGGGCACTAAAATCCCGTGTCCAGCCTATCCTGCACGAAAAAGGGTTAGTACAAGTGGCAGCGTGACTTATAATTAGGGGAAATGAATGAATGCGGTGTTTGTTTTGAAAAATGATACGGATTTTTGAAAAAAATGATGCGATCACAACAAATGCAACAAGCAAAACCCTAATTCTAGGGGTCACTAAGGTCAAAGCTCTAGACCGCTCCTAACTACCAAAAGATAAGTCGCAGGATCAATCCTCCACTACCTCTTTGTCTCTCCTGTGGCCAGGTAAGTGCCAGGTAAGTGGGAGGTTCTCCACTACGTAAGTAGTGGGCCTAATTAAGTAACCACTAGCCTTCGACACACTTGCCTTAGACACCACAAAAGAAACGCGAATAAGCAATGAATTACCCACGGCCTTCTCTTGTCCTAAGTGAGCGCGACGGTCCTTAGAGTCGTCTCTAGATATTTTTTTGTTAATGAGGGTAAATGCGGATGCAATTTTATGATTTTTGGGCTTAGGAAGGGTAATGAACTCCCCACCTAATCTGGATTTGGCCGTGCCCCTTAATGTCCGTATTTATATGCAAACAACCACAAAACCAAAAACACGCACAATTTATTTTGCTTTTTGCGGGGCTGCGATTTTTGCAAAGAAACCTGCAGAAAATTGTTAATTGGAGTAGATTTAGAAGAAGATAAGAAAGTTAGAGACTCATAGAGCAAATTTCGTGCAGCGAAGCCTTGAAGAGGCCGCGGAACCGCCGCAATAGGGGTCTAGGGCCGCGGAATCGCGGTGCTATAGAGGGATCCCTGCACAAAATTTTTCCAGAGAGCTTCTGTCTACTCCCTCAGTCCCTTGGTATATTCTGAAAAAAAATTCACTTGCTCCACAGCTTCCAGATTTCCTCGTAATCAAATCACAACAACACGTTTAGATTTTGTGCGAATTTTGATCTCAAAATTGTAATGGAATAAATCTTTCAATTCAAATTTCAATAAAGAACGAATTAGCGCACGATCCCCGGCAACGGCGGCATTTGATTTATCGTTTCTTTATGTGTCGGTTTAGAAAATGAATAGACATCACAATCAAAGAATTATTTGACAGCAATCAAAAACGGTGTCGAAATGTAGCGCGTTAGTAAGTGCGGATCGTCTACAGGGATTGTGCGATTCGTTCATATTTGTTTTGTTTTGAATTGAAAATTTAATAGAAAAGAAAAGCAAAACGATTCAAGATTTATATCAATGAATTTCAAGAATCGACTAGATCTAATCAAGAATCAAGAAAGCGTTAAACATCAAGAATCAAGAATTGATATAATTCCAATCGATTTAAGTTTCAAGAATTGAAATGTAGCTCATAGGAGTCGATTAGATCTTAGATGTGAAGAAGACTAGAAATTACGTTTTCTTATCCATTAACGAATTGATGCTAAATCGATGTCGATTTATCGAGGATTAAGGATCTTGTGAATAATTAGGGTTTCCTTATCCTATCCTTTGTCCTTTCGATGAATCACATTCACAAGTTAGCTTCTAGGAAATCGAATGATCGATCGTTGATCTCTAGATCCGTGCGAAAATAATCAAGAATGCATTTCGCATCGATCTAGATCATCGATCATTCAATTTTCAAGAATTTACAATCGTTATAGGACTTAAGAAAACGTTTAAAGATTCGTCAACATCATCATTCTACCAATCATCTCGACTCCTCCACGAGCGGAGTTTTATTCAAGCATCATCATAAAGAATACATTCAAGAATTGAAATTGAATCATAATGCTTGAATTGAAAAATAAGCAAGTTAAAAGAATCTTCACCTTTATTTATTCAACAACTTGTTACACATTGCTCAAGACTACAAGAATTTGAGAAGGAACAAGATTGTCGAATCCAGCGTTGCCGGCTCCTTGAGTCGCGGATCGGCTTGGATCTCATGCTCCGATGAAGTCCGGCTTCGCTTCTAAAGGATGGTTGAAGGCTTGCTTTGCTAGAACTCAAAGGATCTTGAACTTTATTTTCTTGATTGGATTAGGGTTAGGGTTTGGAGGTGGCAAGTGATGGGTTGAAGAGATGATAGAATTTCAACAACAATCAACAACCATTTCAATTGAGGCCTAGGGTTCTATTTATAGGTTTTGGAATGATTAGCTTCCTTATGAATGGTTCCTAGGCACCCTAATGAGGTCTCACAAGGCATCGAACATGCCAAATTCAAAAATTCTAGGTGCCGAGAGACCCGACTACGGATCGTTTGCTAGATGTCTAGGCGAAATAGAAACTAGTTAACACTTAACTACGAGTTTAACGGAAATACAACCTTTGTAGATCCGGTGCTCCACCTCCACGGCTCCGCAACGAAGTCGTCTCCGTTGTCCAAATCAAAATCCGGGCTCTAGTGTCGCTTCGTCGGAGAAATGGCGAGCTAGGTCGTCGATGTCCATGCCGAAGATGATCTACGTCGAGGCATCGCTAAATCAAGCTCCGACTTCATCAAGTCAAGAAAACTTGTGAAGTAAACACACTCTACTACTTGGCAAGAGGTAGAGGATGAAGAAATAGGAAGTGGGTAGACTTCAGTTTTGGATTTCTCACTCATTTGCTCAATTCACCATTGATGAAGAAAGCCTTTTCTTCTTGAGTTCAAGGAAGAAGAAGAAGAAATGATATTATGATAAGTTATGATAAAAAGAATAATACATTTATTCTTATCATAATATTAACCCAAGTTCAGTGTAGAGATTTGACCAAGGTTAAAGAATGGTTAGGGTTAAGGAGATGAGACAAAAATGGTCACTTCATGAATGCTTCATGAAGCTTCATGTTGCAAACAAAATAAGCCACCATTTTTCTCTCATTTCATTTCCTTTTTTCCAAAAATAAAAGGATAAATAAATGAATAAGTAAAACACTAATTATCCACTTAACCATGGTTTAAATCTTTACACTTAACCAAAAAGATATGTATCATCAAACATGATACAATCAAGTGCACAAAATCATATCGCATATGTAATGCGCACATCCGAGCGAGAAAATCCATTTAAAGTGAACCGATACCAGTTAATGCAAAGTAATATATCAAATATATAATTATGCATCAAATCATTAAATCAACACTTGATTTAACGATCCGGTCATATCGTATATAACCGACTAGTATGCAATGCATCGGTTTATCGAATCAACCCTTGATTCGATAACTAAGGTATATCGCATATAACCTAATCGATACATTGATCGCGAGAACGGAATACGGTATCACATACACGCATTATTCTCGGTCCCGCACATATCTCATATGCGCTCCTATTTCGTTTCGCTTGAGCCAGGAAACCTCTGTGTAGGACTCTAAAGACTCGTCAATACGCCGGCAGCAGGTGATGATCATATCAAACACCCACAAGCCGCAAGCGGTCTGCTAAACGTAACGGCCACCCGGGTATTGAGCGATCTGAAGATCGACGAGCAAGCCCGCTTACACTCCAGTGAATCCGACCAGTAACACTACCGTACAGTCCGGTCTGATCGTCTGATATGTCGCATATCTTGCCTAGGGGTGGTAAACGTCAGACCCCAATATCTCGATAAGTCGTGTCGATATGAGGTCTATAACTGTTCGAGAAACTACTGGTAACACTTACCAGTAAATCTCAGCAACCCTGGCCAGGGATTTCCTGTTATAGCCAATCGAACACAGCGCAACATCAACTCCCTATACCAGGAGAGACGAATCCCCTCCTATCGCTCATTGCCTCCATGTGACTCGGGACTGTACCCAAAAACCACCGTTTTGCACGCCCTCTTGGACGTGGTAAGATGGAAATCAAAGCACAGTGGGAACCACACAAGACTCTATGACGATCTCGGGTCAACAGACTACTCTGTACCAGTGTCACCAGTGAACTGCCATCTGACGTGAGGTATAATACCATATGGGAGTTCTCGGAGAGTCCGTCCAGTGTACCGAGTCTCTACTGAGCACCCGTATATCATCTCCGATGTCAAACACCAATGGATATGGGATCATCCATCGCCCATCTGTATGGGTCGAGAAGGCACACGCTAGTCTACTCTGGTATATCGATGCCCCATCTCGATACACCCACGACTAGGGACTTTGAAGGATGTACTTATGGACTACCATGTCCCCACTAGTATGATCCGCATCACAGTCTAGGTAGTCAAGTACACATCCTAAGGGCTTTACCAACATGTAACAGAGAGACAATCAGTATACACGTTTAGGTAAAGATCAACCAGATAGCATACTATCATGTCGAGCAAGAAAGTCCTCCCTATATATGTCCCAGCATCCACTACAATGTACATCCTATGTACAGTAATGGCCTCTAGGGCATACATATAACTAACAATCTCCCACTTGCACTAGGTCCATCTGTAGCAGTGGTTGTAGTATCTCATACTCAACCATCCCATAAAAGTCTCTCTCTGGGAATAGGCCTTCGTGAGTGGATCCGCCGCGTTATCCTCTAAGTCTGCTCTCCTTGCCTCGATCAACCTGGAGATCAACCATCTCCATGATCAGGTGATACTGCCTTAGAATAAGTCTGGATCACTGATGGGACATGCGTTCCTTAGCATAAGCCACAACTCCATTGTCACACAATAGGAGGAACTAAGTACATCCAAACAACCTCTTTGGTAGCATCTTAAGTAGCGATGTATCCTGCCTTTATCGTCTAGTATGTCACGGTATCTAGCTTGGAACTCTTCCAACAAACCGTCCCTTTACTGAGGGTAAAGACAATACCTGCGACTGACATTCAGTCGTCTTTATCACCCTGGAACCCTTCCAGCGATTCTCCCAGGATCTATTGATATCATCTCACTGCAACTAGTGAGAATCCTAACATCCAATTAAATCTATCTCATAGATCTAAAACTCAGGATTTAGGAGGTATCATTTTGATCCTTCACGGAGAATCTTTGTGAAAAACGGAGATTGATCGAGCGTAGCATAAGAAACTCCTTTCTTATCATGAGTATGTCATCCACGTACTCTACGAGGATCACCACCATACTCCCTACTACCTTTTTGTTTATACAAGGTTCATCTACCATTTTGATGATTTCAAACTCTTTGACTAACACATCAAAACAGACGTTCCAACTCCGCGATGCCTGCTTTATCAGATAAAACATCTTGCACACGTTTCCGCTGCTCCCACTGTCTACGAAGCCCTCTGGCTGTGTACTTATAGACGCACTCTTCTAAAACATCATTTAGAAAAGCAGTCATGACACCCAACCACCAGATATCGTAGTCATGGTATGTAGCCGTGGCAAGTAGGATCTGGATGGACTTAAGCATAGATCCTTAGAAAAAGTATCATCATGATCCACACCTGGTCAATGATGCAAACCTTTAATAAGTCTAGCTTTGAAAGTCTCAACTTTTCCATGTACACCAAGTAATCTTCTCAAGATATACTTGCTCCTGATGGGGATTTAACCCTTCAGATATAGCAACCAAAGTCCATACTTTGTTGGTGTATAAGGATTCCATCTCAGATCGCTAAACATCCAGCCATTCTTACAGAGTCTCACTCCTGATGGACAACTCGAAACTAGTTGGGTCATCATCCCATGATGAAATCCTCGCTCCCACTGTCATAGAGCAACCGAAGTATCTCTCAGGTGGGTGAGGAACCCTACTAGATCGGCGGAGAGGCCGAGGTTCGTTGGAATCTACTGAATCCTTTGGTTCTATCAAATCATCAGCTGCAGTTTGTATGGCTGGAACATTTCCAGTTCTACATTACAGACCTTGCCTCGAGCTTGTCCGGAATTTGCTTTTAGACATAGGCCGGACAACCCCAAATCTTAACTAACTTAAGATATAGGCTCTTCCCTTTCCATATCTCATATGAAGTGGTAGGCACTGATTTGATTAGAATCCTATTCAATAGGTATGCAGCTTCTCAAGTGCATAACACCCAAAAGGAAATAGGTAACTCAGTAGTACTCATCATAGAGCACACCATATCGAATAGGGTGTGATTGCTCCGCCCCGATATACCATCGTGCCATGGTGTATTCGGAGGAGTAATGCCGAGAGAGAATCTCATTCTCCTTTAGAAAAGTCCAAGAATTCCGTGCTCAAGTATTCTCCTCCTTGATCACATCAAAGGACATAATACTTATACCCGTATTTTGGTTCTCTACTTCTCGCTTATATTCTGTGAATATCTCAAAAGGTTCGGACTCAAGTTCCAACAGGAACATATGACTGAATCTCGAGAGATTATCAGAGAATGTAATGAAGTATAAAGAACCAGTCCTGGCATGTGTAGACAGGGGACCTTACATACATCAACATGTATCAATCCCAAGAGTAAATTAAGTCTTTCTCTGTTTCCAATAAACAGAGCTATGGTCATCTTATCTTTGTGACATGACTGGCGAGTTTCACAAGATGTACATTCAAACTGATTTAAATATGCATCTCTATGTAACTTCAGCCAGTCGGGTCGCATTGATCTGACCTAGTCTACAATACCTCAAGAAGAATCCGTTCATTTCTGAACTCTTCCTCTTGTGTGTGTTCCATATACTAAGAACTGTAGTTTGATTTAGAACATCAATGCTTTTAGATAACGTACCTGAACCGATCAACTTTTGATAAAGGAAATGTTCAAAACATTATCCAACAATACAAAATTTTATCGTTTCTTTACTAATAAAGAGACAGATATGATTTTGTATATCAGGTTCGGTATCTAATAACATTCGTTCAGAATCAATGTATCGGCAATACAGGGTGACAGTGACCGACAGACTTGGCTGCAACACTTGCCCCGTTTTCTGCCTCATGAAACTTATCACCCGTTCTCAGTTTTTCTACCCTTTTGTAGCCCTATGTAACAGATTACATATCTGGGATCCTGATCCGGTATCATATACCAGGATGCGGAGGATACTGAGAAACAGTTCTGTATAATGAACATACCCGAAGATGATGCATCAGCATGCACTCTCTTCGTTTGGGCGGCACGGGAAATCTGGTATTCCCCAATTTCCTTCTCTCTCTTATAACAATTATAAGGTGGAGCCGGACCAACGTTCCCCAGCTCAGTATAACAAGCGGGTTCGATCAATAATCCGTATTATTATCTTGATTAAGGCGTGATATGGTCGCTACCAGGAGAGAGGGAGAAGAAAACACTCAGCGTGCGCTCTTGCAAGAATAGATTGGTTTTATTTTATCTAATCAGGATGGCTCCCACTGCTTTTTATCAAATCTTCCTTCAAACCCTAAAAGGAAAGACTAGCCGGGATTAATTACACACTACAAGTTCACCAATCTTTCAGCCAGGCCAGTGTCGGTACTTTGAGGGAGGTCCCCCGTGCTTTCGCACGAACTTAATTAATGTAAACCTCGTTTTCCCAGAGGCGTAACCTCGTTAACACCATTCTAGACACCTACTTGATCGGCTAATTGTAATGTATAAAACTCTCCCAGGAGTAACACTTACTCGCAGCGGGTATCGGGATCCAACTATCTCATAGAAGGTATGCAATCTCATTGCAAATTTCAACACTTGAAATTCCCGATAATATTTTGCCCCTGACGTGCTATGACCTTGACGAAAGCCAACAAACCATAGCCCGCTAGTCAAGTTCAACCCGTCATTTCCTGATTGAATTAAACCCACCCGCACGACCCTTGACGAAAGCCAACAAAGCCGCACGACTACCCTAATCCAATCGCATCGTATGCTAGCAGATAAGCAGCATATAGCTACCGCACACTGCACCTTGACGAAAGCCAACAAATGCAGCACGAATACTATATACAACTTATCTGAAATGACGGAGGGCTACGACAGGTTTTTCTGAAAACCTATTGCGTAATGAACTTGATATCGTTGTAGGATCGAATGAATTTTAAAATGGAGTGTTTTTGAGGCCTTTCCAGTTTTGCTAAAGGAGTCACTCCCGGTGAAGGGATCGTCGGTCCTTTCATCATCGAATGAGGTGCGGGATATATCATATATATCACTGTGCAAAGCAAAAACACTTAAAAGCAATCAAAAGTCAAACCGAGTGTGTAGCATCTGCCAGTTATTGCTAAAGGAGTCACTCCCGGTGAAGGGATCTCGGTCCTTTCCTTATCGAATAAGGTGCAGGATATATCGTATATACCGCTGTGCAAAGCAAGAACTGTAGCTACCTGTTTTATTTTGAAATTCGATTCTACAACATCTTAGGTTTCTTTTATTTCATTAATCTCATTAATGAAGTCCCATCATTTAATTACCTAATCATCACAGATAAATACGACGTACACTTATGCCATCCGCATTCGCCTCGATGTCCCCTCGTGCACCGTTAGGTTAGGTAACTAACGGCAGAGCGGGGCAGGGCTAGCGTGGGTGTAAAACATAAGTAACATCTATATAATATATCATATATACTATATACTATATCTATCACAGAACATCAAATGATCACATCACAGATATCGCAGCAGAAGAATCATATGAAATATTGGATATACTAGGACGTCCGTGTTTTCAATACGAGCCAGTATAAAACACGGATTCCACGGTCGTGATGAATAGCCAAACCCACACTCCTAGACCCCTACGAGAGCGGCAAGCAACCCTACCAATTCTAGAGTTAGGAGACCCGGACTCGACTCCTCGAGTTGGTCTCCCACTGGACTCCAGAACCCGGTTACTTGTGCTCCCCTCCTTGGGTCTATCCTAGTGCGGAAAAGTAAATAATATACAAACGGTGACCACTTCCGCAACCTGGAAGCGCCCCAATAAAAGAATATTACATACAAGTTTTTACATGAATGAAAATGAAAAACACTCATCTCACATAAAAACCCCCGGCTATTCAAACACGACGATCCAATATAACATATCCAGCAACACATAACATCACATGTCATCAACGTAAGTAAATATGCGCATCCCAATTGTCGTTGACATATAGCAACGAAACCGGCGATATCACATATTACACTTACGGTCACAGAAAAGAAAGTGTAAAACTACAACAGTTGGAATCCGCAATCTCTTCAGACATCGCATGCCTGACCAAATGAATTCCTTAGACATCACATGCCTAACAATTATAAACCCCGCATTTTAGTCTCAAAATCGAAAACACTTTTCAATATCAAGTCGGGCAATTCAACAAGATTCCCGACATATTGATCGAATGCTCGTCGCAAACTTCAGTAGGCGGCCGCACCCCTGATACCGTCGACGAAGTGCACCAAGGCGGAACACCGTTTCCGCGAGCACCCGGACGGATGCTTTCGGCGACGGGGTTCTCCTACAGTCACTTGGTCGGGGCTATGGAGTGAGGCTGTCTATTAAGTTTACCCGGCGAGTATCCGCGTACGCTACGTGATTGCGACGGACTTTTGATCACATCAAAATTCCGTGGCAACCGATCAAGTGAGACTAAATTGCTATGTTTATAACATTCATCCAGTTATCACATAACTTATTGTGAATTCCAATTATTGTATCCCATTCCGGATAAATGGAAAATGTCAAACTTTCCGATCGAACCTTCGAACACCCAAGTTTTCCTGATACAGATCAACACATGAAACAAGGCTAAAAACATTCAGTTCGTGCCTCAGTACCAACGGTCCAGCCGTAGAAGGGTCAAGCCAACGCCTCACATGTGGCACGCCGTACTGCCCCAAACCCGAAGGTTCAAAGGGCAGTTCAAGAAGGTCACATAATCGAGTTAAGGTTTGTTGTCTTCTAGAGGGTCCATCGCGTTACTTGCACTACTTAGAACGTCGTTAAACTTCGGAAAAATCCAACACTTGGAAATTTCCCGACAAGGGAAAAATTGGGTATTTATATCCGGTCGAACTTTATAACATATTCTAAAATTTATCCGGAAAGCCACACAGAAAAAATTTGATACCCCGATCGAAACACCGAATCCCCAAAACAATCTCCAGAAAATTCAACTCTTGAAAATATATTAAAAATTTCCAGAAGACTCAGCATATTAAAAAAGGAATTACTGTGCAAAAAGGAGTCAAAGACTCAACAGTAGCGCCGCGGAACCGCCGCTCCACGTGGGCTTAGGCCACGGTTCCGTGCCGTTATGACGGAGTTAGATCTCCGTTTTTCACAGTTTTTCATAAAAAACCCTGCTTGATTTTCTGCATATTTTTAATATGGAAAAAGACCAGATTTTAAAAAATGGACAGAGAGCATATTTGTGATCGGGTTTCGGGTTCGTTCGGACTTCAAATTCCGTCTGGACTTCGCCTAAGGCTCTAGCTAGGCTCTGATACCAGTGAAAGGTTCCTAGGCACCCTAATGAGGTCTCACAAGGCATCGAACATGCCAAATTCAAAAATTCTAGGTGCCGAGAGACCCGACTACGGATCGTTTGCTAGATGTCTAGGCGAAATAGAAACTAGTTAACACTTAACAACGAGTTTAACGGAAATACAACCTTTGTAGATCCGGTGCTCCACCTCCACGGCTCCGCAACGAAGTCGTCTCCGCTGTCCAAATCAAAATCCAGGCTCTAGTGTCGCTTCGTCGGAGAAATGGCGAGCTAGGTCGTCGATGTCCATGCCGAAGATGATCTACGTCGAGGCATCGCTAAATCAAGCTCCGACTACATCAAGTCAAGAAAACTTGTGAAGTAAACATACTCTACTACTTGGCAAGAGGTAGAGGATGAAGAAATAGGAAGTCGGTAGACATTAGTTTTGGATTTCTCACTCATTTGCTCAATTCACCATTGATGAAGAAAGCCTTTTCTTCTTGAGTTCAAGGAAGAAGAAGAAGAAATGATATTATGATAAGTTATGATGAAAAGAATAATACATTTATTCTTATCATAATATTAACCCAAGTTAAGTGTAGAGATTTGACCAAGGTTAAAGAATGGTTAGGGTTAAGGAGATGAGACAAAAATGGTCACTTCATGAATGCTTCATGAAGCTTCATGTTGCAAACAAAATAAGCCACCATTTTTCTCTCATTTCATTTCCTTTTTTCCAAAAATAAAAGGATAAATAAATGAATAAGTAAAACCCTAATTATCCACTTAACCATGGTTTAAATCTTTACACTTAACCAAAAAGATATGTATCATCAAACATGATACAATCAAGTGCACAAAATCATATCGCATATGTAATGCGCACATCCGAGCGAGAAAATCCATTTAAAGTGAACCGATACCAGTTAAAGCAAAGTAATATATCAAATATATAATTATGCATCAAATCATTAAATCAACACTTGATTTAACGATCCGGTCATATCGTATATAACCGACTAGTATGCAATGCATCGGTTTATCGAATCAACCCTTGATTCGATAACTAGGGTATATCGCATATAACCTAATCGATACATTGATCGCGAGAACGGAATACGGTATCACATACACGCATTATTCTCGGTCCCGCACATATCTCATATGCGCTCCTATTTCGTTTCGCTTGAGCCAGGAAACCTCTGTGTAGGACTCTAAAGACTCGTCAATACGCCGGCAGCAGGTGATGATCATATCAAACACCCACAAGCCGCAAGCGGTCTGCTAAACGTAATGGCCACCCGGGTATTGAGCGATCTGAAGATCGACGAGCAAGCCCGCTCACACTCCAGTGAATCCGACCAGTAACACTACCGTACAGTCCGGTCTGATCGTCTGATATGTCGCATATCTTGCCTAGGGGTGGTAAACGTCAGACCCCAATAGCTCGATAAGTCGTGTCGATATGAGGTCTATAACTGTTCGAAAACTACTGGTAACACTTACAAGTAAATCTCAGCAACCCTGGCCAGGGATTTCCTGTTATAGCCAATCGAACACAGCGCAACATCAACTCCCTATACCGGGAGAGACGAATGCCCTCCTATCGCTCATTGCCACCATGTGACTCGGGACTGTACCCAAAAACCACCGTTTTGCACGCCCTCTTGGACGTGGTAAGATGGAAATCAAAGCACAGTGGGAACCATACAAGACTCTATGACGATCTCGGGTCAACAGACTACTCTGTACCAGTGTCACAAGAGAACTGCCATCTGACGTGAGGTATAATACCATCTGGGAGTTCTCGGCGAGTCCGTCTAGTGTACCCAGTCTCTACTGAGCACCCGTATATCATCTCCGATGTCAAACACCAATGGATATGGGATCATCCATCGCCCATCTGTATGGGTCGAGAAGGTACACGCTAGTCTACTCAGGTATATCGATGCCCCATCTTGATACACCCACGACTAGGGACTTTGAAGGATGTACTTATGGACTACCATGTTCCCACTAGTATGATCCACATCACAGTCCAGGTAGTCAAGTACACATCCTAAGGGCTTTACCAACATGTAACAGAGAGACAATCAGTATACACGTTTAGGTAAAGATCAACCAGATAGCATACTATCATGTCGAGCAAGAAAGTCCTCCCTATATATGTCCCAGCATCCACTACAATGTACATCCTATGTACAGTAATGGCCTCTAGGGCATACATATAACTAACACCTTAAGAAGCTTGGATTAGATTAGTTTCCCTTGTAAGCTAGTTAGTTAGGTAGAAGCCTCAAGAACTAGTTAGTTAGGGTTTAGCTTCCACCTTAAGCTGGGAGGTTAGGGAGAAGGTTCTAGGCTCTTAAGTTAGTTATGTTAGTTGTATGTATGCCCTAGAGGCCAGTATTGTACAGATGATGTATATTATATTGGATGCTTGGACATATATAGAGATGACTTTCTTGCTCGATATGATAGTATGCTATCTGGTTACTCTTTATCTTAACATGTACACTAGTCTCTTTAAACCGTCTTATTGTTACATGTTGGTAAAGCCCTTAGGATGTGTACTTGACTACCTGGACTATGATGCAGATCATACTAGTGGGGACATGGTAGTCCACAAGTACATCCTTCAAGGTCCCTAGTCGTGGGTGTATCGAGACGGGGCATCGATATACCATAGTAGACTAGCGTATACGCTTCTCGACCCATGAGATGGGCGATGGATGATCCCATATCCATTGGTGTTTGACATCAGAGATGGTGTACGGGTGCTCAGTGGAGACTGGGTACACTGGACGGACTCGCCGAGAACTCCCAGATGGTATTATACCTCACGTCAGATGGCAGTTCTCAGGTGACACTTGTGCAGGTTAGTCTGTAGACCCGAGATCGTCATAGAGTCTTGTGTGATTCCCACTGTGCTTTGATCTCCACCTTACCACGTCCATGAGGGCGTGCAAAACGGTGGTCTTTGGGTACAGTCCCGAGTCACATGGAGGCAATGAGCGATAGGAGGGGTTTCGTCTCTCCCGGTATTGGGGGTTGATGTTGCGCTGTGCTCGATTGGCCGTAACAGGGAAGTCCCTGGCCAGGGCTGCTCAGAGATTTGCTGGTAAGTGTTACCAGTAGTTTCTCGACCCGTTATAAGCCTCACATCGGCACGACTTATCGGTTATTGGGGTCTGACGTTTACCACCCCTAGACTTGATATGCGACGTATCAGACGAACAGACCGGACTGTACGGTAAGTGTTACTGGTTGGATTCACAGGAGTGTGAGCGGGCTAGCTCGTCGATCTTCTGATCGCTCAATACCCGGATGGCCGTTACGTTTAGCAGACCGCTTGCGGCTTGTGGGTGCTTGATATGATCATCATCTGCTACCGGCTTATTGACGAGTCTTTAGAGTCCTACACAGAGGTTTCCTGGCTCAAGCGAAACGAAATAGGGTAGCATATGAGATATGTGCGGGACCGAGAATAATGCACGTATGTAATACCGCATTTCATTCTCACGATAAATGTTTCGATTGGTTATATTCGATATGACCTAGTTATCGAATCATTGATTAGATAAATCGATACATTGAATACTAGTCGGTCATGTGTGACATGACCGGATCATTGAATCAAATGTTGATTTAATGATTTAATGTATAATTATATATTTGATATATTACTTTGCATTAACTAGTATTGGTTCACTTTATATGGATTTTCTCACTTGATGTGCAAGTTGTATATGTGATATACTTTTGTGCACATATTAGTATCATGTTTGATGATGCTTGATTATTTAGTTAAGTATATAGAATTAAAGCATGGTTAATTTGATAATTAGAGTTTTGCATATTCATTTATTTATTTATTTATTTATTTGGAAAAGATTGAGATAAGAATGGTGGAGAAGTTTGTCTTTAGTTGAAGCTTCATGAAGCTTTGACTTCTTAACCATTCTTGTCTTCATGCTTAACCCTAACCTATCCAACTAACCATGGTCTATTCTCTACACTCAACTATGGTTTTCTTATGATAAGTATTGGATTATTTTCATTTTAATTCAACACTTATCATATTCTTTCTTTTTCTTCTCCTTCTTCTTCAAGATAGAAACCTTGATGCCATCAATGGCAACTTGAGTTCTAGTGAGAGAAATCCAATTCTAAAGTTCTCTGGGTGTTTTTAATATTTTTTCAAGAGTTGAATTTTCTGGGGTGTTTTAGAGCTTCGGTGTTTCGACCGGATTATCAAATTTCGTCTTTGTGTATTTCCGGATAATTTATAGAATATGTTAAAAAGTTCGACCGGATATAAATACCCAAATTTTCCCCTGTCGGGAAATTTCCAAGTGTTGGATTCTTCTGTAGTTTAACGACGTTCTAAGTAGTGCAAGTAACGCGATGGACCCTCTAGAAGACAACAAACCTTAACTCGATTATGTGACCGTCTTGAACTGCCCTTTGAACCTTCGGGTTTGGGGCAGTACGGCGTGCCACATGTGAGGCGTTGGCTTGACCCTTCTACGGCTGGACCGTTGGTACTGAGGCACGAACTGAATGTTGTTAGACTTATTTCATGTGTTGAGCCGTATCGGGTAAACTTGGGTATTCGACTGTTCGTTCTGAAAGTTTAACATTTTCTGTTTATCTGGAATGTGATACAATAATTGGAATTCACAAATAGTTATGTGATAACTGAATGAATGTTATAAATCTAGCAGTTTAGTTTCACTTGATATTGAAAAGATTTTTCGATAATGAGACTAAAATGCGGGGTTTATAACTGTTAGCCATGTGATGTCTAAGTATTTCATTTGATTAGGCATGTGATGTCTAAAGAAGTTGCGGATTCCAACTGTTGTAGTTTTACACTTTCTTTTCTGTGACCGTAAGTGTAATATGTGATATCGCCGGTTTCGTTGCTATATGTCAACGACAATTGGGATGGACATATTTACTTACGTTGATGACATGTGATGTTATGTGTTGCTGGATATGTTATATTGGATAGTCGTGTTTGAATAGCCGGGGGTTTTTATGTGAGATGAGTGTTTTTCATTATCATTCATGTAAAAACTTGTATGTAATATTCTTTTATTTGGGGAACTTCCAGGTAGCGGAAGTTGTCACCCTTTGTATATTATTTACTTTTCGGCATTAGGATAGACCCAAGGAGGGGAGCACAAGTAACCGGGTTCTGGGGTCCAGTGGGAGACCAACTCGAGGAGTCGAGTCCAGGTCTCCTAACCCTAGAATTGGCAGGGTTGCTTGCCGCTCTCGTAGGGGTCTAGGGGTGTGGGATTGGCTATTCATCACGACCGTGGAATCCGTGTTTTATACTGGCTCGTATTGAAAACACGGACGTCCTAGTATATCCAATATTTCATATGTTTTTTCTGCTGCGATTTCTGTGATGTGATTCTGTGATGGATATAGTATATAGTATATATGATATATTATATAGACGTTACTTATGTTTTGCATCCGCACTAGCCCTGCCCTGCTCTGTCGTTAGTTACCTAACCTAACGGTGCACGAGGGGACATCGAGGCGAATGCGGATGGCATAAGTGTACGTCATATCTATCTGTGATGTTTAGGTATTTAAATGATGGGACTTCATTAATGTGATTAATGAAAGGAAAGAAACCTAAGATGTTGTAGAATCAAATTTTAAACAAAACAGGTAGCTACAGTTCTTGCTTTGCATAGCGGTATATATGATATACCCTGCACCTTATTCGATGAGGAAAGGACCGAGATCGCTTCACCGGGAGTGACTCCTTTAGCAATAACTGGCAGATGCTACACACTCGGTTTGACTTTTGATTGCTTCTATATTTTGTGCTTTGCACAATGATATATATGATATATCCCGCACCTCATTCGACGAGGAAAGGGCCGACGATCCCTTCACCGGGAGTGACCCCTTTAGCAAAACTAAAAAAAAGCCTCAAAATCACTCCATTTCAAAACTTCATTTGATTCTACAATGATATCAAGTTCATTACGCTCATGGTTTTTATGAAAAACCTGCGTAGCCCTCCGTCATTTCAGATAAGTACTAGTTAGTATTCGTGCTGCGGTAGTTTGGCCTCCGTCAAGGCGCAGTGTACGGTAGCTAACTAATGCTTATCTGCTAGCATATGATGCGATTGGATTAGGGTATTCGTACGGCGTTGTTTGGCCTCCGTCAAGGGTCGTGCGGGTGGGTTTAATTTAATCAGGAAATGACGGGTTGAACTTGACTAGCGGACTATGGGTTGTTTGGCCTCCGTCAAGGTCATAGGACGCTAGGGGCAAAAGTATTATCGGGAATTTCAAGTGTTGAAATTTGCAATGAGATTGCATACCTTCTATGAGATAGTTGGATCCCGATACCCACTGTGAGTAAGAGTTACTCCTGGAAGAGTTTTACACATTGCAATTAGCTGATCAAGTAGGTGTCTAGAAAGGTGTTAACGGGGTTACGCCTCTGGGAAAACGAGATTTACATTAATTAGGTTCGTGCGAAAGCACGGGGGACCTCCCTCAAAGTACCGACACTGGCCTGGCTGAAAGATTGGCGAACTTGAAGTGTGTAATTAATCCCGGCTAATCTTTCCTTTTAGGATTTGAAGGAAGATTTGATAAAAAGCAGTGGGAGCCATCCTGATTAGATAAGATAATAACCAATCTGATCTTGCACGAGCATACGCTAAAGTGTTTTCTTCTCTCTCTCTCCAGGTAGCGACCAGTTCATGCCTTAATCAAGATAATAATATAGATGTATTGACCGAACCCGCATGTTATACTGTGCAGGGGAACGTTGAACCCGTTCTATCTTATAAGTGTTATAAGAATGAACAGGAAACAGGAGAATATCTGGATTCTCAATCCGCCCAAAAGAACATGCATGTTGATGCATCTTCTACAGGTGTGTTAGTTATTGAGAACTGTTTCTCAGTTCACCCTACGTCCTGGGTATTAGATACCGTATCAGGATCCCACAGATGTAAATAGTTACATGGGCTACGAAAAGGTAGAGAACTGGGAAAAGGTGATCATTCCGTTCAAGTTGGGAACAGTGCAAGTGTTGCAGCCAAAGCAGTTGGCGAATATCACCTAGTATTACCAAGCGGTAATACAATGATTCTGAATGAGTGCTATTATATACTGAACATAATGTGCAACATTATATCAGTTTCTTTATTAAGTAAAGAAGGATATAATTTTGTAGTAAAGGATAATGTTATGAATATATTCCTAGATCAAAAGTTGATTGCATCAGGCTCGCTACATAATGGCATATTCATTCTCAATCAAAATACAGTCTTCAATATACAAAACACACACAAGAGGAAAAGCTCAGATATGAACGAATCCTTCTTGTGGCACTATAGACTTGGCCATATCAATGAAACACGACTAGCTAAGTTGCATAAGGATGGTTATTTGAATCCGTTCGAATTATCATCTTATGATACTTGCCATTCATGTCTCAAAGGAAAAATGACCAAAGCTCCGTTTAGTGGACACGGAGAAAGAGTTACTGAACTCTTAGGACTGGTACATAGTGATGTATGCGGTCCAATGTCTACCCATGCCAGGAATGGTTCTTCATACTTCATTACATTCACTGACGATCTCTCTAAATTCGGATATGTGTTCCTGATGAAACAAAAATCAGAAGCTTTTGAGAAATTTAGAGAATATAAACAAGAAGTAGAGAACCAAACGGGCAAAAGTATTAAGATCCTTCGATCTGATCGAGGAGGAGAATACTTAAGTAACGAATTCAGAGATTATCTAAAAGAGAATGGGATTCTCTCTCAGCTTACTCCTCCCTATACACCACAACACAACGGTGTATCGGAGCAGAGAAATCGCACCCTATTAGATATGGTGCGCTCTATGATGAGTGCAGCTGAGTTACCTATTTCCTTCTGGGGATATGCACTGGAGACTGCTGCATACCTATTGAATAGAGTTCCAACCAAATCAGTGCCTACCACTCCATATGAGATATGGAATGGCAAGAGACCATGTCTTAATTTTATTCAGATATGGGGTTGTCCAGCCTATGTTAAAATACAAAATCCGGACAAGCTCGAGGCAAGGTCTGTTCTATGTAAGTTTGTTGGATATCCCAAACAATCGCGAGGGTATATCTTTTACCACTCCGAGGAAACAAAAGTGTTTGTTTCTCAACATGCCACTTTCTTAGAAAAAAGTTTTCTTATGAAACAGACAAGTAGCATTGAGGTAGAACTGGAAGAGGTTCCAGCAACACAAACTATAACATAAGACTTGGTAGAACCAGAGAATTTAGTAGAACTCAACGAACCCCAGCCTCTCCGCCGATCTAGTAGGGTTTCTCGTCCACCAGAGAGATAATACGGTTTTCTCATTGACGGTAGAAGCGAAGATTGCATCATGGAGGATGATGACCCAACTAGCTTCGAGCAGGCCATCACTAGTGGGGACTCAGTGAAATGACTGGATGCTATGCGGTCCGAGATGGAATCCATGTACACCAACAAAGTATGGACTTTAGATGTTGCTCCTGAAGGGGTAAAACCCATTGGGAGCAAGTGGATCTTCAAGAAGAAACTTGGTGTAGATGGGAAAGTGGAGACTTTCAAAGCTAGACTTGTAGCAAAAGGTTTTCGCCAAAGACCAGGTGTGGACTATGACGAAACCTTTTCTCCATTGGTTATGCTTAAATCCATCTGGATCATGCTTGCCATCGCTGCTTATCATGATTACAAAATCTGGCAAATGGATGTTAAGACCGCCTTTCTAAATGGTGATTTAGAAGAGTGTGTGTACATGACTCAGCCAGAGGGCTTCGTAGACAGTGGGAGCAGCGGGAAGGTGTGCAAGCTGCTTAAATCCATTTATGGATTAAAGCAAGCATCGCGGAGTTGGAACATCTGCTTTGACGTCGTTATCAAAGAGTTTGATTTCGTCAAAAATCCAGATGAACCTTGTATCTACAAGAAGGTGGCAGAGAGTAAGGTTGTCTTCCTCGTATTGTACGTGGACGACATACTCTTGATAGGAAATGATATTCCTATGCTGCAATCGGTCAAGCTCTTCTTATCACAAAGATTCTCAATGAAAGATCTTGGTGATGCCTCCTGCATATTGGGAATTAGGATCTATAGAGATAGATCCAAACGGATTTTGGGATTGTCCCAATCCAGGTACATTGACACCATACTAAAGAGGTTTAGTATGGAAGAGTCCAAGCGTGGGAACTTACCCACGATCTCTGGAGTCACTCTCTCCAAAAAGATGTCTCCCAAGACTGATTTGGAGAGAGCTCGCATGCAAGGGATACCCTATGCTTCGGCAGTAGGCTCTATCATGTATGTGATACTATGTACCAGACCCGATATAGCATACTCACTAAGTATAGTGAGCAGGTATCAAGCTGATCCTGGAGAGAGTCACTGGACAGCTGTGAAGAGCATTCTCAAGTACTTACGAAGGACTAGAGATATGTTCTTGGTGTATGGTAACGGAGAGCTCCAAGTGGAGTCCTTTACCGATTCGAGCTTCCAGAGTGATAAGGACGACTCTAAGTCGCAGTCGGGCTTTGTCTTTACCCTTTACGGAGGGGCGGTTAGCTGGAAGAGTTCCAAGCAGGAAACCGTGGCAGACTCGACGATGGAGGCTGAATACATCGTTGCCAACGATGCTGCCAAAGAGGCTGTCTGGATCAAGAAGTTCATTACTGAACTTGGAGTGGTTCCATCCATTGAGCATCCAATACCTTTGTATTGCGATAACAATAGAGCGGTGGCTTTGGCCAAGGAACCCAGGTACCATCAGCGATCCAGGCATATTCTGAGGCGGTATCACCTGATCCGGGAGATAGTTGATCGCCGTGAGATCGAGGTCAGGAGGGTTGACACGAAGAACAATACGGCGGATCCACTCACGAAGGCCATTCCCCAGATACAGTTTGAGAGACTCTTCGGGATGCTCGGTATGCGATACTACAGCAGCTGGCCCTAGTGCAAGTGGGAGATTGTTAGTTGTATGTATGCCCTAGAGGCCAGTATTGTACAGATGATGTATATTATATTGGATGCTTGGACATATATAGAGATGACTTTCTTGCTCGATATGATAGTATACTATCTGGTTACTCTTTATCTTAACATGTACACTAGTCTCTTTAAACTGTCTTATGGTTACATGTTGGTAAAGCCCTTAGGATGTGTACTTGACTACCTGGACTATGATGCAGATCATACTAGTAGGGACATGGTAGTCCACAAGTACATCCTTCAAGGTCCCTAGTCGTGGGTGTATCGAGACGGGGCATCGATATACCAGAGTAGACTACCGTATACGCTTCTCGACCCATGAGATGGGCGATGGATGATATCATATCCATTGGTGTTTGACATCAGAGATGGTGTACGGGTGCTCAGTGGAGACTGGGTACACTGGACGGACTCGCCGAGAACTTCCAGATGGTATTATATCTCACGTCAGATGGCAGTTCTCAGGTGACACTTGTGCAGGTTAGTCTGTAGACCCAAGATCGTCATAGAGTCTTGTGTGATTCCCACTGTGCTTTGATCTCTACCTTACCACGTCCATGAGGGCGTGCAAAACGGTGGTCTTTGGGTACAGTCCCGAGTCACATGGAGGCAATGAGCGATAGGAGGGGTTTTGTCTCTCCCGGTATTGGGGGTTGATGTTGTGCTGTGCTCGATTGGCCGTAACAGGGAAGTCCCTGGCCAGGGCCGATCAGAGATTTGCTGTAAGTGTTACCAGTAGTTTCTCGACCCGTTATGAGCCTCACATCGGCATGACTTATCGGTTATTGGGGTCTGACGTTTACCACCCCTAGACTTGATATGCGACGTATCAGACGAACAGACCGGACTGTACGGTAAGTGTTACTGGTTGGATTCACAGGAGTGTGAGCGGGCTAGCTCGTCGATCTTCTGATCGCTCAATACCCGGATGGCCGTTACGTTTAGCAGACCGCTTGCGGCTTGTGGGTGCTTGATATGATCATCATCTGCTACCGGCGTATTGACGAGTCTTTAGAGTCCTACACAGAGGTTTCCTGGCTCAAGCGAAACGAAATAGGGCCGCATATGAGATATGTGGGGGACCGAGAATAATGAGCGTATGTGATACCGCATTTCATTCTCGCGATAAATGTTTCGATTGGTTATATTCGATATGACCTAGTTATCGAATCATTGATTCGATACATTGAATACTAGTCGGTCATGTGCGACATGACCGGATCATTGAATCAAATGTTGATTTAATGATTTAATGTATAATTATATATTTGATATATTACTTTGCATTAACTAGTATTGGTTCACTTTATATGGATTTTCTCACTTGATGTGCAAGTTGTATATGTAATATACTTTTGTGCACATATTAGTATCATGTTTGATGATGCTTGATTATTTAGTTAAGTATATAGAATTAATCCATGGTTAATTTGATAATTAGGGTTTTGCATATTCATTCATTTATTTATTTGGAAAAGATTGAGATAAGAATGGTGGAGAAGTTTGTCTTTAGTTGAAGCTTCATGAAGCTTTGACTTCTTAACCATTCTTGTCTTCATGCTTAACCCTAACCTATCCAACTAACCATGGTTTATTCTCTACACTCAACTATGGTTTGCTTATGATAAGTATTGGATTATTTTCATTTTAATTCAACACTTATCATATTCTTTCTTCTTCTCCTCCTTCTTTTTCAAGATAGAAACCTTGATGCCATCAATGGCAACTTGAGTTCTAGTGAGAGAAATCCAATTCTAAAGTGAACCTACCTCCTATTTCTTCACCCTCTACCTCTTGCCAAGTTGTTTTGGGTGTTTTCTTCACAAGTTTCACAACATTATGAAGTCGGAGCTTGAACTTGTGATGCCTCGACGTAGATCGTCTTTGACACGAAGCCGACGACCTAGCTCGCCCGTTTCTCCGATGAAGCCGACGATTGAGTTCGGGATTCATGATGGACAGCGAGAGGACACCCACGTGGAGATAAGGAAGTGGAGAACCGGATCTACAAAGGTTGTAGCATCTAACTTTTAGTTAAGTAGTTAACTAGATTATCTTTTCGCCTAGAATTCTAGCCGACGATCCGTGTTAGGGTTTCTTGACACCCATAATTTTTGAAAATGGAATGTTTGATGCCTTGTGAGACCTCTATAGGGTGCCTAGGAACCTTTCAAGTTAGGGTGAAGCTTGTTTAGGAAGCTTGGACATCATTAGTTTAGATCAAAGGGCTTGCTGATCTGGCAGAATGTTCTGGAGTGTTCTGGCAATTACAGTAGCTTTCTGAGGTGTAGGCACTGAGAGAAGAGTTAAGAAGTCAATTGGGGATGATGACGTGGCACCTTGACCGCGGAGCCGCGGCGCAAGCCGGCTTAGACCGCGGTTCCGCGGCCATGTGGCTTCTTTAGGGGCTTCAATCTTCTGCTGTGGATTTCTGATAACCTGTTGGTATTTTTCTGATATATTGAATCTCTTAATGCCTTCTAGATTATTTCCAGATTTCAAATCCCTGAGTTGGCTTCTTTTTAACAGCACTTGTTTCACAAATTTGGCCGTTCTCTTGGAATTTCCTGCACAGACTTCGAAACACAAGTTGCGCTACACAAGAATGATGTGATGCCTTGGAAAACAGTCAATTTCCCTTAAAGTGCCGGTTTTAAAGTCTAACACATGCAATTTGGTATTTAAGAGATGTTTTGCTAATATGTGCAATATGAATACCGAACAACTCTAGATGAGTGCAAATGATAGGGAAATTGTCATGTTAAAAATGCAGTATTTTCGACTGATCAGTATCTATAGGGGATTATCACCTAGGATTGACGAGTGGAAATATTTTGGTTTTGCGTAACTGTTTTTGTGTACCTAGTTTAACGTGTAATATCATATCAGTATCATTGTTATCAAAAGAAGGTTATGATTTCACGTTTGTAAGCGATGTTGTTAACATCCACCTTAATCATGGTTTGATTGGGTGCGGTACACTAGATAACGGTATATACGTATTAAACAAATTACAGATTTTCAATGTCCAGAACACACTAAAAAGAAAGTCTCCAGATTTAAATCAGGCTTTCTTATGGCATTGTAGACTGGGTCACATCAATGAGACAAGGTTAACTAAGTTAAATAGAGAAGGATATTTGGATCCATTCGAATATCAATCTTATGCAACTTGTCAATCATGTCTCAAAGGAAAGATGACAAAGACTCCATTCACTGGACATGGAGTAAGAGCGAGCGAGCACTTAGGACTCATACACAGCGATATATGTGGTCCAATGTCTACACATGGAAGAGGTGGTTTTTCATATTTCATTAATTTTACGGACGATTACTCTAGGTATGGATTCATTTTATTAATGAAACATAAATCCGAGGCCTTTGAGAAATTCAAAGAATATAAGAATGAAGTAGAAAACCAAACCAGCAAAAGTATCAAGACACTGAGATCTGATCGAGGTGGTGAATACTTAAGTGCCGAGTTCCTAGGTTACCTAAAAGAGAAAGGAATTCTCTCTCAGCTTACTCCTCCATACACTCCACAAAATAACGGTGTATCGGAGAGACGGAACCGAACCCTATTGGATATGGTACGTTCCATGATGACTAATGCTGAGTTACCGCGATCTTTCTGGGGTATGCGCTAGAATCAGCATCATATCTTTTGAACAGGGCTCCTACCAAGCCTGTGCCTACCACGCCATATGAGATATGGAGTGGGAAGAAACCCTATCTTCAGTATCTGAAGATATGGGGATGTCCAGCTTTTGTTAAAAAGCATCATGCGGACAAACTCGAGGCACGACCAGTACAGTGTAAGTTTGTGGGATATCCAAAGAACTCCAAGGGGTATTTCTTCTATTACGTAGAGGAACAAAAGGTTTTTGTTTCTCGTAATGCATATTTTCTAGAACATCAGTTTTTAGAAAAGGAAACAAGTGGGAGCGCAATAGAACTGGAAGAAATTCCAGAACCACAAACTACTACTGAAAGTTTGGTAGAACCAGTATCTCAAGAAGAACAGGACATTCCCGCACCCCTCCGCAGGAGTAGTAGGCTGTCTCATCCGCCTGAGAGATACTACGGTTTTGTCATAGATGGGGATAGAGAGGATTGCGTCATTGATAATGATGAACCTACTAGCTTCCAGCAATCCATCCAGAGCGATGACTCGGTAAGATGGCTGGATGCAATGCGGACCGAGATGGAGTCCATATACACCAACAAAGTATTGACTTTGGACTTTGCTCCAGATGGGGTAAAACCTATAGGATGCAAATGGATCTTCAAGAAAAAGATTGGTGTAGATGGACAGGTAGAAACCTATAAGGCTAGACTTGTTGCAAAGGGTTTTCGTCAAAGACCTGGTTTGGACTATGACGAAACTTTTTCTCCAATGGCTATGCTCAAATCCATTCGGATTCTTCTTGCCATTGTCGCCTTCCATGATTATGAGATCTGGCAGATGGACGTAAAGACGGATTTTCTAAATGGTAGTTTAGAAGAGTGCGTCTATATGGATCAGCCAGAAGGCTTCTATCAGAGTGGGAGCAGCGGGAAAGTGTGCAAGTTGCTTAAGTCCATTTATGGACTAAAGCAGGCATCGCGGAGTTGGAACGTCTGTTTTGATGAAACGGTCAAAGAATATGACTTTATCAAAAATCCAGATGAACCATGTATATATAGTAAAATTATAGCACGAACTGTCGTATTCCTCGTCTTGTACGTGGATGACATTCTATTGATAAGAAATGACATTCCTATGCTACAATCTGTCAAAGGATTCTTATCATACAGGTTCTCCATGAAAGACCTGGGTGATTCCTCTTACATTCTGGGGATCCGGATATATCGTTATAGATCCAAGAGGATGTTGGGACTTTTGCAGTCCAGGTATATCAACATTGTACTGAAAATATTCAGTATGGAAGATTCTAAGCGCGGTAGTTTGCCGGCTTGTCACGGAATCACCCTCTCCAAAGAGATGTCTCCCAAGACTGATTTAGAAAGGGATCGCATGTCTATTATACCCTACGCTTCTGCGGTAGGCTCTGTAATGCATGCGATGTTGTGCACCAGACCAGATGTAGCTTACGCACTGAGCGTAGTAAGCAGGTATCAGTCAGACCCAGGGGTGAAGCACTGGATAGCAGTAAAGAACATTCTCAAGTACCAAAGAAGGACTAAGAATATGTTATTGGTTTACAGCGGAAAAGACCTCCAGATCGAGGCTTTTTCCGACTCCAGCTTCCAGAGTGACAAGGATGACTCGAAGTCCATGTCAGGTTATGTCTTTACCCTCAATAGAGGGGCGGTGTGCTGGAAGACTTCCAAGAAGGACACCGTTGTTGACTCGACGATGGAAGCGGAGTATATCGCTGCTTGCGATGCCGCAAACGAAGCATTCTGGATAAAGAAGTTCCTAACATAACTTCAGGTGGTTCCTACCATTGCTGATCCAATACCGCTGTATTGTGACAACAACGGAGCTATTGCTTTAGCGAAGGAACCGAGGTCCCATCAGAAGTCCAGAGACATCAGGAGGCGGTATCACCTGATCAGGGAGATCATAGATCGACAGGAGATCGAGGTCCGGAGAGTTCCTACAGAGGAGAACACTGCAGATCCATTCACAAAGGCCTTACCTCAGATTCAGTTCGAGAGGCTACTCGAGATGATAGGTCTTCGATACGCCAGTACATGGCCCTAGTGCAAGTGGGAGATTGTCAGTGTATATGCCCTAAGGGCCATTATTGTATCATACTAGCTTGTATATTACTTATTGCAAGCTTGGGATATTCACAGTTATAATAACAATCTTGCTAAACATGGTAGTATGCTACTTGGTTTATATCTATCTTAATATGTGTATATGTTAGCATATCATGAATACATATTGATAGAGCCCTTAGGATCTTGCTTGACTACCGGCGTTGTAATGGTAGTCACACTAGTGGGGGCTGGGTAGTCTACAAGCACATCCTTTTTCAGGTCCCTAGTTGCAGGATTATCGAGACAGGGCATCGATACTCCGGAGTAGACTAGTGTGTACTCTTCTCATCCCAGTTGGGGAGATGGTCTGTCCCACGGCCATTAGTACGTTGTACTGGAGATAGTATACATGTGCTCGTTGGGTTACGGGTACACCGGACAGGACTCGTAGGGAATTGTTGTTTGGTATTATACCCGTCGTCAGTTAACAGTTCCCAGGTGACATGAGTACAGCATAGTCCGCAGACTTGACACTGCTGCTTCTCCTCGAGTGTTTTCCCGCTGTTCTTAGATTGCTACCCTACCACGGCTCAAAGGAGTCGTGCAAACAGGTAGCAGTTGGGTGCAGTCCCGAAGCACTTGGAGGCAGTGGCAGTTAGATAGGATTCGTCTCTCCCGGTATTGGGAGTTGATATCGTGCTGTGTTTGGAGAGCCATTATGCAAAGTCCCTGTCCAGGGCAAGCAAGATATACTGGTAGGTTTTCCAGTAGCTTCTCAGGGTGTAATAGGCTTCACTCTGACACGACTTATACCGCTTATAGGGGACTGACGCTTGCCGCCCCATAGGCCCGATATGCGATAGTTTTAGACGAACAGACCGGACTGTACGGAGATTGTCACATCAGGCTCAGTAGGAGTTCGGATGGGTTTCCTCATCGGCCTTCTTATCGACATCTACCTGCGGACCGTTACGTACAGCTAGTGCCGCTTGCGGTTTGTGGTTAAACCCACTGCCAGCGTAGTAGTCAAGTCTTTAGAGTCCCACACAGAGAGTTTCCCTGCTTCGGGCGAAACGATATAGAGGTCATATGGTTTTACGACAGGGTTCGGACACATACGTGTTTTTACGCACGTAATATGTTCGGACAGTTTATACTAACAGGCTTTGATTTAAGCCAGATTCTAGTATTGGATTATTGAATTTATACAGTCTCAGTATTTCCGTGTTTTCACGGATAGGAGGGGCGTTCTCATAATTACTCGAGAAGCTTGTAGAAGATTGATGAGGTGGAGAGCTTAGGTGTTATATGCATTAAATGGTTTTGTGACTCATGGAGATGATTCATCAAGTGAGTTAATGAAGCATTAATGGTTTTAATGACTCATTAGATGATTCATATGTATTAAATGAAGCATGAAGATATTTGTGCAAAGATATTTTGTGCAAGATATTTTATGCTTCATGATATATATACACAAATGAGTTAATTTCCATATGATAATCATTCTCACCTTCTCTCTCCTCAAGCTCTCTCTCTTCAAACCTAACCCTAACCTCTCATGTGTTGAGATCCAAGGGTTAGCAAGACTAATAGATCCCTAATCCTCTTTTATATCCTCTAGGTTGCTTTGACTAGCACTCATAGCCACTTAGTTACCTCAAGTGTGAGGTTAAAGCTTGGAGAAGTAGCTCTCGGGTGGATCTTCTATCACATCGAGGAGGCCGTCGAGGAGGTGTACAAAAAGAACAAGAAGGACTCGATTCATTAGGTATAATCTTCTTTCATAGTAGCTAATCACTTCTATGTTGTTGTTAGTTAGGGTTTGGAAAAGATCCGTAAAGTTAGTCGATGTTAGTTTAAACAAAATGATTGTTTTACCTATTCCGTCTCCCCGCATCTTGTGGGGTGTCTGACGTCGACCTACAATAACTCATGTAGAGAATAAACCATGGGCTAACAATAATGGTTGGGTTAATAAATATCTTCAAGTAAAATAAAATGAGTGCACTTGGTCAACGGTTCTAAAAGCTTCAACCATGTGACAATTTCTAATTAATTTATTTTACTTTAAATAAACAAAACCCTCACATTATTATAAGCATGGTGTGAGTCTCATACACCCATGTAGCATGTGGCATCTAGCATGACACAAAATAATGTACATTAATATATATCATATATATACTAAGTGTACATAAGTGAGAAAAAGAATACTTAGTGAGCAAATATTAGTTAATGTAATATATCAAATATATAATTATACATTAAATTATCAAATCAGCACTTGATTTAATAATCCGGCTATATCACATATAACCGACTAATATCATATCAATCAACTTATCGAATCAACACTTGATCAGATAACCCGGCTATATCACATATAACCTACCGATATCACTTATCGCGAGAATAGAATGCGGTATCACATACGCGCATTAATCTCGGTTCCGCACATATCACATATGTGCTCCTACTTCGTTTCGCATGAACCAGGAAACTTTTGTGTAGGACTCAAAAGACTCGTCAATACGCCGGCAGTAGGTGATGATCATATCAAACACCCACAAGCCGTAAGCGGTCTGCTAAACGTAACGGCCACCCGGGTATTGAGCGATCAGAAGATCAACAAGCAAGCCTGCTCATACTCCTGCGAATCCAATCAGTAACACTACCGTACAGTCCAGTCTCTTCGTCAGATATGTCGCATATTGCAGCCTGGGGGTGGTATAACGTCAGACCCCAATAGCCTGATAAGTCATGCCGATGCTGTTAGTTATATATATGCCCTAGAGGCCATTACTGTACATTGGATGTATATTGTAGTGGATGTTGGGACATATATTGGTAGGACTTTCTTGCTCGACATGATAGTACGCTATCTGGTTGCTCTTTATCCTAACATGTATACTTTCTGTCTCTCTGATTACATGTTGATAAAGCCCTTAGGATGTGTACTCGACTTCCAGGACTATGATGCAGATCATACTAGTGGGGCCTGGGTAGTCAGTGAGTACATCCTTCATTGTTCCTAGTCGTGGGAATATCGAGACGGGGCATCGATATTCCAGAGTAGACTAGCGTATATCTTCTCGACCCATGCGATGGGCGATGGATGATCCCATATCCATTGGTGTTTGACATCAGAAATGGTATACGGGTGCTCAGTGGAGACTGGGTACACTGAACGGACTCGCCGAGAACTCCCAGATGGTATTATACCTCACGTCAGATGGCAGTTCTCTGGTGACACTGGTACAGCTTAGTCTGTTGACCCGAGATCGTCATAGAGTCTTGTGTGTCTCCCACTGTGCTTTGATTTCCACCCTACCACGGCTCTACTGAGTTGTGAAAACAGGTGGTTTTTGGGTACAGTCCCGATTCACATGGAGGCAATGAGCGATAGGAGGGGATTCGTCTCTCCCGGTATTGGGAGTTGATGTTGTGCTATGCTCGACTGGCCATAACAAGAAATCCCTGGCCAGGGTTGCAGTGATATACTGGTAAGAGTTATCAGTAGTTTCACGAATGTTATGGACCTCAAGTCGGCATGACTTATCGAGCTATTGGGGTCTGACGTTTACCATCCCTAGGCGAGATATGCGACATATCAGACGAACAGACCGGACTATACGTAAGTTTTACTGGTTGGATTCGCAGGAGTGTGAGCGGGCTTGCTCGTCGATCTTCTGATCGCTCAATACCCGGGTGGCCGTTACGTTTAGCAGACCGTTTGCGGCTTGTGGGTGTTTGATATGATCATCATCTGCTGCCGGCGTATTGACGAGTCTTTAGAGTCCTACACAGAGGTTTCTTGGCTCAAGCAAAACGAAATAGGAGCGCATATGAGATATGTGCGGGACCGAGAATAATGCGTGTATGTGATACCACATTCTATTCTCGCGATGAATGTATCGATTGGTTATATGCGATCTAACCTAGTTATCGAATCAAGGATTGATTCGATAAGCCGATACATATAATACTAGTCGGTTGTGTGCGACATGACCGGATCATTGAATCAAGTGTTGATTTAATGCTTTAATGCATAATTATATATTTGATATATTACGTTGCGTTAACTAGTATTGGTTCACTTTAAATGGATTTTCTCACTCGGCTTGTACACATTGTATATGTGATATACTTTTGTGCAAATGCTTGTATCATATATGATGATATATGATAGCTAGGATTTGTGTAAAGAGTTAATACCTTGGTTAAATAAATGGTTAAGGTTTTTATTCATTTTATTCATTTATTCTTTTATTCTTTTAGAAAACGAAAAAGAAATGAGATAAATGGTGGCATTCTTTTCATTCATGAAGCTTCATGAATACTTTGACCATGTCACCATTTTTGTCTTCTTTTTAAACCTAACCATTTTCATTAACTCAAGTTAGCTCTCTACACTTTACCATAGTCATTATTATGATAAGAATTATCATTCTAATATATTCTATTATTTTTATCATAATATTTTGAGCTTCTTCTTCTTCTTTCTTCAAGTGAAGAAAAGCTTGACCATCAATGGCAACTTCATGAATTGAGTGAGAAATCCAATTCTAAAGTCTACCCACTTCCTATTTCTTCATCCTCTACCTCTTTCCAAGTAGTAGAGTGTGTTTCCTTCATAAGTTTTCATGGCAAGGTGAAGGTGGAGCTTGATTTAGCGATGCCTCGACGTAGATCATCTTCGGCATGGACATCGACGACCTAGCTCGCTTATTCTTCGACGAAGCCGACGTTGGAGTCCGGATTCTTTTTGGACAGCGGAGGGGACTTCGTTGCGGAGCCGTGGAGGTGGTGGACCGGATCTACAAAGGTTGTATGTCCGTTCCCTTAGTTAAAATGTTAACTAGTTTGCTTGTTTCGCCTAAATATCTAGTAAACGATCCGTAGTCGGGTTTGTAGGCACCCGTAAAATACCTTGATTTGTGCATGTTTGATCACTTGTGAGACTTCACTAGAGTGCCTAGGAACCCTACAGTGGTATCATAGCCTAGCTAGAGCCTTAGGCGAAGTCCCGACGGAATCAGAAGTCCGATCGACCCAAAACCCGACTAGGAAATTGCTCTCTGTACATTTTTTAATTTCTGGGATTTTTTGAATTAAAAATATCCATAAATATCAGCAGGAAAATATAAGATTAACTGTGCAATTCGTAACCCTAACTCCATTAAGTCGCCGCGGTTCCGCGGCACGAGCGTGGCTCGTGCGGCGGTTCCGCGGCACGTTTGTCGTTTTGTGCGTCGACTTCTGCACAGTAATTCTTAGTTTTCTGTGCTCATATTCCTGGGAATTTTTAATAATTTATTCCAGAGTTTTATTTTCTGGCTTGTATTGGGAACTCTGTATATTCGATCGGACTGTCTAATTTTGACGGTGTGGCTTTCCGGGTAATTTTAGAATATGTTAAAAAGTTCGACCGGATATAAATACCCACTTTTTCCCCTGCCGGGAAATTTCCAATTGTTGGATTTTTCCGTAGTTTAACGACGTTCTAAGTAGTGCAAGTAACGCGATGGACCCTCTAGAAGACAACAAACCTTAACTCGATTATGTGACCGTCTTGAACTGCCCTTTGAACCTTCGGGTTTGGGGCAGTACGGCGTGCCACATGTGAGGCGTTGGCTTGACCCTTCTACGGCTGGACCGTTGGTACTGAGGCACGAACTGAATGTCGTTAGACTTATTTCATGTGTTGAGCTGTATCGGGAAAACTTGGGTGTTCGATTGTTCGATCGAAAAGTTTAGCATCTTCTGTTTATCCGGAATGTGATACAATAATTGGAATTCACAAATTGTTATGAGATAATGGAATGAATATTATAAACACAGCAGTTTAGTCTCACTTGATCGGTTGCCACGGAATTTTGATGTGATCAAAAGTCCGTCGCAATCACGTAGCGTACGCGGATACTCGCCGGGTAAACTTAATAGACAGCCTCACTCCATAGCCCCGACCAAGTGACTGTAGGAGAACCCCGTCGCCGAAAGCATCCGTTTGGGTGCTCGCGGTAGCGGTGTTCCGCCTTGGTGCACTTCGTCGACGGCATCGGGGGTGCGGCCGCCTACTGAAGTTTGCGACGAGCATTCGATCAAAATGTCGGGAATCCTGTTGAATTGCCCGACTTGATATTGAAAAGAGTTTTCGATAATGAGACTAAAATGCGGGGTTTATAATTGTTAGGCATGCGATGTCTAAGTAATTCATTTGGTCAGGCATGCGATGTCTGAGGTGGTTGCGGATTCCAACTGTTGTAGTTTTACACTTTCTTTTCTGTGACCGTAAGTGTAATATGTGATATCGCCGGTTTCGTTGCTATATGTCAATGACAATTGGGATGCGCATATTTACTTACGTTGATGATATGTGATGTTATGTGTTGCTGGATATGTTATATTGGATCGTCGTATTTGAATATCCGGGGGTTTTTATGTGAGATGTGTGTTTTTCCATTTTCATTCATGTAAAAACTTGTATGTAATATTCTTTTATTGGGACACTTCCAGGTTGCGGAAGTAGTCACCGTTTGTATATTATTTACTTTTCTGCACTAGGATAGACCCAAGGAGGGGAGCACTAGTAACCGGGTTCTAGGGTCCAGTGGGAGACCAACTCGAGGAGTCGAGTCCGGGTCTCCTAACCCTAGAATTGGTAGGGTTGCTTGCCGCTCTCGTAGGGGTCTAGGGGTGTGGGATTGGCTATTCATCACGACCGTGGAATCCGTGTTTTATACTGGCTCGTATTGAAAACACGGACGTCCTAGTATATCCAATATTTCATATGTTTCTTCTGCTGTGTTTTGTCTGTGATCATGCGATGTTCTGTGGAAGATATTATATATAGTATATATGATATATTATATAGACGTTACTTATATTTTACACCCGTGCTAGCCCTGCCCCGCTCTGCCGTTAGTTACCTAACCTAACGGTGCACGAGGGGACATCGATGCGAATGCGGATGGCATAAGTGTACGTCATATCTATCTGTGATGTTTAGGTAAATTAAATGATGGGATATTCATTAATGAGATTAATGAAAGAAAATAAACCTAATTGATGTTGTGGAATCGAATTTCAAAATAAAACAGGTAGCTACAGTTCTTGCTTTGCATCGTGGTGTTCCTTGTAGAACATCCTGCACCTTATTCGATAGGGAAAGGACCGAGATCCCTTCACTGGGAGTGACTCCTTTAGCAATAACTGGCAGATGCTACAACCCTCGGTTTGTCATTTGATCGCTTCTATAGTTTCTGCTTTGCACAGTGATATATATGATATATCCCGCACCTCATTCGACGAGGAAAGGTCCGACGATCCCTTCACCGGGAGTGACCCCTTTAGCAAAACTAGAAAAGCTTCAAAAACATTCCATTTAAAAACCATTTGATTCCGCAACGAGATCAAGTTCAAAGCGTCAAAGGTTTTCACAAAAACCAGTCGCAACCCTCCGTCATTTTAGGAAGTAGAGTACTTAGTATTCGTGCTGTGTTTGTTGACCATAGTCAAGGCACAGTGTACGGTAGCTAAGTGATGTCTTTCTACACCGCATATGATGCGATTAGTTAGGACAGTCGCGTGACTTTGTTGACCTTAGTTAAGGGTCATGTGGGTGGGTCTAATTAATCACGAAATGACGGGTAGAACTTGACTAGTACTTATGATTTGTTGACCATAGTTAAGGTCATAAGTGCTAGGGGTAAAAACCATTATCGGGAGTTTCAAGTGTTGAAACTTGCAATGAGATTGCATACCTTCTATGTGATAGTTGGATCCCGATACCCACTGCGAGTAATTGTTACTCCTGGGAGAGTTTTGCACTTTGCAATTAGCCGATCAAGTAGGTGTCTAGAAAGGTGTCAACGGGGTTACGCCTCTGGGAAAACGAGGTTTACAGTAATTAGGTCCGTGCGAAAGCACGGGGAACTTCCCTCAAAGTACCGACACTGGCCTGGCTGAAAGATTAGCGAACTTGTAGAGTGTAATTAATCCCGGCTAGTCTTTCCTTTTAGGGTTTGAAGGAAGATTTGATAAAAACAGTGGGAGCCATCCTGATTAGATAAAATATATAACCAATCTGATCTTGCAAGAGCGCACGCAGAGTGTTTTCTTCTCTCTCTCTCCAGGTAGCGACCATATCACGCCTTAATCAAGATAATAAAACGGAATTTTGACCGAACCCGTTTGTTATACTGAGCTGGGGAACGTTGGTCCCGCTCCAACTTATAATTGTTATAAGACAGAGCAGGAAATTGGGGAATACCAAGATTCCTATGCCGCCCAAACGAAGAGAGTGCATGCTGATGCATCATCTTCGGGTGTGTTCATTATACAGAACTGTTTCTCAGTATCCTCCGCATCCTGGGTATATGATACCGGATCAGGATCCCAGATATGTAATCTGTTACATAGGGCTACAAAAGGGTAGAAAAACTGAGAACGGGTGATAAGTTTCATGAGACAGAAAATGGGGCAAGTGTTGCAGCCAAGTCTGTCGGTCACTATCACCCTGTATTACCAGTACATTGATTCTGAACAAATGCTATAGATACCGAACCTGATATACAAAATTATATCAATCTCTTTGTTAGTAAAGAGAGGATATAATTTTGTATTGATGGATAATTTTTTGAACATTTCCTATATCAAAAGTTGATCGGTTCAGGCACGTTATCTAAAAGCATTGAAGTTTTAAATCAAACTACAGTTCCTAGTATACAGAACACACACAAGAAGAAGAGTTCAGAAATGAACGAATCCTTCTTGAGGCATTGTAGACTAGGTCACATCAATGCGACCCGACTGGCTGAAGTTACATTTTAGATGCATATTTAAATCAGTTTGAATTTACATCTTGTGAAACTTGCCAGTCATGTCACAAAGATTAGATGACCATAGCTCTGTTTATTAGAAACAGAGAAAGAGTTAGCAAACTCTTGGGACTGATACATGATGATGTATGTAAAGTCTCCTGTCTACACATGCCAGGATTGGTTCTTTATACTTCATTATATTCTCTGATAATCTCTCAAGATTCAG
Organism: Agapanthus africanus; assembly: GCA_030015575.1. NCBI lineage: Eukaryota > Viridiplantae > Streptophyta > Magnoliopsida > Asparagales > Amaryllidaceae > Agapanthus > Agapanthus africanus. The sequence continues at coordinate 477,987,155 of JASDDO010000022.1, read as the reverse complement.
TCATATGTTCCTGTTGAAACATAAGTCCGAACCTTTTGAGGTATTCACAGAATATAAGTTAGAAGTAGAGAACCAATAACCGGGTATAAGTATTATGTCCTATGATGAGATCAGGGAGGAGAATACTTGTGCATGGCATTCCTGGACCATTCTAAAGGAGAATGAGATTCTCTCTCCGTACTACTCCTCTGAATACACCACAGCACAACGGTGTATCAGGGCGGAGCAATTGCACAATATTAGATATGGTGTGCTCTATGATGAGTATTACTGAGTTACCTATTTCCTTTTGGGGTTATGCACTTGAGAAGCTGCATACCTATTGAATTAAGTTCGAATCAAATCAGTGCCTACCACTCCATATAAGATATGATGCGGGAAGATCCTATCTCTTAAGTAAGTTAAGATTTGGGGTTGTCCGGCCTATGTTTAAAGCAAAATCCGGACAAGATCGAGGCAGGATCAGTTCTGTAGAACTGGAAAGGTTCCAGCTATACAAAACTGCAGTTGATGATTTGACAGAACCATAAGATTCTATAGTTCCCGACGAACCTCAGCCTCTCCGCCGATCTAGTAGGGTTCCTCATCCGACTGAGAGATATCTCGGTTTCTCGATGACAGTGGGAGCAAGGATTGCATCATGAGATGATGACCCAACTTGTTTCGAGCAGGCCATCGAGAGTAGGGACTCTGTAAGAATGGCTGGATGCTTAGCAATCTGAGATGGAATCCATGTACACCAGCAAAGTATGGACTTTAGCTGCTATATCTGAAGGGTTAAATCCCCATCAGGAGCAAGTATATCTTGAGAAGATTACTTGGTGTAGATGGAAAAGTTGAGACTTTCAAAGCTAGACTTGTTAAAGGTTTTCGTCATCGACCAGGCGTGGATAATGATGAAACCTTTTTCCAATAGCTATGCTTAAGTCTATCCAGATCCTACTTACCACGGCTACATACCATGACTACGATATCTGGCGGTTCGGTGCCATGACTGCTTTTCTAAATACTGATTTAGAAGAGAACGTCTGTAAGAACACAGCCAGAGGTCTTCGTAAACAGTGGGAGCAGCGGAAACGTGTGCAAGTTGCTTTACAAAATGAATCAGGCATCGCGGAGTTGGAACGTCTGTTTTGATGTGATTGTCAAAATGTTTGACTTCATCAAAATGGTAGACAAACCTTGTATATACAAAAGGGTAGTAGAGAGTAAGGTGGTCATCTTCGTATTGTATGTAGACAACATACTCTTGATAGGAAAGGAGTTTCCTATACTACGATCGGTCAATCTCCTATTATCACTAGGATTCTCCAAATAGGATCAAAGTGATACCTCCTAAATCCTGAATTTTCATCTATGAGATAGATGTAATTGGATACTAGGATTCTCACTAGAAGTAGTGAGATGGTATCAATCGATCCTGGGGAGAATCACTGGAAACGTTCCAGGGTGATAGAGACGACTGAATGTCAGTCACGGGCATTGTCTTTACCCTCAGTAAAGGGACGGTATGTTGGAAGAGTTCCAAGCTAGATACCATGGCAAACTAGACGATAAAGGCTGGTAACATCGCTATTGAAGATACTATCAAAGAGGAAGTTTGGGTGTATATTGGTTCATAAGATGAACTAGGTTCCTGCCATTGTATGACAATGGAAGTGTGGCTTTGGCCCTGGAACCCTGGTCCTATCAGTGACCCAGACATATTCTGAGGCAGCATCACCTGATCATGGAGATAGTTGATCTCCAGGGTGATCGAGGTTAGGAGAGTAGACTCAGAGGACAGCACGGCGGATCCACTCACGAAGGCCTTTTTCCCAAAGAGAGACTTTTAGGGGATGATTGAGTATATGATACTGCAACCACTGCTACAGATGGCCCTAGTGCAAGTGGGAGATTGTTAGTTATATGTATGCCCTAGAGGCCATTACTGTACATTGGATGTATATTGTAGTGGATGCTGGGACATATATAGGTAGGACTTTCTTGCTCGACATGATAGTACGCTATCTGGTTGCTCTTTATCTTAACATGTATACTTTCTGTCTCTCTGATTACATGTTGATAAAGCCCTTAGGATGTGTACTCGACTTCCAGGACTATGATGCAGATCATACTAGTGGGGCCTGGGTAGTCAGTGAGTACATCCTTCATTGTTCCTAGTCGTGGGAATATCGAGACGGGGCATCGATATTCCAGAGTAGACTAGCGTATATCTTCTCAACCCATGCGATGGGCGATGGATGATCCCATATCCATTGGTGTTTGACATCAGAAATGGTATACGGGTGCTTAGTGGAGATTGGGTACACTGAACGGACTCGCCGAGAACTCCCAGATGGTATTATATCTCACGTCAGATGGCAGTTCTCTGGTGACACTGGTACAGCTTAGTCTGTTGACCCGAGATCGTCATAGAGTCTTGTGTGTCTCCCACTGTGCTTTGATTTCCACCCTACCACGGCTCTACTGAGTTGTGCAAACAGGTGGTTTTTGGGTACAGTCCCGATTCACATGGAGGCAATGAGCGATAGGAGGGGATTCGTCTCTCCCGGTATTGGGGGTTGATGTTGTGCTATGCTCGACTGGCCATAACAAGAAATCCCTGGCCAGGGTTGCAGTGATATACTGGTAAGAGTTATCAGTAGTTTCACGAATGTTATGGACCTCAAGTCGGCATGACTTATCGAGCTATTGGGGTCTGACGTTTACCACCCCTAGGCGAGATATGCGACATATCAGACGAACAGACCGGACTATATGTAAGTGTTACTGGTTGGATTCGCAGGAGTGTGAGTGGGCTTGCTCGTCGATCTTCTGATCGCTCAATACCCAGGTGGCCGTTACGTTTAGCAGACCGCTTGCGGCTTGTGGGTGTTTGATATGATCATCATCTGCTGCCGGCGTATTGACGAGTCTTTAGAGTCCTACACAGAGGTTTCCTGGCTCAAGCAAAACGAAATAGGAGCGCATATGAGATATGTGCGGGACCGAGAATAATGCGTGTATGTGATACCGCATTCTATTCTCGCGATGAATGTATCGATTGGTTATATGCGATCTAACCTAGTTATCGAATCAAGGATTGATTCGATAAGCCGATACATATAATACTAGTCGGTTGTGTGCGACATGACCGGATCATTGAATCAAGTGTTGATTTAATGATTTTATGCATAATTATATATTTGATATATTACGTTGCGTTAACTAGTATTGGTTCACTTTAAATGGATTTTCTCACTCGGCTTGTACACATTGTATATGTGATATACTTTTGTGCACATGCTTGTATCATATATGATGATATATGATAGCTAGGATTTGTGTAAAGAGTTAATACCTTAGTTAAATAAATGGTTAAGGTTTTTATTCATTTTATTCATTTATTCTTTTATTCTTTTATTCTTTTAGAAAAAGAAAAAGAAATGAGATAAATGGTGGCATTCTTTTCATTCATGAAGCTTCATGAATACTTTGACCATGTCACCATTTTTGTCTTCTTTTTAAACCTAACCATTTTCATTAACTCAAGTTAGCTCTCTACACTTTACCATAGTCATTATTATGATAAGAATTATCATTCTAATATATTCTATTATTTTTATCATAATATTTTGAGCTTCTTCTTCTTCTTTCTTCAAGTGAAGAAAAGCTTGACCATCAATGGCAACATCATGAATTGAGTGAGAAATCCAATTCTAAAGTCTACCCACTTCCTATTTCTTCATCCTCTACCTCTTGCCAAGTAGTAGAGTGTGTTTCCTTCACATGTTTTCGTGGCAAGGTGAAGGTGGAGCTTGATTTAGCGATGCCTCGACGTAGATCATCTTCGGCATGGACATCGACGACCTAGCTCTCTTATTCTTCGACGAAGCCGACGTTGGAGTCCGGATTCTTTTTGGACAGCGGAGGGGACTTCGTTGCGGAGCCGTGGAGGTGGTGGACCGGATCTACAAAGGTTGTATGTCCGTTCCCTTAGTTAAAATGTTAACTAGTTTACTTGTTTCGCCTAAATATCTAGTAAACGATCCGTAGTCGGGTTTGTAGGCGCCCGTAAAATACCTTGATTTGTGCATGTTTAATCACTTGTGAGACTTCACTAGAGTGCCTAGGAACCCTACAGATGCAAGGTCCATAACGGTTCGAGAAACTACTGATGACACTTACCAGTAAATCTCAGCAACCCTGGCCAGGGATTTCCTGTTATGGACAATCGAGCATAGCGCAACATCAACTCCCAATACCGGCAGAGACGAATCCCTTCCTATCGCTCATTGCCTCTATGTGACTCGGGACTATACCCAAAAACCACCGTTTTGCACGACACAGTAGAACCGTGGTAGGGTGGAAATCAAAGCACAGTGGGAGACACATAATACTCTATGACGATCTCTGGTCGACAGACTAACCTGTACCAGTGTCACCAGAGAACTGCTACCTGACGATAGGTATAATACCCTCTAGGAGTTCTCGGCGAGTCCGTTCAGTGTACCCAATCTCCACTGAGCACCCGTATACCTTCTCTGATGTCAAACACCAATGGATGTGGGATCATCCATCGCCTATCATATGGGTCAAGAAACGCATACGCTAGTTTACTCTGGAATATCGATGCCCTGTCTCGATACACCCTCGACTAGGAACAATTATAGGGTGTACTTGTGGACAACCCTTGGCCCCAGTAGTATGATCTCCATCATAGTCCTGGTAGTTAAGTACACATCCTAAGGGCATTGTCAACAAGTGAGAGCAAGACAGTATCACTTATACAAGTCAACATGTTAAGACAAAGAGCAACCAGATAGCATACTATCATGCCGAGCAAGAAAGTCCTATCTCTCTATATATATATCCAAGCATCCACTATAATATTCATCACATGTACAATAATGGTCTCTAGGGAATACATATAGCTAACAAGTCTTACTCTCTACAACCTTCTTGTATATACAAGTTTCATCTACATTTTTGATGAAGTCGAACTCTTTGACTACCACATCAAAACAGATGTTCCATCTCCGCGATGCATGTTTTAATCCTGATGGACTTTAGCATAGCCATTGGAGAAAAAGGATTCATCATAATCCACACCTGGTTGTTGACGAAAGCCTTTTACTACAAGTCTAGCTTTGAAAGTCTTAAGTTTTCCATCTACACCAAGAATCTTCTCAAGATCCACTTGCTCCCGATGAGTTTTACCCCTTCAGGTGAAATATTCAAAGTCATACTTTGTTAGTGTACATGAATTCCATCTCAGATCGCATAGCATCCAGCCAATTCACAGAGTCTCCACTCGTGATGGCCTGCCTGAACCTAGTTGGGTCATCATCTATCATGATGCAATCCTCGCTCCCACCGTCACTGAGGAAACCGTAGTATCTCTCAGGTGGACGAAGAACCCTTACCAGATTCAAAGAGAGGCTGATGTTCGTTGGAGACTATTGAATCCTTTGGTTCCACAAAATTATCAGCTGTTAGTTTGTCTAGCTGGAACTCCTTCCAGTTCTACCTCATTACCACTAATTTCTTCCATAAGAAATTCATTTTCTAAAAAGGTGGCATGCTGAGAAACAAAACACATTTTGCTCCTTAGTGTGGTAGAAGATATTCCCTCGCAAATGTTTGGGATATCCAACAAACTTATAAAACTGACATTGCCTCGAGTTTGTCCTGATTTTGCCTTTCATCATAGGCCGGACAACCCCATATCTTAACTCGTTTAAGATATGGTATCTTCCCATTCCATATCTCATATGGAGTGGTAGGCACAGATTTGGATAGAACCCCATTCAATAGGTATGCGGCTTCTCAAGTGCATAACTCCAAAAGGAAAACAAGAAACTCAGCATTACTCATCATAGAGCGCACCATATCTAATAGGGTGCGATTACTCCGCCCCGATACACCGTTGTGCTGTGGTGTACATGAAGGAGTAAGCTGAGAGAGAATCCCATTCTCTTTTTAGAAAATCCAGGAACTCCATGCTTAAGTATTCCTCTCTCTGATCAAATCGAAGGACTTAATACTTCTACCCCTCTGGTTTTCTACTTCGCATTTATATTCCTTGATTTTCTCAAAAGGTTCAGACTCTTAATTAAACAGGAACACATGTCTGAATCTTGAGAGATCATTAGTGAATATAATGAAGTACGAGGAACCAAACAGGAACATATGTCTGAATCTTGAGAGATCATTAGTGAATATAATGAAGTACGAGGAACCAACCCTGACATTTGTAGACATAGGACCGTATACATCACCATGTATCAGTCCCTAGAGTTCAGTAACTCTTTCTCTGTTTCCAGTAAATAGAGTATTGGTCATTTTACCTTTGAGACAAGAGTGGCAAGTATCATAAGATGAAAATTCGAACGAATTCAAATATTCATCCTTATGTAACTTAGCTAGTTATGTCGTATTGATATGACCTAGTCTACAATGCCACAAGAAGGATCCGTTCATTTTTCAACTACTCCTCTTGTGTGTTTTCTATATACTTTGAACTGTAGTTTGATTTAGAACGTATATGCTATTACATGACGTGCCTGATCCAATCAACTTTTGATTAAGGAAAAAGGTTCACAACATTATCCTGCATTACAAACTTATCCTTCTTTAACTTAATAAAGAAACTAATGTAATGTTGTATATCAGGTTTGGTATGTAATAACATTCGTTCAGAATCAATGTATTAATACAAGGTGATATTTGCCAACTGCTTTGGCTACAACAATTGCACCATTCTATACACATAGAGACATATCACCCAATCCCAGTTCTTTACTTTTCTGTAGCCTATGTAACAGATTACATATATGGGATCCTGATCTGGTATCTCAGTATGTAGAGTGTACTGAGAAACGGTTCTCGGTAACGAACACACCCGAAGAATATGCATCAACATGCTCTTTCTTCGATTGGGTGGCATGGGAATCCTCGTATTCCCCTATTTCCTGCTCAGACTTATAACAATTATAAGGTAGAGCGGAACAAACGTTCTCCAGCTCAGCATAATAAGCAGGTTCGGTCAATACATCCATATCATTATCTTGATTAAGGCATGCCACGGTCGCTACCAGGAGAGAGAGAGAAGAAAACACTCAGCGTATGCTCTTGCAAGATCAGATTGGTTATTATTTTATCTAAACAGGATGGCCCCCACCGTTTTTATCAAATCTTCCTTCAAACCCTAAAAGGTAAGACTAGCCGGGATTAATTACACCCGACAAGTTCGCCAATATTTCGGCCAGGCCAGTGTCGGTACTTAGAAGGAGGTTCCCCGTGCTTTCGCACGGACCTAATTAAAATAAATCTCGTTTTCCCAGGGGTGTAACCCCGTTAACACCTTTCTAGACAGCTACTTTGATCGGCTAATTGTAATGTGCAAAACTCTCCCAGGAGTAACTCTTACTCGAGTGGGTATCGGGATCCAACTATCTCATAGAAGGTATGCATTCTCATTGCAAATTTCAACACTTGAAATTCCCGATAATATTTTTCCCCTACCAACTCATGACCTTGGCTATGGTCAACAAATCATAAGCGGTAATCAAGTTCAACCTGTCATTTCATGATTGAATTAAACCCACCCGTATGACCCTTGGCTAAGGTCAACAAAGCCGTACGACTACCCTAACTCAATCGCATCATATGCTGCAGATAAGCACTAATTAGCTACCGCACACTACGTCTTGGCTATGGTCAACAAACGTAGCACGAATACTAAATAGTCCTTATCTGAAATGACGGAGGGCTACGATAGGTTTATAAGAAAACCTTTTGCGTAATGAACTTGATCTCGTTGTAGAATCAAGTGACTTTGAAAAGGAGTGTTTTTTATGCTTTTGCAAGTTTTGCTAAAGAGGTCACTCCCGGTGAAAGGATCACGGATCTTTCCTCATCGAATGAGGTGCTGGATATTTATGAAAATCACTATGCAAAGAAAGAACTACAGAAGCAATCCAAAGAAAAAAAAGAATGGATTGTAGTATCTGCTAGTTTCTCTAAAGTGGTCACTCCCGCTGAAGGGATCTCGACTCTTTCCTCATCGAATGAGGTGCTGGATATTCATCTAAGGAATACCACTTTGCAAAGCAAAAAACTAGAGCTACCGTTTTTGAAAATTTGGTTCTACAACATCATTAGGTTTCTTTCCTTTCACTAATCTCATTAATGAAGTCCCATCATATATTCTTCCTAAACATAACATAAGAAACGAAAATACAGCGTATTCCTATGCCATCCGCATTCACCACAGTGTCCCGTTATGCACTGTTAGGTTACTTAACTAATGGCATAGCGGGGCGGGTCTAGCGCGGGTGGAAAACATAAGCAACGTTTATTAAATATCATATATATAATAACAACATCCGTCTCATCATATAAAGTGATCACATCACAGAATATCAGCAACAGAAGATAACATATGAAATATTGGATATACTAGGATTTCCGCGTTTTAAATTAAGCCAGTAAAAAACACGGATTCCATGGTCGTGATGAATTGCCAAACCCACATCCCTAGACCCGTACGAGAGCGGCAAGCAACCCTACCAATTCTAGAGTTAGGAGACCCGGACTCGACTCCTCAAGATGGTCTCCCACTGGAGTCTAGAACCCGGTTACTTATGCTCCCATCCTTGGGTCTATCCTAATGCGGAAAAGTAAATAATATCCATCAATGGTGATATCATCTCAACCCGGAAGTGTCCCAATAAAAGAATATTACATACAAGTTTTTACATGAATGAAAATGAAAAACTCTCATCTCACGCAAAAACCCCCGGCTATTCAAACACGACGATCCAATATAACATATCACAACAACACATAACATCACATGTCATCAATGTAAGTAAATATGCGTATCCCAATTGTCGTTGACATATAACAACGAAACCGGCGATACACCACATATTACACTTACGGTCGTAGAAAAGAAAGTGAAAACTACAACAATTGGAATCCGCAACCACCTTAGACATCATAAACCCGAAATATCATATACTTTGGATTTCATGCCTAACCACATGAATTCCTTGGACATCATAAACCAGAAATATCACATATTCCGAATTTCATGCCTAACCTTATAAACCCCGTATTTTAGTCTCGATATTGAAAACAATTTTCAATATCAAGTCGGGCAATTCAACAAGATTCCCGACAAGTTGATCGAATGCTCGTCGGAAACCTTAGTAGACGGTCGTACCCCCGATGCCGTCGACGAAGTGCACTTAGGCGGAACACCGCGGCCGCGAGCACCGGGGAGGATGCTTTTGGCAACGGGGTTCTTCTACAGTCACTTGATCGGGGCTATGGGGTGTGGCTATCTAGTAATGTTACCCGGCGAACATTCACGTACACTATGTGATTGCGTCAGAGTTTTGATCCATGTCAAAACCCCGTGGCAACCGATCGAATGACACTAAACTGCTAGGTTTACAAAATTCAAATTAGTTTTCACAAAACTAATTATTGTGGATTCCAAATATTGTATCAAAATTCACAGATAGCTAGACGATGTAAAACATTTCGATCGAATCAACAAACCCCCAAAATTTTCCAGAGAGGTCAACAGTTGACCATAGTTAAAAAATACGCAGAACATGCCACAGCACCTTTGGACCAATCGTAGAAGGGCCGACCCATGCCTCACTCATAGCGCCACGGAACCGCCGTAAACTCTAATGTTTGGCCGCGATTCCGCGGTCAAAGAGTCGAGTTTGGGTATCGTTCTTCTAGAGTGTCCAGAGAATTACTTGCATGATTTTCTGAAGATTTTTAAACCCAAAAATTACAACTTTTGAAAAATTTCCAGACAGGGGTAAAAAATGGGTTATTGTTATTCGTTCGAACTTTTTAACGTCATCTAAATTACTCGAAACGATGTCAAAATTATGACTACGAAACACTCCGAATTGCCTTTACAGAAAGATAACATCACATGCAATCTTAGCAAAAACAAACAATACCTGAAACACCAAAACCCAGAGCCTGGAACACCAAAGTGAAACGAGCCCAAAACATGATTGAAAAACCGGTGGGGCCGGTTTTTAGTGGGGTTTTGCTGGGTCAAACCCGATGAAAGTGGCTCGTATTGCTCTGGTGATCATGTTACATCTGTTAGTGTTTATGCCCTAGAAGCCATTACTGTATCATACTAGATTGTATATTACTTAATGGAAGCTTGGGATATTCACAGTTGTATTGACAGTCCTGTTAAAAATAGTAGTATGTTATTTAGTTTGTTTCTACTTTAATATGTGCATATGTTTCTTTTAACATATCGCTTATACATATTAGTAAAGCCCTTAGGATCTTTGCTTGATTACCAGCATTGTGATGGCAGTCACATTAGTGGGGGCTGGGTAGTCTATAAGCAACATCCTATACAGGTCCCTGGTCGTAGGATTATCGAGACGGCGCATCGATACTCCGGAGTAGACTGGTGTGTATGCTTCTCATCCCAGTTGGAGAGATGGTCTGTCCCACAGCCATCGGTACGTCGTATGGGAGATAGTATACAGGTGCTCATTAGGTTACGAGTACACCGGACAGGACTCGCCGGGAACTACAGGTTGGTACTATACCCATCGTCGGATAGCAGCTCCTAGGTGACATGAGTATAGCTTAGTCCATCGACTTGACACTGCTACTTCGCCTCGGGTGTGTTCCCACTGTACTTAGATTACTACCCTACCACGGCTCAAAAGAGTCGTGCAAACAGGTAGTAGTTGGGTGCAGTCCCGAAGCACTTGGAGGCAGAGGCAGTTAGACAGGATTCGTCTCTCCCGGTATTGGGGGTTGATATCGCGCTGTGTATGGAGATCCATTATGCAAATTCCCTGGCCAGGGCAAGCGAGATTTACTGGTAGGTTCCAGTAGTTTCTCAAGGTGTAATGGGGTACACTCCGACACGACTTATACCGCTATTAGGGGTCTGACGTTTACCGCCCCGTAGGCCTGATATGCGATAGTCCTAGACGAACAGACCGGACTGTACGGAGATTGTCACATCAGACTCAGTAGGAGTTCGGATGGGTTTCATCATCGTCATTTTTATCGACATCTATTTGGGGACCATTACGTACAGCTAGTACCGCTTACGGCCTGTGGTTAAACCTACTGCCAGCGTAGTGTCGAGTCTTTAGAGTCCCACACAGAGAGTTTCCCTGCACCGGGTAAAAGGTGTAGAGGCCGTATAGTTTTACGGCAGGGCCGCGATCACTTACGCACATTTGTGCACGTAATATGATCGGGCAGATAATACTAGCGGGTTTTGGTTTAAACCAGATTCTAGTATTATACAGATGGATTTATTCAGTCAAAAATTATCCGTGTTTTTCGGAAATACGGATACGAGGGGCAGTCTCGTAATTTGTCCGGAAGTTTCTAGAAGGAGGTGACTCATTTGTGTTTATTTCTTTTGTGATTTAAACTAAATGATGTGGAGGATGAGGTGTAAGTTTCATTAAATGATCCAAGACTCATTACGTGACTCATTAGATGATTCATCTAGTGAATTAAATGAAGCATGATGAAAATTAGATAGGTATTTATTTTGATGATATTATTATGCTTCATGATATTCACAAATGAGAATAGTTCATTCATTATCACAAAACACTTCTCACTCCTCAAGTCTTCATCTTCTTCCTCAAACCCTAAAAGGTCTCATGAGTTGAGAATCCTAAGGTTTAAGTGCCTAAGTAATCCATCTAAATACTCTACACCCTCTAGGGCTTCTAGATTAGCAAACTTGAAGCCGTAGTTATCTCAGATTCGAGATAGGAGCTCGGACTATAGACTCTCGGGTGGATCGTCTTTGTCTCGAGGAGGCCGTTGAGGTACCCATGATCCATAGAGCCGACGAGGTGTGGAGGACAGCGATTAAGACCCGAAGGACTTGTAACGTGAAGTACAACTTCGAGACCGAGAAGTTAAACCTCAAGTAGTTTGCTGGCTAGGGTTTGTGTTCGATCCTTGTTTTGAGTCGATATTGCGAAGCTCGTAAAAATCATTTTTTGCTAATTCCGCCTCCCCGCGGACACGTGTGGTGTCTGACAATGACTTACAGTGGTATCAGAGCCATTAACAAACCTTAGATAGCTTGTAACGATGTTATAAATCCGCCGTTTTTGTCGCCGGAAAACTGTCGACAAAAACAGTTTTGAAAAGTGAGGTTTTGAGTTGTTTGCACACCCCGTGGGCTCACGGTTTGAACCGAGAAGCCGCAGGATGATGTGTGCGTTCCGCGGGGACACCCCGGGGGGTCCAACGGCCGGGAACACCCCCCAAGGCCACCAATTGGTGGCCTTGGGGGCTGCTGACCTGAGAGACCAGCAACTGGTCTCTCAGGTCTGTCCTCTTTTGGGGGCCACCTCATGGTGGCCCCCAGGGGTGGGCACCCCCCTAAGGCCCCCCACTCGAAGTATTATCATGTATCTTCACCTCCGCGAAAATTCGTGCGGGTTTCGAGTTCGTTTCGACTCCCGGATTGGCTCAAAACTTTCAGCTTTTAAATTTAGCTCACTGGATTTTCGGGTTTTGGAAAATTAGATGTGTTTTCTAATTACGTGCGGGATTCTAATATCGTTGTCACTTTACAAGCTTGGTGATGTTTATATGTGTTCGTAAACCTCCGCTAATTGCTAGTATGTCGGTTAGTTGGGGGTTGCACATTTCTGTAATGGTTACTTAGTATGTTGATATTGTAAGTCCATGTTGCTCACCCTGGTTCTTACGTTGAGGCGGAAACGGCGAAAAACAATTTTTAGCGTAAAGTCAACATGGACTAAAAGCCGGATCTTTGCTAAACTAGAAACTATCAAAACTACAAGAGGCGTTAACTACTATGCCGTAGAAATTATACCTCATGAAACCGGTCCTTCGGGTCTTCTCTCCGCTGTCAGGCTCATCCATCCACGCTCCGAAGGTCGATCCGGATCTTGGTCACTTCCGCGGCCTTCTTGAGTCGAAGACGATCCACCCGAAAGATGTACACCGAGCTCCACCTCGAGCGGAGGCAACTAGGGCAACAAGATCGCTAGTCTTGAAGTCCTAGGTTGTGTAGAAGTAGTAGAGGGATGGTTTTGTCAAGTGGGATCCTTTATCTCTCAACACATGAGATCAAAGGATGATTTCAAGAGGAGGAAGATGAAGGAGAGTTTTGCAACCATGGAGCTCTTTCCCTTTTTCTTTTTCAAGAGAGAGAATGAGCATGAGAAAATGAATATCATCCAAAGAAAAAAGGCACCATGGTTGCAATAATAGTAAAACAACATCATTACCAATCCTATCATGATAAAGTTGATACTACATTGAATTGACCATTTTCAAAATCAAAAAGAAAAATAAAATCCAAAGAAGAGTGTAGACCTCTCATGAAGGTCAATGGTCAACACCGGTCAACGGGTCAACAAAGTCAAGAGAGGTCATGGTGGTCAAATGGTCAATGCAATTAGCCATCACAAAATTATCACAAAAAGGATTAGTAAAATAATGTCACCGGCTCATAATGGTTTTGACCGAACGAATTGCCAAAACCCTAATGAGCCTGCCACATAACGGTTTTGGCCGAACCAACTGCCAAAACCCTAATGGGGCACCTCCTCCTTTATCGCTCCTCAAAACTGTGCATACACAACTGCATTCGCATTCCGTAGAATGCGAATGCACAGAAGACAAAACAAATCCATCCGTGCAATACTAGGATCCGGCTTAAACCAAATCCCACTAGTATTTCCTGCCCGAACAGCATTGGCACACAAGTGCACGTAAGTGAACGCAACCCTGCCGTAAAACCAGACAGCCTCTACACGTTTCGCTAAGTGCAGGGAAACTCTCTGTGTGGGACTCTAAAGACTCGACACTACCCTGGCAGTGGGTTTAACCACAGACCGCAAGCTGCACTAGCTGTACGTAACGGTCCCAGGTAGATGTCGATAAGAAGGCCGATGAAGTAAACCCATCCGAACTCCTACTGAGCCTGTATGTGACAATCTCCGTACAGTCCGGTCTGTTCGTCTGATACATCGCATGGCGAGCCTAGGGGTGGTGAACGTCAGTCCCCTAATACCGGTACAAGTCGTGTGGGAGTGTATCCCAGAACACCCTGAGATAACACTGGAAACCTACCAGTATATCTCGCTTGCCCTGGCCAGGGACCACTCGTGTAATGGCTCTCCTAGACACAGCGCGATGTCAACCCCCAATACCGGGAGAGACGAATCCTGTCTAACCGTCACTGCCTCCAAGTGCTTTGGGACTGCACCCAACTACTACCTGTTTGCACGACTCTTTTGAGCCGTGGTAGGGTAGTAATCTAAGTACAGTGGGAACACACTCGAGGCGAAGTGACAGTATCAAGTCAGCGGACTAAGCTGTACTCATGTCACCTGGGAACTGATAACCGACGATAGGTATAATACCAACCATCAGTTCCTAACGAGTCCTGTCCAGTATACTCATAACCTTACGAGCACCCGCATACTATCTCCAGTACGACGTACTGATGGCTATGGGACAGACCATCTCCCCTACTGGGATGAGAAGCGCATACGCTAGTCTACTCCGGAGTATCGATTCCCTGTCTCGATAGTCCTACGACTAGGGACCTGTATAAGGATGTGCTTATAGATTACCCATCCCCCACGAGTGTGACTGCCATCACAACGCTGGTAATCAAGCAAAGATCCTAAGGGCTCTACATATATGTATAAGCGATATACTAAAAGAAACACATGCACATATTGAAGTAGAAACAAACCAAGTAGCATACTACCATTTTGAGCAAGATTGTCAATACAACTGTGAATATCCCAAGCTTCCATTAAGTAATATACAAGCTATTATGATACAGTAATGGCCTCTAGGGCATATACACTAACAATCTCCCACTTGCACTAGGGCCATGTACTGGCGTATCGAAGACCTATCATCTCGATCAGCCGCTCGAACTGAGTCTGGGATATGGCCTTCGTGAATGGATCTGCAGTGTTATCTTCCATATTTACTCTGTTCACCTCGATCTCTCGGCGATCTACGATCTCCCTGATCAGGTGGTACCGCCTCAAAATGTGCTTGGACTTCTGATGGGACCTGGGTTCCTTCGCTAAAGCTATAGCGCCGTTGTTGTCACAATACAGCGGTATTGGATCAACACTGGTAGGAACCACCTGAAGCTCCGTGAGGAACTTCTTCATCCAGACAGCTTCTTTTGCGGCATCGCAAGCAGCTATATACTCCGCTTCCATTGTTGAGTCAGCAACGGTCTCCTGCTTGGAACTCTTCCAGCAAACCGCCCCTCCATTGAGGGTAAATATATAACCCGACATGGACTTGGAGTCATCCTTGTCACTCTGGAAGCTGGAGTTATCAAAGGCCTCGATCTGGAGGTCTTTTCCGCTATACACCAAGAACATCTCCTTAGTCCTTCTCAGGTACTTGAGAATGTTCTTTACTGCTATCCAGTGTTTCTCCGCTGGGTTCGACTGATACCGGCTTACAACGCTTAATGCATATGCTACATCTGGTCTGGTGCATAACTTCGCATACATTATAGAGCCTACCGCAGATGCGTAGGGTATAGATGACATGCGAGCCCTTCCCAAATCAGTCTTGGGACACATCTCTTTGGAGAGGGTGATTCCGTGACAAGCCGGTAGATTACCGCGCTTGGAATCTTCCATACTAAATCATTTTAGTATGGTGTCTATGTACCTCGACTGTGAAAGTCCCAACATCCTTTTAGATCTATCACGATGGATCTGGATCCCCAGAATGTAGTTGGCATCATCCAGGTCCTTCATGGAGAACCTCTGTGACAAGAATCCTTTGACTGACTGTAGCATAGGAATATCATTTCCTATTAGGAGAATGTCATCCACGTACAAGATGAGCAATATCACAGTTCTCCCAACAATCTTACTGTAAATGCATGGTTCATCTGGGTTCTTGATAAAGTATAATTCCTTTACATTATCATCAAAGCAGATGTTCCAACTCCGCGATGCCTACTTCAGTCCATAGATGGACTTGAGGAACTTGCACACTTTACCGCTGCTCCCACTCTGAATGAATCCCTCCGGCTGATCCATAAAGACGCACTCTTCCAAATTTCCATTTAGGAAAGACGTCTTTATGTCCATCTGCCAGATTTCATAATCGTGGAAGGCAGCAATGGCAAGAAGGAACCGAATGGATTTCAGCATAGCCACTGGAGAAAAGGTCTCGTCATAGTCCAAACCAGGTCTTTGACGAAAACCCTTTGCAACAAGTCTAGCTTTATAGGTCTCAACCTGCGCATCTACACCAATCTTCTTTCTGAAGATCCATTTGCAGCCTACGGGTTTTACCCCTTCTGGAGCAAAGTCCAAAGTCCAAACTTTGTTGGTGTACATGGAATCCATCTCGGTCCGCATTGCATCCAGCCATTTTACCGAGTCACCGCTCTGAATGGCTTGCTGGAAGCTAGTAGGCTCACCATAATCCATAGTGCAATCCTCTCTATCCCCGTCTATGAGAAAACCGTAGTATCTCTCGGGCGGATGAGACTGCCTACTACTCCTGCGGAGTGGCGCTGGGATGTCCGATTCTCTTGAAACTTCTGGTTCTTCCAAGATTTCAGTAATAGCTTGTGGTTCTGGAATTTCTTCCAGTTCTATTGCGCTCCCACTTATCTGATTTTCTAAAAATTCAGTTTCCAAGAAGTAGGCATGCTGAGAAACAAAAACCTTTTGTTCCTCTGCGGAATAAAAAAAATACCCCCTGGAGTTCTTTGGGTATCCCACAAACTTACACAGTACTGAGCCTGCCTCGAGCTTGTCCGCATGCTGCTTTTTTACAAAAGCTGGACATCCCCATGTCTTAAGATACTTAAGACAGGGTTTCTTCCCACTCCGCATATGATATGGGGTGGTAGGCACAGTCTTGGTTGGAGCCTTGTTTAAGAGATATGCAGCCGTTTCTAGTGCATAACCCCAGAAAGATCAACGAACCATATCCAATAGGGTTCGATTCCGCCTTTCCGATACACCGTTGTGTTGTGGTGTGTATGGAGGAGTACGCTGAGAGAGAATTCCATTCTCTTTTAAGTAGTCCAGAAACTCGGCACTCAAGTATTCACCACCTCGATCAGATCTCAGTGTCTTGATACTTTTGCCTGTTTGTTTTTCAACTTCATTCTTGTATTCCTGAAATTTCTCAAAGGCCTCGGATTTATGCTTCATCAAGAAGACATGCCCATACCTAAAGAAATCATCTGTGAAAGTAATGAAGTATGAATAACCACTTCACGCATGTGTAGACATTGGACCACACACATCACTGTGTATGAGTCCTAAGAGCTCGCTCGCTCTTTCTCCATGTCCAATGAACGGAGTCTTTGTCATCTTTCCCATGAGACAAGATTCACAAGTGACATAAGACTGATACTCGAACGGATTAAAGTATCCCTCTTTATGTAACTTTGTTAACCGTGTCTCATTAATGTGACCCAGTCTACAATGCCATAAGAAAGCCTGATTTATTTCCGGAGACTTTCTTTTAAGTGTGTTCTGGACACTGAAAATATGAGCTTGATTTAATACGTATATACCGGTTTCTAATGTACCTGACCCAATCAGAACTTGATTTAGGTGGATGTTTACTACATCGCTTACAAAAGTAAAATCATATCCTTCCCTAGAAAGTAAGGATACATATATGATATTACAAGTCCCACCTGGTACATAAAAACAGTTACGCAGAATCAATATCTGCCCAGTTGTCAGTCCAAGATGATATTCCCCTACGGATTCAACGTACATGCTCATTCCGTTAGCAACCCTGAGAGTCATATCACCTTTCCTGATAACCCTACGGTTTCTCAGAGCCTGTAACGAAATACAGATATGAGATTCTGATCCGGTATCCAATACCCAGGAAGTAGGGTTAACTGACATACAGTTCTCTTTTACAAACACACCCGAAGCCGAAGCCACAACATGCTTCGAATTCTGGCTACTGGCTATACAAGCCCTGCAATCCTTCTGCCAATGTTCATTCCTGTAACAATAGGAACATCCTTCTTTTACTACATCCAGTCCCGAAACTTCTGCCCTTCCCTTTCTTTCTACTTCCCTGGTTTCCTTCAGGGTAGTAGGTAGAGACTGTTGAACTAAGTCAGCATCTGACCCGTTCTTCAACGTGTTCTTCAGGTCAGTGAGCTCAAAAGAGCTGATCTCTGTAAGGACGTTTCCCCTTACAGATGACCCGATAGCCAACCTCGCTGGAAGCAATTCGTTCGAGGTCTCATATCTTGCGATACGAGATTGCTGTCCATATAAATCTTTGTTATGGAGGAAGATAGAAACTAAGTCCATCTTCTCGTGCTGCCTCTGGTTTGCACCATCAACTGAGGCCAACACAAGGCACTTGGCTTTCGCACAGTCTTCTTCCGATGTCCTACAGATATCAATATCCATGACAGGGGAAACTGGACGTGAGACGGCATGGGTTGGATTAGTTAAGAGGTGTCCCAGCTTGTCATGGGCAATGGACATCTGGACAGACCTTTGCCAGTCATAACAGTCAGATTCAGTCATTTTATTATCTAGATGTAACCTAGGTGCGGTCACTGGGTCGCTGCAATTAAGAGAGAGAGAAGAAAACACTTAGCATGATGCTCTAGCAAGTTTAGATTGGTTTTTAATTTATCTAAACAGGATGGCTCCCACTGTCTCTCGGATCCCTCCTCAAACCATAAAGGAAGAATTAGTCGGGATCACTCTCACCGTACAATACTTGCTTAACCGTTCAGCCAGGCTGGTGCCGGTACTTCGAGGGAGGTTTTCCAACGCTTTCGCGAAGTTTCTTAATTAAATAACCTCTTTTCCCTGTGGGCGTAGCCCTGCTAACACCTTTCTAGACACCTACTTGGTTTATAGCATTGATCGTTAAGTGAGAAAGTTCTGGAGGAGTAGCATATACTCATAGTAGGATCGGGATCCAAATATCATTGCGTGACAAAACTGAAGGAATCCAACCAGAATCATCACACTCCAAATGGTATGCAGCGCTAGCAAGTTTCAGTTCTTTTGAAACTCCCGATGTGGATTTTTGCCCCATGCTCTTATAACCTTGAAGAAGGTCAACAAATTATAAGTCACATGTCAAGTTCTACCCGTCATTATCCAGGTTAATTTGAACCTACCCGTATATAGCTTTGACGAAGGTCAACAAGGTAATACGACTGTCCCAAACCAACGCATCTATTTATGCTACATATGAACACCCAACAGCTACCAATCACTATGCCTTGACGAAGGTCAACAAACATAGCTTGAATACTATTGAATATTCATACGAAATGACGGAGGGCTACGATTGGTTTTGGCGAAACCGTGAACGTAGTGAACTTGATATAATCGATGGAACGAGATAGCTTTCAAAAGGAGAGGTTCAAGCTTCGCATTTAAAAAAAACTGGTTTTTGAAAAGAACCGAGTGGTTTTGAAAGTGTTCCAACGACTTTTACTTGGTTTATTTTCTTGCATTAATTCCAATGCGTCCCATCATTTAATCCTACCATTGCAGAAAACAACCAAAATATGGCGTATGCTTATGCCATCCGCATTCGCCACGGGGCCCCGTCATCACCTGTTAGGTTACTTAACTAACGACAGAGCGGGGGCTGGACTAGCGCGGATGCAAAACATAAGCAACACCTAAATAGATATCATATATAGATATATAGCAATGACAGTCAATCCAAATCACAAATGAACACTTTGGATATACTAGGAATTCGTGATCCGTTCGAGCCTGCAATGAAAAGCGGATTACACGGTCGCGATGAATTGCCAAACCACACCCTAGACCCCTACGGGTGCGGCAAACTACCCGCCAAGTACCCGAAGTGATGCAACCTCCCTCAACAACGTGAGTAGGCCACTCGGCACTTCGAGATACCCGGTAGTTTGTGCACCACACCTTGGGTCTATCCTAGCAGCAAAAATAGTAAAAAGAAATTATACAATGACGGCTACAACCCCGACCCGGTTGTGCGGCCATATAAATAATATTACATCAATTTACAAATTTTACAATGAATGAAAGAAAAAGAAACTCTCATCTCACATCCACCCCGGCTATTCATCCGCGACAATCCAATGAGTTCATATACACAAACCATCAACATTACAGATCATAGATATGTATAACCCCCACTAATCGACGTATAGCGATTAGCGGACGTTCAATACATATATCACATCACAGATAATATTCATTTGCCAAAGTGTACGGAATATCGACCAAAATACGAATTTGTAACCACCCCAAAAAGTCAATTTGTTTTCTGGAAAATCTGGGTAGAAACAACATGTACTAAAAATCCTAAAACGGCCAAATAAAAACACTTCACAAAACCCGGTCCACGGCCGAGTCAAATCGGCCGCGGAACCGCGGCAATAAGCATGTTATTGCCGCGGAACCGCGGTGGTTTGATCGAGTCACTGGATCGTTTTTCTGCTGTGTTTTTACAAAACCCTGTGACGATTTTTCATATATGTTAAATCATTTTTTGAGCAGTATAAAAAATCGACAGAAACTTGGTTTTTCCGGGCGTGTTTTGCGACTTTTTTTCGATCGATATTCTTAACACTTTACTAACTTGCTAGTTTATGCTTAGCTAGGCTTTGATACCACTGTAAGTCCACGTTGCTCACCCCGGTTCTTACGAGGAGGCGGAAACGGCGAAAAAAAATTTTTGGCGCAAAGGCAACATGGACTAAAAGCCGGATCTTTGCTAAACTAGAAACAAGAAAACTACAAGAGGCGTTAACTACTATGCCGTAGAAATTATACCTCACGAAACCGGTCCTTCGGGTCTTCTCTCCGCTGTCCGGCTCATCCATCCATGCTCCGAAGGTCGATCCGGATCTTGGTCACTTCCGCGGCCTTCTTGAGTCGAAGACGATCCACCCGAGAGATGTACACCGAGCTCCACCTCGAGCCGAGGCAACTAGGGCAACAAGATCGCTAATCTTGAAGTCCTAGGTTGTATAGAAGTAGTAGAGGGATGGTTTTGTCAAGTGGGATCCTTTATCTCTCAACACATGAGATCAAAGGATGATTTCAAGAGGAGGAAGATGAAGGAGAGTTTTGCAACCATGGAGCTCTTTCTCTTTTTCTTTTTCAAGAGAGAGAATGAGCATGAGAAAATGAATATCATCCAAAGAAAAAAGGAACCATGGTTGCAATAATAGTAAAACCACATCATTACCAATCCTATCATGATAAAGTTGATACTATATTGAATTGACCATTTTCATAATCAAAAAGAAAAAGAAAATTCAAAGAAGTGTGTAGACCTCTCATGAAGGTCAATGGTCAACACCGGTCAACGGGTCAACAAAGTCAAGAGAGGTCATGGTGGTCAAATGGTCAATGCAATTAGCCATCACAAAATTATCAAAAAAACGATTAGTAAAATAATGTCTCTGGCTCATAATGGTTTTGACCGAATGAATTGTCAAAACCCTAATGAGCCTGCCACATAACTGTTTTGGCCGAACCAACTGCCAAAACCCTAATGGGACACCTCCTCCTTTATCGCTCCTCAAAACTGTGCATACACACCTGCATTCGCATTCCGTAGAATGTGAATGCACAGAAGACAAAACAAATCCATCTGTGCAATACTAGGATCCGGCTTAAACCAAAGCCCATTAGTATTGCATGCCCGAACAGCATTTGCACACAAGTGCACGTAAGTGATCGCAGCCCTGCCGTAAAACCATACAGCCTCTACACGTTTCGCTAAGTGCAGGGAAACTCTCTGTGTGGGACTCTAAAGACTCGACATTACGCTGGCAGTGGGTTTAACCACAGACCGCAAGTGGCACTAGCTGTACGTAACGGTCCCCAGGTAGATTTCGATAAGAAGGCCGATGAGGTAAACCCATCCGAACTCATACTGAGCCTGTATGTGACAATCTCCGTACAGTCCAGTCTGTTCATCTGATACATCGCATGGCGGGCCTAGGGGTGGTGAACGTCAGTCCCCTAATAGCGGTACAAGTCGTGTCGGAGTGTAGCCCAGAACACCCTGAGATAACACTGGAAACCTACCAGTATATCTCGCTTGCCCTGGCCAGGGACTACTCGTGTAATGGCTCTCCTAGACACAGCGTGTTGTCAACCCCCAATATCGGGAGAGACGAATCCTGTCTAACCGTCACTGCCTCCAAGTGCTTCGGGACTGTACCCAACTACTACCTGTTTGCACGACTCCTTTGAGCTGAGGTAGGGTAGTAATCTAAGTACAGTGGGAACACACTCGAGGCTAAGTGACAGTGTCAAGTCAGCGGACTAAGCTGTACTCATGTCACCTGGGAACTGATAACCGACGTTAGGTATAATACCAACCATCAGTTCCCAACGAGTCCTGTCCAGTGTACTCGTAACCTAACGAGTACCCGCATACTATCTCCAGTACGACGTACTGATGGCTGTGGGACAGACCATCTCCCCTACTGGGATGAGAAGCGCATACGCTAGTCTACTCCGGAGTATTGATTGAAAGAATTAAAGTTAACCGCAATCATGACGGTGTCGCTATGCAGCTAGCCGGTTGAGCACGGGTCGGTCCACAGGGAGATGGTTGTATTTTACCTTCTTGTCTTAGACGAGTCAATAAAGAATCTGTATGAGTTTGATTCTAACCTATGTGTTTATTTGCAAGTATAAAGTTGTTAAGAAAAGATACGAGATTATAAGCTAAAGAAATCCGTACTCGAAACCTTTGAGCCGAGTCTTGACCAATTGAAGCTAGAGCAATCGGCAACAACGTGGATTAGGGGATTTAAGCGCGGTATTCGTGGAATACGGCTTATTTACCCTTGTCCTTCCGTTCTTGTCTCTTGCTTTCGCCTCCGGCCAAACCGAACGCAACCGGTCGCGGTTAGGAATCACCGTTACCTTGTCAGGGTAGGGTGCCTAGCGGAGCGCTTGCGTATGGTTTGGGCGGAGTTCAATGGAAAATAACGGGAAAAGGAAAAGAGAAAAGAAAATCTTTAACTTATAATATCGTATTTCTTCTTAACAATAATAATTACATTCATTCACAAAATGAACAAAAGATAGCAAAAAGAAAAGAACAAAGAAAAGAAAAGATTACAAGAATATAAGTGCATGGAATTTAAGTGCATGAAATAAATTGCGAGTAATAAAAAGCGAGTAATAAAAAGCGAGTAAAAAGAACAAGGAACTAGGACTCAAGACAAGCATGTGATCAATAGCCAACCCTTAAACTTGCAAGCTCAATCAAGAGGTTGCAAGATCAAGGGAAGGGTAGAGAACGCATGTGAAATGAAGTGCTAGTCCCGTGAGAAAATACGACCCTTGAGATCAATAACTAACTCTTAACCATTCAAGCTCAATGAAGAGGTTGAATGATCAAGAGAAAGCAAGAATCTCAAGAGGAAGAAGAAACAAAAGAGAATGATACAAAACCCTCATCTTCATTAATCTCCCACTCAAAAAGCTCTCACTACAATTTTCATGGAACAAGAATGAAGAAGAAGAGGAAAAAAGAACTAAAACTACAAAAGAAAGATGAACAAAAGAATGACCCCAAGGCTTGGCAAGTTCTGCTGTATTTATAGGCAGGGATTTGAAGATCTAGGGCAACCATCAGATATAAAATGAAACACCCAAAATACCCCCAAAAGTTCTCTGCCTGCGGCGCCTGTACGGCCGCGGATCCGCCGCCAATACCCCCTATTGGCCGCGGATCCTCGCCCCTACAGTAGGGTTAGGGTGTGGTGTTTCTTGTACGGCCCTGATCTGCTGTCCCCTGTTGTCTGGTACATGTATTTTCTGATAATATTTCCATAATATCTTCAGAATTCTTAGTCCAAGATTGCTATCTTTTCTTCACTTTTGACCTCTACCTCTCTCGATCTCCGCGCACCCATTGATTCTTGTGCTGCCCCCCTCGTGCTCTGTGCTTGTCCGAGACACGAATGACCACTGTCATATGTCTTGTCTCTGGAACTGGTACTCGGCACTGGACGGATATGGATGACCGGAACCCGGCTTTTATCTGCTGTGACAGATGTTCTGTATTTGGTGTAACTGTGGAGATTTTGTCTTGATTTGCAATATTTGGCCTAAAAAAACCTGTACTCTGTAAATATGTAACAAACACGGATTAAAAGTACCTACCTATAAACACACGAGCATAAGAATGGGCGGTATAAAATGCAGTATTCTGTTATGAACAAATACCCCCAAACTTAACTTTTGCTCGTTCCGAGCAAAACTAATTATTCACAAAAATAAAATCCTAACCGCACTTTCGCAGGGAACGCGATTGCACTGAGCATGTGCAATAAGCCGTTAAACCTCTAGGTGTCCCTAGTAGGAGGAGTGTTGTCTCCTGAAGGTTTTCAGCGGATTACACCCACAAAATCCCGTTAAGCTAGTGTCATAAGTTAACGTAGATTCTACTCCTACAGTTCAGTATTTATGTTAGAAATTCTATCAGCCTAAGTTAGAAATATCCAACCTTTATTTTTCACACCTCCTATCTATTTAGCCTTAGATCATACACGTTCCAAAAAAGTTTAGAAAGATGTTGGTTCTCCTGAGTTTTCCTTCTAAAGTGAGGCCTCAAATCAGGGATTTTTATCAACTTTACAGAAAACACAAGTCTTATTCTTCATTTCTATCTTTTATTCAAACATCGATTGTATACCCCTACGTGTGTGTATATTTGCACCCCTACACTTAAGAATTCAATTCGAGCTATAATACCCTTGCCCTAATACCTAATACTACTTCTTTTCATTAAGGATGGACGGATTTGCTCACACACCTTTCATGCGACTATTAATGCTTCTTGAGGCACTAACGGCCGATTACTGAATGTGTGAACATTAAAGCGTAAATAGCAGTTTCCAGGTCTTGACTTTATTCTATTTTTTTCTTTTTCTTTTTCTTTTTCTTTCTCTTTTTCTTTTTCTTTTTCTTTTTCAAGATCGGAATATATTTTTCAATATGCTCTTTTGGTGTTTAGCTTTAAATACCGTTTTTTCTTTCATACTAGGCTTTCAGACAAGAGTATTTCTAGGTATCCTCTACTATCCCAAGTTTTAAGATGCGTGTATGTGCAGTTTGTAGGGTATATACTTTCTAAATTTGAACTCAAGAAAAGAAACTATTTTTCAGACTTATCCTTCAGTAAAGCATCAATACTTTCCCTTCATCTTGACTTAACTAAAGAACTGAACTCAAGATAACTTATTTCTCAAAAAAAAAACTGTAAGGACGTATACTTACCAAGTTTAAACAGAATGAGGGTTATTTTTAGGGTTTTCAATTCCTAAGCCTAGAATTTAGTTATTTCTATCTTATCAACTAAACTTTCGGAATAAAGATCTAAGTTACCCTATTAGCTAACTTGACGACAAAATTTTATATTTTTTGGAAATTTTTCGATTTTTGTGGGTTTTTAATAAGGTATGCAAATGCAAAATATACAAATAAATGCGAAGGAAGAAAGCTTACCGAGCACACCCCCAAACTTAAACTTGACAGTGCCCTCACTGTCAGGCTACACCAAGAGGGTCAAAATTGTCGGCGCTCCCTAGAAATAAATTATATACAACAAAGAAAACAAAAAATATATACAAAAAAGTGTCCTCCCCCAAACTTAAGTAAAACAGTGTTTCCACCGTTAAGCGTTGAAATTCAGGATTAGGAGGGAAAGAGAATAGTATCAAGCTATACAAGGCCTTACACAGGCCAAAAGTTAACACCAACCATTCAAAGATCTTATCGTGATAAAGCAGTGGCTGGTGAAAGAAGGCGTAAAGAAAAGAGATGGAGAATACGCGAGACCGTATGGAGATAGAAGTGGTATACGGTCTCGGTATATGAGAGGAAGAAGAATGGCGGAAGGGAAAAAGAAGTGGAAGACGAACTTGAGGGTGCAAATGGAGGAAATAGATTAGCACAATTTGTGATGACCGATGTGTAAAAAGTGATTGTGCTAATATATTTACTCGTCGAGAAATTGGGTTGAATCCCTCAAGATTCGTAAGAAACCATGGGTACGCCGAACTTGGTAAACCAGACATATGAAATGAAAGTGAGACAGGTTCTTGCAAGGTCGGAACGATGGAAAGGATGGAGGGAAGTGGTTGAGGAAGGGTATCGGTTAAGGGTTCTGGAGGGTGTACACAGTCAGTGAAAGGAACAGGATGAATTGGAAAATCCGACTCATCATCTAGAACTGTTTCATCCTCAAAAATATCCTTAAAATTCTCCTCAAAGTTAAGCTCATCCATGCATATTTCATCAAAGTCCAGACGCATATGGGGTTCGGGAAAAACATTTAATGACTCGGGATGATGATTTGAAGAGACAAACTCAGCCAAATCTACGGGTTCATCATCCAAAATATTCCCGGCGTCAATATCCTTAATCCAGTGAAAATCAAAATTCTCTGACACCTCAAAAGCATGGATATCAATCGATTCAGGTTCTAAAGTGGAGGTGTAGAGGTCAAAAGGTTTGGGTGTGGTTTAACTTGGCAAGGTCCCTTCACAATTTGGCAAATCAAACACTACAAAGTCGCACAACTCATTAAACATTCTATCTTCAACTGATAATTCATTTGGGACACTTGATAGACTTTCAATACAGGAGTTGTGGGATTCAATTCGGACCGGGTAGGCTTGATTCGGAAGGGGGTACAGCTCACTCTCTCCACTCAAATTCACAGCCTGTCCTGCCGCCTCATCATACATTGAAAAGTTGGAGCTAGTTGAAAACTAGCTACCGGGTCACTAGGTTGCATGAGGGCGGCCATGGACGCATTCAAATCCATCATCTGTTGGCTTGACGCTACCCTAAAGTCTTCCAACGACCGTTCTAGACTAGACATTGGTTGTGAAGGGGTTTCAGTAAAAGATTCAAAGTTGTTTGGATACTGAAAACTCCCAAATGGCGGTTCTGATACAATGTCTAGGGAAGGTGTAAAAGTTGGGTAGGACTGGTAGGAATTGAATCGCTGGACAGGAGTGGGATCAACAGTGGGATAAGAAGGTGAATGGAATTGTTGATCCCAAGAATTTGTAGTGGTGAAAGGAGTGAAAGATCGCCTACGAGATTGTTCAATACGTTCAGCAATAGACATAGGTCTCGGGGTTACAACTGGATTTTCAAAAGGGGTATCAACGCAAGAAGGTTTGAATGTTTGAAATGGTTGATACGAAGTGGATTGCGGGGTCCAGTTGTTCGTCCTAGACGCGTCTATCCGATCTTTCAAAGAAATTTTGGGCATGGAGGGATCGTTCGAAGTTCGACCAAAACAAGAACCGTAAGAAGTTATGTCTGGTTGTGGGTACCAAAGTTCGGCAAGAGTTTTGTGAGGTGGAATACCCATGATATGAAGAGAGAGAAAGAAAGGTAGAGAAAAGGAGGGGAAAAAGAATGTGATATTTTTTTTTAATAGACAAAAGAATGAAATATACACAAAAAGAATATGGACAAAAATAATCACGACACAAAAATACCACACACCTAATCGTTCTAGGGTTAACCTAGGTCAACTAGACCTGCTCCAGAACTTGATTGTCGAAGTAAAACTGTGTCGAGAAACAGGCTCAAGATACACTGATCACGAGGCCAGGTAAGTGCAGAGATAAGGGGAGGTTTTCCAACGCTTTCGCGAAGTTCCTTAATTAAATAACCCTTTCTCTTTTGGCGGTTTCGCCGTTAACACTTTCCTAGACACCCCGTAAACAATATACCGTTAAGCAAGGTTCTAAACACAGTTAACTTCTCCTAGTGAGCGCGAAGTCCTTAAGGCTTAAAGTCTAGTTTCTTTTAAATTTTGTGCGGGTAAACGTTATGCGCAAGTTCGTGATTTGTGGGCCACGGAAAAGGTGATGAAATCCTTTACCGTATCTTGTGGGGTTCGCTTGCCCTTAAGTCCGTATTAATGTATGCAATGCACAATTCAATAAAAATTCTATAAAGAATCAAAAAAATTGTTTTTTTTAGCACAACACTGCAACAAATACGGGTTAGTCAATTTTGGCGTTTGCTAGCGAACTTGCAAAGAATCCTGCAAAGAATAGTATATTGGAAGCGTCGGATTTGAGAAGAAGGTGTTAGTAAAATACGTACCGTTAAGTTTTGGGTTAGGAAACCCCTATTGAATCAAATCCGATAAGCTTGAAAAGTTCGCTTGCGCGGGTCAAACTACCCGGATCTTTGGCACTGTACTTCGTAATCACCTTAACCTTGAATGTACACTTTGCTCCTCACAATCGCAGTTTGCAAATACGCAAAAATCTGCACTCTTGCCCACAAAAATGATCAAAAAAAAACAAAAAGAATTTTTTTTTATAAATATATACAAAAAGAATATTAACCCGAATAACAAGAAAGAAAATACGCTACCGTTTCCCCGGCAACGACGCCATTTGATTGAAAGAATTAAAGTTAACTGCAATCAAGACGGTGTCGCTATGCAGCTAGCCGGTTGAGCACGGGTCGGTCCACAGGAAGATGGTTGTATTTTACCTTCTTGTCTTAGACGAGTCAATAAAGAATCTGTATGAGTTTGATTCTAACCTATGTGTTTATTTGCAAATATAAAGTTGTTAAGAAAAGATACGAGATTATAAGCTAAAGAAATACGTACTCGAAACCTTTGAGCCGAGTCTTGACCAATTGAAGCTAGAGCAATCGGCAACAACGTGGATTAGGGGATTTAAGCGCGGTATTCGTGGAATACGGCTTATTTACCCTTGTCCTTCCGTTCTTGTCTCTTGCTTTCGCCTCCGGCCAAACCGAACGCAACCGGTCGCGGTTAGGAATCACCGTTACCTTGTCAGGGTAGGGTGCCTAACGGAGCGCTTGCGTATGGTTTGGATGGAGTTCAATGGAAAATAACGGGAAAAGGAAAAAAGAAAAGAAAATCTTTAACTTATAATATCGTATTTCTTCTTAACAATAATAATTACATTCATTCACAAAATGAACAAAAGAGAGCAAAAAGAAAAGAACAAAGAAAAGAAAAGATTACAAGAATATAAGTGCATAGAATTTAAGTGCATGAAATAAATTGCAAGTAATAAAAAGCGAGTAATAAAAAGCGAGTAAAAAGAACAAGGAACTAGGACTCAAGACAAGCATGTGATCAATAGCCAACCCTTAAACTTGCAAGCTCAATCAAGAGGTTGCAAGATCAAGGGAAGGGTAGAGAACGCATTTGAAATGAAGTGCTAGTCCCGTGAGAAATTACGACCCTTGAGATCAATAACTAACTCTTAACCATTCAAGCTCAATGAAGAGGTTGAATGATCAAGAGAAAGCAAGAATCTCAAGGGGAAGAAGAAACAAAAGAGAATGATACAAAATCCTCATCTTCATTAATCTCCCACTCAAAAAGCTCTCACTACAATTTTCATGGAACAAGTGTAACAACTCCAATTTTTGTATAACAAAATTTGATTTAAAATTGAAGTATACTTGGAGTATTAATGTTGCTGATAACACTTTAAGTATCTATCTCTTTACAATAATTACAAGAAAGAGCTTGTAGCTCATTGGTAATACCTTGCACTGCTGAACTAAGCCACCAGAGTTCGAATCCCATACCCCACATTATTTTTATTATTGATTTTTTAAAAAACCTTTAGAATACCAAGAGTTTACACGTGCATATCTCACAAAAACCCCACTACACCCAAAGATGTAACACTTGCAGAGGGTAGATGGACCGTCGGGGGAGATCCAGGTCACCGGACTCGGTCGGGAATCGGCCAACTCGGCCTTGACTCGGCCGACTCAGTGATCCGACCGAGTCACGGCCGAGTCACCCCCTTTTAGGCCGATTCTGGCAAGGGTCACAACATGAAAGTTGTGTCTTTTGGTATTCCCTACGCACCTGCAAAGTTTCAGCCCAATCCCACTTCCAGAGATCTTTAAAACCCCCAATTACTCCACCTTTAATACATTTTTATTACAATTTATCACATTTTTATTTTTTAACTTTTCATCTACCCTAACCCTAACCCTAGCCTAGCCCTATATAAAGGCCCCTACCCTCTACCTTTTCCCCTCACAACTCTAAGCATACTCTCTAAAACTCTTGAGAACTTGGTGCAAAGAGCGAGAAGCGAAGCGCTGCCGAAACCGACGACGGATTCCGGCGACCGGATCAAGACCGACGTGACGTTTCCAACGAATCGGCAACCACCACACCTTTTAGAACGCTTAGCTTGTCCAAACCCGTAAGTCCCAACCTTCTACCTCCCTTTTCTAAATTTGCAAAATACGACTTTTTGAAACCCGACGGAAATCGGACAAACCGATTTCCGATTCGGTTTTTCTTAAAAATTCCACTTGTCACCTAATACATATTATCAACCCTCTTGCATGTTGACTATTAATCACCCTTAAATCAAATTTAATTGTACTTTTCCACATGAAATGATAAGTTCTTTAGAAAACCGTATTTCTTGCATAAAAATACCATCAAGTTAAATTTTAATGTTCTATTTAGATACCCCACTCCTAATCATGTTTATTTTGATAACAAAACTTGTTTCATTCAATTTGGATGAAATTTCACACATGAAATGATAACGTTTATGGAAACCGTATTCTTGCACTTTAATACCCTTAACTTTAACATAACTCATTTCACCTTGAAACTTCACCAAAACTTAATATAAGTCACGGGGTAATGACCTACCCTTACACACACTCATTATAACCATAATTGATAAATAACATAATACAGAATACGATATTATAGGACTTTTTCACTAAAATACCATAACCTTTATAACTTTTAGTTTAACCCTTAAATTGTAAACTTTTCTAAATAAAACTTATATAAAATGAAAGCACGATTGGTCATAGACATCGATCGTTTATCTAAACTGTCTTGTGGGTCTAGGCAAGTGTGTCTAAGGCTAGTGGTTTTTAATTAGGCCCACGACTGTGGTTCCTTCCCACTTACCTGGCACTAACCTGGCTGCATTCGACGGTGAAGAGGCGATTTGAGGCTTCTAATGACTCATCGTTTAGACCATAGAATATAGGTTAGATGGTCTAGGAAACCCTAACAACTAAAATATGGAGAACTATATACTTTTACAAATAAATACCCTATATTTAGAAAATCTTTTCCCTAAATTAAAAGTATTTATAAAACCTGAGCAAAGTGCCATTACAACCCATTCGTGGGGAACCTGTTAGGGATAGCACGGTTCATCGTGCACCCGCAGGCTAGTAGTGCGAGATTCAGACCTCCGCAAGGAGCATTCGGTCTCGAAAGGTTTAAATACAATATTTAAGGAAAGTAATATATTTTTTGTAAATAAAATATTCATTTAAAAATCATTTAAGTGTTTTATTATATATAATCATCATTTAAACACTTATTTTGTTATAATATCAAGTTTCCACTTTTTCCTAAAAATCATAGATTAAAAGTTACATTAAAATACCACGAATTTCAAATAAACAATTAATACTTTTATTAGGATATATTCACTAGAATAACACAAATAAAATTCACATCCATTACAATAATAAAGACGATTATTAAATACTTGAGGTATATTTTGAAAACTATACAAAAGTACTTTTTACATAAAACCCCCTCATGTTTCACAAATTACAATAAGGCCCCTAGCTAATATTGAACTTCAAACTATCTTTCTTTTAGTCTGACTCGGGTTAGAGTCTGACTAATTCTGACTTGAATATAATTCAAGTCAATCTATATTTCAATCATATTCCAACACAACTTGAAATCATGAATCCCTGAATACAGTTAACAATATATTCATTTTTGACTGAATCAAACCATGGATATTCATTCCATTATCCTGATATTCCTTTTACCTGATTATACAGTTGCAACATGTTTACTGATATCATGGTTTTGGTCAGTCACTCAATTTACATATTCCATTACTACAACACTATTAAAACATTACGGGGTTTAAAGGGGTAGATTGGTACGGAAGATATTAAAAGTGGAATGAGGTGGTCAGATTAAGACACCTAACATGAATACTGTTGTTGTTGTACCGTGGCATAACGGTTCCTTGTACTCTCCGTTTGCATTGATCTCTAGCATATAGAGATCCCCCTCGTATACACTGGCATTCTTCTGTACCAAGCTACAAACAACTGCGTTAAACAATATTCCATAATATTCTACAACATAATACTCTAGAAAATACTGTTACTCTGCCATTCTCACTCCACTTTTCTTTGGGACTTACCGAGCGACCTGTTCGCTGACGACATTCTATTTCTTTCTTCTTTGAATGTCGTCAGGTGCGTTGGACCAAGTTGAGACCGAGCCAACAACTGAAGATTTGGAGCAGTTCCAAGAAGATCCAGAGCTCTAGACTTTGTACTTGTTCTTTCCAGTATTTCCTTTTATTATTATGCCACTGTTTAGGCATTGCTTTCTTTTTTCATTCCAGTTGTATTTTCATTTCATGCATTGTATAAAGAATGTTATTAATAAAAGTTGCTGTTATCTCAATCTCATTTGTCTCTTGTGATTATTTTATATTGCTTAGTTACGCTTAGCGTATGTACTTCTGAGTACATACGTAGCGGGCCTCGTCACGACCACTTCGCCGTACATTGGGAAGCGGGGCGTGACAGGTTTTGTTGGTGGCCCATGCAGGTCAGGGCTGTATGAATCCCTATCATGCAGTTCTGGTCTGCGTGAACAACCTAAGCAATGTAACACAAGAAACAGCAACTAAAACATTCTTTACAATTCATGTTATTTGAATCTTACATGTCTTTATTCCTTGAATCTTATCATTTCATGTATTTGAATCTGTCCTAATCCAAATTTTTCTTCAGGATTATGGATTCCCCAAACAATTCCCCGAACAACACCAGCACCAATGCCAACAACACCCCTTCAGCACTACCTCTCGCTCCAGTTGTTCCCGCACCATCCACTGAGCAAACCATGCTTTTCGATGCGATCCGCAGTCTGCTAGAGGGACAGCAACAACTTCTGAGTCGTCCTGAGACAGATGCACCGGGAATCAAACAGTTCAGAGCGTTGCACCCGAAGCAATTCTCGGGAAAAGGGAGCCCTCTCGAAGCAGAAGAATGGGCGCAAAGTATTGAAGATGATCTGGCAGCAGCTCAAGTGCCAGATAATGCTTGGGTCCGTGTAGCGAAGCTACAGCTCACGGACAACGCTCGAAATTGGTGGAAGGCGGAAGAAACCCGCCTGGCCCAGCCAATTGAATGGAAAACATTTCGCGAGAAGTTCGACGCGAAATATTTCCCTGTGACCGCCAGGTTCGCTATGGAACAGCAATTTATTCACCTATAACAAGGATCTATGTGGGAGAAATCTGTAGATGAGTATGATGCTGAGTTTACTATGTTGAGCCGGTAAGATCTGTCATAGTAGTTCAATTTTTTTAATATCACCTACTACACAGCTAACACAACCTTTAAACAGATTCGCGGCACACCTGATACCGACGGACGAGATCAGAGCCCGTCGTTTTCAGCAAGGTTTGGACACCGAAATCAAGGCTGCTCTAGCCACCGGGAAGTTTTTGACTCACGAGGAAGCCCTGGAAGCTGCCCGCAGTTACGAGGCAGTGATAAAAGAGAGGGGAAGACCTCACTCTGTAGGAGTCAAGCGTCCTGCCAACCAGATGGCAGGTGGAGCCACGTCCAGACCATCCTTCGTGCCGAGGCGTCCCGGAGTACCAACTCATCACCCTAGCCCAGCCTTTTGCACCTACTGTAAGAGAAAGGGACATATGATGAAGGATTGCCGTCGAGCCAACCGCCTTTGCTTGATCTGCGGTTCAGCCACTCATGACATTGGATCCTGTCCTCAAAGGCAGAACTCAGTTGCTGTAACCCGGCCAGCTAACAACTATCAGCAGCGACCAGCTCTTCCAGCACCTGCTACCAGACTTGCACTGCCTGCCCCACCTAGAGGACCACAAGCTGCACCACCTCCTCGACAGTTCCATCAAGCCCAAAGGAACGTTCAAAGGAATGCTCCTCAGGCCAGGAGGAATGTGCCGAAGCGCCAGGCTTTCATGATGTCTGTTGAAGAAGCTGAGGCCACTGGCCAAGTCATTACTGGTAAATTTCCTTCCTAAATTTATCTCCTAGTTTTGGTTACCTACACACTTTCCCTATACCTAAAACCTATCCCATATACCTTAGGTACAATTCTAGTAGCTTCACTACCTGCACTTGCACTGTTTGATACTGGAGCATCCCACTGCTTTATGTCGCAACGGTTTGTCCGAACCCATGCGATTCCAGTCTCACCGCTTGTATCCTGCTGGAACGTCAGTTCTGGAAATGGTGTTCTAAAGGCAACTATGGGATACAGCATGTGTCCGGTCATCGTCTGCAGTCGAGAATTTTACGCCGACTTCAAAGTACTGGACATACCGAACTTTGATGTGGTTCTAGGAATGGACTGGCTTGGAACCTTTTATGCTACCATCGACTGTCGTCAAAGGACGGTAGTATTTGAGATCCCAGATCATCCGATCTTTTACTTTAAGAGTGGAGACCGTACATTGGAGCCAAGCACTTACAAAGCAAAGCCAAGGGAAGCAATAGTTGCGGCAGCTCATGCAGAAGAAGAAGCAAGACCGGAGGTAGTTCGAGAGTTCGATGATGTATTCCCTGACGATATATCAGGTTTGCCTCCTGATCGAGCTCTTGAATTCAGTATTGACTTAGTACCAGGAGCACAACCAGTAATCAAAGCACCATATAGACTAAGTCCAGAAGGTTTGAAGGAAGTACGAACATAGTTGGACGAATTACTGGCGAAAGGATGGATTCGTCCCAGCACTTCGAGTTGGGAAGCACCTGTACTACTGGTGAAGAAGAAGGAAGGTTCATATAGAATGTGCATCGACTATAGAGCCTTGAACGAAGTTACTATTAAGAACAAGTATCCACTTCCGCGCATTGACGACTTATTCGATCAGCTAAGTGGATCTTGTGTCTTCTCTAAACTAGATCTTCGTTCAGGTTATCATCAAGTGAAGGTCAAGGAAGCTGATATTCACAAAACAGCTTTCAGAACTCGCTATGGACATTACGAATTTCTAGTAATGCCATTTGGAGTGACCAATGCACCAGCAATCTTCATGAACCTTATGAACCAAGTTTTCCGGGAATATTTAGACAGGTTCGTTGTCATCTTCATCGACGACATCCTGGTATATTCTAAGAATCGGAAAGAGCATGCGGAGCACTTACGAATTGTCCTGGAAACACTTCGACAACATAAGCTTTATGCCAAGTACAGCAAGTGCGAGTTTTGGCTAAAACAAGTTGGTTTTCTTGGACACATCGTATCAGGAGAAGGGATTTCTGTGGATCTAGCAAAAGTTTCAGCAGTCAGCGAATGGCCTACACCAAAATCAGTGAAGGATATTCGGAGTTTCTTGGGTTTAGATGGATATTATAGAAGATTCATTGAAGGCTTTTCGAAGATAGCAACACCACTGACCAAGCTCACACGAAAAGATAAAGAATTTGTGTGGTCAGAAGCATGCGAGCAAGCTTTCATAGAACTTATGTTGAGGCTGACTTCTGCACCTATTCTCGTAATACCGGATCAATCTGGAGGATTCGAAGTGCATTGCGATGCATCCGGTAAGGGATTAGGATGTGTTCTACATCAACACGGTAAGGTTGTGGCTTATGCTTCAAGACAATTGAAGACTCATGAGCGCAATTATCCGACGCATGATCTAGAGTTGGCAGCCGTTATTTTTGCTCTCAAGATTTGGCGCCACTACTTACTTGGTGAACGAGTGAACATCTACACAGATCATAAAAGTCTGAAGTATGTGTTTACTCAGAAGGAATTGAATATGCGGCAGAGAAGATGGTTAGAACTTATGGCGGACTTCGACATCAATTTGCAATATCATCCAGGAAAGGTGAACGTAGTACCTGATGCTTTTAGTCGCCAACCATTAGCAATGAATCTCACCGCCCAGTGGAAGCTTCAGCAAGACCTACATCAGATGGAGATCGAACTAGTCATGCCAGGTGATGTTTCAAATTTGATGAATCTACAAGTTCAATCAACCATGGTCAATCAGATCAAAGCAGCTCAAGCCAGCGATGCTAAGTTGCAAAAGATCAGAGAACAAGTGGAGAATGGACTCAGAACAGATTTCATCATCCATGAAGACGGATCTTTAAGATACGGCAGCAGATTGTGTGTACCAAAGGGTCCTGTTCGGGAAGAGTTAATGAAAGAAGCTCACAGCTCTCCCTATTCAGTACATCCTGGAGGTACCAAAATGTACAAAGATCTACGTCAGAATTATTGGTGGCATGGAATGAAGCGTGAAGTAGCCAGGAGTGTCGCAAAATGTTTGGTGTGTCAGCAGGTAAAGGCTGAACATCATAGGACAGCTGGACTACTTCAACCGTTACCAATCCCAGAATGGAAGTGGCAGCACATCACGATGGACTTTGTAACTGCTCTTCCTCGCAGCACAAAAGGTAACGATGCGATTTGGGTCATTGTGGATCGACTCACAAAGTCGGCTCACTTCATCCCATTTCGAGTTGGCCAATCAACTGAGACATTAGCAAAGAAGTACATGGAGGTAATAATCTAATTTAGATTTAAAAACTCTTCACAATGTACTATCTCTGATACCCATGAACTCATACAGGAAATTGTGAGACTGCATGGAGTACCAGTCTGCATTGTCTCCGATCGTGACACCAGGTTCCGATCACAATTTTGGCAAAGTCTGCAAGATAGCTTGGGAACAAGTCTGAACTTCAGCACGGCTTATCATCCACAAACAGATGGTCAGTCGGAACGAACTATTCAGATCTTGGAGGATATGCTCAGAGCATGTATGCTCGACTTCAAAGGATCGTAGGAAGATCACTTGCATCTTGTAGAGTTCGCGTACAACAACAGCTACCAAGCAAGCATAGGAATGACACCTTTTGCAGCATTATATGGAAGGAAGTGTCGATCGCCATTAAGTTGGGACGACATCGGAGATAGGGAACTCCTTGGACCAGAGATGATAGTAGCGACCGTGGATGTGGTTCGTACTATCAGAGAAAGAATGCGCATAGCCCAAGATACACAGAAACATTGGGCTGATGCAAAGAGACGACACTTGGAGTTCCAGCCAGGAGACCATGTATTCTTGAAGATATCTCCGAACCGCGGAGTGATCAGATTTGGAAGACGGGGAAAGTTGAGTCCGAGATACATTGGACCGTTCGACATACTCGAACGAGTCGGTGAAGTGGCATACCGATTAGCGCTTCCACCCTTATTGGAAGGAGTGCATAACGTGTTCCACATATCCCAACTCAGAAAGTATGTGAGTGACCCCAGCCATGTACTTGATCATTCCGAGCTTACGATACAGCCCGATTTATCTTGTGAGCAACAACCTGTGGAGATCCTGGATAGAAAGGTAAAGACACTTCGGAACAAGGAAGTTAATTTGGTCCGGATAATGTGGAGAAAAGACACTCCAGGAGAATCCACGTGGGAAAGGGAAGATGAGATGCGTGCAAGATATCCGCACCTTTTTTTTTGTAAATTAGTCCTTAAATAAAAGTTGTAAATTTCGAGGACGAAATTTTTGTAAGGAGGGTAGATTGTAACAACTCCAATTTTTGTATAACAAAATTTGATTTAAAATTGAAGTATACTTGGAGTATTAATGTTGCTGATAACACTTTAAGTATCTATCTCTTTACAATAATTACAAGAAAGAGCTTGTAGCTCATTGGTAATACCTTGCACTGCTGAACTAAGCCACCAGAGTTCGAATCCCATACCCCACATTATTTTTATTATTGATTTTTTAAAAAACCTTTAGAATACCAAGAGTTTACACGTGCATATCTCACAAAAACCCCACTACACCCAAAGATGTAACACTTGCAGAGGGTAGAAGGACCGTCGGGGGAGATCCAGGTCACCGGACTCGGTCGGGAATCGGCCAACTCGGCCTTGACTCGGCCGACTCAGTGATCCGACCGAGTCACGGCCGAGTCACCCCCTTTTAGGCCGATTCCGGCAAGGGTCATAACATGAAAGTTGTGTCTTTTGGTATTCCCTACGCACCTGCAAAGTTTCAGCCCAATCCCACTTCCAGAG